>JAIOJX010000030.1:60638638-61838638 GCA_022376925.1 Tragulus kanchil
AACATGACCAATATACTTGATAATAATGGCTTTATTTCTGTAATAATGTAAGTGATTAGAATGTACTGAGTTCAGTACAAGATTCCTTTTAACTGAGATGATTATAATTGCTTTTAGAACCATGAATCAAACTGACCTAGTTTTTAAAAATAGATTCAAATAATAAGCAAGTAGATGCTATGTTTGGGGGTTCCCAGGTGGCTCAGTGGTAAAGAATTCACCTGCCAATGCAGGAGATGGGTTTAATCCCCTTGAGAAGAGAATTGCAAGCCCTCCAGTATTCTTGCCTGGGAAATCCCATGGGCAGAGGAGCCTGGTGTGCTACAGTCCATGGCGTGGCAAAAGTTGGACATAACAACTAAACAACAACAAAAAAGATGCTGTTTCTGATGTCAAGGCCTTAGATTCAAGGATTAAAATAAAGACAAGTAGGTAGTAAAATTAAAAGGTAGTACAGTCATTAACATATTTACTTGAAGGACTAAGAGATCAAGTTCTAGTGAGGATGCAAAGCAACTGCTACTCTCATTGCTGTGAGAATGCAAAATCATGTATCAACTCTTGAAAGCAATTTGGGAGTTTCTTATAAAGCTAAACATACACACACCAACAATCCCACTCCTAAGAGAAATGAAAACATATTATAAAGACATCACAAACATTTACAGTTTTATTCATATTAGTCAAAACTGAAAAAGAATCAATATACCTATCATTAGTGAATAGATTGTAGTACAGGGGCTTCCCCTGGTGGTCCAGTGGGTAAGGACACCGCCTTGCATTGCAGTGCAAGGGGCGCCGGTTCGATCCCTGGCCTGGGAAGATCCCACGTGCTGCGGAGCAGCTGGACCCATGTGTCCAATTACCGAGCCGGAGCTCTGGAGCTCATGCTCACAGAGCCGGCGCTCTGCAGCGACAGACGCCATCGCGATGGGAGGCCCACAGGAGCCAAAGAACAAAGACGGATGAAAATAGAGAAATGAAAGACCAATAGAAGTGGCTCGCCCGCTCCCCTCCCTCCCTAACCCGACCCCAGCCCCCCCCCAAAAAAAAAAGATTGTAGTACATCCTTACAATGGACTACTATTCAATAATAAAGAATGTCCTTCCTTGGTGATCCAGTAGGTAAAGAGTCCGCCTTGCAGTGCAAGGGGCACCAGTTTGATCCCAGGCCCTGGAAAATCCCACATGCCGAGGAATGGCTGGGCCGGTGTGTTCAACTACGAGTCAGTGCTCTCCAGCACATGTGCCCAGAGACAGTGCCCTGCAACAAGAGAGGACACCACGATGGGAGGCCCACACATGCCAAAGAATAAAGATGGATGAAAAATAAAAAACGATGACTTAGAAGCAAAAAAAGAAAGTTAAAAAAATAATATAGAATCAAGTACAGATATCTGTAACAACATAAGATACATCATAAAAGCACTATGCTAAGTGTTAGAAGCCAAACTCTCCTGCTTTCATATTGTCATATTTCACTTATATGACTTTCTGGAAAACACAAAACTCTAGGAGCAGAAATTAGATTAGTGATGGTCAGAGGCTGGAAATGTAGGCAAGGTGTTGACTACAAAGGGGAGGGAAGGAACTCCCTGCAGTAATGGAAATGTTTTATATATTATCTTGATTGTGACTAATTGTGGTCATCCAGCCACATACATTTGCCAAAATTTGTCAAACTATTACACTTAAAAATGAAATTTATTGTATGTAAATAATACCTTAATTAATCTGACTTAAAAATAAAACAAAAGCAAGTAAAAGTTCAGAAACATCTCAAGAGTAAATCAGGTGACTCATTTCTATAGAAGGCACAAACATTTATTTTGGAACCAGTGACCTGTACAACTCCAATGCCTTAATAATTTAGACTAGTGAACTAAAAACTTTTTATCTGAAAATAAGACTGCAGTCTACTTTTTAAGAACCATCCATTCTATCTCTGATAAAAATGGAAAATGATGAAACATCAAAATACCAAAAGGGAGATTGCTTTTCTTAACATTTTATCATTCATAGAGTTGAAAAAATTATCTGATATAAATTATATAATCTGAAGATAAGAGTGAAGGAGCCACTCCAAGATCTACAGAAATAAGGCACTTTAGTTCAATTAAATGATTTCCCTGCAGGCAATGTCTTTTCAATCTGAGCTAATGACATCATTTAAGGAGGATGGTCCATTTAACTAAAAGGATCTTTTACAAGGCAGACAGACAGAAGGCAATCTAAGAATATTTGCAAGGGCTTTCCATATTTCAAAATCATAATGGTGAAAATGTCTACATAAAATTCTTAAAGTTAGATATTAATCAATATACTGCAGAAATAATCTCATGAAAAAGAATGTAATAAAGCTCTTAAGAAGTTTTCCCATTATTTTTCCCTTTAAAGAAATCACTGCTTTTCTAATGGCAATTAGGCTACTCTAGACTAGCAATGACATGGAGTTTCTAGAATATAGGACCTTATTTCTGAAATGCTGAACTTCTTTACCTACCTGCTGTTTCAAGAATAACCTTCCCCAGATCCTACCGGCTAACTTTTACCTGAAGCTTAAAAACAATTGTCATATTTCACTTATATGACTTTCTGGAAAACACAAAACTCTAGGAGCAGAAATTAGATTAGTGATGGTCAGAGGCTGGAAATGTAGGCAAGGTGTTGACTACAAAGGGGAGGGAAGGAACTCCCTGCAGTAATGGAAATGTTTTATATATTATCTTGATTGTGACTAATTGTGGTCATCCAGCCACATACATTTGCCAAAATTTGTCAAACTATTACACTTAAAAATGAAATTTATTGTATGTAAATAATACCTTAATTAATCTGACTTAAAAATAAAACAAAAGCAAGTAAAAGTTCAGAAACATCTCAAGAGTAAATCAGGTGACTCATTTCTATAGAAGGCACAAACATTTATTTTGGAACCAGTGACCTGTACAACTCCAATGCCTTAATAATTTAGACTAGTGAACTAAAAACTTTTATCTGAAAATAAGACTGCAGTCTACTTTTTAAGAACCATCCATTCTATCTCTGATAAAAATGGAAAATGATGAAACATCAAAATACCAAAAGGGAGATTGCTTTTCTTAACATTTTATCATTCATAGAGTTGAAAAAATTATCTGATATAAATTATATAATCTGAAGATAAGAGTGAAGGAGCCACTCCAAGATCTACAGAAATAAGGCACTTTAGTTCAATTAAATGATTTCCTGCAGGCAATGTCTTTTCAATCTGAGCTAATGACATCATTTAAGGAGGATGGTCCATTTAACTAAAAGGATCTTTTACAAGGCAGACAGACAGAAGGCAATCTAAGAATATTTGCAAGGGCTTTCCATATTTCAAAATCATAATGGTGAAAATGTCTACATAAAATTCTTAAAGTTAGATATTAATCAATATACTGCAGAAATAATCTCATGAAAAAGAATGTAATAAAGCTCTTAAGAAGTTTTCCCATTATTTTTCCCTTTAAAGAAATCACTGCTTTTCTAATGGCAATTAGGCTACTCTAGACTAGCAATGACATGGAGTTTCTAGAATATAGGACCTTATTTCTGAAATGCTGAACTTCTTTACCTACCTGCTGTTTCAAGAATAACCTTCCCCAGATCCTACCGGCTAACTTTTACCTGACTTTATACTTCTGCATGTGAAATAGGCAAAAGCACAATTGTCAACAATCCTTAACTAAACTAAACTAGGTTGACCAGAAATTAAATTGTTCTTCAAGATGAGAAAAAGTTTCAGGAATCCTCCAGAGGGCTCTTTCCTTAACTCTGTGCCCTAGAATCAGAAATTTAAAGTCTTAAGTGGACTACCCTGACCTAAAAATTCCCCACAGCTCAGGATCCAGACGAGAGAGGGCACTTTGCCACCACAGCTTGGGGAGAAGATGGAGATGACTGAAATCATACAGTAGATGAAATCAACCAAGGTGCCGAGGGAAGATTTCGTTTGCCTAAATCTGAGTTTTAATAGTATTTTTCACTCAATAGTATAAGCAGTGACTACTATCCTGTATGACTTTGCAAGGAAGTTAGACCAATAAGGGCAAGAGATAGGAAGTCTTAATCCTAAGTGAGGGACACATAATTTAAGTTATAGAAGTATTTCTGCCACTAACACTTGCATGACCTTGGATAAGTCATTAACACTCATTCAGTTTCTTCATCTCTAAAATAATCTGAGGGCACTTTCAACTCTCACAGTTGAAAATTTTTTCACACACCAGACTAAAAACAATTCATTTTTTAAAGCAGATGAGTGAAATATAGAGCTACTATTACATGAGTCAAACTTTACACTTGTTAATATTGACAGAATTTTTAAGGCAGCAAAATCTAGGCTATAAAAACAATTAATTTGCCTGGCTGTCAGGAAATGTGCCCGCCCAAGGAAATCAGAAACCAAGAACAGAGCAAGAGATTGGTTAAGTGTCTAAGAAGAATTATATAGATTAGCTGACACTACTTCATTCAATTCTTCTATTCGGGAAAAGATCATAGTAAGTCAAAAGCAAAGAAGAAAATTTTCTAAAATCATGTGGTTCTAAAATGAGCTGCTGTACTAGCAAAAGCCCAATTTTTTAAAGTTGACCATTTTTTCTTTGGGGGGGAATGGTATAATTTATATTCTTTTCTATTTTTTAATTAGTAAACTCTACATTTTCATTTATAGAAACTATAAAGCCAATACACATTATCTATAATAATTTGCCTCATACAGTCCTAGGTGTCAAAAGAGGTAGGTAAAGGAGTGGACAAAACAAGTTCATCATAAGTAGGTAAATATTTGTGTTCAAATTAAAGATATTTTACCATACAAACAGAAAAAGTCCTAAAGACTTATGAGAGCCACAGAAATTCAGTGTTACAGCATTTGTAGTTCAATTCCTCATCTTTGAAACCTGGGCCAAGTTCCTTATCCCTTGAGATAGATACACTTCAGTAATTATATACAGTCACAGCGAAAGAATGTAAAAGATTCAGGTGTTGGTCCTTCCCAGTAAATAATTCATTCCTTTTGATGAATATTCTAATAGTAAGCCATACCACATTTTCCCACCAGAAATCTCTCAGCTTTTTAATAAGATTAAACTATCTATAAACTATTTAAACTAGTTTAATCTTATCTTAGATCACAAAATGTATAAACTCATAAGTAGATTTTGAATTGTTCTTCTTAAGCACTTCCTTTCAATAACTTTAGAAGTAGTGTGATTCAATCAACATTTATTGCATGACCTTGGATAAGTCATTAACACTCATTCAGTTTCTTCATCTCTAAAATAATCTGAGGGCACTTTCAACTCTCACAGTTGAAAATTTTTCACACACCAGACTAAAACAATTCATTTTTAAAGCAGATGAGTGAAATATAGAGCTACTATTACATGAGTCAAACTTTACACTTGTTAATATTGACAGAATTTTTAAGGCAGCAAAATCTAGGCTATAAAAACAATTAATTTGCCTGGCTGTCAGGAAATGTGCCCGCCCAAGGAAATCAGAAACCAAGAACAGAGCAAGAGATTGGTTAAGTGTCTAAGAAGAATTATATAGATTAGCTGACACTACTTCATTCAATTCTTCTATTCGGAAATGATCATAGTAAGTCAAAAGCAAAGAAGAAAATTTTCTAAAATCATGTGGTTCTAAAATGAGCTGCTGTACTAGCAAAAGCCCAATTTTTTAAAGTTGACCATTTTTTCTTTGGGGGGGAATGGTATAATTTATATTCTTTTCTATTTTTTAATTAGTAAACTCTACATTTTCATTTATAGAAACTATAAAGCCAATACACATTATCTATAATAATTTGCCTCATACAGTCCTAGGTGTCAAAAGAGGTAGGTAAAGGAGTGGACAAAACAAGTTCATCATAAGTAGGTAAATATTTGTGTTCAAATTAAAGATATTTTACCATACAAACAGAAAAAGTCCTAAAGACTTATGAGAGCCACAGAAATTCAGTGTTACAGCATTTGTAGTTCAATTCCTCATCTTTGAAACCTGGGCCAAGTTCCTTATCCCTTGAGATAGATACACTTCAGTAATTATATACAGTCACAGCGAAAGAATGTAAAAGATTCAGGTGTTGGTCCTTCCCAGTAAATAATTCATTCCTTTTGATGAATATTCTAATAGTAAGTCATACCACATTTTCCCACCAGAAATCTCTCAGCTTTTTAATAAGATTAAACTATCTATAAACTATTTAAACTAGTTTAATCTTATCTTAGATCACAAAATGGATAAACTCATAAGTAGATTTTTGAATTGTTCTTCTTAAGCACTTCCTTTCAATAACTTTAGAAGTAGTGTGATTCAATCAACATTTATTAGCTAGATACAATTCTTGGCACTCTAAATGAAACAATAAATTTTAGTCACCTCAAATCCATTTTGTCAAGAGATGAGGTATAAACAATGCTGTGTCCTTCATGTCCCCATGTTCTCTAGATTTACTGGGTACAACAACGAGATAATCAAGACACGATCCCATAAAAAGTCAGAGGGAGCAGTCACCTGTAGAGCACCGCTGGAGAAACCTAGGAAGCTACTTAACTCATCAGACCAAAATCTCCCCCTCTACCCAAGGGCTCTTACCTTATGCATCATCAGTCCTTAGTTGTTGAGAGTTATTAACAAGTGCGCCTTTGTTAAATACAAATAGTAACAACACAACCTTATTCTTTATTTATTTACTGTGAGCAGAACATAAAACATGTGTGCCACTGAAATACTAGGTTAAAATTTAGTGGAAAGAAGTTAGAAAAAGGTCTGGAGGGATGGAAAGAAAATAAGACATTTCCATCTATAAGTCAGAAGTGTTAGACTAGATTTCCTTTGCTCCTTTCCAACTCTAAAAGTCAGTAATCTATTTTTCTTAAATCAATACTACAAATGATTGACAAGGAAGAAATATTCTCAGCAGTTACAAGATGATGTTTTAGAATTCTTAAAATATAAAGCATTTTTAATGAAAGAAAAAAATGCCAGTGTTAAAAATGAGCAAATACATGAAAAGTCAACTTATAAAACATATACAAATAATTAAGAAATATATGAAAAAATCATAATTAGTCATAAAAGAAATACAACCTTACATATGTCAATTATATCTGAAAAAAATGGAAAAAAGAAATGCAAATTAAAATGGCAATTAAATACAATCTTTGGCAAATATTTTTAAAGCTAACAACTAGTGTATAAAAATATTCATAATATCATGGAACGATGTTTCCAGTATATAATATGGAAAAATCAGGTTATAAAACAGCAAATAGAACACGAGGTCAGATATGCACAGAAAATATCTCTAGAACTGATATATACCAGGATTTTAGCAGAGATTATTTCCATTACTGATTATTAATTTCTTCCTTATGCTTACTAGTTGTGGTGATTTTAAAATATGTTCACAAATTCTTTGACACTCCTCTCTTCAAAACTAGACACTAATCCATTTCCCCTTGAATGCAAGTCAACTTCAGTGATGTGTTTCTAATGAGTAGAATGCAGTAGCTGAAGTGATACTATGTGACTACAGCTTTCACTTGGCTTTTGCTTGAATCACTGGCTCTGGGGCAGTCCACTGTGTCATGAGGATACTCAGCCAATGGAAAGGTCCACATGAGGAAGAACTAAGCTCCTAACAAAAGTCAGCACCAACTTGCAGCCACGTGAGTTCCCATGAAAATGGATTCTCCACCCACAGTCAAACTTTCAGATGATTGTGCCCCAGCCAACATTTTGACTATAATCTCATAAAAGACTCCAAGCCAAAAACACACTGCTAGACTGTTCCCATATTCTGATCCACAGAGAATGTGAGAAAAATAAAATATTTATTGTTTAATAATAAATAAACAGTAAAGAAAACAATACATATGTTTTAGGTTATTTGCTATGTAACAATAAATAACTACACAACTCTATAGGGTTGTGATTAAAAGTGCAGACTTTGTATTATTCATAAAAAAATCAAAATAATGGTAACAACTCAAGAGTCTATCAGTACATGGATAAGCATTTATTGGTATAGGTTTGTGATTTTAAAACTACTTTCTTTGAATTATAGGCTTGAGCAAGTAAGTAAATATGTTGAGATTGATGGAAGTTAGTTTCCAACTACTAGAGAAGGGAGTTACAAATACGGAAAGGATGTAGCCTGTGGTGTTGGACTGGAATTAGTGCTACCAGAGTGAATTAATGGTTAGCGGTAGGAAAACAGGTAGGCAGATGGATTGGTGGATAGGTAGACAGGTAGATAAATGAAGTATTTTAGATACCTACTGTGCACAGCAAGCCATCTCAAATCTCAGTGGCTTAAAACACCAACTATTTCATTATCTCTCCTAATTGTATTAATCAAGTCTTTTTATTATCTCTATTTTCAGATGTTCTGACATCAGGGCTTCAATAATTTTAGAGAGAGAGACCCTCAGGTTTAGCCAATTCCATTGACAACTGGATAATTCACTGGTAGCACCTTGTATCTCAAACTTTACTGAACCACTTATTGCAGCCCATTATATTCGTGGATAACTCCAAGCTTCTGCTCAAGCTGTCACATCTCCACAGAAAGTCTACCAGCACACTCATTTTTCTATTTAGACCTTCCAGTATCCCTGAGTCTTGATTATGAATATACATGTGTGTGTGCTCCATCACTCAGTCACGCCCAGCTCTTTATAGGCTGCCGGGCTCCTCGTCCATGGGATTTCCCAGCAATAATATTAGAGTGTGTTACATTTCTTCCTTCAGGGACTCTTCCCAAACCCAGGGATCAAACCCGCATCACCTGTGTCTCCTGCACTGGCAAGTGAATTCTCTACCACTGAGCCACCTGAGATGTCCAAAATTACAAATATTCTCTTAAATTATGCTTTCACAATAAGCAATCTTAGCTATTAAGCTGACTATACATAAATTCCAGACCAGACCCAACAGACAGCTTTTTCAAAAATAAATTTGTTTTTTCACCTAAAAGTGGTACTGAAAAGAGAAACTGGTGAGTTGTCTTCCTGGTTAAAAAAGGCTAACTATAGATGGTACAGTTTACATTACATCACTATTAGTCTTGGTTCTATAGTTTCTAATGTACATGACCATAGGCATTTATTGGTATAGGTTTGTGATTTTAAAACTACTTTCTTTGAATTATAGGCTTGAGCAAGTAAGTAAATATGTTGAGATTGATGGAAGTTAGTTTCCAACTACTAGAGAAGGGAGTTACAAAACGGAAAGGATGTAGCCTGTGGTGTTGGACTGGAATTAGTGCTACCAGAGTGAATTAATGGTTAGCGGTAGGAAAACAGGTAGGCAGATGGATTGGTGGATAGGTAGACAGGTAGATAAATGAAGTATTTTAGATACCTACTGTGCACAGCAAGCCATCTCAAATCTCAGTGGCTTAAAACACCAACTATTTCATTATCTCTCCTAATTGTATTAATCAAGTCTTTTTATTATCTCTATTTTCAGATGTTCTGACATCAGGGCTTCAATAATTTTAGAGAGAAAACCCTCAGGTTTAGCCAATTCCTCTGACAACTGGATACTTCACTGGTAGCACCTTGTATCTCAAACTTTACTGAACCACTTATTGCAGCCCATTATATTCGTGGATAACGCCCAGCTTCTGCTCAAGCTGTCACAACTCCACAGAAAGTCTACCAGCACACTCATTTTCTATTTAGACCTTCCAGTATCCCTGAGTCTTGATTATGAATATACATGTGTGTGTGCTCCATCACTCAGTCACGCCCAGCTCTTTATAGGCTGCCGGGCTCCTCGTCCATGGGATTTCCCAGCAATAATATTAGAGTGTGTTACATTTCTTCCTTCAGGGACTCTTCCCAAACCCAGGGATCAAACCCGCATCACCTGTGTCTCCTGCACTGGCAAGTGAATTCTCTACCACTGAGCCACCTGAGATGTCCAAAATTACAAATATTCTCTTAAATTATGCTTTCACAATAAGCAATCTTAGCTATTAAGCTGACTATACATAAATTCCAGACCAGACCCAACAGACAGCTTTTTCAAAAATAAATTTGTTTTTTCACCTAAAAGTGGTACTGAAAAGAGAAACTGGTGAGTTGTCTTCCTGGTTAAAAAAGGCTAACTATAGATGGTACAGTTTACATTACATCACTATTAGTCTTGGTTCTATAGTTTCTAATGTACATGACCACAGGCAGGGACCTTCTCTTACTCTGTGTTTCCCTTACAAGATAAGCATTAAAACTTATTATATGCTCATGGAAGCATTTTCCTTGAAATATTCATTTATTCTAGATTGTTTTTATATTTTTCTTAATTTATCTCAAAATTCTGTCACTTAAAAGCTATGCTACAAAGCAATAAAATACCTATCGTAAAAGTACAGTTTTATAAGCCGATTATGTAATACTCTACCCTTCTCAAAACACTATAAACTATAAAATAAAATTCATTCATTAAAAGGAAGATGGTGGGCTTCCCCTGGTGGTCCAGTGGGTAAGGACACCGCCTTGCAGTGCAAGGGGCACCAGTTCGATCCCTGGCCTGGGAAGATCCCACGTGCCGTGGAGCGGCTGGACCGATGTGTCCAATTACCGAGCCGGAGCTCTGGCGCGCGTGAGCCCAGAGCCGGTGCTCAGCGACGACAGACGCCACCGCGATGGGAGGCCCACAGGAGCCAAAGAACAAAGACGGATGAAAATAGCGAAAGACCAATAGAAGTGGCTCGCCCGCTCCCCTCCCTCCCCAACCCGACCCCCACCCAAAATAAATATAAAAAAAATAATAATAAAGTAAAATAAAATTTTAAAAAAGGAAGATGGTGTTAGACATCAGAAAAAGAGATTTAGTTACTGAAGTAACACAAGAACATCATTATAAAGTAATCTTGCTGTAAGGTAGCCCCACTGTACAGGCCACTAAAGACTACACATTGTATAGGAATTATCACAATCCCATCTTATTTTTGAAGGGGCAATTATAATGCCATTTCCAAAAAAGAAATCAACCCACAATTAGGTGTCTATTGTCTTCTCCATCTTAAAATATTTTATACTGACCAGTTTCTCCCGGGGCACTGAGTATCACAAGGCTGCCAACATCTATCCCCTGGGCATTTGGTGCTTCTGTTGTAGAAACCGATTTCACTGTTAATCTAGGCAAAATTATGTTAAGAAGACAAATCTTCCATGGAGAAAATAAAAATCATCTACTTCATCCTACGACTTTTTCATATCTATCCTCCCAGAAGGATTCCAACAAAAAATTTTGATTCTTATCACATACGTTAAAATATGTTAAAATGCTCTCACATGACTGAAAATAAACCCTTTTTTTTTCGCTAAAGCAGATAAATAAGAGATTCTTAGATGATTTAAAATTTACAGTTGCTAATACTAACAGACTCTTTATAGAAAATATAGATGTGTAAGGAAATTACATTTCATTAATTGGAGTGAGGAGGCTAAAAGCTTGGCATCTGGTATGAGGGAGACAGATGACACTGTACTAGGAACAGGACTCTGAAGTCAGAGAGATTCTGGTGTGAATTCTAGTATTCCCACTTTCTAGCAATGTGATTTTCCTACATTTGTTTCGTTATCAGCGAAATGGGTATAATATTTCCTATACAAAGATGTCGTGAGGATCCAAAATAAACCATGGGAAATACCCAGCCCAATGCCTGGTACATAGAAATCCAATAACAGTGCTGGTAGTGGCAATGAGGCATCTGACCTTGTGAAGCCAACTAAGCATTCTAAGTCTTAAGGGTCCACCTGTAAGATGAGGAAGTAGCATCCTACGTGGCTCTCTAAGTCCCTTATCAAATGAAAAGACTACACAATTCCCACGGTTAAAAATTGAGAAACATGAATTCAACTTCTTCAAACCATCTGAACCTCAGACGCACCATCAGATTAGGAAAACAATAATTCTTTAAAGTATTTTCAGATTTATAAAGAAAAGTTACATAGGGCTTCCTGGTGGTCCAGTGGGTAAGGACACCGCCTTGCAGTGCAAGGCGCCGGTTCAATACCTAGCCTGGGAAGATCCCACATGCCCGGAGAGGCTGGACCAATATGCCCAGTTACCGAGCCAGAGCTCTGGCGCGTGCACCCAGAGTCAGTGCTCTGCAGCAAGAGAGGCCACTGAGATGGGAGGCCCACACAGGCAGGCCAAAGAACAAGGACTGGTGAAAATGACTAAATGAAAGACCAATCGAAGTGGCCAAAAAGAAAAAAAGTCACATAGAACCCAATCCCCAATTGGCCAAAGTTACAAAAATTTTAAAATTCTTATCACATACCGTTTTCATATCTATCCTCCCAGAAGGATTCCAACAAAAAATTTTGATTCTTATCACATACGTTAAAATATGTTAAAATGCTCTCACATGACTGAAAATAAACCCTTTTTTTTTCGCTAAAGCAGATAAATAAGAGATTCTTAGATGATTTAAAATTTACAGTTGCTAATACTAACAGACTCTTTATAGAAAATATAGATGTGTAAGGAAATTACATTTCATTAATTGGAGTGAGGAGGCTAAAAGCTTGGCATCTGGTATGAGGGAGACAGATGACACTGTACTAGGAACAGGACTCTGAAGTCAGAGAGATTCTGGTGTGAATTCTAGTATTCCCACTTTCTAGCAATGTGATTTTCCTACATTTGTTTCGTTATCAGCGAAATGGGTATAATATTTCCTATACAAAGATGTCGTGAGGATCCAAAATAAACCATGGGAAATACCCAGCCCAATGCCTGGTACATAGAAATCCAATAACAGTGCTGGTAGTGGCAATGAGGCATCTGACCTTGTGAAGCCAACTAAGCATTCTAAGTCTTAAGGGTCCACCTGTAAGATGAGGAAGTAGCATCCTACGTGGCTCTCTAAGTCCCTTATCAAATGAAAAGACTACACAATTCCCACGGTTAAAAATTGAGAAACATGAATTCAACTTCTTCAAACCATCTGAACCTCAGACGCACCATCAGATTAGGAAAACAATAATTCTTTAAAGTATTTTCAGATTTATAAAGAAAAGTTACATAGGGCTTCCCTGGTGGTCCAGTGGGTAAGGACACCGCCTTGCAGTGCAAGGGGCGCCGGTTCAATACCTAGCCTGGGAAGATCCCACATGCCGCGGAGAGGCTGGACCAATATGCCCAGTTACCGAGCCAGAGCTCTGGAGCGCGTGCACCCAGAGTCAGTGCTCTGCAGCAAGAGAGGCCACTGAGATGGGAGGCCCACACAGGCAGGCCAAAGAACAAGGACTGGTGAAAATGACTAAATGAAAGACCAATCGAAGTGGCCAAAAAGAAAAAAAAAAAGTCACATAGATTATCTCACTTTGGCCCCCAAGGAACTCCATGGGCCACAAACAACCCCATGATATTATTATCCTTATGTCAATCCAACTAGAAAACGAACCTTAAAGAAGCCAACTGGTTTGGCCAGGTCACAAAGCTAGTATCAGAGATCTCAGCATTTGTCTGTCAGCATCCAAAGCACTTGTTCCTAAACACTACCAGCCTGCAGGACAGGGATTAGTGCCTTCACAAGAGAAAGATGGTAGACTTTCCAGGAAAAAATACATAAATTTCCTCTCCAGCTTCACCATCACTTGCTGTGTGGCGCTTAGTCACTGCTCAATCATGTTCGATTCTGCTCTTTGTAACTATACATTATAAACCATAAACTATAGCTGATGGGATTCTCCAGGCAAGAACTAGAGTGGGCTGCCACTCTCTTCTCTAGGGGATCGACCCTGGGTCTCGTGCATTTCAGGTAGATTCTTTACTGTCTGAGCCACTAGGGAAGCCCCTACTTGCTGTGTGGCATCGGACAAATCACCTAATCTCTCTGGGCCATAGTTTCTTCAATAATAAAATAATAATTCACCATGCATGTCAGTGAAATTTATTCTGACATATTTCTCTGGAGATTTTTACCCTAAAGATCTAAGGAAGCCACACGAGCATGAAAATGTCTGCTGAGCAGATGATAAAATTCCACCATTTTCTTCAACTCTACCAACTTACTCCTTCCCTTCTGCCATCTCCTCCTTAGCTCAAGGAGTACCAGAAACCTCTGTCTGTTTACCTTCTTTGCCAGATTAGGAAAACAATAATTCTTTAAAGTATTTTCAGATTTATAAAGAAAAGTTACATAGGGCTTCCTGGTGGTCCAGTGGGTAAGGACACCGCCTTGCAGTGCAAGGCGCGTTCAATACCTAGCCTGGGAAGATCCCACATGCCGGAGAGGCTGGACCAATATGCCCAGTTACCGAGCCAGAGCTCTGGCGCGTGCACCCAGAGTCAGTGCTCTGCAGCAAGAGAGGCCACTGAGATGGGAGGCCCACACAGGCAGGCCAAAGAACAAGGACTGGTGAAAATGACTAAATGAAAGACCAATCGAAGTGGCCAAAAAGAAAAAAAAAAAGTCACATAGATTATCTCACTTTGGCCCCCAAGGAACTCCATGGGCCACAAACAACCCCATGATATTATTATCCTTATGTCAATCCAACTAGAAAACGAACCTTAAAGAAGCCAACTGGTTTGGCCAGGTCACAAAGCTAGTATCAGAGATCTCAGCATTTGTCTGTCAGCATCCAAAGCACTTGTTCCTAAACACTACCAGCCTGCAGGACAGGGATTAGTGCCTTCACAAGAGAAAGATGGTAGACTTTCCAGGAAAAAATACATAAATTTCCTCTCCAGCTTCACCATCACTTGCTGTGTGGCGCTTAGTCACTGCTCAATCATGTTCGATTCTGCTCTTTGTAACTATACATTATAAACCATAAACTATAGCTGATGGGATTCTCCAGGCAAGAACTAGAGTGGGCTGCCACTCTCTTCTCTAGGGGATCGACCCTGGGTCTCGTGCATTTCAGGTAGATTCTTTACTGTCTGAGCCACTAGGGAAGCCCCTACTTGCTGTGTGGCATCGGACAAATCACCTAATCTCTCTGGGCCATAGTTTCTTCAATAATAAAATAATAATTCACCATGCATGTCAGTGAAATTTATTCTGACATATTTCTCTGGAGATTTTTACCCTAAAGATCTAAGGAAGCCACACGAGCATGAAAATGTCTGCTGAGCAGATGATAAAATTCCACCATTTTCTTCAACTCTACCAACTTACTCCTTCCCTTCTGCCATCTCCTCCTTAGCTCAAGGAGTACCAGAAACCTCTGTCTGTTTATCTTCTTTGCCAGCAAACAAACCGATGCACAAAACCTGAAGTCCAAAAAGCTATCACTTTGTACTTATATTTTCAATGGGAGATGGAGAGAAGAATCTAGTTACTAATACAACAGATGCCCCTAATTGCAAGTCACAATTTTATAAAGTCCCACTAAGAAAACTTTTACTATGTATCACCAAATAAGTAATCATTAGAGGGGAAAGGACACTTGGCAATAAATGCCACCCAATGAAATAGACTAATACATACAAGTGATTTTAATATACTAATAGTAGTTTAGAGTTTTAACATCCAATTTCTGAAACTAGCATTTGCAAGAGATTTTCGTAATTTAAGGAACATTTTCCTTGTTACATCAAAGTCCCATAACTTACCCTATAAATAAAATGCTCCTAAAAGCTATAATCTTAATTTATGTAACATCAAACTCACACCCTAACTTTGGCAATTTTACTGGCAGGCATGTTAATTTTTAAACAATTTAAAACCATTCTTAAGAGCATTTTCCATTTCCTTCTAGAGCTCCAATTTGTTTTTAAAGAAATTGTTTCAAAGATGTTAACTGAAATTGCAAAGGGACAGCTGCTTGATACGATGGGCATATTACTGCTTTGCAATATCAAATCATTCAGTCTTACTCCTTTTCCCTTTTTGGGGCTCTAGGTTGCCACTAAAGTGGCTATTTATTAGTAAGTAAATACAGTGATGGTCATATTATGCATACTGATATGCCCTAAGGTCCTCTTATTGGGAAATGAGAGTATTTGCCCATATACACTTAATGTCTATGTTAATGTCTACACTTGTTTTAACTTTCCCTAAATCCCAAAACACATTTCAAGATTTGCTAACTGGAAAATTTCACACCAATGCACTTTTCTGTTGTTCATTTTAAATCATGGATGCTTTCATATCTATCATGAATCCTAGGAGACAAAAAAAGAAAAATTATTCCTTAAATTGAAAAAAATGTTCTAAACATAGCTGTCATAGAATATAATTTTATCTTAATCTTAAAATGTTAACTTTACATTAATTTTACATATGTATTTTTATTTTACCATGAACTAAGTCAATAATTTATGCAAAATAATGGATTTAAATTATGTGTATCAAAATGTATAGGCTCAAATGATTTCTGTAGTATTTCTTTAACAGGTATTTTAGATATTTTTTTAACTATCAAAAAATAATGCAAGAGTAAAATTAACATCATCTGTGGTCATATCACCTTTTATATCATTTTCTTTAAAATCTTGAAACTCAAGTACTAGCCACATAGTTTGAGCAAGAAAAACTATGAAACCATGTTTTTGAAAATGAGGATTTTCTGGTCTTATGATTTCTTTTCTGGTCTCTATGATTTCCTAGAATCATAGAACTCAGACTCTTTTTCCCAAATTTATCTTTTCTCACATGTTTCTTAACTGACAGTTTATAAACACCTTTGTTTACTCTTAAAGATATATTTTCATCTGTAGACTCAAAATTTTGTTTTCAATTTTACTGGCAGGCATGTTAATTTTTAAACAATTTAAAACCATTCTTAAGAGCATTTTCCATTTCCTTCTAGAGCTCCAATTTGTTTTTAAAGAAATTGTTTCAAAGATGTTAACTGAAATTGCAAAGGGACAGCTGCTTGATACGATGGGCATATTACTGCTTTGCAATATCAAATCATTCAGTCTTACTCCTTTTCCCTTTTTGGGGCTCTAGGTTGCCACTAAAGTGGCTATTTATTAGTAAGTAAATACAGTGATGGTCATATTATGCATACTGATATGCCCTAAGGTCCTCTTATTGGGAAATGAGAGTATTTGCCCATATACACTTAATGTCTATGTTAATGTCTACACTTGTTTTAACTTTCCCTAAATCCCAAAACACATTTCAAGATTTGCTAACTGGAAAATTTCACACCAATGCACTTTTCTGTTGTTCATTTTAAATCATGGATGCTTTCATATCTATCATGAATCCTAGGAGACAAAAAAAGAAAAATTATTCCTTAAATTGAAAAAAATGTTCTAAACATAGCTGTCATAGAATATAATTTTATCTTAATCTTAAAATGTTAACTTTACATTAATTTTACATATGTATTTTTATTTTACCATGAACTAAGTCAATAATTTATGCAAAATAATGGATTTAAATTATGTGTATCAAAATGTATAGGCTCAAATGATTTCTGTAGTATTTCTTTAACAGGTATTTTAGATATTTTTTTAACTATCAAAAAATAATGCAAGAGTAAAATTAACATCATCTGTGGTCATATCACCTTTTATATCATTTTCTTTAAAATCTTGAAACTCAAGTACTAGCCACATAGTTTGAGCAAGAAAAACTATGAAACCATGTTTTTGAAAATGAGGATTTTCTGGTCTTATGATTTCTTTTCTGGTCTCTATGATTTCCTAGAATCATAGAACTCAGACTCTTTTTCCCAAATTTATCTTTTCTCACATGTTTCTTAACTGACAGTTTATAAACACCTTTGTTTACTCTTAAAGATATATTTTCATCTGTAGATTCATTGCTGTGAGAAATACGTTCCAAATTCTCTACTCGCATTTTATTAGAATTTTAAATTTGACTTCTAACCTTATATAAAGACTAGTTTTTAAATATGAAACAACCTTTAAAACTTTACTAACAACTTATCTTTCAACATTATTAGTTAAATTTTTCTCTAGCATTACTTCCAGTTGGAATATATAAACATCCAGAGTATGGAAATACGTAAATACATATATTAGGGTCAAAACTGATTTCCTATCATTGAACCTGCTAGGCAAAAGAAAAAGAAAGAGTAACAGTATGCAATTGTACTCATGCTGTGCAAACCTCCATGCTAATACACCTATTATAATTCTAACACACTGGGACTTTTCATGCCTATTTATACTATGCATACATTTTATTCTATACTTTTTCAAAAAATCATGTATGTAGCTAAAAATGTTTAAAGCTAACAACAACAACAACAAAAATGGCTATGAGCTTGCCTTGTACTAGAATCTCTTTTGTCCGTCAATCAACAATAAAGTATTATTCTACCATCACAAAAGGAAAACCTTTGGAGGCAGTAGAGGACTATGGGTTGCGCAAATGTGCAGTTGCTAAGAAGCAAATATGCCTCTCTTCTAATCAAATAGCCCAGCTCAGCAATGCTGCTGGCTTGGGGCAAGAAGCAAATTCCACCAGCCACAAACTTAGAAACAGTCTTGAATTATTTGTTGCTGACCGCTGGCTGAACCCTTCCTGATGAGCACCATCACCATTAGCCACTACTCAGTGTATTCCATCAACCAATGGCAATAGCGGCATGCTACAGCTCAGGCTACAAGAAATTGATCAAACAGGGTAATGAGACTATTTCTTCACGGAGGTTATTTTAAATGAATATAAATATTTTCTTTCTACATAATTTGGCACAGAAAGGTCACTGAACTCCCTGTGATTCCAAAGAAAAATGCTTTACTGTCCCTTTTACATATTTGAGTTAAGATAAAGCCAACAAACAATTCAGGGTATTTTCTGATCTTAGGGGCAAATTCTAATGAGCTGGCATTTGTGACAACAGACTAGCTGCAAAATTTTAGCTTCACATTAAATTATAGCTAAAAACTGATCAAATAACGCTACTCTCTAAAGATAAAACTGATCATGATTTAACAATTAAAAACGTTCATAACAGTACATTTTTGTTTGAAGAAAGCACACTTAATCGCTAATGTAGGTGATCCTGAGAACATGAATCATATATCTGTCTTCCTAGCTGAAAGTTATTAAAATTTGATATAATTGTTGTAAATTATTTAGTGAAGAATTCATTTTTCTATAGCCCACCTCCTCCTGCTAGATGGTAGAATAAAACGCACGTTAACTATCCCAGTTAGCACATGAATCATTTCACTGACACCTGATTAAAGCTCTTCTTACAGAGTGACATTTATTGCTCCTTTTCTCCATATCCTTTAAACTAAAATAATTATAAACAACTGGGTTTAACATCCCAAATAACAGTAAGTTAACTGTATACGTTCTTTAACATAAAATGAAAATGGTCTGCAAAGTTCAATTTTCAGTTAGTAGACTTCCCCCTAGATTGCTATTAAAATAATCCCAGTTGAATCACTATTTAAGAACTTTATAAACATCCATATACCATCAACAGTAAGAATTTGAAGTAAATATTTCTCACATATCAGTATTCTGTAGTACTGTAACCAATAAGGGTTATAAAAAACCTAATTAAAAGTTTAAACTCAGTAGAAACACTTTTATATGAATGGACACCTCTAAAAACTTTCTAAAACGTATCTTGTGCCATTAAAAATGAATGCAATCTAATACGATACAGTAAATACTTGTCCAAATGAACTGCTTTATATGCCAATTCTTTAAGAGTTTCAGCAATAATTTTTGTTAACAATCTTTACATCAGAAATAAATAGGTCGGATAATTCTTTGCCGTCATCAAAAATGTTTAGTTTACTATGTAACATGAAAAAATGCTTCAGTGTATAGAAATGTGTGCTTAGGCAATTTTTTTAATTACTGGAACTCAGACGTGCTTTTAATAACTATTTTTAAAAATCATTTATGGATGATATTAGGGATGAGAGTTAAACCACCTTATCTACCAAAAATATCACAAAATACACACATAAGGCCATTAGAAAAAAAAAAAAGAGCATAAAGCGTCACTGGCTGTTAGAAGGTTATTTTGGCCATTGATAGGGATTTCTAAATTTTCATTATTAGGAAATGATGGCAATCATAACAGGATTTTCAATACACATTCAAGGAATTTTACCAGAGATCCAAGGCTTTGAATGAAACAGAAAACCTCCACAATTAACTTTAAATTAATCTCTCTTGAAAAGGAAGGCCATTGAGGAACTAGATAGAGTATAATACAGAGAGGAGAAACTCAAGGCTTCCACATAGAATTTGTTTAGGTGCATTCTATTCTTTTCACAATAAAATTCTCTGAATCAAAATCAATAATTAGCTAAAAGAAAATGAGGATCAAATAGCAAGAAACATCCCATCCACTGTCTAACAATATGACAAATTCAGCAGCAACCACAAAGAACCAATATAACTTCTGGTGCCAGGGAGCCAGATGGTACTGCTGGAAAAAATTAAGTCTACAGATTGGCAGCTCGACCCTGTGATTATTGCCCAAGGGAGGACAAAGTGGAAGAAGAGCAGGAGGTTCAGTATGATGGGGATAAATCAATTACCACCAACTCACCACAGTCCTTCTTATCGTACCCTAATAACAGATTCTAAATACCAAGTCAGTGAATTGTCAAAGGTTTAGACCGTCTCAAACTGAGTTAGCAATGATAAACTAATATATAGTAAAAAGTAAAACATAATCTCAGACTTTCATCATAGGCCCTAGCAAAGTACACCAATAACCTAATCTACAGACCACAAACACTAAAGTATTTTAGTTATAGTTTTGTTGCAAAAAATCTGCTATTTTATTTATTTTTAAATTTTGTGTTATATTCAATGATGACATTTATTTAAATTCTATATGTTTTCCAGAAAGTTATGGATAATGGTGACCTTTGATTATCATGACTAAATAGTTGACTACATATTTTGTAAAAAATTATTTCATGTATGTTTTGTACACACAGGAAAAAAGTACTTTCCACTTTGTGATATCTCAAGAATGGTAAAGAAACAGTAACACTTCAAAACATGTTCAAATTCAAATTGTGATAGGGAAGAGATAATGTACATTGTCAATTTATGTGATTACTCAGTTAAATAATACTTTTGAAATGGAAGACAGTTTATACACTCAGTAACGTCTGGCAAAGCTTATGCTGAAGGAGCATTTTTGTTTTTTTATTACTACTTTTCCTTGCCCTGTCATCACTTATGAATATATACAGTTGCTTTGTATTACTCTAGCTTGAGTAGATCATAAAATTAGATAAGAAAACTAAGAATATTAAAATAATAAAGATAAAGAATTAAGTATTGATATTTTATATCATAAGAATATACCATTTTACAATATAAATATGTGTTGATTCATTTCATATATATTAGCAATTACATTGGTAGATGGCCTTTGGATTTAGTTTCAAAACCCACTTAATGACAGATCAATTAGATTTCATTAATTAATAAATTTGATTAAGCAAAAACATTTTTTGGTTAGTTAGTTTGCAAATATAAAAAGCAAGGACTGAGTTTACAAGGCTTCCAGAAAAGGATTAGTCACACTAATCCAGGTACACACTAATTTGATCGATGGTCACTGAAACCTTTTCTAATACATTTCCTAGCATATTGCAGAAGGATAGGAAATGAATTGCTAACATGAGTTGCTCAGTGCACTGAATCCCTGTTGTGGGCACTGATGGCTTCAGTGATAGAAAAATTAACCTCAAAGAACATGGCCTACCTAAACCACACCTAACCCCTGTTTCCTTATCTAACTATACTTGTGTATATATACTTCCAATAGCTTGTGGAAATACTGTTATACAAGTGAAAATGGACATCACCGTTTCAACTTACAAGGACACATTCCATTGTGTAATTTTGGGATAAATAGCTATTTAACCTTCATATTTCTGGACAAGAACAACAGAATAGCAATGTTTTTGTAGCCTCAGAGGAATATAGTTAGTTCACAGAAGCATCTGTATTCACAAAGGTCAATAGGTTCCCATATTTTTAAAGAATACATTAAAATGTATTTCAAAGTCAGTCAAAAGAATGTCAACAGAAAAAGTAGTTCATGATGAGAGACACCTTATAGAATCTCAATGGATAGTAAGATCAAAAAATTCATTGGGGAAAATTTTTAAACTAAAGAAGCTACTAGTAAACAAAATCCAAATATTTTACATATAATAGCAACACTAACTTTCATTTCACATATTTTTATCACCCAAAGGATAATTTTACAAGTATCAGCATCAGAATTCCAGTTGATATAGTTCAAGACAACACTATTTCAGCCTTAATTGTATTTGTTTATAAAATGTAGTTATATGATACAGTTTTACTTCTTTGAAAAAATTAAATATCTAATAACCTAATTTTAAAAACAGGGAATGACTGTCACAAAAATTATTCAGGGCCTTCCTGGTGGTCCAGTGAGTAAAGAGGCCACCTTGCAGTGCAGGGAGCACCGGTTTGATCCCTGACCCGGGAAGATCCCACATGCCGCTGAGCAGTTGGACCAGTGTGTCTAGTTATGAGCCAGTGTTCTGGAGCACACGTGCCCAGAGCCAGAGCTCTGAAACAAGAGAGGCCACTGCAATGGGAGGCCCACACAGGCCAAAGAATAATATGGATGAAAATAAATGGATAAAAAATCAGTAAAAGAGGTCAAAATTTAAAAAAAAAAAAAAAAAAAGAATGCAGGGGTCATCAGTTGAATCCACTGTGGGGAAAATCCAACATGTGTCAGGGCAACTAAGCCCCTATGTCACACGATGCAGCAACTACTGAAGCCTACGCATCCTAAAGGCTTTGTTCCACAACAAGAGAAGCCACCGCAATGAGAAGCCCACACACCACAACCAGAGAGTGGTCCCTGCTCTTCCCAACTAGAGAAAGTCCACATGCAGTAACAAATACCCAGCACATCCAAACACAAATAACTTTTTTAAATTATTCATCCATTTATGAAATAGGTTACCTCCTAGAACATTTTAAATGTAATTTATTTTTAAATTTTGTCTTACTTTTTTACTTTATAATAACCATATATCTAGGTTTTTCAGTAATCAAGTATCAAATATCCAAACAAAGAAGGAGTCATTTGGAATATCAAACTTATCCACAGTTTTACTGCACTGGCATCTTTCTGATAAAATAATCCAGTTAATGGTTCTCAAGGTTAAGGCTTATTTTGATCAAATTTACATACTACTGTTTCATTACTTGCCTATTGTCTAAAAATAAGAAGCTAAATGCAATTTCAAAATAAAAAGAAAATTCATTGGGGAAAATTTTTAAACTAAAGAAGCTACTAGTAAACAAAATCCAAATATTTTACATATAATAGCAACACTAACTTTCATTTCACATATTTTTATCACCCAAAGGATAATTTTACAAGTATCAGCATCAGAATTCCAGTTGATATAGTTCAAGACAACACTATTTCAGCCTTAATTGTATTTGTTTATAAAATGTAGTTATATGATACAGTTTTACTTCTTTGAAAAAATTAAATATCTAATAACCTAATTTTAAAAACAGGGAATGACTGTCACAAAAATTATTCAGGGCCTTCCTGGTGGTCCAGTGAGTAAAGAGGCCACCTTGCAGTGCAGGGAGCACCGGTTTGATCCCTGACCCGGGAAGATCCCACATGCCGCTGAGCAGTTGGACCAGTGTGTCTAGTTATGAGCCAGTGTTCTGGAGCGCACGTGCCCAGAGCCAGAGCTCTGAAACAAGAGAGGCCACTGCAATGGGAGGCCCACACAGGCCAAAGAATAATATGGATGAAAATAAATGGATAAAAAATCAGTAAAAGAGGTCAAAATTTAAAAAAAAAAAAAAAAAGAATGCAGGGGTCATCAGTTGAATCCACTGTGGGGAAAATCCAACATGTGTCAGGGCAACTAAGCCCCTATGTCACACGATGCAGCAACTACTGAAGCCTACGCATCCTAAAGGCTTTGTTCCACAACAAGAGAAGCCACCGCAATGAGAAGCCCACACACCACAACCAGAGAGTGGTCCCTGCTCTTCCCAACTAGAGAAAGTCCACATGCAGTAACAAATACCCAGCACATCCAAACACAAATAACTTTTTTAAATTATTCATCCATTTATGAAATAGGTTACCTCCTAGAACATTTTAAATGTAATTTATTTTTAAATTTTGTCTTACTTTTTTACTTTATAATAACCATATATCTAGGTTTTTCAGTAATCAAGTATCAAATATCCAAACAAAGAAGGAGTCATTTGGAATATCAAACTTATCCACAGTTTTACTGCACTGGCATCTTTCTGATAAAATAATCCAGTTAATGGTTCTCAAGGTTAAGGCTTATTTTGATCAAATTTACATACTACTGTTTCATTACTTGCCTATTGTCTAAAAATAAGAAGCTAAATGCAATTTCACCCAAATAAAAAGAAATGGATTGCTGAAATTTAACATAGGTTATAACATGTGACATTAAAGTGCCTGCCAGGGTTTCTCTGGTGGTCCAGTGGATAAGGACACCACCTTGCAATACAAGCAGGTTTGATCCCTGGCCTGGGAAGATCCCATGTGCCGTGGAGCAGCTGGACCGATGTGTCCAACTACCGAGCCAGAGCTCTGGAGCGCATATGCCCAGAGCCATGCTCTGCAGTGACAGAGGTCACTGCAATGGGAGGCCCACAAAGAACTAAGATGGAAATGAAAGATCAATAGAAGTGGCCAAAAAAAAAAGAGAAGAACATAAAGTGCCTGCCATATTTATTTTTAAAAGTTGAATATTAAATTGTAAAAATAATCCTAGACTTACATACTCATCTTTTAGCTATTCAACAATATGACATGATTAATGAAATATCATCTAACATAACTTATACTATCAAATTTTAACTCAATCATGAGTTAAAAGTCCAGAGAACTTCACAATATACACAAACATCAGATAATTATGTTGTATACCTGAAACTACTATAATGTTGTGTGTCAATTATACCTCAATTAAGAAAAATTCCAAAGAAACTAGAAAAAATACTGCACCTCAATGCTCACAGCAGCATTATGCAATACAATAGCCAAGATACAGAAGTAACCTAAATGTCCACAGATGTATGAATGGATAAGAAGGGGTGTGTGTGTGTGTGTGTGTGTGTGTGAGAGAGAGAGAGATGGACTATTACTTGGCCAGGAAAAAGAATGAAATAATGCTATTTGCAGCAACATAGATGGAACTAAAGATAATCAAGATTATCATACTAAGTGAAGCAAATCAGAAAGAGAAAGGCACATATCATATGAGATCATTTATATGTGGAATCTAAAAAATAATAAAAATGAATTTATTTATAAAACAGAAACGGACTCAAAGACAAAGAAACAAACTTATGATTATCAAAAGGGAAAGGAAAGGAGGGTTAAATTAAGAGTTTTGTATATGCAGACACAAATTACTATTATGTGTAAAACAAACAACAAGGTCTTACTATATAGCACAGGGAACTATATCAGCATCTTATAATAAACTACAATGGAAAAAAGAATCCCAGAGAAAATATGTATTAAAACAAAGTTATTCATCTAAACACTTGGTCATCTTATGACATTACAGTAGCCAAGAGCTAACAATGGGAATCTGAAGCTCTAATACTTGGGCCACCTGATGCAAAGAGCCAACTCACTGGAAAGATTGAAGGCAGCAGGCAGAGAAGGGAATGACAGAAGATGAGATGGCTGGATGGCATCATTAACTCAATGGACGTGAGTCTGAGCAATCTCTGGGAGATAGTGAAGGACAGGGAAGCCCTGGTGAGCTGCAGTCCATTGGATGGCCAAGGTTGGACACAGCTTAGCAACTGAACAGCAACAATGGAAAGTCCTTTGTGCCAGGCACTTATCCTTACAATAATCCTATGAGATACTACAATTACACATATTTTTATAAATCAAGGTTTAGAGAGAAAATAATGTTTCCAAAGTCAGAATGTCAAACTAGATCTGAACTCAGATACACATGGTACTGTATGTATATAAGTGTATTGCACTTAACTATTAATCCTTGATATATATTACAAAGTACAAATTTTACCTTCTTTAGTGCCCTTCAAAATTTAGTTTTCAGATACCTTAAGTATATCACATCTGCTTTGAATAATACTTAAATATTGTTTAGGCTATCAGGGGAAAACACAGTTAATAAATATGATTTGTTAATTACAAGGAGAATATGATTAGACAATAAATACAAAGAGAAAAGAAAAACCTAAGAACATACCAGAATTCAAATGAATGTCAAAGAAAACTAGAGATAAAATGTATCCTCATATCTATACAATCGTACTAAGGAATGAAAGTAATTAATAACTTCTAACATTCTGTAGATTAAGATCATATGTTTAAATTTTCCTGGTTTACCTGGGAGAAAACTTGGGGCAGATGCCTCTATTCTGAACCTTCTAATCTATCTCTTTCTACAGTCTCAGGCAAGTCTTATCTTTTTTGTGACATTCAACATGTTTAGACAAATAAATCAATGATTCTCCATATCTCTATCTCATATCTCAAACTTACTATTATGTGTAAAACAAACAACAAGGTCTTACTATATAGCACAGAACTATATCAGCATCTTATAATAAACTACAATGGAAAAAAATCCCAGAGAAAATATGTATTAAAACAAAGTTATTCATCTAAACACTTGGTCATCTTATGACATTACAGTAGCCAAGAGCTAACAATGGGAATCTGAAGCTCTAATACTTGGGCCACCTGATGCAAAGAGCCAACTCACTGGAAAGATTGAAGGCAGCAGGCAGAGAAGGGAATGACAGAAGATGAGATGGCTGGATGGCATCATTAACTCAATGGACGTGAGTCTGAGCAATCTCTGGGAGATAGTGAAGGACAGGGAAGCCCTGGTGAGCTGCAGTCCATTGGATGGCCAAGGTTGGACACAGCTTAGCAACTGAACAGCAACAATGGAAAGTCCTTTGTGCCAGGCACTTATCCTTACAATAATCCTATGAGATACTACAATTACACATATTTTTATAAATCAAGGTTTAGAGAGAAAATAATGTTTCCAAAGTCAGAATGTCAAACTAGATCTGAACTCAGATACACATGGTACTGTATGTATATAAGTGTATTGCACTTAACTATTAATCCTTGATATATATTACAAAGTACAAATTTTACCTTCTTTAGTGCCCTTCAAAATTTAGTTTTCAGATACCTTAAGTATATCACATCTGCTTTGAATAATACTTAAATATTGTTTAGGCTATCAGGGGAAAACACAGTTAATAAATATGATTTGTTAATTACAAGGAGAATATGATTAGACAATAAATACAAAGAGAAAAGAAAAACCTAAGAACATACCAGAATTCAAATGAATGTCAAAGAAAACTAGAGATAAAATGTATCCTCATATCTATACAATCGTACTAAGGAATGAAAGTAATTAATAACTTCTAACATTCTGTAGATTAAGATCATATGTTTAAATTTTCCTGGTTTACCTGGGAGAAAACTTGGGGCAGATGCCTCTATTCTGAACCTTCTAATCTATCTCTTTCTACAGTCTCAGGCAAGTCTTATCTTTTTTGTGACATTCAACATGTTTAGACAAATAAATCAATGATTCTCCATATCTCTATCTCATATCTCAAACTCTCTTAAATTTCTCTGACTAAATTTCTCAATTATCCTTCAAGCTCAACAGACTTCATCTTTATAGACGCTATTAATATACCTCCTTGAGAAAAGAATCTCAATGTCAAGAGTTCACCCAACTCTAATTATGAAATCTACTGTTGGTTCTTCCCCATATTCCCTCTGAGTACTTTCTCTCCCCTGTCCCTGGCCTTCACCATCAAAGTGACCAACAAACTTCTACTCAGGTCCTTCTCAGGCACGTACTCCCCAGAAGTGTACACACTCCTATCTCTCTTCTCCACTCCCAGCTGCTCCCCACCACCTCGCCACAACAAGCCAAATTTTTGTCTTCTGATACATGCCTCATGGGTTTCCCTGATGGCTCAGTGGTAAAGAATATGCCTGCCAAGTAAGGCATGCTGACTTGATCCCTGGGTCAGGAAGATCCCCTTGGGGAAGGGAACAGCAACCCACTCCAGTATTCTTGCCTGGGAAATCCCATGGACAGAGGAGCCTGGCAGGCTACAGGTGTTGCAAAGAGTCTGAGACTGAGTCGGACACAATTGACCAGCTAAACAAGAGCAATAATCCACTATCTGTTTTCTTTACCCATTATTACCTTTGTTAAACATGACAACTGGTGACCCAAAGAAGCAGTGAGGTGGTCCTTAACTTCCCAACTGTTTTCATATTATGATGTAACTAGAATTATTTTCTGAGGGAAACGAGCCAAATCCCTTAGCCTACTCTCCCATGTATAGGTGTGCTGGTCTTCTGTGTAAGTACACAACTCTTCAGCTATGGCAAACATTTTCAGGAAAGGGTCAGATAGTAAATATTCTAGGCTATGGGCGATATGGTCTGCATTTTAACTGACCGCTGCTACTGAAGCAAAGAACAGCCTTAGACAATACATAAAAGAAAAAAAAAATGGATGTGACGGTGTTCCAATCAACAATTATTTATAAACACGGCAGTAGGACACTTCTGGCAATATGGGCCATGGATTACCAATCCCTGACCAAGGCCTGCTGGAACAGCACCCCTTCACCCCTGTACCCACCCTCCTTTTCTTGCCCAGACCAAAGTGAGTGATTTAGAATAAGCACAGGACCCAAGCCAAGGACTTCTGCTACAACTATAAAGAGATCTCCCCATTGTGGTTGCAAAGCTGGTAGAAAATATCTAGGCAGCTGCTAGCAGCTGGTGACCATCTTAGAGGAAGCTACATGAAAGAAAGCAGGATATTCACTGCAGTTTGAACACACTCACTTGAGTCCAGGTGAGCACGAAGCTCCAACTCTGTCCTCCTTTAATAGGCAAACCAATAAATTGCCCTTTCTGCTCTTTGCTTAAACTGGTTTCAACTGGGTTTCTTTTCTGTCCCATGCACTGAAAGAGTCCTAGCCAACAGATCCCTTTACTAGGCTATTTCACAAATCTGAAATGCGATTCCCTCCATGTTTCACATATCAGAAGCCTTCACATTCTCCAGACCTGGCTCAAAGGCCACTATCACTCTATCAAGACTGTCTTCATTCCAATCATAATCATCATTCTCTTTCTCCCTGTATATGTCTTACAATATGATTACATCTCTCCTGGCAGGCTACAGGTGTTGCAAAGAGTCTGAGACTGAGTCGGACACAATTGACCAGCTAAACAAGAGCAATAATCCACTATCTGTTTTCTTTACCCATTATTACCTTTGTTAAACATGACAACTGGTGACCCAAAGAAGCAGTGAGGTGGTCCTTAACTTCCCAACTGTTTTCATATTATGATGTAACTAGAATTATTTTCTGAGGGAAACGAGCCAAATCCCTTAGCCTACTCTCCCATGTATAGGTGTGCTGGTCTTCTGTGTAAGTACACAACTCTTCAGGTATGGCAAACATTTTCAGGAAAGGGTCAGATAGTAAATATTCTAGGCTATGGGCGATATGGTCTGCATTTTAACTGACCGCTGCTACTGAAGCAAAGAACAGCCTTAGACAATACATAAAAGAAAAAAAAAATGGATGTGACGGTGTTCCAATCAACAATTATTTATAAACACGGCAGTAGGACACTTCTGGCAATATGGGCCATGGATTACCAATCCCTGACCAAGGCCTGCTGGAACAGCACCCCTTCCCCCCTGTACCCACCCTCCTTTTCTTGCCCAGACCAAAGTGAGTGATTTAGAATAAGCACAGGACCCAAGCCAAGGACTTCTGCTACAACTATAAAGAGATCTCCCCATTGTGGTTGCAAAGCTGGTAGAAAATATCTAGGCAGCTGCTAGCAGCTGGTGACCATCTTAGAGGAAGCTACATGAAAGAAAGCAGGATATTCACTGCAGTTTGAACACACTCACTTGAGTCCAGGTGAGCACGAAGCTCCAACTCTGTCCTCCTTTAATAGGCAAACCAATAAATTGCCCTTTCTGCTCTTTGCTTAAACTGGTTTCAACTGGGTTTCTTTTCTGTCCCATGCACTGAAAGAGTCCTAGCCAACAGATCCCTTTACTAGGCTATTTCACAAATCTGAAATGCGATTCCCTCCATGTTTCACATATCAGAAGCCTTCACATTCTCCAGACCTGGCTCAAAGGCCACTATCACTCTATCAAGACTGTCTTCATTCCAATCATAATCATCATTCTCTTTCTCCCTGTATATGTCTTACAATAGTGATTACATCAATCTCCCTTGAGTCAAAATTGATATTTATATCTCTTTCCTCTGCTAATCTCAAAAGCAGTGATATGTCTTATTAATCTTCTGCTCTAACAAAATAAACAGTCAAATCTATTGAATTAAACTTCTGTTCCACGTTAGCACTCTACTTAAAACATACAACATTGTTACCATCTTTCACTACTTGTATTTTAAAAAATCAGTTCTTACCTCTTCCAAAACACACTTTGTTTTACAAAGAGATCCTACTGAAAGCACATTAGAAGTTTATAGCATAAAAATCTATCCCAGGATGAAGGTCCCAGGACATCAATACCAAAACAAGCCCTATTCAATGAAAGAAATATATGTGTATTTGCTTTTCCACACGGTAGGACACTTTACTGTTTTTTAGTATTATACATTATTTTTATTAAGTTGCTACTGCTGCTTAGTCACTTCAATCGTGTCTGACTCTGTGTGGCCCATGGACGACAACCCGCCAGGCTCCCCTGAGCACGGAACTCTCCAGGCAAGTGTACCGGAGCGGGTTGCCATGCCCTGCTCCAGGGATCTTCCCAACCCAGGGTTGGATCCCAGGTCTCCTGCACTGCAGGCAGATTCCTCATCACTGAGCCACCAGGGAAGCCCCATACATATATAGCTGTGATCCCATGGACTGTAGTTCACCAGGCTGCTCTGTCCATGGAATTTTCCAGGCAAGAATATTGGAGTTGGTTGCCATTTTCTTCTCCCTTTATTAACTTACTTTGATGTTAAAAAAACAAAAAAAAAGTGATGGATGTGTTGAAAACAGGATGGCTTACGGGTGGTATTAGAAAGTGAGAGGAGCTTCTGAAGACATTTAAACAAACTGACACAAAAACACTTCTCTGAGATGAAATCTGCACATCTTTAAATATTATACTATATTTTCCTGCTTTTCAGGCACGGAAAAGAGCTAGATGGTATCTAAACTACATTAACGTTTTTTCTAGATATTTCAAATGAAAGGCCTTCACATTCTCCAGACCTGGCTCAAAGGCCACTATCACTCTATCAAGACTGTCTTCATTCCAATCATAATCATCATTCTCTTTCTCCCTGTATATGTCTTACAATAGTGATTACATCAATCTCCCTTGAGTCAAAATTGATATTTATATCTCTTTCCTCTGCTAATCTCAAAAGCAGTGATATGTCTTATTAATCTTCTGCTCTAACAAAATAAACAGTCAAATCTATTGAATTAAACTTCTGTTCCACGTTAGCACTCTACTTAAAACATACAACATTGTTACCATCTTTCACTACTTGTATTTTAAAAAATCAGTTCTTACCTCTTCCAAAACACACTTTGTTTTACAAAGAGATCCTACTGAAAGCACATTAGAAGTTTATAGCATAAAAATCTATCCCAGGATGAAGGTCCCAGGACATCAATACCAAAACAAGCCCTATTCAATGAAAGAAATATATGTGTATTTGCTTTTCCACACGGTAGGACACTTTACTGTTTTTTAGTATTATACATTATTTTTATTAAGTTGCTACTGCTGCTTAGTCACTTCAATCGTGTCTGACTCTGTGTGGCCCATGGACGACAACCCGCCAGGCTCCCTGAGCACGGAACTCTCCAGGCAAGTGTACGGAGCGGGTTGCCATGCCCTGCTCCAGGGATCTTCCCAACCCAGGGTTGGATCCCAGGTCTCCTGCACTGCAGGCAGATTCCTCATCACTGAGCCACCAGGGAAGCCCCATACATATATAGCTGTGATCCCATGGACTGTAGTTCACCAGGCTGCTCTGTCCATGGAATTTTCCAGGCAAGAATATTGGAGTTGGTTGCCATTTTCTTCTCCCTTTATTAACTTACTTTGATGTTAAAAAAACAAAAAAAAAGTGATGGATGTGTTGAAAACAGGATGGCTTACGGGTGGTATTAGAAAGTGAGAGGAGCTTCTGAAGACATTTAAACAAACTGACACAAAAACACTTCTCTGAGATGAAATCTGCACATCTTTAAATATTATACTATATTTTCCTGCTTTTCAGGCACGGAAAAGAGCTAGATGGTATCTAAACTACATTAACGTTTTTTCTAGATATTTCAAATGAAAGGCCTTGAGGCCTTTCATTCATGACAGACAAACTTGGTGACTACTGTCAGAACCTTCATATGAAAATATAATATCTAATTATGACATTGGAACTTGAACATGTATCAATAAAAATGGAATTTGAATCCCTAAAATTTCCACATAGTGAAAACAGACCTGATAAATAATCTAAAACATGACCGTGATGATGGAAGAAGGTATACAGAAAGATACAAATACAAAACGTCCAAAAAAGTGACCAAAATCAGAAGGATAAGAAATGAAGAGACTGAGACTACTGCAATTAATTCTCTCTCTAACCCTAGCTCAATGCTTCTAACCGTAGTAAAGGCTCAGTCTCCCCTCCCCTCACCCCAAACATCACAACATCATAAATAAATACTTTGATTTAAAAATATGTATGTACATATACATATATGTGTATGTATTTTATATATAATATGAATTACTAGAAAAAATAATGATCACATATTTGGATAATGTAGGAATGTCAAAATAGTATAAACATTTCCAAGTGTTTAATCTCAATTTCTGTTCTTATATTGTTGCAGACCAGTAACAAACAAATCACAGACTTAGACCAGTCTGCAGAATACACATTGAATAGCACCGTTTAGGTATTAAATAATTCATGTTGCTTCGTTCAGTCTCAGTTCCCTTATCTAGCAAGCTTACTAGGTTTGATGACTGACACATAGGACAAAAACAACACAAAACACACTTCACCACCACCACCCCTCGCAACACACACACACAGACACACACACAGACACACACACAGACACACACACAGACACACACACAGACACACACACACACACATGTCCTTAAAAGGAAAAGAAAAAAATTCAAAGAAACAAATCATCTTTCTCGTTTGGAATCTAAAAATTTTTCTTTTTTTAGACATTTTATTTTGTATTGGAATATAGCCAAGTAACAATGTTGTGATAATTTCAGGTGAACAGCTAAGGGACTCAGCCATACATACAGATGTATCCATTCTTCCCCCAAACAATGTTATGTGGCATTCTGGATGGGAGGGAAGTGTGGGTGACCATTTTTCTAAGATGATCACCCCAGCATCCCTTAGATCCCACCACCATAACTATACACTGACAAAGTCTTGCTCCCCAAAAGTCAAAATATCAACAAAATAATCTACTTGGACTATGTTCCCTGAAATAATTTGTTAAAATAAAAAATGTGAGAGAAGAGCCATGTGACTATTTATTTATACATGTAATGTAATAAACTTTTTTGCATTTACATTTCAAAAGGCATAGATGATATTGCTGAGTGAAGGGAGTGACACCTACCTACACAAAGCAAGAATTACTTTTTAAAATGATGTTAAAGACCACAGGATTCAAGAGTTCACTAAGCTGAAAAAGGCACAGCAAGAAAATTACTTTTTACCAACTGCAGTTTTTAAACTTGAACATAAACTTTAAAACATACAAATGTGTATCTTTTAAAGTATCCACTAAGCAACAATAACATTAAAGGTAAGCTAGGATATGTTCTTGTTTTAATTAGCATAATAATTTCACAATTCTTTAGAGCATAATAATACTTTGAAAATATGTATGTACATATACATATATGTGTATGTATTTTATATATAATATGAATTACTAGAAAAAATAATGATCACATATTTGGATAATGTAGGAATGTCAAAATAGTATAAACATTTCCAAGTGTTTAATCTCAATTTCTGTTCTTATATTGTTGCAGACCAGTAACAAACAAATCACAGACTTAGACCAGTCTGCAGAATACACATTGAATAGCACCGTTTAGGTATTAAATAATTCATGTTGCTTCGTTCAGTCTCAGTTCCCTTATCTAGCAAGCTTACTAGGTTTGATGACTGACACATAGGACAAAAACAACACAAAACACACTTCACCACCACCACCCCTCGCAACACACACACACAGACACACACACAGACACACACACAGACACACACACAGACACACACACAGACACACACACACACACATGTCCTTAAAAGGAAAAGAAAAAAATTCAAAGAAACAAATCATCTTTCTCGTTTGGAATCTAAAAATTTTTCTTTTTTTAGACATTTTATTTTGTATTGGAATATAGCCAAGTAACAATGTTGTGATAATTTCAGGTGAACAGCTAAGGGACTCAGCCATACATACAGATGTATCCATTCTTCCCCCAAACAATGTTATGTGGCATTCTGGATGGGAGGGAAGTGGGGGTGACCATTTTTCTAAGATGATCACCCCAGCATCCCTTAGATCCCACCACCATAACTATACACTGACAAAGTCTTGCTCCCCAAAAGTCAAAATATCAACAAAATAATCTACTTGGACTATGTTCCCTGAAATAATTTGTTAAAATAAAAAATGTGAGAGAAGAGCCATGTGACTATTTATTTATACATGTAATGTAATAAACTTTTTTGCATTTACATTTCAAAAGGCATAGATGATATTGCTGAGTGAAGGGAGTGACACCTACCTACACAAAGCAAGAATTACTTTTTAAAATGATGTTAAAGACCACAGGATTCAAGAGTTCACTAAGCTGAAAAAGGCACAGCAAGAAAATTACTTTTTACCAACTGCAGTTTTTAAACTTGAACATAAACTTTAAAACATACAAATGTGTATCTTTTAAAGTATCCACTAAGCAACAATAACATTAAAGGTAAGCTAGGATATGTTCTTGTTTTAATTAGCATAATAATTTCACAATTCTTTAGAGCAAAAGAACTCAGTATTTTGAGAAATAACTTAGCCTTATGCTAAGAAGACCTTAAGAAGTTTTAGTTAGGTAAGGACTTCTTGGGATTCCCTTGTAGCTCATCTGGTAAAGAATTCACCTGCAATGCAGGAGATCCTGATTCTATCCCTGAGTCAGGATGATTCCCTGGAGAAAGGATAGGCTACCCACTCCAGTATTCTTGGGTTTCCTTGGTGGCTCAGCTGGCAAATAATCTGCCTGCAATGCAGGAGACCTGGGTTCGATTCCTGGGTTAGGAAGATTCCCTGGAGTTGGAAAAGGCTACGATTCCAGTATTCTTGCCCAGACAATTTCGTGGTTTGTCCACGGGTCACAGAGTCGGACATGACTGAGTGACTTCATTTTCACTTTCAAGGACTTCTTAGACGTGACACCAAAAGCACAAATGACAAAAGAAAAACTGGACAAACTAGATTTCATCAAAATTGAAATCTTTAGTACTTCAAGGGACACCATCAGGAAAGTCAAACGACAACTTACAGAACTGGAGAAAATACTGACAAATCTTATATCTGCTGAGAGACTGGTAGCTAGAATTCTCTTAGAACTTAACAATAAAAAGACAGCCCAATTGAAATATGGATAAATGATTTGGTCGTGTATCTTACAAGGAAGATATACAAAAGACCAATAAGCATATGAAAGATGGTGAATACCATTAGCTGTTAGAGAAATGCAACTCAAAACCACATTCAGATACCTTGAACACTCCCTATGATAGCTAAAATAAAGACAGACAATAATAAGTGTTGAGAAGGACTGGCCATATGGAAACCTTTACATATTACTGGTGGGGAAATAAAATGATATAACACTTTGCAAATGGTTTGAGAATTTCTCAAAGGTTAGTTACCGAATGATCCAGTAGTTCACTAAGCTGAAAAAGGCACAGCAAGAAAATTACTTTTTACCAACTGCAGTTTTTAAACTTGAACATAAACTTTAAAACATACAAATGTGTATCTTTTAAAGTATCCACTAAGCAACAATAACATTAAAGGTAAGCTAGGATATGTTCTTGTTTTAATTAGCATAATAATTTCACAATTCTTTAGAGCAAAAGAACTCAGTATTTTGAGAAATAACTTAGCCTTATGCTAAGAAGACCTTAAGAAGTTTTAGTTAGGTAAGGACTTCTTGGGATTCCCTTGTAGCTCATCTGGTAAAGAATTCACCTGCAATGCAGGAGATCCTGATTCTATCCCTGAGTCAGGATGATTCCCTGGAGAAAGGATAGGCTACCCACTCCAGTATTCTTGGGCTTCTCTGGTGGCTCAGATGGTAAAGAATCTACCTGCAATGCAGGAGACCTGGGTTCGATTCCTGGGTTAGGAAGATTCCCTGGAGTTGGAAAAGGCTACGCATTCCAGTATTCTTGCCCAGACAATTTCGTGGTTTGTCCACGGGTCACAGAGTCGGACATGACTGAGTGACTTCATTTTCACTTTCAAGGACTTCTTAGACGTGACACCAAAAGCACAAATGACAAAAGAAAAAACCGGACAAACTAGATTTCATCAAAATTGAAATCTTTAGTACTTCAAGGGACACCATCAGGAAAGTCAAACGACAACTTACAGAACTGGAGAAAATACTGACAAATCTTATATCTGCTGAGAGACTGGTAGCTAGAATTCTCTTAGAACTTAACAATAAAAAGACAGCCCAATTGAAATATGGATAAATGATTTGGTCGTGTATCTTACAAGGAAGATATACAAAAGACCAATAAGCATATGAAAGATGGTGAATACCATTAGCTGTTAGAGAAATGCAACTCAAAACCACATTCAGATACCTTGAACACTCCCTATGATAGCTAAAATAAAGACAGACAATAATAAGTGTTGAGAAGGACTGGCCATATGGAAACCTTTACATATTACTGGTGGGGAAATAAAATGATATAACACTTTGCAAATGGTTTGAGAATTTCTCAAAGGTTAGTTACCGAAAGACCCAGGAGTTCCACTTTTAGGTATAATATATAGTCAGAAGAAGCGAAGACATTCACACAAAAACTTGTCCACACATGTTTACTTTTGGCATTATTAATAATACCTAAGAAGAAGAAACAACTCAAAAATGCATCAACTGATAAATGAATAAACAAAATGTGGCGTGTTCACACAAGTGAAACATTCCTGGGAATACAGTACTGCAATGTGCCGTAACACGAATGAACCTTTGGAACACTATGTCAAGTAAAAGAAACCAGGCACAAAAGGCCACATATTGTGTTATTCCATTCACATGAAATGTCCAGATTAGACAAACCTATAGAGAAAGCAAGTAGATTCATGATTGTTTACGTCCATGAAGGGCGAATGGGGCAAATTTGGGAAAATGGGCTGTGACTATCCATGATACAGAGCTTCTTTCTTGTCACAATGAAAATTTTCTAAAATGAATTGAGGTGATACTTGCACAACTCTGTGAATATATTAAAAACTATTGAATTATACATTTTAAATGGGTAAATTTTATGGCAGTGCTATTTATTTCTCAATAAAGCTATTTTTAAAAAAGAACAAGAGTTGTAGACTCTGCCCCCAAACTGTTGATTAGACTCTATAAAATCAGTCATTCCCTTGAACTTATAAGCGCATGGTTCTCAAGAGCCATCCTTTTAGAAGGTTTAATAAGGGAACTGTTTTGATTGTATACCCAATTCTATACCAAAAAAAATGGAGGAAAGGGGTGGAAAATCTGTAACTAGAAATTAAATAAAAGCATTCAACTTCTGTCTCAGTAACATCCAACTTATTTTGACAACTGTGGGGGTCCCAGTCCGTCTCTGCTCCGCACTAAGGTAGGCAGGCTGCCTCCAAGCAAGCCCTGCCCACTTTACTCACTACCCCCAATCAGACAAAGGAAAAGGCTCCCAGGGTAACAGACATGCCAAACGCAAAGGAACTGCACACAAATTACCTACACTATGCTCATAAACAGGAACCAGTAGCCAAGGTTGTCCAGACTACTGAGGAAAACCAATAACATGAAGGGAAAGGACCAATGTTTAAAATCCAACTGGAAAACAAGCCACAGTCAGCTTAGAGTCAGAGAACCAAACGTCAATGTTACAGACCTGAACAATGTCAAAATAATTTAGTGAACAAATCTGGAATTGAACAGTGAAAAGAGAGATGGAAGTAAAGCTGGTACACTAATTTCCTCATCCTTAATAACGAAGAGTCATGAGTCACTGTCTGAGGTTGGCACATTACAAAATAAGCATATTATTTAAGTCAAAAGCAAACACACACACACACAAAAAAAAACAAAAAATAAAATAAAATAATAAAAAATCAAGAGGCAATAGTGGGAAAGGAGGTGTGAAGAAACCATCCACCATAGAGGGAGTCAACTGATACTACTGAAGGTTGATGGGGCAAGAACTAGAAGTCACTTGCCCAAAGTCATGGTAACTAGAGAAGAAACTAACAAGTGGCTGTCTCTGGGATTAGGGCAGGGTGGAAAATACCACTTTTTACCTATTATTGAATACCCTTCTGTTTATTTTTATTTTTAACCAGATGCATGTCTCTTGTGAATAGAAAAAAAACTAATTTTTTAAGTAGCATGGCAAAGAAGGATCAGAGCAGTTGAAGTCTGCTGCTTCAAAATTGAGTTACGACAGTCAAGAGACCTAAAGCATTTTGAGTCTCAGTTTTCAAAAGGGGAATATAGGGAAAATGCTTCCCTCAAAGGGTAGTTCTGAGCCAATTAAACGAAATGATGTACATGAAAGAATCGGTGCAGTGCCAGACTTATTTTTCAATAAACATTAAAGATGGTTTAATCCCTTTATCTTCCTAAAGATGCCGCCACAACCACCAGCACCGTCACCTCTGATGAATCTGTCTCAGAGGAAGGGAGCTCTCTTTGGAACCCTGGGCCAGGCCAGCAGGCCTTCCTCTAAAACCAAGTGGGTCACGCTACAGTCTTAGCCTTTGCTTTTCAATATTGAAACTGTTCACTCACACTCTGGTGCACGTGCAAGGGCCCAAAAAACAGACATGCCAAACGCAAAGGAACTGCACACAAATTACCTACACTATGCTCATAAACAGGAACCAGTAGCCAAGGTTGTCCAGACTACTGAGGAAAACCAATAACATGAAGGGAAAGGACCAATGTTTAAAATCCAACTGGAAAACAAGCCACAGTCAGCTTAGAGTCAGAGAACCAAACGTCAATGTTACAGACCTGAACAATGTCAAAATAATTTAGTGAACAAATCTGGAATTGAACAGTGAAAAGAGAGATGGAAGTAAAGCTGGTACACTAATTTCCTCATCCTTAATAACGAAGAGTCATGAGTCACTGTCTGAGGTTGGCACATTACAAAATAAGCATATTATTTAAGTCAAAAGCAAACACACACACACAAAAAAAAAAACAAAAAATAAAATAAAATAATAAAAAATCAAGAGGCAATAGTGGGAAAGGAGGTGTGAAGAAACCATCCACCATAGAGGGAGTCAACTGATACTACTGAAGGTTGATGGGGCAAGAACTAGAAGTCACTTGCCCAAAGTCATGGTAACTAGAGAAGAAACTAACAAGTGGCTGTCTCTGGGATTAGGGCAGGGTGGAAAATACCACTTTTTACCTATTATTGAATACCCTTCTGTTTATTTTTATTTTTAACCAGATGCATGTCTCTTGTGAATAGAAAAAAAACTAATTTTTTAAGTAGCATGGCAAAGAAGGATCAGAGCAGTTGAAGTCTGCTGCTTCAAAATTGAGTTACGACAGTCAAGAGACCTAAAGCATTTTGAGTCTCAGTTTTCAAAAGGGGAATATAGGGAAAATGCTTCCCTCAAAGGGTAGTTCTGAGCCAATTAAACGAAATGATGTACATGAAAGAATCGGTGCAGTGCCAGACTTATTTTTCAATAAACATTAAAGATGGTTTAATCCCTTTATCTTCCTAAAGATGCCGCCACAACCACCAGCACCGTCACCTCTGATGAATCTGTCTCAGAGGAAGGGAGCTCTCTTTGGAACCCTGGGCCAGGCCAGCAGGCCTTCCTCTAAAACCAAGTGGGTCACGCTACAGTCTTAGCCTTTGCTTTTCAATATTGAAACTGTTCACTCACACTCTGGTGCACGTTGCAAGCAGGAGACACAAGCGAAAACAGGAAGCTAAACATTGTGACCTCCCCCAAACAAAGACCACAGGCCAAATCCAAATATATATATAGCAAGAAAGATAAGCCCGCTATGTGCCAAAATCTTTTAAGATACAGTATTCTGCAAGAGCCAAAAATATCTTTATAATTTGCCCAGTGCTGATATCTAAAGATCTGTGAGTGGGACCTGACCTCCCCTGGGATAAGGTATTCCTCTATTAACATGCAAACATTCCTGAGGGTAATTTCTCAGAGCCTTTCCAATGTACTTAACCAAGAGTTTGATTTGAGAGGAAACAGAATCAAAAATGGGACAACTACCTACCCACAGACAGTAGTGTTGGGAAGGGGCCCTGTGCAGCATGTTCGGGGACCACAGAAGAGTGCAAGAAGTGGGAATATGTTTTACTTACTTCAAGGGATTGTTTGGTGCCCTGCCTACTACACACTTGCACATCCAGCCCATGTGCAATGCCTCACCCTTCCTTTCAGCCACAAGGGCCAATGTAATAAATACAGTCAGAACAGAACTTCTCAGACTTTCATGGGCTAGGTACCTGGGGCTCATTTAAATGTTATTTCAGATTCAGTAGGTTTGGGTGAGGACAGAGACTGAACATTTCTAACAAACTCCCAGGTGACACTTTTGTAACTGGTCTGCAGTTCATAGTTACGACAGTCAAGAGACCTAAAGCATTTTGAGTCTCAGTTTTCAAAAGGGGAATATAGGGAAAATGCTTCCCTCAAAGGGTAGTTCTGAGCCAATTAAACGAAATGATGTACATGAAAGAATCGGTGCAGTGCCAGACTTATTTTTCAATAAACATTAAAGATGGTTTAATCCCTTTATCTTCCTAAAGATGCCGCCACAACCACCAGCACCGTCACCTCTGATGAATCTGTCTCAGAGGAAGGGAGCTCTCTTTGGAACCCTGGGCCAGGCCAGCAGGCCTTCCTCTAAAACCAAGTGGGTCACGCTACAGTCTTAGCCTTTGCTTTTCAATATTGAAACTGTTCACTCACACTCTGGTGCACGTTGCAAGCAGGAGACACAAGCGAAAACAGGAAGCTAAACATTGTGACCTCCCCCAAACAAAGACCACAGGCCAAATCCAAATATATATATAGCAAGAAAGATAAGCCCGCTATGTGCCAAAATCTTTTAAGATACAGTATTCTGCAAGAGCCAAAAATATCTTTATAATTTGCCCAGTGCTGATATCTAAAGATCTGTGAGTGGGACCTGACCTCCCCTGGGATAAGGTATTCCTCTATTAACATGCAAACATTCCTGAGGGTAATTTCTCAGAGCCTTTCCAATGTACTTAACCAAGAGTTTGATTTGAGAGGAAACAGAATCAAAAATGGGACAACTACCTACCCACAGACAGTAGTGTTGGGAAGGGGCCCTGTGCAGCATGTTCGGGGACCACAGAAGAGTGCAAGAAGTGGGAATATGTTTTACTTACTTCAAGGGATTGTTTGGTGCCCTGCCTACTACACACTTGCACATCCAGCCCATGTGCAATGCCTCACCCTTCCTTTCAGCCACAAGGGCCAATGTAATAAATACAGTCAGAACAGAACTTCTCAGACTTTCATGGGCTAGGTACCTGGGGCTCATTTAAATGTTATTTCAGATTCAGTAGGTTTGGGTGAGGACAGAGACTGAACATTTCTAACAAACTCCCAGGTGACACTTTTGTAACTGGTCTGCAGTTCATAGTTTGGATAGTAAGGGGCTAGAAGAATTCCTTCCTTTTCAATGCAGTGTCCACTGTGTTAACCCTGGCTCTTATCAGCACGCTATGAACCAAGAGCAACAGTATCTAAGATGCAGAAGAAGCAAAGTATAGAGCAGAGCCTGGTTCCTGAAGCCAGACATGAATTCAAATTTCAGTTCTGCCACTTATGTGACCTTCACTTAATCTCTCTATGCCTGAGTTTCCTCTACCATCAAATAGTGACAGTATCTATCTGACAGAGATGCTGTCAAGGTTAAAAATAACATAATAACTTACAGAAAAACCCAGAAGAACTTTTGGGCCAATCCAATAGCAAAGCATTTAACTTGCTGCCTCCACTCGATGGTCTCTTTGCCTTAATTCATTGAAAAATTAACTGCCAGGACAATCTCCCTCAAATATGCACTCATCACATCAGCCTATTCCTTCAGGGATCTCGTCATTTGGGGCTACCAAATCAAAGTGAACTCCTTAACTTGCTATTTGGCTCTTACTGTCTACTATTTGTTTACCTCTAAGACCCCCTCCACTCCTTCCTCCTCTTCCTTTCTCTTCTTCTTATGACCTTCTCCAGGCAAATCGTCTCTACGCTCTCATTACATTTACTACCCCTGAAATGGGGACATAGGCATTTGGAGATTCACAAAACTTCTAAATAATCACCTGATCCAAACTCTTCATTTCACAAATCAGAAAATATAAAAAGCCAGAGAAGCTAAGGGACTTGACCTTGACAAACAAAATGATTATCACTCAATATGAAAGCCTGGTTTTGGACTTCTACTCTAAATGTTCTCCCACATTCTCTCTACCAAACTTCTGGAACTATGCAAAATTCAATAAAAAAAAAAAGTCCTCTTACTTCAAGGGATTGTTTGGTGCCCTGCCTACTACACACTTGCACATCCAGCCCATGTGCAATGCCTCACCCTTCCTTTCAGCCACAAGGGCCAATGTAATAAATACAGTCAGAACAGAACTTCTCAGACTTTCATGGGCTAGGTACCTGGGGCTCATTTAAATGTTATTTCAGATTCAGTAGGTTTGGGTGAGGACAGAGACTGAACATTTCTAACAAACTCCCAGGTGACACTTTTGTAACTGGTCTGCAGTTCATAGTTTGGATAGTAAGGGGCTAGAAGAATTCCTTCCTTTTCAATGCAGTGTCCACTGTGTTAACCCTGGCTCTTATCAGCACGCTATGAACCAAGAGCAACAGTATCTAAGATGCAGAAGAAGCAAAGTATAGAGCAGAGCCTGGTTCCTGAAGCCAGACATGAATTCAAATTTCAGTTCTGCCACTTATGTGACCTTCACTTAATCTCTCTATGCCTGAGTTTCCTCTACCATCAAATAGTGACAGTATCTATCTGACAGAGATGCTGTCAAGGTTAAAAATAACATAATAACTTACAGAAAAACCCAGAAGAACTTTTGGGCCAATCCAATAGCAAAGCATTTAACTTGCTGCCTCCACTCGATGGTCTCTTTGCCTTAATTCATTGAAAAATTAACTGCCAGGACAATCTCCCTCAAATATGCACTCATCACATCAGCCTATTCCTTCAGGGATCTCGTCATTTGGGGCTACCAAATCAAAGTGAACTCCTTAACTTGCTATTTGGCTCTTACTGTCTACTATTTGTTTACCTCTAAGACCCCCTCCACTCCTTCCTCCTCTTCCTTTCTCTTCTTCTTATGACCTTCTCCAGGCAAATCGTCTCTACGCTCTCATTACATTTACTACCCCTGAAATGGGGACATAGGCATTTGGAGATTCACAAAACTTCTAAATAATCACCTGATCCAAACTCTTCATTTCACAAATCAGAAAATATAAAAAGCCAGAGAAGCTAAGGGACTTGACCTTGACAAACAAAATGATTATCACTCAATATGAAAGCCTGGTTTTGGACTTCTACTCTAAATGTTCTCCCACATTCTCTCTACCAAACTTCTGGAACTATGCAAAATTCAATAAAAAAAAAAAGTCCTCAGCTTACAATTTGCTCCACAACCTCTCTGAATGTATGCATAAAGTTTACGTTTTGGTTTATTCAACATGATGCCAAAACATATAACTGATTCCGTCAACAAATAAGGAGGAAAAAATCAATGAAACCAATTTTCTGCCTTGGTACAGACCAGATCAATTAGATATTTTAACATGTACTAGTTACCACTTTTGGAATCTACCTAGTTAGAACTGAGACTGCTGACTGTCTTATTTTAGGTGGTTATCTTCTCTTTCTAACTAGATTACAAGTCTCTTGAAACCAGAACTTTATTTTCTTCTTTAAATTTCCCATTGCCTGCCATGGCGTCTTGTTTCTTTCTTCATAAACTGTGTAAATATCTGCTAACTTACTGTATTAAAGATGCATAATTTTTCATAAAGTTGTTTTATTATCTTTTCAACATTTCTTATCTAGCTCACATTGTTACAGTCTTCTTTGCCGACTTTGCTTTATAGTGATATATTTTCTCATTCAGTGGTATAAAAATAAAGATGATGGCTCTGTGTTTTTATTTTATTCATATATGTCTTAGTATCATAAAATATTTTGTATCTGTGTATGCATTATATCTCCAACTCTATAATATATATATATATATTGAGTTAAAAGCATGTTTTCTACTTTTTTACTATTTCACCAAACTATAAACCCTCATGTCTACCAAAGTACTTGAAGCTAGACTATACATATTACAGAAGGAATAAAATAATTACTGATCTTATACTGCTATACCACAAGCTAGTAAATGCTATATTAAAAGGTTTCCCTGGTGGATGAGTGGTAAAGAATCTGCCTGCCAATGTAGAAAACATAGGTTTGATCCTTGATTCAGGAAGATCCCACATGCCGTGATCAACTAAGCCCATATGTCACAACTATAGAGCCTGTGCTCTAGAGCCCGGGAACTGCAACTACTGAGCCCACGTACCACAACTACTGAAACCCACATACCCTAGAGCCTGTGCTCCACAACAAGAGAAGCCACTGCAATGAGAAACCCACACACTACAACTAAACAGCAGTAATGAAGACTCAGTACACCCCAAAATAAATAAATACAATTATAAAAAAAGAACCCCCAAGAAAGTAAAAAAAAATTAAGTAAACACACAAGTGCAACAATATGTTACATATGCAAATATCTGTGTAAGTTGCAAATGAAGTTCTCAGAATAAATATAAAAATATGATTGTTTATTTTTTATTATAAAAAACCAACATTTACCCTAAATTACTGAAAGAACCTCACTGGTGGCCCATTGATTAAGACTGCACTCCTACTGAAGGGGTGTGGGTTCCATCCCTGGTTGAGGAGAATCCCACATGCTGCTTGGCCACTAAAAAAAAAGACCTTGTTTTTCCTGGTTTTAAACATTATTTCACATTCTACTAGAACTCAGAGAAAAATAAAACATCTATTACTTGGTTTTACAAAAACTGATTAGTGTTATACCTAAACTTTACATTAAAAAAATCTTGCTCAAAAGATGGTGTATAATCTGACACATTAAGTCCATGTGTGTGTACATGGAAGTGTTTCTACCTAAGCTGGTTATAAATATATTATGAGAGCTCACTACTTATAGGCATCATGGAGATAAAGTAATTCTTTGGAATAAGGGATCTGTATGCTTTATAAACTCAAATTTTCATATACTGAATTTTCTCAAAGGAAAAGTATACCAAAAAAGAGAAAAAAAATATTCTACTATTATAAATTATGATCAAAACAGCATAGCTTTTTTTCTTAATCCCAGACTTTAAAAATACTTCCATACCCAAACCAGTATTTTTTCATACAAACCTAAGCTCTTGTAATGTCCACAGTTTTTAGTAACCTCTATTACTTGGGAATTTTTAGCTAAGAAGATACCAGGCCAATAAATGACTATTTTGTATCTTTAGCTTCATTTTGTCTTTTTCTATATTCATGCCCTAGAGGTTACAGATTTTTATCCACAAAGTGATTATGTCTAGGACTGAATCAGATTTGTAACAAATGTCCACCGGGATTCTTCGACCTAGCATCGATGGGCAGAGCCAATACCTGTCTTCTAGTTCACTGAATCCTTTCACCTTACCTTAGGGACTTTCCACAATGCTACACAGACAGAAGCTTTCTTTCACAAATAACGGAAATGAATGGAAAATGATTTCAGAATAGAAAAATGGAAACCCAAGTCATTGTATAGTATCTACTTATATAGTAGATATATTACATATATAGTAGATATATACTACATTATATAGTAGCTATCCTGCATTGACTATCTTCATGCCTAAACAAATGTTTTAACATGTATGAGAAGGGATATTCTTCAAGGCCTTGAGTTTTATTATCTCTAATTTTATCTGATTACTGACATGCACCATTTCTATTAACACTTCAATATATCCAGCCATAAGATAGCATAAAACTTCTAACAGTGATCTGAAATACCTCAAAACCATTATGATTTGTTATAAGTTTTTCAGAAAAAATAAAGGCACAAAGTTAATAAAAATGGAATTTCTAATAAACATAACTTCACAGACATTACAAAATCAAAATGAAACTGAGAGCAGTCATGCAATCATTCAGAAAATATATTTTCCCTCAAAAAGTAAAAAGTGTTTCTAAACAGAAGAAAAAATTACAGTGTACCATATTTTTAAGCTACAAGCTTTACAAAGATCTGTCACCATCTATGTTACAATTCCACTCATCAATAAAGTACTTTTTTTCAATGCACCATTCGAAAATCAATTATATCAACTCTTTTGTATAGAGAAGCAGCACACCTTTCAGGCAACTAGTATTAATGAGTAGACATGACTATAGAATCTCCATCTGTTTCTCTGACAAAGCTGTGGCTCCTCTAGTCGCTCATTGAAATTCCATTAATCTGGTGTACCAAGGTCCAATGCGAAAATCAAAACTCCATCTAACCCTTTATCAGCTCACAATAACCTACAAGTGAACTCTGCCTGTTAGCATGCAGCAAGTTATGATTTTGCTATCAATCAGGCAGTTGGCCAATAAAACAAAAAAAAGGCAGGATGGAAACAGTGTGTCTGGCAGGGCTTGAAGATTTTGTTTTTGTTTTCTGTTTTCATTCTCTTTCAATTTCTATAGGGTGTCTGGATCTTGGGAGATTATGCATTATTCTCCTTGGCTGTGATTTAATTGCTACCAGCAATCAAGTTGAGCATCACTGAAGTGTGCTTGAATTTCATTAGAAGATATAACTTATGCTACTTTCCTACAGTACCTAATAAACCATAAAGAAACCAAAACACATATGGCTTGAGGGAATAACTGGAAAATTAGGTAGCCATTTGGGAACTGAGTGAACTTTTGAACCAGAGGAACAGAGAAAAAGAAATATTAAAGGAAAAGACAGACTTTGAATGCACACAGAGATGTGCAGGTTTGACCTTTTCAGTACCTTGAAAATTACATTAGCATTATGAAAAATACATATCATGTTTAGAGTTTATAATCCATCAAAGTTCAGATACTTTGTTAGTGCCTACCATAAGGTAAAAGTCAAAAGGACAAAACAACAATCTGATTTGACAAAAGGCCTTTTGGTGACCTGTGCTAATTTAGTTATACTTATTGTTAAATGCATTATAATTTCATAATTAATATATCATTAGATAAAGGTCACACAATGAAGGAAAATCTATTCAGCAAAGGAAAGAGAACACACATAAAATCTAAGTAACACACACATAAAATCTAAGTTTCAGGGAGAAAAACTAATATGACTAGATTATATTTTAGAGTATAAGTTGAAAGTTCAAGCAGTAATTTTAAAATTAACTTAATAACATTCTTAGGAGAAAATATAAAATTATCAAAAAAGCATTATCTATAGACCAAAAATGAATAATACTTACAGTTAAATTTTCAGTCTAAGAATTGCTTATATAAACACTGATGAAAATGCAATATTTAACAAGATAAAATATAAATGTACATATAAATATAATTTATTAAATAATATTCAAATATTGGTAATGTTTTAACAATAAATATTTTGTGCTATTAATGTATTTCCTGTATATCTGGCTATGAAAATAAACATATGATAAATTATTTACTCATAGGAAACCACAATAATTATGCAAATGCACTGATACAATAGCAATTCACGTCTCCTAACAAATCACTGGCTCTCACAGATATCTAATTGTTGGATTTGTTAGGTTGTGATTTTTTTCAAGAAGGCACATAATGCTCTCTTGTCCATCAAAACATTGATGATATTTTGAGAAATCCTAAGCACATATATTCTAGGAATATATTTCTGTGTATGTATACATATCTATATATTACCATGAGATAAATATTCTTTATATATATATATATATATGTATACATACAAACAAACTAATTTCTATATACTAACATTTTACAAAGAAGCAGAACAAACCATTGCTATGTATCTGAAAAATAGTTCAACTCAAAGAATAATTCATTGCTTGGCCTGAACATATTACTTCATCAATTATAAAACATTTTCTAGTAGAAATGTTTTTGAAGATCATGTCAGAAAGGGTAATGCTCTGTTTCATATAAGTGTGACTGAAGAGAAATACGCATCTTTTTTAAAAAATAGAGTCTCTCAGAGAAAGAAATACTTTCTTTTTAAAAACAGATATTAAATATTTGCCAAAACATAAAATTTGACACAAAATGGATATGATTATTGTTGTTACACATTGTACAAAGTTCTGATATAAGAAAAAAAGATTCTGTTGTTCTGAATCAGTGGTTAGAATGTTTATCACTTATGCATGTACTTGACTTATCCCTGTTCTGCAATAGACATAATTTTATACCTCATAAAAGCAATTTATGTTTCCAAAGGGAATAATCTGGATAGCATAAAATGTGGAGTGCTCTGTTGCAGGAAGCATATTTTCATTCAGCAATTGTATTTAGAGATGGAGCTGCACAGTTTGATCATCATATAGTGGCAGAAGGCATTATTCACTTCTATGTCTATGTGAAACTTTGAGTGCCACAAATTAATATGCATGGCTAATTTATCAATACACATTCTTAATTTGTAACTATATATCAGCCTTATAGGTCTCAATAATTCAGACGCACTCAACCAGGTGGCATAGCAGAGAAAGTACAAGCTACAGCAAAAACAAGTTTCCTAACTTTGGAGGTTTTTAAAAATTGCTAAGAGAGAAACAATCCATCTGATTACCATTTCAATTACTACAACATACTATAATATTACTGTATAACATGGGGTATTTTTAGATAATCAGAAAAATGAAAGTGTATACTAAAAGAAGCATTTGATAAAAACTTGTCTCAACGAGAGATGGCAATGTAGGAATAATTTAATATTTTATGAACTCATTTTGTATGAAGTTTTCAGCAAAAAAAGAGATCAAAAACCTTTTCCATTATTTATAAAATAAATAATACAACAAGCCATTAAGCAGCACAATAAAATTAAGAATCTGATAATATTAAATTAACCAACAAATATCCTAATAATAGTCATACAGTGATACGGTATGATACAAGGACTCTCCTAAAAATTCAAGCAAAGAAAATTTCCTAGGAAAAGAAGGAACTACGTACTTAGGAAAACCACTAGAGAGAGCTCTTCTGTTCCTTAAAAGGTTCTGGTAAAGGTAAGATAACTGAAGCCTCTCTGTTAATCTGGTTTCTGACAAGATCACCACCTTTACATATTGTATTGTTCTGCATTAAGAGTGTCAAGAGGTATATTCTATGGGAAAATACCACATACCATCAGAGAGGGCTTCATCATCTTTATCATATCTTTCTGAGGCTAATGAAATAGTGTCTGGAGGCCCAGCAAAAGGGTCATCATATTCTTCTCCATCTTCTGCATCAGCTATAAAAGAATCAGAGAGAAAAAGAATGGATATATGCATGTGTGTAACTGATCCGCTTTGCTGTACACCTGAAACTAACATAACACTATAAATCAACCATACCCCCACTATCAAGTACAAAGTAAACTTATAAATACTATTTTAAAAAACAAACAGAAGAGAACAAGAGAAAAATCTTTTATAATTTAGCCATCTTTAAAAAGTGTTACTTTGTCAAAGAGGTAAATTTTAGTATTAAATTCAGTCACTTTCACGGAAAAACAAAGAAAATGTTTTGAACCAGGTAAAAACAGATTTTATTTCAATGTGTATCTGTGGTAATTTAGATAAAAGTAATAGTTTTTGAAAGTCAGCATACAACTGCTTCTGCTACATAAAAGTACAGAAATTATGATGGTTTCTACAAAGATGAATACAAAATGCTAGAAGTAGCTTAAAACATAGTGTGTATCCAAAACAAACACCAAAAAGACAATAGCAACACAAAAAATCATGGAGAGCCCATGAGAAAATAATTCAAGTTAATTCCATTTACCTACTCAATAACTAGAAAAACGATGATGAGAAATTGATACATCAAAGCCATGTGAACACTTTATGTTTATTAAAAATCACATAATTACATTAGAGCAGATTAAAAATAATCAAGAGTAGGAATCTTTTACAGAAAAACTGCTTTAAAATTCATATAAACCTTTTAAATTCAAACAAGGTACTTTACAAACTAGACACTTTCAATTTTTCATTCAGTGATATGTTACTTTTTTATATTCTAGCCAGTTTTCTAGATGATTTCCAAAATCTTATGCTGATTGGTTGAAGCTATTTAATCTCCACAATAAAATTTAGCTTTTTTCCATACACTCATTTAGAATAATTTTTTAAAAGAGTGAATCAAACATTTGCTATATCCCAGCCACATCTAATCACTCATTCCTCATCCATTTTCAACAACAAAGAAAAGGGTATACTTAATACCAGAACAATGATCTGTTAACAATTCAAGTTACTTGCTAAAAACTCAAGAGAAAACCAGCCACCTCAGGTATTACCTAAAAGACATAGCGAAAAATCTCCATAGGAACCTGAGAATGCCTACAGTATCACTTGTGGATCACAGCTGCTGAGTAGATCCAGATTAAAGCTACTGGGCTCTCCAAAAGGATGGCTGTATACTCTGACATTCATCTGATGGATGGCATCCTACTTTCACCATATTATGGTAGAGGAAATAGTCTCTTTCGAGACAATACTTTCAAAATGATAAAAGTCAATATTCATGTGTATTCTCTTAAAATGTTGACATTTTATCAACACTTATCTTCCCTGCCCTGAAAGCAAAGATAAGGATATCTCTCACCAGGACAATAAGAGCAGAATATAGAGATGACTATCTTCTTGTCCTCAGTGATCACACATTACATGCACCTTACAAGGTGATGTTTCTTCCCCAATTAAAATTCCAAATACAGCTCATTCTTCAGATCTTAATTTCTCTTTCTTTCAAGATGTTCAAAGTACTTCTCAGAACATTCAGTGATTCTTTATAATATTTCTCTTATGGAATGAACAGTGATCTGATTTAAAATATGAGGTAAGACAGAACCTCACAAAATGCTAGTAAAAACATGTTTGAACATGAAATGACAGCTCATGGTATATACAGTTGTAAAGATCACCAAATTCTCAACTGCTCCAAGTTGCTAGAGTATCCCTATATTCCTAATAAATTAAACATGTTTTATGTTATGAATCTTCTAAGGATATTTCATATAATGAAGTATAAAATAAGCCTTGTTGTGAAAAAAAAGCATTAGGACATTTCAAATATATCACCATAACTTAGCACTTAGCATATTACACTATTAAGGAAATATAAATACAACAATCAAGCTAATGAGCCCATGGAAAGGATCCTTTTAAGAATTCAGATGCTCAGGCTTCTGGAAAAAATGTTTTAATTTTTGAAAATCAGAATTAGTTTATTACCCTTGGATAACATCCATTATATATTTTTGTGTATATGTCCATGTGTGTATACATATATAGCAAAAGATCATTATTAAAACTATACATTCAATAATATTTAATATGTGAAGAATATTCTACACAAATTAGTCATTGACATGTTAAAGGACTCCTGGGAAATTGTTTTATAGAGAATAAAAGAATGCCTAAACAGTATCACTTGTGGATCACAGCTGCTGAGTAGATCCAGATTAAAGCTACTGGGCTCTCCAAAAGGATGGCTGTATACTCTGACATTCATCTGATGGATGGCATCCTACTTTCACCATATTATGGTAGAGGAAATAGTCTCTTTCGAGACAATACTTTCAAAATGATAAAAGTCAATATTCATGTGTATTCTCTTAAAATGTTGACATTTTATCAACACTTATCTTCCCTGCCCTGAAAGCAAAGATAAGGATATCTCTCACCAGGACAATAAGAGCAGAATATAGAGATGACTATCTTCTTGTCCTCAGTGATCACACATTACATGCACCTTACAAGGTGATGTTTCTTCCCCAATTAAAATTCCAAATACAGCTCATTCTTCAGATCTTAATTTCTCTTTCTTTCAAGATGTTCAAAGTACTTCTCAGAACATTCAGTGATTCTTTATAATATTTCTCTTATGGAATGAACAGTGATCTGATTTAAAATATGAGGTAAGACAGAACCTCACAAAATGCTAGTAAAAACATGTTTGAACATGAAATGACAGCTCATGGTATATACAGTTGTAAAGATCACCAAATTCTCAACTGCTCCAAGTTGCTAGAGTATCCCTATATTCCTAATAAATTAAACATGTTTTATGTTATGAATCTTCTAAGGATATTTCATATAATGAAGTATAAAATAAGCCTTGTTGTGAAAAAAAAGCATTAGGACATTTCAAATATATCACCATAACTTAGCACTTAGCATATTACACTATTAAGGAAATATAAATACAACAATCAAGCTAATGAGCCCATGGAAAGGATCCTTTTAAGAATTCAGATGCTCAGGCTTCTGGAAAAAATGTTTTAATTTTTGAAAATCAGAATTAGTTTATTACCCTTGGATAACATCCATTATATATTTTTGTGTATATGTCCATGTGTGTATACATATATAGCAAAAGATCATTATTAAAACTATACATTCAATAATATTTAATATGTGAAGAATATTCTACACAAATTAGTCATTGACATGTTAAAGGACTCTGTGAGTTTTATTTTTTTTTTTTAAGAAAAAAAGACTACTTTTTGGATTATAAAGTGAAATTATCTTCAATTTCCCCTTTCTAAGAACTGCAGTTCATTTGATAGGTTGGTTTTTTTAATTACCATAATATCTATGTTTATCTAAGACAAAATACATTAAGTACTGTAACTGGCCTCATCTCTTCCCTATCAGCCCCACCAACCCCACCCCCCCCTTTTTTAAACTTCTCTTGAATTTAATTCAGAAAGCAAAGAATAAGAATCTCTGTGGTATCCGTACAGGGTTATTCCCTTCTTGCATTAAGCTGAAAAAACATATCATTTTTCAAAATGGTCTTCATTTCAAAATGGGTCTTCACTTTACTGTGGCTCTAGTGATGATTCACCCCCTTCCCCTCACTCCCTAATTGTTTCTTTAACTCTCAAAAATCTGCCATATTATAAGGGGCTTTAATTGGACACAGGGGTCGCTGTTGAGTAGCGCAAAGCATTATTTCCTCCCTAGGGGCTGAGTACCTGCAGCTATACCTGCAAAGACTTCGATAAATTAAAAGGAAAATGTTCAACTTGTGTTTATGTAACAGAAAACTGAACTCCAAAGCAACAATGAGCATCAGGTAAACGTATCCAATACAATTTACAGACATAATTGAAAGCATTACAGCCTAATCAGACATCTAAAAGAAAAGCTTGCTCAAATGAAATGTCTACAGAATCATTAGTTGGCAGCCATTCTATTACAATCACACATAATGTCAGTGGTGCCTTGAGCCTGTGGCAAAGCCCCCAAAATTCAGTTAAATATACACAAAAGCACTTAGCATATTACACTATTAAGGAAATATAAATACAACAATCAAGCTAATGAGCCCATGGAAAGGATCCTTTTAAGAATTCAGATGCTCAGGCTTCTGGAAAAATGTTTTATTTTTTGAAAATCAGAATTAGTTTATTACCCTTGGATAACATCCATTATATATTTTTGTGTATATGTCCATGTGTGTATACATATATAGCAAAAGATCATTATTAAAACTATACATTCAATAATATTTAATATGTGAAGAATATTCTACACAAATTAGTCATTGACATGTTAAAGGACTCTGTGAGTTTTATTTTTTTTTAAGAAAAAGACTCTTTTTTGGATTATAAAGTGAAATTATCTTCAATTTCCCCTTTCTAAGAACTGCAGTTCATTTGATAGGTTGGTTTTTTTAATTACCATAATATCTATGTTTATCTAAGACAAAATACATTAAGTACTGTAACTGGCCTCATCTCTTCCCTATCAGCCCCCCCACCCCCCACCCCCCCCCTTTTTAAACTTCTCTTGAATTTAATTCAGAAAGCAAAGAATAAGAATCTCTGTGGTATCCGTACAGGGTTATTCCCTTCTTGCATTAAGCTGAAAAAACATATCATTTTTCAAAATGGTCTTCATTTCAAAATGGGTCTTCACTTTACTGTGGCTCTAGTGATGATTCACCCCCTTCCCCTCACTCCCTAATTGTTTCTTTAACTCTCAAAAATCTGCCATATTATAAGGGGCTTTAATTGGACACAGGGGTCGCTGTTGAGTAGCGCAAAGCATTATTTCCTCCCTAGGGGCTGAGTACCTGCAGCTATACCTGCAAAGACTTCGATAAATTAAAAGGAAAATGTTCAACTTGTGTTTATGTAACAGAAAACTGAACTCCAAAGCAACAATGAGCATCAGGTAAACGTATCCAATACAATTTACAGACATAATTGAAAGCATTACAGCCTAATCAGACATCTAAAAGAAAAGCTTGCTCAAATGAAATGTCTACAGAATCATTAGTTGGCAGCCATTCTATTACAATCACACATAATGTCAGTGGTGCCTTGAGCCTGTGCCAACGACAACAGCATAAATTCTGCATCTCATTTCTGTGGTCATAAAATTAATGATCAGTTTAAAAATACTTCTTTGTAAAAGTTATTGTGCAAAGAAACGACATGAATGTGTCCCTGTTATGTACTCAGAAGGATAATTATAGGGTTGTTGCTCATTAATACTGTTTCTTGTTTCCCTAGAAAAGCATTTGATTTATCCCACAACTTTCAAAAGTTTAATTAACGATACAAAGCTAACAATCTAAAAGACAATGATCCAAGACACCTCATCCTATAATTTCATTGGCAAGTTAAACAACCCAGCAAAATCAAGGCTTAATCATACCACAGCAGCATATTTCTTTGAAAAATATTTTAAAATTTTTAATAGTTGGCTTCAAATCACTATTATCTCTTCTCAGTTAACATTTTCTGAAATGCCTGGAGATACAGCCCAACAGCAACTGAACAGTCACGATCTCTCCCAACACTGAAGGTGATTTAACCAATCTACTGGTTGCTTTACCAAATACATTAAACTAAATAACATATCTAAAATTCAGATGATAACCATTCCCTTTCACGGAGAATGAAAGATGAACGTGGTAGGAAAAATTACTTGAACGAAAAATATTAATTTCAAATTTTCTACTTAGTTCATGTGTCCAAAATAATTTCTCAAGAAATAATTCACAGCTAAATAGACATAATTAAGCATTTAACTTGTCACTAGGAGTTTAATTTTTTCTCAAAATCTGCCATATTATAAGGGGCTTTAATTGGACACAGGGGTCGCTGTTGAGTAGCGCAAAGCATTATTTCCTCCCTAGGGGCTGAGTACCTGCAGCTATACCTGCAAAGACTTCGATAAATTAAAAGGAAAATGTTCAACTTGTGTTTATGTAACAGAAAACTGAACTCCAAAGCAACAATGAGCATCAGGTAAACGTATCCAATACAATTTACAGACATAATTGAAAGCATTACAGCCTAATCAGACATCTAAAAGAAAAGCTTGCTCAAATGAAATGTCTACAGAATCATTAGTTGGCAGCCATTCTATTACAATCACACATAATGTCAGTGGTGCCTTGAGCCTGTGCCAACGACAACAGCATAAATTCTGCATCTCATTTCTGTGGTCATAAAATTAATGATCAGTTTAAAAATACTTCTTTGTAAAAGTTATTGTGCAAAGAAACGACATGAATGTGTCCCTGTTATGTACTCAGAAGGATAATTATAGGGTTGTTGCTCATTAATACTGTTTCTTGTTTCCCTAGAAAAGCATTTGATTTATCCCACAACTTTCAAAAGTTTAATTAACGATACAAAGCTAACAATCTAAAAGACAATGATCCAAGACACCTCATCCTATAATTTCATTGGCAAGTTAAACAACCCAGCAAAATCAAGGCTTAATCATACCACAGCAGCATATTTCTTTGAAAAATATTTTAAAATTTTTAATAGTTGGCTTCAAATCACTATTATCTCTTCTCAGTTAACATTTTCTGAAATGCCTGGAGATACAGCCCAACAGCAACTGAACAGTCACGATCTCTCCCAACACTGAAGGTGATTTAACCAATCTACTGGTTGCTTTACCAAATACATTAAACTAAATAACATATCTAAAATTCAGATGATAACCATTCCCTTTCACGGAGAATGAAAGATGAACGTGGTAGGAAAAATTACTTGAACGAAAAATATTAATTTCAAATTTTCTACTTAGTTCATGTGTCCAAAATAATTTCTCAAGAAATAATTCACAGCTAAATAGACATAATTAAGCATTTAACTTGTCACTACTTAAGGGAAACTGTAGTTTAATTCTTAAAAATTTAGAAGATTTGACTCACCAGAAATAAGAGTCTCTCCACAACTCTCCTACCATCAGGGGCTAATTTATAGCATGCAAATATAAGGCAGTTTTCAAGGAAGGATACTTTTCCTTTGAAATATACTCTATTGCCATAGGCCTCATAAACTCATGCATGATTAGCACATTTGTATAAGATCAGAGATGGGGCGGGGGAGGAGCTGCAAGTTATTTGCTCAGATTTCACTGGGGAGCTGACTTTCAACAGAACATATACTATGTTAAGAACAGAAAGGAAAGGAAATTAAGCATGATCCCAAATGACTTTTTTGCTGTTCTCAAAGATTCCATCAGAATCAGTGAAAATGGGTCCCTTCTTATCTAACAGCCTTGTGACTCAAAAAAGTAGTTTAGTCCATAAGTTAACGTAATAATACCAGTGAGGCCAAAAGAAGATGCTTTCTAAACAAATTTATTTATATTCAACAACATCTTTGGAGTTTTAGGACAAAATCTATTACATAACTTTGACTAGAGGAAAAATATTTTAAAGGAGAAAATGAGAGCTTTTGAGTTCTGACATCTAAAGGGAATTGAGAACAATATATTCACATTGTTTAAAGCTGTAGACACCAACATTCAAAAATATTCTCTTGAAATATTTGACTCATGTTAATATGCATGCCCTTCTTTTAGCAATTTATGGTTTCCTTGAAATTTGTTTGAAAATTGAATTATAAATCAAAATTTACTATATCTTCTTAATAATGAACTTCAATCTGAGAATATACATTAATATAATACTTATTAGACACTATGTATCATGCACAGCTATCTTCACATTATCTTAATCATTCTATAAAGAAAATAATAGTAAAATCTTCACTAGAGTAAACAAGCATGACGTAAGGACAAGATACAACTACAAGTAAAACTTTTTTATTATATAACTACTATGTATTAGAAAATTCTCTATTATACTCAGACAATAACACTGTTTACTCAGGTAGTAATATATTTTCATCACAAAAATAATTAAGTCACAATTAAGAACACTATGACCTTTATGTGACAGAGGAAAAATTACTTGAACGAAAATATTAATTTCAAATTTTCTACTTAGTTCATGTGTCCAAAATAATTTCTCAAGAAATAATTCACAGCTAAATAGACATAATTAAGCATTTAACTTGTCACTACTTAAGGGAAACTGTAGTTTAATTCTTAAAAATTTAGAAGATTTGACTCACCAGAAATAAGAGTCTCTCCACAACTCTCCTACCATCAGGGGCTAATTTATAGCATGCAAATATAAGGCAGTTTTCAAGGAAGGATACTTTTCCTTTGAAATATACTCTATTGCCATAGGCCTCATAAACTCATGCATGATTAGCACATTTGTATAAGATCAGAGATGGGGCGGGGGAGGAGCTGCAAGTTATTTGCTCAGATTTCACTGGGGAGCTGACTTTCAACAGAACATATACTATGTTAAGAACAGAAAGGAAAGGAAATTAAGCATGATCCCAAATGACTTTTTTGCTGTTCTCAAAGATTCCATCAGAATCAGTGAAAATGGGTCCCTTCTTATCTAACAGCCTTGTGACTCAAAAAAGTAGTTTAGTCCATAAGTTAACGTAATAATACCAGTGAGGCCAAAAGAAGATGCTTTCTAAACAAATTTATTTATATTCAACAACATCTTTGGAGTTTTAGGACAAAATCTATTACATAACTTTGACTAGAGGAAAAATATTTTAAAGGAGAAAATGAGAGCTTTTGAGTTCTGACATCTAAAGGGAATTGAGAACAATATATTCACATTGTTTAAAGCTGTAGACACCAACATTCAAAAAATATTCTCTTGAAATATTTGACTCATGTTAATATGCATGCCCTTCTTTTAGCAATTTATGGTTTCCTTGAAATTTGTTTGAAAATTGAATTATAAATCAAAATTTACTATATCTTCTTAATAATGAACTTCAATCTGAGAATATACATTAATATAATACTTATTAGACACTATGTATCATGCACAGCTATCTTCACATTATCTTAATCATTCTATAAAGAAAATAATAGTAAAATCTTCACTAGAGTAAACAAGCATGACGTAAGGACAAGATACAACTACAAGTAAAACTTTTTTATTATATAACTACTATGTATTAGAAAATTCTCTATTATACTCAGACAATAACACTGTTTACTCAGGTAGTAATATATTTTCATCACAAAAATAATTAAGTCACAATTAAGAACACTATGACCTTGTCATGTGACAGAGGACAAATTCTGAAACAATCCTAATTCTAAAATGAGCATAATTCTAGTGCAAGAAGCCTATATTTAGGAGTATATTTGATATCACTAGGCTATATTACAACAAAGAATTAAAAAAACTAGGGTTAGATAGTTACTCTGTCGTGTATAATATCTAAAGGCTATTAGAAGAGATGTGAAAGGAAAGTCAGGAAGGATGACAGACATCTGTGTACATGGAGAGAAACTAGTAATTCCCTTATCTGAGATGAAATATTGTGAACTAATTCCTTTTATTTAAGGACTCTCTTTCACATCCTTTTTTTCTACTAATATTATTAAAATGGCACTTAGCCATCATGTAAAAAAACAATGTATGCCAAACAAATAGAAGTATAAAAGTAAAAAGGAGGCCAACGGTCTCTGGTCACTTCACTGTGACTCCATAACAACCTGAGTTAGAGAGAAAAGAGCCAAAAGGAATTCTGTCCGGGTCTCCTTGGATGAAGACAATCCAAAAACCCCAAGAAGAAAATGTAAGAAAAAAGAAAAGCAGAATTATCAAAATATACTTAGATGAACTGAATTTATTCAATGTAGAGGTCTATGAATAAATCCTTATAAAAAAAAAAAAAGATGCATTCTGAGCAATTGCAAAGCCTTACTAACTAATCGCAGCCTTATTCAACTTGCAAAGCCTATCCTAACTTTCCTTTAATATTTCTAACAAACTACAGGAGTGGTCTTTTTAGAACAGTTGAATTATATTTTAAGGGTAGAATGGCATAAAATTCCTCAACTTCTCATATTTCTCCAAGGTACACATCTAAGTTATCCACAGACTTACTTTTGAGCAGGCACTCTTGGTGATTAGTTAACTCAATACAACAGTATTGAACTACAAATGACTTATTCAGAGGGAAATGATTATGGGGAATCTCTGAATTCTGTGTTATTTGAACTCTTATTCTGGGCACATTTTTCAATTTCTATCAAATACTATATAAACCTCCATTCTCTTTAGAGACAAAGAATGTATCTCGGTAATGTAATTTTAATATCCACACACCTGAACAAGTCCTAAACAAGAATTCCAAAGAGAAAATTCCTACCCCATTATTGAATCACATGACATTCTACAATGATTTTATACTCTCACATTTTCTTAGTTTAAAAATGTTTAACATACAAATAATTAAGTCACAATGAGAGTGCAATAATTGCTTAGAACAAAACGTGTCTTTTAAGCAAAAAGGAAGAACCTGATACGTAATACTGCCCTATAAACAGGGCACTATACAAAAGTTATCGTAGTTAAAATGTATAAATGCATTATTTCTATACTTAACTAAGCAAAATGCAATATGATTAAACCCACAGTTTAGGATTCATCGTAGAGTACAAATAAGTATGTATCTGTGGAGGGGAGAAGTTTCCTGCTCTTCCCTTTATTTAATAGCATCTAAAATTTAATATGGAAAAAAATCTCTTATTTCTTCTAATCACAACAGTCTTGATGACAATGTGAGAAGAAACTGTGGCTTTCTTTTAACTGTTTGATTTTGTGTTTGTCTGGTTAAGTACTTGACTTACTGAAACTGTCAATACACTCTCTCACTTATCAGTTGGCAGAGATATGAGTTACTCTGTCGTATCTGCTAACTAAGCCCAGTTAGAAGATGCCACCCTGCTCCCTGCAAACCCAGTGCTGAGCTCCACCTAGTTACCTGACCTCACTTTTTGACCCTCCTTCCAGCATCCACAGGCTTCAGGTCATGACCCATGAATCAGCATCATGGAAGCAAGGGCCATTCCAAGTTTCCCTTACAGAACTGAAGATGAAAAAAGCTTGAGATTCCTATACCTTTCAAAACTGGGTTTTCAGTACACTTAGCAGCTGTCACTCCAATCTAAAGGAAGACAACCAGCTCAGCAGCACTCTCACATAGTTCAAACAAATGAAACTAAATTCCCTTGTTTGAAAATGTGTATGGTATACATTTATTCATCTCAAATGAAACACATGGATAATAAAAACTAGCATTTCAAAAAAGGATTTTACTCATGCTCTCAAGCAAACAGTGATACTTTTTCAAAACAATTATCCTTTAGAATGTAACCTATGAGAACTCAGCCACAGGCATTCCTGCTCACCCCTATAAAGGAATCTCTACAGGGTTAAATGGTGTTGGGTTGGTATCTTCCCTCTCACCAAAGTCTTGCTTGGGTAAATGCAGGTATATACCTTTCTTAACCAATTTCTGCCACAATGAACTCTAAGAACCATAAAACCTAAGAATGTTAAACACAGATTTCTGCATTAGAAGATCGTGCAGGGTAGATTTATAGACAAGCTTTTTTATTTTATTCTCAGCAGGGGAGCTAGCACACTCATCCTGAAAGTCAAGTATATAACACGGAAATTTAAATTTTGATTCCAGCTATCAAATTTCAGGATGTGTTTGATTTTCCTACTGAAAATCTCTGCAAGGAAAAATGCCAAGTTTGATAAAACTTGAAAATTTACCTTTGTCCTGAGAGTCCTGAAGATACCTGCAAAAAATAAATAAATAAATAAAGGTTAACAAATACAAACAAGATCTAATCAGTGGCAATGATTCAAATCTATTTAAAAATCTATACAACACGTATTTATTTTTTGTTTGTTTGGGTTTTTCTTTTTTTTTTGTTTACACGTATTTATATGGGGAGAAAAAACTACTTCCTATCCTGAAATGATAATTCGAAAGGCTAATGAATTTATTAAAAAGGTATTTTTAAAGACCCAAGGGACACTAGTAAAATTATAATATTTCTTTATTACACAGAAAACATTCATTTAATGCTGAGCTCCACCTAGTTACCTGACCTCACTTTTGGCATCCACAGGCTTCAGGTCATGACCCATGAATCAGCATCATGGAAGCAAGGGCCATTCCAAGTTTCCCTTACAGAACTGAAGATGAAAAAAGCTTGAGATTCCTATACCTTTCAAAACTGGGTTTTCAGTACACTTAGCAGCTGTCACTCCAATCTAAAGGAAGACAACCAGCTCAGCAGCACTCTCACATAGTTCAAACAAATGAAACTAAATTCCCTTGTTTGAAAATGTGTATGGTATACATTTATTCATCTCAAATGAAACACATGGATAATAAAAACTAGCATTTCAAAAAAGGATTTTACTCATGCTCTCAAGCAAACAGTGATACTTTTTCAAAACAATTATCCTTTAGAATGTAACCTATGAGAACTCAGCCACAGGCATTCCTGCTCACCCCTATAAAGGAATCTCTACAGGGTTAAATGGTGTTGGGTTGGTATCTTCCCTCTCACCAAAGTCTTGCTTGGGTAAATGCAGGTATATACCTTTCTTAACCAATTTCTGCCACAATGAACTCTAAGAACCATAAAACCTAAGAATGTTAAACACAGATTTCTGCATTAGAAGATCGTGCAGGGTAGATTTATAGACAAGCTTTTTGATTTTATTCTCAGCAGGGGGAGCTAGCACACTCATCCTGAAAGTCAAGTATATAACACGGAAATTTAAATTTTGATTCCAGCTATCAAATTTCAGGATGTGTTTGATTTTCCTACTGAAAATCTCTGCAAGGAAAAAAAAATGCCAAGTTTGATAAAACTTGAAAATTTACCTTTGTCCTGAGAGTCCTGAAGATACCTGCAAAAAATAAATAAATAAATAAAGGTTAACAAATACAAACAAGATCTAATCAGTGGCAATGATTCAAATCTATTTAAAAATCTATACAACACGTATTTATTTTTTGTTTGTTTGGGTTTTTCTTCTTTTTTTTTGTTTACACGTATTTATATTGAGAGAAAAAACTACTTCCTATCCTGAAATGATAATTCCAAAGGCTAATGAATTTATCAAAAAGGTATTTTTAAAGACCCAAGTTACACTAGTAAAATTAGAATATTTCTTTAATACACAGAACTTCAATTACATTTATTCATTTGAGTACCTGGAGGTATTTTTTATATTCATGTTAAAATTCTCAACCAACATATGTCTTATTAGTTAAACCAAGTATATTCTCAAAATCAATAAACAGTTTGATTTTGCTAAAATGATTAGAATAATACATAATCAAGAGTCTTAACAAAAAAAGGGTACTATGATAAGCATGTTTGTTTTTAAAAAATATTATAGCAGAAATACAGTTTGTCCTTTAAAACACTTGTTAGATTAGAACATAATAATTGAACTCCACAATAATCAGCCCTTTATTAAAATGTTAATTATGCTTCTTCTAAGCAAAAAATAAGTAATAAAAGGCAAGTAAATGACTTACATAGACTTTACATCTTTTATCTTCTTAACAAGGGAGTCTCTCTTCTCTTTTGCTTTCTTGGATAAATTTTCCCCTTTCAGTACGTCTGCTACAAAGGTTTCAACATCTAAAGGATGAAATATAAGAAAAAGGATACAAATTACAAAAAAGAATCAATGTTTGTGAAGACAAATAGGATAATGATTGTTTCTACCCATAAATGTCAATATCTGTACAATCTGTTACAATTATTTATCAGGCCAAAGCATAAGAGTTGAAATATGCTTCAAATACTAAATTGGACAAATCTGTTCACCACTTAGCTAATAAAATGTGTATGTTATGCTTATGCTTAGCACAGTGAATGCCATTTCAATGTTTAGCATCATTAAACCAGGAAGCAATAGGCAAGTTTTTAATAAACTATGGTGCCCCATAAACAAATTTTCCTGTACAAAAGCAAGCTCAGAGCTTTCATGCATATGTTACTATCATTTTATAGTGTTTTGCAAGTTCCTGTATGAACAAGTCATTCATAATATTTTATCAATAAAAGCTAATGTCTTTGGCAAGGCATGTTTTTCCCAGTGTAATCAATTTTCAGGTATAGTGATGCTTAACTGCTTTTAAGGACCAAAAAAAAAAAAATCCCTTTTTCTAGCCAAGATTGCCAAATCAAGTCCTCCTCTTTCCTCTGTTTCCCACCCACTCTGGCCAGCTATTCTCAAAATAAAAAGGATCACCAGTTGTATGGTTTAGTGTGCTCCTGCTTTCTGTCTTGGCATTATTACCTGGAAACGTTTCTTTAAATAAAGGAAAGTGGCAAAAATAGATGTATCCACTATTATAAAATATAGCAACTGTGAGATAAGAGTTCTAAGGCCTCATACAACATTTTCAAAGTTTTTTTGGCAAAAATATTATAGCAGAAATACAGTTTGTCCTTTAAAACACTTGTTAGATTAGAACATAATAATTGAACTCCACAATAATCAGTCCTTTATTAAAATGTTAATTATGCTTCTTCTAAGCAAAAAATAAGTAATAAAAGGCAAGTAAATGACTTACATAGACTTTACATCTTTTATCTTCTTAACAAGGGAGTCTCTCTTCTCTTTTGCTTTCTTGGATAAATTTTCCCCTTTCAGTACGTCTGCTACAAAGGTTTCAACATCTAAAGGATGAAATATAAGAAAAAGGATACAAATTACAAAAAAGAATCAATGTTTGTGAAGACAAATAGGATAATGATTGTTTCTACCCATAAATGTCAATATCTGTACAATCTGTTACAATTATTTATCAGGCCAAAGCATAAGAGTTGAAATATGCTTCAAATACTAAATTGGACAAATCTGTTCACCACTTAGCTAATAAAATGTGTATGTTATGCTTATGCTTAGCACAGTGAATGCCATTTCAATGTTTAGCATCATTAAACCAGGAAGCAATAGGCAAGTTTTTAATAAACTATGGTGCCCCATAAACAAATTTTCCTGTACAAAAGCAAGCTCAGAGCTTTCATGCATATGTTACTATCATTTTATAGTGTTTTGCAAGTTCCTGTATGAACAAGTCATTCATAATATTTTATCAATAAAAGCTAATGTCTTTGGCAAGGCATGTTTTTCCCAGTGTAATCAATTTTCAGGTATAGTGATGCTTAACTGCTCTTCAGGACCAAAAAAAAAAAAATCCCTTTTTCTAGCCAAGATTGCCAAATCAAGTCCTCCTCTTTCCTCTGTTTCCCACCCACTCTGGCCAGCTATTCTCAAAATAAAAAGGATCACCAGTTGTATGGTTTAGTGTGCTCCTGCTTTCTGTCTTGGCATTATTACCTGGAAACGTTTCTTTAAATAAAGGAAAAAGTGGCAAAAATAGATGTATCCACTATTTTAAAATATAGCAACTGTGAGATAAGATTTCTATGGCCTCATACAACATTTTCACATAGCCTCCTTTTTTTTAATTTGGTAAACTTCTAAATTATTCTGCTCTCTAATATACAATGCCATCAAATTCTTACAGGTTGGAATTTATAAGAGCCCCACTCTTATTGGTCATTAAACACTGTACAACCTTAAATTAACTTTACAATCGGAATTTCAAATCACACTTTGAGATAGCTAATATAGAGATAATATTAAAATTTTTTTCAGTAGTACACCTATAAACCACCCATTTTTCATATAAAGAGATGTGTCTACGTTTTACTTCCTTTCGATTTAACTAATTTGTCTCCTAACTCGCACTGACAATAAGATGATACTGAAACATACAATAATATTTAACTCAAAGCAGTGTAACAAACAGTCTTTCAATTGTACTTACAATTAGCAAGTTAAAACCTAGTACCTGAAATAGATGTTATAATTGATTTTAAATTCTTGATTACAAAAGTACCCTGATCCAATGAGCATAGCTGATTATGCTGTTACTCTAAACATTCATAATAAATTGTATAAAGGTGAGTTTTCAATAAATCGATATGACAAGTGAAATAATTAAAATTTAGGCCTGGAATAATATTTTTAAAAATAGCTTTCTGGTGTGAAGTTCATTCCTGACATGTTAAAAGCAAGTATCAAAACGAAACAAAAGCAAAATGTCACAGCTTCTACTTCCCTGAACTGTCCATGTTTTGAAGAGGGGAACACAGAGACATAAGTCAATACTCGGGCAAATTAGACCCACACTTCTGAAATGAGTTCAAAATAATGAGACTTATTAAAAAGGCACTCTTCTGTCAACCCTAAATTTTGCACCCAGAGGAGCAAGCAACCTCTGGATATTCATGTATTAGCTGAAATGGAAAAAGCCACTGGCTTCCCTGAGATAACCCTAATCAATCTAGTAAGAAAGTGAAGGAAGAGGAGGAGTTGGGCATCTCTACAGCTGCTGCTTTCTCCCAACTGGACTCTTGCACGTGGGGGAATCACCAGCATAATGACTGGTAAACAGTTTGCTTAATGCTACTTTCACTCAGTGTTTGTCTTTAATTCCCTCATCCACCCGAGCATTTAATTGCCTATTTTACATTTTCATTATACAATCCAAGTTTAAACAAACGGGATCTATTTTCTAAGTCCGGAAGCAATAACAGAACGAATTACAGCCAAGAGGTATTCCTTTACAAGGTCTTTTCAGTTCCATAAAGACTCAGAAAACAAAAAGCTGTGCTGCTTTCTATAGGGCTTCCTAGCAGTGCCAAAAAATAATTTTAAATTATTGAGCTATGCTATTTTATGAAGAATACTTGTTGAAAGCGAGACTACACAAGAAGTATCTGTGTGGCCTGTTTTCTGATGGGAAGGAGATTCAGAAATTGCTCAAGGGGAAAATTCTGTATTTGACAATGTATTTCATATAAAGAGATGTGTCTACGTTACTTCCTTTCGATTTAACTAATTTGTCTCCTAACTCGCACTGACAATAAGATGATACTGAAACATACAATAATATTTAACTCAAAGCAGTGTAACAAACAGTCTTTCAATTGTACTTACAATTAGCAAGTTAAAACCTAGTACCTGAAATAGATGTTATAATTGATTTTAAATTCTTGATTACAAAAGTACCCTGATCCAATGAGCATAGCTGATTATGCTGTTACTCTAAACATTCATAATAAATTGTATAAAGGTGAGTTTTCAATAAATCGATATGACAAGTGAAATAATTAAAATTTAGGCCTGGAATAATATTTTTAAAAATAGCTTTCTGGTGTGAAGTTCATTCCTGACATGTTAAAAGCAAGTATCAAAACGAAACAAAAGCAAAATGTCACAGCTTCTACTTCCCTGAACTGTCCATGTTTTGAAGAGGGGAACACAGAGACATAAGTCAATACTCGGGCAAATTAGACCCACACTTCTGAAATGAGTTCAAAATAATGAGACTTATTAAAAAGGCACTCTTCTGTCAACCCTAAATTTTGCACCCAGAGGAGCAAGCAACCTCTGGATATTCATGTATTAGCTGAAATGGAAAAAAGCCACTGGCTTCCCTGAGATAACCCTAATCAATCTAGTAAGAAAGTGAAGGAAGAGGAGGAGTTGGGCATCTCTACAGCTGCTGCTTTCTCCCAACTGGACTCTTGCACGTGGGGGAATCACCGGCATAATGACTGGTAAACAGTTTGCTTAATGCTACTTTCACTCAGTGTTTGTCTTTAATTCCCTCATCCACCCGAGCATTTAATTGCCTATTTTACATTTTCATTATACAATCCAAGTTTAAACAAACGGGATCTATTTTCTAAGTCCGGAAGCAATAACAGAACGAATTACAGCCAAGAGGTATTCCTTTACAAGGTCTTTTCAGTTCCATAAAGACTCAGAAAACAAAAAGCTGTGCTGCTTTCTATAGGGCTTCCTAGCAGTGCCAAAAAATAATTTTAAATTATTGAGCTATGCTATTTTATGAAGAATACTTGTTGAAAGCGAGACTACACAAGAAGTATCTGTGTGGCCTGTTTTCTGATGGGAAGGAGATTCAGAAATTGCTCAAGGGGAAAATTCTGTATTTTTAAGTAGTCAATGTATTTCTTCTTTTTTAAAAAAATTTATTCTTAAACTTATGGTAGAAACGGGGCTTAAGGCAATAAACAGGATTTAATAAGCATTGATTTAAAAAAAAAAAAAGGTATTTCACAAAGGAGATGTGAAAAGCACAGAACCTGCTTTGCCTCCCGCCCCGACTCTCTTTTTAAAACAAATAAAAACTTCAAAGTGGAAGCGATTCCTGCAATAATCTTCGTTTGTTGGTGCCCACAGACTCAACTGGTTTTCACGTTTTTGAAAAATGTTTTCTAAAAATCCATACAGTGCCACTTATTTTGAAATCGAGCGAAACCAGCACAGGAGAGTGGACATGCCCGCGGCCTTCGTCGAGCCCCTGCGCAGAGAACCCGCCTGCTCCCCCTGCGCGAAGACGGACTGGGTGCTGAGAGATTACTCGGGCTTCACCGCGAGATGCTTGGGCTCCGCAGTCAGAGACACTCAGAAGGTTACACCCCAGGGTTCCCGTCACCAAGAGCTGTGAGCACAGAGCATTGGTTTGGGGCAGCGCCCTCGCCAGACAAATGGGACTGGATCTGTGGCTTTGTAGCCCAGAGCCAGGGTAATATTTCAAAAGCGAGCAATAAACGTCTTAGGCGAATCAGGCACTCCTCTGGCCGGTTGGGAAAGAGATCTGAAGCTTTTTATTGTGCTCTGAATAGCACTGCAAACGGTAAACTAGCAAGCCCTCCAACCTTCCTTTAGGGTCGTGTCCTCTGTTAATATGTAGATTTCACTGACTCCAGACTGCCTGCAATTCGGGAAGAGCCGTAATTCGATTACAAGGAAAGGTCAGCCCGCGTCTCGCTGGCCTCTTGGCCTGGTGAGTTCGATAGAATGCCTCAGCAATAACAGAACGAATTACAGCCAAGAGGTATTCCTTTACAAGGTCTTTTCAGTTCCATAAAGACTCAGAAAACAAAAAGCTGTGCTGCTTTATAGGGCTTCCTAGCAGTGCCAAAAAATAATTTTAAATTATTGAGCTATGCTATTTTATGAAGAATACTTGTTGAAAGCGAGACTACACAAGAAGTATCTGTGTGGCCTGTTTTCTGATGGGAAGGAGATTCAGAAATTGCTCAAGGGGAAAATTCTGTATTTTTAAGTAGTCAATGTATTTCTTCTTTTTTAAAAAAATTTATTCTTAAACTTATGGTAGAAACGGGGCTTAAGGCAATAAACAGGATTTAATAAGCATTGATTTAAAAAAAAAAAAAGGTATTTCACAAAGGAGATGTGAAAAGCACAGAACCTGCTTTGCCTCCCCGCCCCCCCGACTCTCTTTTTTTTAAAACAAATAAAAACTTCAAAGTGGAAGCGATTCCTGCAATAATCTTCGTTTGTTGGTGCCCACAGACTCAACTGGTTTTCACGTTTTTGAAAAATGTTTTCTAAAAATCCATACAGTGCCACTTATTTTGAAATCGAGCGAAACCAGCACAGGAGAGTGGACATGCCCGCGGCCTTCGTCGAGCCCCTGCGCAGAGAACCCGCCTGCTCCCCCTGCGCGAAGACGGACTGGGTGCTGAGAGATTACTCGGGCTTCACCGCGAGATGCTTGGGCTCCGCAGTCAGAGACACTCAGAAGGTTACACCCCAGGGTTCCCGTCACCAAGAGCTGTGAGCACAGAGCATTGGTTTGGGGCAGCGCCCTCGCCAGACAAATGGGACTGGATCTGTGGCTTTGTAGCCCAGAGCCAGGGTAATATTTCAAAAGCGAGCAATAAACGTCTTAGGCGAATCAGGCACTCCTCTGGCCGGTTGGGAAAGAGATCTGAAGCTTTTTATTGTGCTCTGAATAGCACTGCAAACGGTAAACTAGCAAGCCCTCTCCAACCTTCCTTTTAGGGGTCGTGTCCCTCTGTTAATATGTAGATTTCACTGACTCCAGACTGCCTGCAATTCGGGGAAGAGCCGTAATTCGATTACAAGGAAAGGTCAGCCCGCGTCTTCGCTGGCCTCTTGGCCTGGTGAGTTCGATAGAATGCCTCTTTCTCAGAGGAGGGATCTCGGTTCACTCGCGTACCCCGAGTGGAGTAGCTGAGGGACCCACCCGACCACGTGGAGAAAGCGCAGTTCCGGTGCCCCTTAAACACCGGGTCTAACCCCCACCGCCTGTCTGCGCTGTCACCTAGACCGCAAGTCAGCGCCGTCCGCATTTAACCCCATCTCCATCCGCTTCTGCCCCCAAGTCATCACCAAGGAAAAAGTTACTCAACCAACAGAAAACGTGCTGGTGATTTCTACTCCTGTTACACCTTAACACTGGCAACAGTAAACCTGATTTCCTGCTACAACTGTAAAGATATGGCGGGGAGGGTCGCTGAAAAGATCTGATTGGCAACGGCTCTGTGGATAAATGTTAAGGTCTGAAAAAAAACTAAAAGATGACATCATGTCTTGCCTTGGCAATCGTCAAGCAGTTTAAGTAGGAAGCTTCTCAATAGCCATCATAAACGCTAAGAGGCAAATACTGAGCACACACCAAATTACCTCATGGTACTCCCATTTTCCTTTTTTGTTTGTTTTTTTCTTTTTCTGTACACAGGATCCGGCTAGAAGAACTGCCACTCGTCTCCTGCTATGGCCTCAGAGGCTAGGAGAGGTATCTAATACCTACACACACACACACACACACACACACACACACACACACACACACACGCTAACAGCTTTCTACCAATCGCCATTACTGATTACAGAGTGAAAAGGTGAAACCACATGAGGTTATAACAGTTCTTAAATTCTTGCAAACTACAGACTGTCAGATTTTCCAAGCTGAGTATACAGCACAGGTTCCTGCTTTAAAGAAAGCCAGGGTTTGAACCAGCCATATGACTTCCAGACTGGAGACTCCTCTGGCCGGTTGGGAAAGAGATCTGAAGCTTTTTATTGTGCTCTGAATAGCACTGCAAACGGTAAACTAGCAAGCCCTCTCCAACCTTCCTTTTAGGGGTCGTGTCCCTCTGTTAATATGTAGATTTCACTGACTCCAGACTGCCTGCAATTCGGGGAAGAGCCGTAATTCGATTACAAGGAAAGGTCAGCCCGCGTCTTCGCTGGCCTCTTGGCCTGGTGAGTTCGATAGAATGCCTCTTTCTCAGAGGAGGGATCTCGGTTCACTCGCGTACCCCGAGTGGAGTAGCTGAGGGACCCACCCGACCACGTGGAGAAAGCGCAGTTCCGGTGCCCCTTAAACACCGGGTCTAACCCCCACCGCCTGTCTGCGCTGTCACCTAGACCGCAAGTCAGCGCCGTCCGCATTTAACCCCATCTCCATCCGCTTCTGCCCCCAAGTCATCACCAAGGAAAAAGTTACTCAACCAACAGAAAACGTGCTGGTGATTTCTACTCCTGTTACACCTTAACACTGGCAACAGTAAACCTGATTTCCTGCTACAACTGTAAAGATATGGCGGGGAGGGTCGCTGAAAAGATCTGATTGGCAACGGCTCTGTGGGTAAATGTTAAGGTCTGAAAAACTAAAAGATGACATCATGTCTTGCCTTGGCAATCGTCAAGCAGTTTAAGTAGGAAGCTTCTCAATAGCCATCATAAACGCTAAGAGGCAAATACTGAGCACACACCAAATTACCTCATGGTACTCCCATTTTCCTTTTTTGTTTGTTTTTTTCTTTTTCTGTACACAGGATCCGGCTAGAAGAACTGCCACTCGTCTCCTGCTATGGCCTCAGAGGCTAGGAGAGGTATCTAATACCTACACACACACACACACACACACACACACACACACACACACACACACGCTAACAGCTTTCTACCAATCGCCATTACTGATTACAGAGTGAAAAGGTGAAACCACATGAGGTTATAACAGTTCTTAAATTCTTGCAAACTACAGACTGTCAGATTTTCCAAGCTGAGTATACAGCACAGGTTCCTGCTTTAAAGAAAGCCAGGGTTTGACCACTTGCCCTCAACCAGCCAACAGCCTGGGATATGACTTCCAGACTGGAGACTGTAAACAAGCCACAGAGGGAACACCTGGTGTGTCTTCTGCCTTCACCTCCCTGGGTAGGCATGCAAGTGTGCAGGCACACATATGCACACACACAACGTCTATGATGGCCTGAAGTGTGCAGGAGAGAGGGCAAGAATTACAGTGAATCCACTACCATACGCTCAGTCCCAGATCAACAAGGTAAGTGTAAAACTAATCAAACCATACCCCAAATGGTCTTCCTACTTAATTCCACATCTTCCTCTACTTTATGAATTGGGCCAGGTTCCACTTTGTATTCACTGAGGTGCTATCACTTAAACTTAATGTGGTTAGAATTCCAACCTAGAATTTAAGCTGGCATCAGAACAAAAAGAGAAGTTTTTCATCTCTGGTAAAGGCGGGTATGATCTGACCAAACACCCACTGGTGAAAACATACAATTGGTTAAACTGGGCACATGCAGAACAATTAAACTAAATGCCGAAAGTTGGGAAACGGCCAGTTGAAAAGTTATTGATTGTTCTAATAAATGTCTTTCTCTTGGTTACATAGCAGTTTTATAGATCATGGTGGAAGTGTGATCTTTTCAAACATGGAAAAAAGAGACATGAACAAGCACAAGTTCTCACAGTATGATGAGCAAAACATCCCTGAGTATCACCATCCAATCATCTGATAAAATTTTCAAAATTGGCTTTGGAGGCTAAATGACTTATTTTGATAGAAAACTAGACTGTTGAAGAATAGAGATGAACATTTTTCACCTCAAAAAGATGACTCTTGATAAACAGCACTTTAAAATGATCCAAATCTTATTTTCAAAGAAGCCACAATGAATAAGGCATTAATTTGAGATTTACACTATATTCACTGCTATGTAGCATCTACTGTAATGTGTTTACTAGGTGATTGAAAAAGAAACGTAAACTCAATGGAAGGAAAAAGATAGACTTGGCTTTAATTGAAAAAGACAAACTAAGTGAATAATGAGTATATAAAAACTAGCCTCTGCCACTTTTATCACCCATATATGACACTTCATCTTAAATTTATGAGAGACAACTGAGCTGGATTTCAGATCACGAGAGGCTTCTCCTACTCTGTGGTTCCTATCTTCTTTCCAGTAATACTTTAATGCTGATAAAGGAGAACTAAACTCATTTAGAAATTTCTATACACTTCTCCTTCTTAGTATATTTAGACTTCTTTTTAAAAAGAAAACCAGTGATCATTTGGATTGAGTAACTATAAACTTGTGCATACAAGCTTATTATCAAGAGCTTTCTTTAGTAATCTGAGGTGAAAATACTTTAAAAAGACAGTTGTGAAAAAAAAAAAAAAGCCAAAGATCACTCCCAGCGAAAGGATACTGTATGCTGAACATAGGCAAATACTTTTCCTAACATCACATCTTAAGCCATCTATGTTATCTGACTCATATAAGAAACTATCAATTTCTCATCCCTTGATTTACAAACAAATATTCCTGTTTCTAGAAGAGAAAATCTTAGAAGTGTCCTGGCCTGATTTCATTGTAAGATCAAATGTTCTCATATCAACTTTAGACTCATTAGTTATGCCGGTCAAGATGGGGCAGGCTTGTTCTTGCTCTATAGGAAAATCCAGGTGCTAAACAAGGAGATGACTGTTAGTGACTCAGTAGGTGGCACTCTTCCCTTTACGTACTCGGCGGATGCCCAAGAAGGAAGTTATGGGGCACTTGATACAGTATAAATGATTCTCATAAGACAAATAGAACCAAAATGTTGACCAAACTATAAATGAAACTTCGGAAAGGTGGAAATCAAACCATACTATTCTCAGCACTGAAAAAAAATTCTACCTCTATCTCAGCTGAATTGCATTCCTTACGTAGTGTCCCTAAAGGAATTATCAGTTATGTGAGAAGGTTTTTAGACTGTTGAAGAATAGAGATGAACATTTTTCACCTCAAAAAGATGACTCTTGATAAACAGCACTTTAAAATGATCCAAATCTTATTTTCAAAGAAGCCACAATGAATAAGGCATTAATTTGAGATTTACACTATATTCACTGCTATGTAGCATCTACTGTAATGTGTTTACTAGGTGATTGAAAAAGAAACGTAAACTCAATGGAAGGAAAAAGATAGACTTGGCTTTAATTGAAAAAGACAAACTAAGTGAATAATGAGTATATAAAAACTAGCCTCTGCCACTTTTATCACCCATATATGACACTTCATCTTAAATTTATGAGAGACAACTGAGCTGGATTTCAGATCACGAGAGGCTTCTCCTACTCTGTGGTTCCTATCTTCTTTCCAGTAATACTTTAATGCTGATAAAGGAGAACTAAACTCATTTAGAAATTTCTATACACTTCTCCTTCTTAGTATATTTAGACTTCTTTTTAAAAAGAAAACCAGTGATCATTTGGATTGAGTAACTATAAACTTGTGCATACAAGCTTATTATCAAGAGCTTTCTTTAGTAATCTGAGGTGAAAATACTTTAAAAAGACAGTTGTGAGAAAAAAAAAGCCAAAGATCACTCCCAGCGAAAGGATACTGTATGCTGAACATAGGCAAATACTTTTCCTAACATCACATCTTAAGCCATCTATGTTATCTGACTCATATAAGAAACTATCAATTTCTCATCCCTTGATTTACAAACAAATATTCCTGTTTCTAGAAGAGAAAATCTTAGAAGTGTCCTGGCCTGATTTCATTGTAAGATCAAATGTTCTCATATCAACTTTAGACTCATTAGTTATGCCGGTCAAGATGGGGCAGGCTTGTTCTTGCTCTATAGGAAAATCCAGGTGCTAAACAAGGAGATGACTGTTAGTGACTCAGTAGGTGGCACTCTTCCCTTTACGTACTCGGCGGATGCCCAAGAAGGAAGTTATGGGGCACTTGATACAGTATAAATGATTCTCATAAGACAAATAGAACCAAAATGTTGACCAAACTATAAATGAAACTTCGGAAAGGTGGAAATCAAACCATACTATTCTCAGCACTGAAAAAAAATTCTACCTCTATCTCAGCTGAATTGCATTCCTTACGTAGTGTCCCTAAAGGAATTATCAGTTATGTGAGAAGGTTTTTAAAAATGTCCTGGAAATCCCCAATAGGGGAGAATGCAATATTTTTAATCAAGACTGCCAAGTGAACAAAATCTCAGGATCACTTTGCAGACACCACATTGTTTATTGTTTGTTTTGTTTGGATTTGACTTTTCAGAGTATATACTGACAACCACCATTTTCTTCTTTCAAGGTGGGTTTCATTTTCTAACTTAAAAAAAAAAAAGGAAACTAACATTTGCTTACAGCTTTCCTTTTTAAATGTGCTGTCCCAAAACAAATGAATGAGAATATCAGAAGGCAAACCATTAACAGTCCAGTATTCAAAAGGAGATTAAACTAGATGGGAGTGGGAGGCTAATCCCTCTCACTTTCTTGCTTGCCCTGAGGAAAAACTCATATAAATCAAGATTATTCTTACTGTTCATTCTAGTCAAAATATTTGGGTGTAAGAGAAGATTAAATGGATAAGACATGGGATTATCCTTTGATTCTAATTATCCAAGCTAAACTTGTTCTTCTATTGTCGTGAAAAAAAAAATTAAAGGGGGTCTATATTGCATGTGGTAGTTTCCAATTTGCTTTTAACAACAAAAATCTATAAACCTTTTTCTTCTCATAGAACAAGAAAATAACTCAACACTTTTTATAAAAAGTATAGGTTTTCAAGGTTGAATATATTAATTCCACAGAAACATAACTAACAAACTCTATTGCCACCTTTTAAAGAACATCATTCAATATGAGTTCAGAATCATAACCTCTATGGATTTTTACATTTCTACAGAATTTTTTTTTTTGAAGGGAAGGAATCAGAAGAAGGGGGAGCAAACACTGAAAAGGAAGACTAAAATTGCTATAATCAGAAGGAAAACTATAGAAAAAGAAAATATAAACTGATAAAAATACACTTGAGCTCCTCCCTCTATCAAGCAGTTAAAACGTCAACCATTGAACACGTGAGACCACAATCATCTGGATAAAGGGACCATGGAACACAATGGGAGCTGTCCAAACACTTTTTCTGTTAGGCATATCTTTGAACTTGATTCTTTTTTTCTGAAGGGATTTTAAAAGTTTAGTTCCTTATCTTCTCAGACCTGGGAATTCTAGCATAATGCCATGAATTCTAAGAGCACTCAACTGTTAACTGGAACCACCACTGCCAACATCTCAGTCTTTGCAAATGTTTATTGTTTGTTTTGTTTGGATTTGACTTTTCAGAGTATATACTGACAACCACCATTTTCTTCTTTCAAGGTGGGTTTCATTTTCTAACTTAAAAAAAAAAAAGGAAACTAACATTTGCTTACAGCTTTCCTTTTTAAATGTGCTGTCCCAAAACAAATGAATGAGAATATCAGAAGGCAAACCATTAACAGTCCAGTATTCAAAAGGAGATTAAACTAGATGGGAGTGGGAGGCTAATCCCTCTCACTTTCTTGCTTGCCCTGAGGAAAAACTCATATAAATCAAGATTATTCTTACTGTTCATTCTAGTCAAAATATTTGGGTGTAAGAGAAGATTAAATGGATAAGACATGGGATTATCCTTTGATTCTAATTATCCAAGCTAAACTTGTTCTTCTATTGTCGTGAAAAAAAAAATTAAAGGTGGTCTATATTGCATGTGGTAGTTTCCAATTTGCTTTTAACAACAAAAATCTATAAACCTTTTTCTTCTCATAGAACAAGAAAATAACTCAACACTTTTTATAAAAAGTATAGGTTTTCAAGGTTGAATATATTAATTCCACAGAAACATAACTAACAAACTCTATTGCCACCTTTTAAAGAACATCATTCAATATGAGTTCAGAATCATAACCTCTATGGATTTTTACATTTCTACAGAATTTTTTTTTTTGAAGGGAAGGAATCAGAAGAAGGGGGAGCAAACACTGAAAAGGAAGACTAAAATTGCTATAATCAGAAGGAAAACTATAGAAAAAGAAAATATAAACTGATAAAAATACACTTGAGCTCCTCCCTCTATCAAGCAGTTAAAACGTCAACCATTGAACACGTGAGACCACAATCATCTGGATAAAGGGACCATGGAACACAATGGGAGCTGTCCAAACACTTTTTCTGTTAGGCATATCTTTGAACTTGATTCTTTTTTTCTGAAGGGATTTTAAAAGTTTAGTTCCTTATCTTCTCAGACCTGGGAATTCTAGCATAATGCCATGAATTCTAAGAGCACTCAACTGTTAACTGGAACCACCACTGCCAACATCTCCTTAGTTTCAAAGAAAGAACCAGGTAAGCCAGCAATATCTTTAAAATTCAAACCAATGCCAGCTTTCCCATTATAGCTTTAATCATTTTAAATCTAACCATATCCTATTACTCAAACACTTGAGTAACGTAAATGATAACACACAATCCAACAGAACTTGTTGGATCAAAAAACTGGAAATAATACTGTGGATCACACTTATTCTTGAACCCTTCCCTACCTCAAAAAAAGAGTTAATTAAAGTTAGTCATAAAATGTTAACCACTTTCTTCGAATGGCTAGTTTAAAAAGAAAACTGAAAAACACTGGTTCACTTGTTTCATTTCTTTAAAGTATAACTCTCATAGATATTTATAGTTCCTCATATCAATACCTCTTGAAAATATCTTCTGAAAATAATGTATAAGCCAAATTAGAGATCACCAGAATTTTAATGTTTTCATACTTCTTTTTAATATTCTGTGTGCTTTAATATGTGAATTGCTTCAATAATGTGATATATTAAAATTGTCAAGATTATTTTTAAAATGCTGATTTCAGATATTATATATTATCTGACTAAAAACAGAGAAATGGATAAAGTATATAGAAAGTCAGCAATGACAGATAATTTAAATATTATTTAATTCTGAGAGTTCCTTTGTAACTCATGGGGATCAGAGAATAAAGTCTCATAACCTATATATCATACTATCTAAAAATTATGCCTATGGATCCAAATAGCAAACTGTCTTCTGTGGAGCTGTCAAGCTCTAAAAGCATGTATCTAGAGGTCTATATTTTACTTCTTGAACTCAAAAATTTCAACCTAGAATATCCTCAAAATGGTGAGATCTCTTTTTACACTTATGATAAAACAGTTCCCTGTCCTGATAAAATAATATTCTAAGCAAGGAATTCCAGCATAACAACAAACATGTTAACTGGAGTAAAACAAAATTAGCCCTCACTTCAAACTCTCAGAGAATGGAATGAAAGCTGCCTTAACTCAGTCCCCACAGTTCTTTCAACATTTCTCACAGTTGTACCCATTAACAACAATAAGCATTTCTTAGAGTAAAACACTAACCCACCACAAACGCATTCATCACACTACAATCATATTCACATAAACAATTCATACACCATTGGTTTTATTTTCTCTATAGCATATTAGGAGATTTAGTCTCACAGGGCTCTAACAGTAACCGACTACATAAAATTCTGCATTTTAAATATTGCTTTAAGAGTTAAAATAAGCATACTGTAACACAGGCATCTAAAAAAAACTTTTAATCCAGTTATTCATGACCAATATGGAAAGACACTTTAAGTAAAATTTTTAGATCAAAATTCAGTATTCAGAATTCTGATGGACACATGACATTGTGAATAATGAACAGAATTCCAGAGCATCAAGATAGGTAAGATTTGTGCTAGCCCAGAAAAGGATGTATGTTCTACCTTGTGCAGAAGTATACATTTTTATTGGCCCTTAGTTAAAATACACATCTCCGTATCTAACAGTAATATCACTCATATCATTAAATGAACCAGCAGCAGATTTATAACAGCCTTAAAGAATGCATCTTTAATTCCTAAGTTCCTATCATTAAAAGCTGAAAAGGGGAAGATGAGAATGCAGAGATGAAATTCTGTGCTTTCAGCGTGTGACACAGGAAGTTGGACTTTAACACATCCTTCCTTTTTTGTTGTAACTTGTTACTCAGGCTGAAGACAAGTGGCCATTTGAGAGTAGGGTCCCCTGTGAAAGTCTCAAATTTGGTTGGGCTGAATGTTCAAGAAAAATGGAAGTTTTAGAAACAACAAACCCTGTGGTCCCAGAACCCCTAACTAGCTCAGAAATCTTTCTCTTTCATCGGCCAGGGGACCAAGGAACTCGTTCTTTGACTTCTCTCTCCCTCCCCATCTGTCTCCCTTTCTGTCACACAAACACCCCCACACCCCCACGGCGCGTTAGTGTAGCCCACCAAGAAGGGCTTCCCCGCCATCCTGGCACCCAATTTCAACACACACGCCCACTCCCATTCTCCCAGCCCACTCTCCCACTCCCAGTCCCGCTCTCACTGAGCAGGAGGCGTGGGGAGACCCAGGAGGGAGGGTAGAGACTCCGAACGCTTCTGTCCCCACCGGCTCGCCGTCCTCGCGCCCCCGCCCCCGCCACGCTACCCGCCCCCTTCCCGCTTTTTACCTGCCAACAGGTTCTTAATTTCCTCGGGGAGGGGGTAGGGAGAGGAGGTGCTGCTGGGGTTGGGCATGGTAGGGCTCGTGAACGGGAAGGATCTGTGCTGAACGGGGAACCGATCCGCTAGGGTTGCGGCTGCGATCTAGAAACGGACTAGTGGTCCCAGTAAGGACAGCCGGGCTCAGAGTCCGGACACTGCCAAGCCGAGGCTCATAACAAGGAAGTCTCTGCAGCCCCAGCCACAGCCGCTGGACTCTCGGCCGAGCCCCTCCCGGCAATTCGGGGCGGGGCGATGGGCGGGCCGGAGGACGGAGGGGAGGCCCGAAGGGCCGAGGGGCCTTTACTGCGCATGTGCATCCCTCGGTTTTCCTAGGTTCCGAAAAGAGCCCCCGGGCAGGCCACACCCACCGCTACGCTGGGGCCAGGGAGGAGGAGCGGCCGGTGGGAAAAGAGCAAGCAGGGGCTGCATCACCTGATCCCGCGCTTGAAGCGCCTTGCGGCCATTTTGGTCACTGGTACTGGCGCAAATGCTGGGCATTTCTCTACGGTCCCGGAAAATAAGGACTCTGTAGTGCCTCCAGCTTTTCCGATTGGGAGACTTCCTGGACTTCAATCAATCCTGGCAAGGTGTAACACTTCGCCCCGTATCCCAGATGGAATTTTTGACCGCCCTAAACTATGACGCCCTTCTTTGTCTGATTGCATGATGGTATCAAAGTCCCGTCTTCCGCCAGTCCTCTCTGAGCACCCATTCCGAGCTGCTCCAGAGAGCGCTCCGATTGGCTCTTAACACTGCTTTTCTACCTAATTCAGATTTGGAGGGTGACTGAGCTTCCCCACTTCGAAGAACAGGGAGTTCAACTTACAAATAGAAACCTAAATAGGTACCACTGTCCACCTCTAAGCATTAAAGAGAAAATTGCCATAATTCCCAGCCCACTCTCCCACTCCCAGTCCCGCTCTCACTGAGCAGGAGGCGTGGGGAGACCCAGGAGGGAGGGTAGAGACTCCGAACGCTTCTGTCCCCACCGGCTCGCCGTCCTCGCGCCCCGCCCCGCCACGCTACCCGCCCCCTTCCCGCTTTTTACCTGCCAACAGGTTCTTAATTTCCTCGGGGAGGGGGGAGGGAGAGGAGGTGCTGCTGGGGTTGGGCATGGTAGGGCTCGTGAACGGGAAGGATCTGTGCTGAACGGGGAACCGATCCGCTAGGGTTGCGGCTGCGATCTAGAAACGGACTAGTGGTCCCAGTAAGGACAGCCGGGCTCAGAGTCCGGACACTGCCAAGCCGAGGCTCATAACAAGGAAGTCTCTGCAGCCCCAGCCACAGCCGCTGGACTCTCGGCCGAGCCCCTCCCGGCAATTCGGGGCGGGGCGATGGGCGGGCCGGAGGGTGGGGGGGAGGCCCGAAGGGCCGAGGGGCCTTTACTGCGCATGTGCATCCCTCGGTTTTCCTAGGTTCCGAAAAGAGCCCCCGGGCAGGCCACACCCACCGCTACGCTGGGGCCAGGGAGGAGGAGCGGCCGGTGGGAAAAGAGCAAGCAGGGGCTGCATCACCTGATCCCGCGCTTGAAGCGCCTTGCGGCCATTTTGGTCACTGGTACTGGCGCAAATGCTGGGCATTTCTCTACGGTCCCGGAAAATAAGGACTCTGTAGTGCCTCCAGCTTTTCCGATTGGGAGACTTCCTGGACTTCAATCAATCCTGGCAAGGTGTAACACTTCGCCCCGTATCCCAGATGGAATTTTTGACCGCCCTAAACTATGACGCCCTTCTTTGTCTGATTGCATGATGGTATCAAAGTCCCGTCTTCCGCCAGTCCTCTCTGAGCACCCATTCCGAGCTGCTCCAGAGAGCGCTCCGATTGGCTCTTAACACTGCTTTTCTACCTAATTCAGATTTGGAGGGTGACTGAGCTTCCCCACTTCGAAGAACAGGGAGTTCAACTTACAAATAGAAACCTAAATAGGTACCACTGTCCACCTCTAAGCATTAAAGAGAAAATTGCTATAATTCCATTAGGATGGAATTATAAAGTTTGTTCATTCCAACCTGATCATTTAATCAACAAATTCTGAGTGTCTTAAACTTCCTACACATTTTCTCTAAAACGCAAGAAGACGCTCTTTGGTTCCTTGTGTATGTGTGTGTGCGTACGTATGTATGTGTGTATAAGAAAATGAAATTATTTTTTTCTTTAGATAGAAAACCAAAGATTTTATTGCGGCTCCAGTCGCAATGTTAGTGTTTATTGTTCTACCCTCCAACCTAAAGGAGATCACTGGTCCTTAAACTTCAGTGTGCGTTAGAATCACAGACAGAACCTATTACAATGCAGGCACTAAAGTCCCACTCCCACAAATGCTGATTCCGTTTAGAATGGAACTTGACTGATTGCATTTTCAGCAAGTCCCATTGGTGATTCTGATACTAGACATTCGGATATTTGATTTTGAGAATCACTTTACTACCTTCGAGCTCCTATAGGGCACAAAATCTATCATAACGTACCTTTCATCCCCACCTGGAACCCACAGCTTGACACAGAGTAATGGCTCTACTACTATTTCACACCAAAAGAGAATCTCAGACAGTAATAGTAAAAAATTAAGTAGTCAAATGCAAGTCATCTGTGTATAATTCTCTAAGAAATACACCAAACACTAATTGTGAAAGGAAAAATTAAAATATTTTGTAGTTTTCTCAAAACAAAAACCAAGACAAAGATTCACAATAAAACGTGCAAAATGACAACAAAAAGACACCCCAAAACAAATCTAGTCCCTAAAATGGAATCTGAAATCCCTACTCAGAACCATGATGAATGATAGAAAAAATCAGAATTGTAAATCAGAATTCTTTTTTGGTGAAGGTAAAAGTGAATTAAAAAGTCATTTTACAACGTAAATCCTCCAACTTCAAAGAATTGAAAATTATTATTCTTAAACTACCAGAATTATCTTCCTAAATAAGGGAAAAACTATTTTATTGATATATATTAGTGACAATTCTTCCTCCTTGTACAGTTATCCCATATAATTCTTTGTCTTTCTCACATTTTTTTTTTATTATTAAACCAGGCCTCCAAATGTTCCTATCCTTTGTTTCTTTCTAATAGAACTGACCAGATTTTTTTTTATTCTTTGGTCTCATTTATTTATTTACACTCCACTCATTCCATTGCAATGGAATTGAGGTGATTTACTCTTGTTTCAAATAGACAGCTTTCTTGAGTGGATCAAATGGACACTTGTCTACATTGCTCATTATGACAGGTCATTCTTGTTAGTGAGAGACAGGAAACTATTAAGATTGCCTTAAAATATATAGCATCTAGTAGTCCAAATAAAAAAGGCAATAACAGAAAATGGACTCTTGGTATGAAACTCCTTTCCCCTACTTAGGAAACCATTCTCACACACAGCTTGGTGATGGATTCACTTGGGCGCTGCTTTGTATACTCTATCATTTTTATTGTTTATTGCTAAAGTTACTGAAATTGATTATAAGACCAAAAAAAAGAGAGGCCAGAAGAAATATATTTTTTATGTCTCTTTTCCAAATTTTTCATAACAAAAAATAGGAAGGAAAACAAATCATACTTTATATTTTAAACTAGTCATGTTTGGTAAAAAGGAGTAGTAAATGAAACTTTAAATCTCAGCCTGAGATACAGCAGCTTCCCTACCATTCTGCAGAGGTTAGATTCTGGGAAAATCTCAAGATTTGACTTCTCAAAAGTAAATCTTTTAGTTAAAAGAAGGTGTCTGTGTGTACATAAATATTTCCTTATTACTAAAGCTAACTGCCTTCCTTACATCTTTGAAATTTACCTTAGCTGAGTAAGTATTTGTCCACAGGCTTAGTTTTAAAAGAATCTAAATGAACAGTGAAGAAAAAACAGTGAGCTAAAACAATTTACTTTTCTCTGCCTCTCTATTTGGCTTTCACAGGTATGTAGAAGAAAAATTATAATTATACTTAGGCATTGTATCAGTTATCTATTGCTACATAACAAAATTTAGCTTAAAATAAACATTTAGTATCTCATACAGTTTTGTTTTTTTTTTTTAACATTTATTTTATTTATTTATCTTTTGGGGGGTGAGGTGGGGAGGGAGGGGGACGGGCGGGCCACTTCTATTGGTCTTTCATTTCTCTATTTTCATCCATCTTTGTTTTTTGGCCTGTGTGGGCCTCCCATTGCGGTGTCCTCTGCTGTCGCAGAGCGCCGGCTCTGGGCACATGTGCTCCAGAGCTCTGGCTCGGTAATTGGACACATCGGTCCAGCTGCTCCGCGGCACATGGGATCTTCCCAGGCCAGGGATCGAACCGGCGCCCCTTGCACTGCAAGGCGGTGTCCTTACCCACTGGACCACCAGGGGAAGCCAATCTCTTACAGTTTCTGATGGTCAGGAATCCATGATCAGTTAAGCTGGATGGCTCTGGTAACAGTCAAGTCAGGTTGCAGTCATTTAAAGACTCAGCCATAGCTAGAGCATTAACTCTGAAAAACCCACAGTACTGTTGGCTGGAGCCCTCCATTCCCCTTTGCTGTTGACAAAAGCCATCAGTTTATCCCTACATGAACTTCACAGGGCTGATCGAGTGTCTTCTTTACCTGGCAACTGGCTTTCCCCAGAGCAAGTGATCCAAAAAATAGCACAACCAACACAGAATCCGCAATGTGTTTATGGCTTAATATCAGAAGTGACATCTTTTACTACGGCCATATTCTATTGGTCACACAGACCATGCCTGGTATACAGAGGGAAGGGGGTGCATAAAGCTGTGAACACCAGGAAGCAAGAATCCCTGGATCCATATTGGAAGCTAGCTACCATAATCATCCCTTTGGTTCCCAGTGATTCACGTCTATCCCAGTGCAAAATACACCCATCCCCTCCCAAAGCAATGTGCAGTCTCATCCTAGTACTGCACCCACTTAAAGTCCAGAATCTCATCTAAATCAAGTTCAGGTGTGGATGATGCTTCCTAAATAAAGCTCCTCGAGCAGAGTTTTCTCGATCTAAAGACCTATCAAGTAAAAAGACAAGAGATCTGCTTCCCACATAACATACAACAGTGGGACAGGCCAAGAAAACCACACATACCTGTTCAGATCGTATTGTTTTTTTCTAACAAAATTTAGCTTAAAATAAACATTTAGTATCTCATACAGTTTTGTTTTTTTTAACATTTATTTTATTTATTTATCTTTGGGGGTGAGGTGGGGAGGGAGGGGGACGGGCGGGCCACTTCTATTGGTCTTTCATTTCTCTATTTTCATCCATCTTTGTTTTTTGGCCTGTGTGGGCCTCCCATTGCGGTGTCCTCTGCTGTCGCAGAGCGCCGGCTCTGGGCACATGTGCTCCAGAGCTCTGGCTCGGTAATTGGACACATCGGTCCAGCTGCTCCGCGGCACATGGGATCTTCCCAGGCCAGGGATCGAACCGGCGCCCCTTGCACTGCAAGGCGGTGTCCTTACCCACTGGACCACCAGGGGAAGCCAATCTCTTACAGTTTCTGATGGTCAGGAATCCATGATCAGTTAAGCTGGATGGCTCTGGTAACAGTCAAGTCAGGTTGCAGTCATTTAAAGACTCAGCCATAGCTAGAGCATTAACTCTGAAAAACCCACAGTACTGTTGGCTGGAGCCCTCCATTCCCCTTTGCTGTTGACAAAAGCCATCAGTTTATCCCTACATGAACTTCACAGGGCTGATCGAGTGTCTTCTTTACCTGGCAACTGGCTTTCCCCAGAGCAAGTGATCCAAAAAATAGCACAACCAACACAGAATCCGCAATGTGTTTATGGCTTAATATCAGAAGTGACATCTTTTACTACGGCCATATTCTATTGGTCACACAGACCATGCCTGGTATACAGAGGGAAGGGGCTGCATAAAGCTGTGAACACCAGGAAGCAAGAATCCCTGGATCCATATTGGAAGCTAGCTACCATAATCATCCCTTTGGTTCCCAGTGATTCACGTCTATCCCAGTGCAAAATACACCCATCCCCTCCCAAAGCAATGTGCAGTCTCATCCTAGTACTGCACCCACTTAAAGTCCAGAATCTCATCTAAATCAAGTTCAGGTGTGGATGATGCTTCCTAAATAAAGCTCCTCGAGCAGAGTTTTCTCGATCTAAAGACCTATCAAGTAAAAAGACAAGAGATCTGCTTCCCACATAACATACAACAGTGGGACAGGCCAAGAAAACCACACATACCTGTTCAGAGAGGCTGGGAACAATAAGAACTATACAGAGATCACTAGTTCATAGCAGTTCTGAAATCACAAGTTCTTCAATTAGGACAAAATCCACTCCTACCTGGAATAAATTCTCCATAGATCTCAGTTCTGTGCTCTGAATCCTTCTTGTTTTCTCATGAAAGGTACTCTATGTCTTCATTTGAATAGTTTTCTCAACGTGCTTCCTGCCAGTGGTCTTAGCGAATCAAAAGACCTATTTCCATTTTGTACTGGCACTGTCCCAATTTGTACGAGGGTTCAATCGGAGAAGCAAAACCACTAGAGTGGAAATAGAGAGAGAGATGAAATAAACCAATCTGTTACAGAGATTTCACTTTATGCAATTCTGGAAGGTGGTTAAACTGTCTTTGTAAGGCTGTTGTCTTTGCAGCTGATGCTGGAACTTGAAGTCCAACAGAGCTGAGTCAGGAAGAGAAGATGAAGGAGATTTGTGACAAGCTGGAATGCATAAGCGTGGCCTATGAGGACAGCATAAGCCTCAAGTTAGTTCTTGCTGCCTCTGACCATCATAGTACTTGTGCCCTGCAGAACATGGGGTCCTTCACTGCAGAGTTAACCACACTAAGTTTCCAGCAGAAGCAGAAGTACTTGCAGATCTGGCTGTGGCCTCAAGCCAGTTAAGTGAGCCAGAAGATAAGCAACAATATACGTGAGTTACAACACAACAGATGTGCTGCTTCCCTTCTGCACATTTCACACAAGAATCTCTCTTCTGGTTCATCCTAACTAGAAATACATTGAAGAGGGAATTCCAGGTTGACAGACCACAAAGCCACCAAGCACAAACTGACGAGTGGATTAGATAAAAGATACAATTGGGATTTTGCAGCCTAATACATTTTTTAAACTTTTTAAACGTTTTATGTCTTTTAAGTCATGAGTAAGAGCTCTTTTCAAAGTTTTTAGGAATGAAGACTTGCTTTTACTTTCTAAAATTTTATCCCTCTTTTCATTTGAATATTCTAGGACCGATAGGTATGAGTTTATCATTGTGTGGCGGTCAGCAGGGAAAAAGGTCATATTCTAGTCGGAATTCTGGAATATGAGGTCATTTACTCTTAAAATATGTGGGGATTTCCCTGGCAGTTCAGTGGTTAGGGCTCCATGGTTCCATTGCATGGGACACCAGTTCAATAGAACTGGTCATAGAACTAAGATCCCACAAGTCACAAGATATAACCAAATAAAACAGAATTTTCAAAAAAAAAGAAGAAAAGATGTAATACAGAACCCAACCTAAGCCAACAAGTTCTGATAGATTTGGCTCCCTCACTTGTCTTTTGAGTTTTTTCAGTCATGGTCAATAATCCTATTAGTATAATTTATGAATTTAGCGGATAAGGAAACTCATTCTCTTTTGCTTTCCATCTCATTGCATATACATATACACTCAGTCATTTTGCTGCTCTAGTCAATCATTTTAATATAAGAATAATAAACAATTTAATATAGACTGAATTTGAGTTCTTAGCAAAATGCTGCATATCTTTAAGTTTCTACAAATTAGAAATAAGGTAAGAGAACTTGTCCATCCCCTTTCAGACTTGTCAGAGCCTGGCTCTACCAGGTCTGGTAGAACCTGGTTCTCTGCTCAGGTAAAAGCCCTCTTCTCCCTTTAACTGAAATGGGTTTCCTTTATCTAGACTCTCAGGCTTCCCTGGTAACTCAGATGGTAGAAAATCTTGGCTGCAATGCAGGAGACCAGAGTTCGATCCCTGGGTTGGAAAGATCCCCTGGAGAAGGAAATGGCTACCCCCTCCAGTATTCCTGCCCAGAAAATTCCATGGACAGAGGTAACTGGCAGGGTATAGTCCATGGGTTCACAAAGAGTCAGACAAGATTGAGTGACTAACACATGCACACACACACACACACACACACACACACACACCCCTACCAAGGAATGGTTTTGTTTTGTTATTGTAGCCATTAAAAACATGACTTTAGATGAAGCATAATTTTCTATTTCTAGAAATCATCTTATAGCTAAGGTGGTAGAGATTTTAGAACATTAAATAATTAGAAACAAGCCTGGTTTCTTTCTATCTGTAAAGAAAAAAAATAGTGCATTGTGATCACAGCGCTTCCTCTTATTATAGTACATTTATTCTCACTAAGCAATTCTAAAATACCAAGCTGTCTTCAGTAACAGTAATTCAGTGGCTTTGTGCCTAATATATTCATGAAGGGCTTTGATGGATTTGATAACCATAAGCAGCTGTTAACATTAAACTGCCATTTAATTTTTTTCAGTGACTTTCAAAGTTGTCAATATTAAACAGGAGTGTTTTATCAATGATTACTTTAAGATCGATAAGAATAAAATTAAATAAAACTTAAAAGGCTCAAGAAATTCTCACTTTTTTCTATAGTGTTTCACTAGCAGCAAACAAAAGATTTTTATAGAATTTTAAACACGACCTTATATATTTGCGAAGGATTTGTATTGTATATTACTATATGCAAATATTCTTCCATTCTTTCCCATCTCACCCCTTCCCATTTAATTTTTGCCCCCCTTTTCATAAATATCAGCATTGGTTGAAAACAACCTAACCTGGAAAACTACTGGGTAGGTCCATATAAGTATAAATGACCTTACTTGTAGTGACAAAAAAATTAAGTACATTTGTCCTCATTTTCCAGGTAAAACATGTGGAATTTTGCTGTTGTTATGTTAATTTTTCCCACTTCAATGAGATATAATTGACATATAATATTGGGTAGGTTTAACGTGTACAGTGTTATGATTTGAAATATGTATATAATGCAAAATACTTTCTGCAGTAAGTTTCACTAACACATCGAGACATGTGCTTTTTAATGATCTAGGCACACCAAAAAAAAAAGAAAGCAATTATTTATTATATGGCAGTTAAATAACCATAGGTAAGGAATAAGAACAGGAAAGAGGAAAATCCAAGATCTCTATTGTATCAGTTAGCTATTGCCACAAAAATGAAGCAGAAACTCTCTCAAAATTCGCTGACTTAACAATAATTCTCAGAGATCTGTTGAGTGGCCAATGGTCAGATGAAGGTTAATTAAGCCAGGCTTAGCTCAGCTAGGACTACTCAGCTCGACTCCACTTGACTCTGTCTCAGGCATGTTCTTACAGTTAATGACAGAAGTGCAACAGAATATCCCCAGTCACTTAAGCACTCTTCAGCCTGTGATTGCATCACAACTGGTAAGATCTCATTGGCTAAAGCAAGTCCCATGGTCAATCCTGGAGCCAGGAGGTAGGGAAATACTCCTTAACCACAAGTGAGAAAACACTGCAAAACTACTGCAAAAGATATGGCTGTATAGTCTTATTTCTGGAGAAAGAATGAAGAGTTGGAACAGTACTCCATTCTACCTTACATGGCAAAAGGGATTTTGTATAGGTGAATTAGTAAGGACCTGAAATAGGGAGATTATCCAGGTGGACCCCATGTAATCTCTAGAGTTCTTATTAAAGGAAGGCAGAAGGGTCTGAGTAAGAGAAAGAAATGTGATGTCAGAAGCACAGAGATTTTAAGACACTTTGGAGATAGAGGAAGGGGCCACAGACAAAGAATGCAGGTGGCTTCTAGAAACTAGAACAAACAAGGAAAAGGATTCTCCCCTGGAGTCTCTGGAAGGAACAGAACCCTCCTGACACCTCCATTTTAGCCTAGTGAAAGCCATTTTGGACTTCTGACTTCCAGAACTATAAGATAATACATTTGTATTATTTCAAGCCCCTAGGTTTACAGACCCTTGTTACAGCAGCATGGGGAACTAATACACCTACAAAATCCATTGTCTGAATAAGAGATTTCCACATAATCATTAGGACTAACATATGTAATCTTACTCCCAGCTAAACCATCATTTAGTACATAAAGCTATTTGTGGAAAATAATGAATGCCTATGACTTTGGTTTCCTTATCGCTATATATAATTGTTAAATAGCTCTTCATCATCAAACACATATTCCCTCAACATTTTTTCAGTTAGGAATAAGAACAAAAAATCAATCTATTGTATCAGTTAGCTAATGCCACACAAAGGAAGCAGAAACTCTCTCAAAATTCGCTGACTTAACAATAATTCTCAGAGATCTGTTGAGTGGCCAATGGTCAGATGAAGGTTAATTAAGCCAGGCTTAGCTCAGCTAGGACTACTCAGCTCGACTCCACTTGACTCTGTCTCAGGCATGTTCTTACAGTTAATGACAGAAGTGCAACAGAATATCCCCAGTCACTTAAGCACTCTTCAGCCTGTGATTGCATCACAACTGGTAAGATCTCATTGGCTAAAGCAAGTCCCATGGTCAATCCTGGAGCCAGGAGGTAGGGAAATACTCCTTAACCACAAGTGAGAAAACACTGCAAAACTACTGCAAAAGATATGGCTGTATAGTCTTATTTCTGGAGAAAGAATGAAGAGTTGGAACAGTACTCCATTCTACCTTACATGGCAAAAGGGATTTTGTATAGGTGAATTAGTAAGGACCTGAAATAGGGAGATTATCCAGGTGGACCCCATGTAATCTCTAGAGTTCTTATTAAAGGAAGGCAGAAGGGTCTGAGTAAGAGAAAGAAATGTGATGTCAGAAGCACAGAGATTTTAAGACACTTTGGAGATAGAGGAAGGGGCCACAGACAAAGAATGCAGGTGGCTTCTAGAAACTAGAACAAACAAGGAAAAGGATTCTCCCCTGGAGTCTCTGGAAGGAACAGAACCCTCCTGACACCTCCATTTTAGCCTAGTGAAAGCCATTTTGGACTTCTGACTTCCAGAACTATAAGATAATACATTTGTATTATTTCAAGCCCCTAGGTTTACAGACCCTTGTTACAGCAGCATGGGGAACTAATACACCTACAAAATCCATTGTCTGAATAAGAGATTTCCACATAATCATTAGGACTAACATATGTAATCTTACTCCCAGCTAAACCATCATTTAGTACATAAAGCTATTTGTGGAAAATAATGAATGCCTATGACTTTGGTTTCCTTATCGCTATATATAATTGTTAAATAGCTCTTCATCATCAAACACATATTCCCTCAACAAAAGCAACTGAGCTCATCATTCCTAAATTCCAGGCTCGAATAATAAATCCTGTCTGACAACATTACATTTGCAAAGGCAATAACTGTGGCAGTCTAGCCTTCATGAATCTCCCTGAGTTTCAAATTCATGCCAGTCTGCCTTCCAATCTGCTTTTTAGATCTCGCTACCCATCCACCAAACTTTTCCAGTGCAGGACTCATTATTCATTCCCTTACTGAAACTTTGAGGTTAGAGGGCACTCTTTTGTTTATCACTGGTTTAGAAATCTCTGCAGTTCTCCCTGATTTCCAAAATGGTTTCATGTTTCCTTATTTATACTCAGAGTAAAATTTCTGTAGGTGAGATTTCAACTTCATTGTCCAAGACGGCAGCATCTATGTTTCAGGCAGAAAGATGGAGGGGTGTCAAAAGACAGCGACAGAAGACATGACTAGCCTGCTCTTTAGGAAGGCTCTCAGGCCCCCCAGGACAGTTCCACTTACATTTTACTGGCCAGAGTTTAATTATATGGCAACACCAGCTCAAAGGGATCTGGAAAGTATTTATTCTGGGTGATCTCATGCTCAGTTCAGAATTTGATCAGTCTGTAAGAAGCTATTAAAAAATGATCAGCAGTTTGCCACAGATGTTGCCTATGTTTCTTCTCGCTAAATAAGAGCAGAACAAAATTTATATTAGCACTAAACTTTGAAATTCTAGACAATTCTTTAAAATAAACTTTTAGGGAATAGCTCTACTATCTCCCTGGAGTCTCTGGAAGGAACAGAACCCTCCTGACACCTCCATTTTAGCCTAGTGAAAGCCATTTTGGACTTCTGACTTCCAGAACTATAAGATAATACATTTGTATTATTTCAAGCCCCTAGGTTTACAGACCCTTGTTACAGCAGCATGGGGAACTAATACACCTACAAAATCCATTGTCTGAATAAGAGATTTCCACATAATCATTAGGACTAACATATGTAATCTTACTCCCAGCTAAACCATCATTTAGTACATAAAGCTATTTGTGGAAAATAATGAATGCCTATGACTTTGGTTTCCTTATCGCTATATATAATTGTTAAATAGCTCTTCATCATCAAACACATATTCCCTCAACAAAAGCAACTGAGCTCATCATTCCTAAATTCCAGGCTCGAATAATAAATCCTGTCTGACAACATTACATTTGCAAAGGCAATAACTGTGGCAGTCTAGCCTTCATGAATCTCCCTGAGTTTCAAATTCATGCCAGTCTGCCTTCCAATCTGCTTTTTAGATCTCGCTACCCATCCACCAAACTTTTCCAGTGCAGGACTCATTATTCATTCCCTTACTGAAACTTTGAGGTTAGAGGGCACTCTTTTGTTTATCACTGGTTTAGAAATCTCTGCAGTTCTCCCTGATTTCCAAAATGGTTTCATGTTTCCTTATTTATACTCAGAGTAAAATTTCTGTAGGTGAGATTTCAACTTCATTGTCCAAGACGGCAGCATCTATGTTTCAGGCAGAAAGATGGAGGGGTGTCAAAAGACAGCGACAGAAGACATGACTAGCCTGCTCTTTAGGAAGGCTCTCAGGCCCCCCAGGACAGTTCCACTTACATTTTACTGGCCAGAGTTTAATTATATGGCAACACCAGCTCAAAGGGATCTGGAAAGTATTTATTCTGGGTGATCTCATGCTCAGTTCAGAATTTGATCAGTCTGTAAGAAGCTATTAAAAAATGATCAGCAGTTTGCCACAGATGTTGCCTATGTTTCTTCTCGCTAAATAAGAGCAGAACAAAATTTATATTAGCACTAAACTTTGAAATTCTAGACAATTCTTTAAAATAAACTTTTAGGGAATAGCTCTACTTTCTGCTTGCCACATGCGGCTAGCACCTTTACTCATCTCCCCTCGTTAAACTCTAGTACCTTCTTTCTCCATTTTCTTCACAAATTGTGGCATTTTCTGACCATGAAAGATCTGCAATCTGTTTCAAGCTTTAGATAATGAGAATGTTAGTCTACATCTAGTTGGACTTTTTTTTCATATTTTCCAGAAGGCTCAGAAATGGGTTTGCAATATTTAAAAAAACTAAATAGTTAATTTTTTACTATTGTATTTTCTTAGAGGGGCTTAAGTGTAGAATCTATTCTTTTTTAGCTAAAAGCAGAGTATCAGATGGTCAACTAGCCAGAGAAAATGGATTCAACATAAATTTAACTGCAATTGATTGGAACTTTCATATTTTCTTAATGGAACCTAACTTTGTATTTTGAATATATTATACAAAATGACTCGATGAAAGTGTTTGTTTATAAAAATATTTTGTTTATTTAGTTAGTTAGTAGCTGGGCCACACAGCTTACAGGTTCTCAGTTCTCTGAGCAGAGAATGAGCCTGGGCCATGGCAGTGAAAGCCTGGAATCCTAACCACTAGGCCAACAGAAAACTCCCCACAAAATACTTTATTTTAAACTAGAAAAAAATATAAAGTTTTTTGTAAGAAAATGTAATTCAGTGTTCACTGACAAAGGACAATTTAGGCCTTTAGTATACTCAAAGCACAATTTTCCAGCATACAGTATTTTCAAAGAATAAAATTGAAGCGGAGATTTTAAACATTTTGTTACTGCCATACACTGCTAAGGCTGGTCTTTTTCTTAGATTGGTTTTACTTTTTTTCTTCCCTCCCCCCTCAAGATTTTCCAAAAATTCCTCTACTAATAGACACTTTAGGCAGGTTATTTGTCACTGCACTAGTGAAGATTTGGAAGCAGTTTTTGCTCTGATTCTCTTGTTGTTTCTCCTGGCATTAGCAGTTAGAGTGCAATCCAAAGAAATCTGAGGTGGAAAGATGAAAAGATTTGAGGATTTCTTGAAAGTGCTATTAGGCTGACCAGAGACATTTTTATTCGAACTTTTATATCCTATGCTTTGGGCTTCCCTGGCATCTCAGCAGTAAAGAATCTGCCTGCATTGTAGGAGTTGCAGGAGACGCAGGTTCAATCCCTGGGTCAGGAAGATCCCCTGGAGGAGGGCATGGCAACGTACTCCTGTATTCTTGCCTGGAGAATTCCATGGGTAGAGGAACCTGGTGAGCTACAGTCCACGGGGATGCAAAGAGTCAAGCACGACTGAAGCGACTTAGAACATACACACAGATCCTATGCTCAGAATACAAAATATGATGGTCTGTATTGAAGGTGCTATCATGGGACACTGAACCATTAATATGTTACCATCCTAAAATAAAAATTAAAACTATGAACTATGCAACTGATTAGTCCACCTGCTCTTAGGAATAAAGACAAACATAAATGAGTCACTTCTCTTTTAAGCATTCCTCCTTTAAAAATATCACAGTATTGGACTTCCATGGTGGACCAGTGGGTAGAGTCCGCCTTGCAGTGCAAGGGGCACAGGTTCAATCCCTGGCCTGGGAAGATCCCATGTGCCGCGAAGCGGCTGGACAGGTGTGTCCAATTATGAGCCAGAGCTCTGGAGAGCATATACCCAGAGCCAGTACTCTGCAACAACAGAGGCCACTGCAATGGGAGGCCCACACATGCCAAAGAATAAAGATGGATGGAAAATAAAATGAAAAAAAAAATCTCACAGTATTCTTTTTTTAAAATTATTTCATTAAAAACATTAATATAATACATCCTCATAAAAAATTATCAAACAGGTATAAAGTGAAAAATAAAAGCAACTTTCTCTAATGTTATTATTCCAAATTTTAATAGTGATTTCCAAAATGACTTCTAAAAGGTTGTACCAATTTACATTTCTGTATTCCTTAAACATAGTTATAAATAAACATACTTAATAACTCTTTATTCATTTGCTCAGATCCTTTCCATATTTACTGGTTACTAATCTAATTTAGTTTCCAAGCTTTCTATGATATCAATATATTAATCTCCCAATTTTACAAATCAAAAAATAAAAATAAAATGACTAAGTTGCTCAACAGTAACTTCATGGTATGCTAGGAACTGAACTTAAACTTCCTACTTTGTGGTAACATTATCTAGCCACTGACTCTCCAGCCAACTGGGAAAGAAAAACAGCAAAGCCTACAGAAAATTATTTTTAAATGTTTGAACATTGAAACTCTGATAAGCATCAAACATCAGCCAACTAATCTGGTCACCTAATATTTTTCTGTGACTTTGAGTAAAAGACATATCTTATGATCAACTTGGTATCCTTTCTACATATATGGCATTTGGGACTCATTGGCCTACAGTTATGAAGACTAATAAAGGTATTCACTAATAAAAGGCAAATCACCCTTGAAAAAATGCAGTTCCTATATTTCTGAGATTCTGGGAAATGCTTTATCTTTAGCTTCGTATCTCATCACAAAATCTCCATGGCACCTGGGTAGCCACTCTGTTTAGTTGTGTATTAGTACTTGAGAGGCAAAAAGCAACTGTGGTGTAGAGCATTCTGACTCTGGAAACCTCAGTCCTGAACGCAAGTGTGACAGCCACTCTGTAGAATATTCCCAAACTGGCTGAAGCTTATACGAGAATTAACGTTACTTCTCCATGCCACCATATAAAGCTGCTCACCAGAACTGTCTCTCCTAATGTCCCTTAGGCTGTCATATCAAATTGGACCGATAGTTCTCACTCAAGGGCTCTAAAAGAGGCTTTTTTCTGCTGCTATTACTGCTCACATTCACACTTGGCCTTCACAAAAGTCACTTCAGACAGGAATTTATAATACAGGGACACCACTGAGTAAGAAAAATGGATGTCCTCTTTGTTGAGCTAAATAATAACCCTGTTCTAGTAACAGCTTTAGAACTAGGTTGTCAGATTCCCGTTAAATTTAATTCTCCAGATCTAAACCTACAGGACTGGAATTCAACTGATGATCTTAGTTTTCTGCAAGGCTGTCCCTGGATGAGAAGTGGAAATGTTAGGTAAACATCTCAAAAGCTAAAAATACGTCTGGTTATTTGGGGAATATTCAAGTAACAAATTCAAATTTATTTTGAAACTGAAAGTTTGAGGCACAACCTTTACAGCCTATGAATATGTAAGAAGCAAGAAAAAGACTGAATTTAGAGACTGAGCTCTCATATCAATTTTGCTTACCTTATCAAATTTCATTTTTCATTAACAGCTCTGTATTCTCTCATTTTGATGCCTCTCAATCCTTATTATTAATTTCTGATGGTTTCTACAGAATTTGATTGGGCTTGCTTCAAGATAGCTAATGGAGATTTAGCTTGTTTACTTGTTTATACATTTGGATGAAAAGTAGCTTTCCTGGTAAAATCTGGAATAAAGTCAGAACAGACTGATGCGTGGGTGAGCAGATGGGAATCTGACCTTGTCCGGATGCACTGGGGAAAAAAAAAAAACAGTACCTGGATATCAGGCCTCCTTTCTCTGTTTTCTGCTTTAACCCTGTTCTATATGGCCTTGGATAGAAATAGAGCAAGTCTGGAATTTCAGCTTTGTCAATTTATGGCAGAACTTGGGAAAGTTATTTACCCTGAGTAGTGGTTTACTCTTTTGAAATATAAGAATGAGATGATTGTTGTAGGAGTTACAGATTGCATTTGTATGTCTGACACATGACAGGTATCCAGTACAGGTTTACCCCACTTTATAGTGTTTTGCTATACTGCACTTCACAGATCACAGGTTTTCTTGTACAAGTTTAGGGTTTGTGGCAATCCTACAATAAGCAAGTCTGCCAGCACCATTTCTCTAGCAGTATTCACTCATTCCATGTCTCTGTATCACATTTTGGTAATTCGCACAATATTTCAAATCTGTTTATTACTATTATATTTGTTGTGGTGATCTATAACAAATGATCAGTGATCTTTTAAGTCACTATTGCAAAAAGATTACAACTTATTGAAGGCTCAGATGATGGTTAAAACATTTTTGGCAATAAAGTGTTTTTAAATTAATGCATATACATTGTTAAGACATTATGATGTCATGCATTTAACAGACTACAGTATTTTATAAACATAACTTTTTTTATATGCCCTGGGAAACCAAAGAGTTCATGTCACTCACTTTACTGTGATATTCACTTTATCATGGTGGTCTGGAAGCAAACTCAGAATATCTCCAAGGTATGCCTGTAAATCATGAGTTTGAGCAAACTCCAGGAGATAGTGAAGGACAGGGAAGCCTGGACTGCTGCAGTCCATGGGGTCTCAGAAAGTCTGACATGACTGAGCAACTGAAGAACAACAACAACAAAAATGCCCATAAATAGTAACCGTGGAACAAGTCAGAAAATAAACATTATCACACTGCCAGCTGAGATGAGACATTTTATCACTAGTCCCTTCTATTAAACTTTTTCAAGTGGTCTAGAGTCACAGAAACATGCAGAACTGGTCTAAAGTTCATAAGGAGAAGAGACTGGGAAGTTCATTCACCCATTCAACAAACAAAAGTGAAGAGGAGGAATCCCCATACTGTCTTCCATTTTTTGAAATTCCCACCAACAATGCAAGAGTGTTCTCTTTCCTCTACACCCTCTCCAGCATTCATCATCTGTAGATTTTTTGATGATGGCCATTCTAACTGGTGTGAGTTGATATCTCATTATGATTTTGATTTGCATTTCTCTAATAATAAGCAGCACTGAGCATCTTTTCATGTGTTTTTTTGGACATCTGTATGTCTTTCTTGGAGAGATGTCTCTTTAGGTCTTTTCCCCATTTTTTGATTGGGTTGTTTGTTTTTTCAGTGTAGAGTCATCTGTGCTGCTTGTATATTTTGGAAATTAATTCTTTGTCGGTTATTTCATTTGCTATTATTTTCTCCAATTCTGTGGGTTGTCTGTTCACCTTGTTTGAAGTTTCTTTTGCTGTGCAAAAGCTTTTAAGTTTCACTAGGTCCCACATGTTTATTTTGTTTTTATTTCTGTTATTTTAGAGGGCAGGCCATACTATATGACCCGGCAATCCCACTATTAGGTTTATACCCTGATGAAATCAAAATTGAAAGAGACACATCTAACCCAATGGTCATTGCAGCATTCTATACAATAGCTAGAGCATGGAAGAAATCTAGGTGTCCATTAACAAATGAATGGATAAGAAGCTATGGTACATACATACAATGGAATATTTCTCAGCTGTAAAAAGAAATGCAGAAGAGTGGATGAATCTAGATCTTATTATACAAAGTGAAGTAAGTCAAAAAGAGAAGGGCTAATACAGTATACTAATACATATATATATATAATCTAGTGAGAAGGTACCGATAAATACACACACAGAGCAGCGATGGAGAAACAGACATAGAGAACAGGCCTATGGACATTGCAGGGAGGGAACCGTGGGTAAGAGGTTTGGAAAGAGTAACATGGAAACCTACATTATCAAATGTAAAAGAGACAGCCATTGTGAATGCACTGTGGAGCTAAGGAACCTTACACGGGGGCTATGAAACAACCTGGAGGGGAGGGATGGCGGGGAGTGGGAAGGGGCTGGGGGAGGGGTCAGAGAAATACCTATGACGGGTTTGGGACTACATGGAGCTATAAACAACAAAACAAACAAAAAAAGTAAAGAGGAGGATGCAAAGGTATCAGTCTATAAGGTATGCTTCATGCATACATTACCATATTGCACAGTAGACCAAGATATGTGCCACGTGATAAACTGAGTTGAAGTGCTATGAAGCTTTGAGAAACTAAATATTCCCTCCAGCTGAATTATGAGAAAATATTACAGAACTCCCCACTACCCAAGAGTACAGCATTCCTATGAAACCTTTCCTAAGCCACAGTTGTGTAAAACAAAGGAACAATTACCTTAGGACACATATTGCTAATGGAGGCACAAAATAAATTAAGATAAAGCACAGATGTTCAAAGACACAGTTCAAAGCTCCTGATGTTGAGTGTCGTTCCTGGGAAACTCTCACTGCAAAACCTGGTACTAATGTAAATCTTTCATAAGCACAAAGTGTCATAATGTGAACTTTCAAAAAAGTAGGAGATACTTGTATATGTAAAAGGTTAAGTTTAAGCAGAATGCTAATGGGTAAACAGGCAAAGAGTGTGTATGATGTATCATGACTAATTCAATTTGACTAAAACATGGAATGAGTAAGAGAGGACAGTGTGAACTACGACAAAAAAAAAAAAAAAAGGTAGATTTGGACCATACTGTAGAGGCATTAGAAGACCAGGCAAAGGAATTTGAGATTTTTTTTTTAGCAAAGGGAGAATATTACTGACATGATAATAGCTTTACTAAGAGACAGTTCATTTGGAAGCTTTGTGAAAGACAATGCAAGGAAGAAATATCAAATGCAGAAGGGAGACTCCACAGTGATACAGATGAAAGACTCTGGTTGCCAATTTAAGGTAAGAACAGTAGAAGAGAGGGAAAGGAATGGATTTGAGAGCTGGGGCAACTAGAATGTACAAAGATTGGCAAATATGCTGTTAATTAGGAAAGAAAGGAGGGTAACATGGTATAAGTATTTCTCATTTCTTATTTTTGCTATCACTGTAAAAATGTACAATGTCTGATTTTGCTTTCATTTTCATTAAAAATATTTTTAGCCTTACGTTAACTAAGAGCTTAATAAATATGAGATGTTTATTATGATGATGATTATCTCATTAGGAATTAAAATAAAATTTACTCTTATGTTTGATTTCTCTGTTTTATCCTTCCTAAGAGTACTGGGCTTCTTTCATTTCTAGAAGATGGTTCTCAGTTCTGGCTACGCGTTAGAATCCCCTGATGAACATTTTTTGAAATTCTAATATCTGGACTCCAGGCCTGGACAAATGAATCAGAAGCACTGGGAACTGGACTTAGGCATCAATATTTTCAATATCAATCTCCCCAGTGATTCCAGTGTGCAGCTTCAGTTGATCTTGAACTCCTGATCTTGAATAAGATAAACTGTAGTCTTTGAAAAACACACACTTGCTCACATTGCTCTTTACCCATTCATTATAAAGCTCACCAAGTGCACACATTCCTGAGTCTCAACTAAGAGGCAGTTACCCAGGACTCTTTGATGTCAGTATTCCTTGCTGGCCTTCTTCCACTCTACAGCAATCTATTTCAGAAAAATGAATAATCCCAGTTTCTTTGGGAAGTACAGAATCAAGAAAAATCAACCTGAAATTAATGTTGACACCACTAGTAACAGAGAACAAAGACAGAGGGAACATGGATCCTTGGTGAACTGAATTATTATATCAATCCAGAAGGCTAATCTTCCACTGGACTTCAGGTTATATGAAACAAGAAATTTTACATATCATTCAAACCATTCCGTGTTGGGGTTTCTGTTACTGGCAAGAGTATCATATTATATTATTAGCCCTTTATGCTTTTAAAATAAATGAGTTTAGATCTTAACTGTTGATATCAGATTTCACAAATGACCAAGTGCAGGCCTGAAATGTTAAATCTTTTATAGGGTACCCAGTAACACTGTTCATACCTTAGTTTAGCTAGCTAACTTTCTGAGAGGGAAAGGAATGGATTTGAGAGCTGGGGCAACTTGTCTTAATTTGTTAATTAGGAAAGAAAGGAGGGTAACATGGTATAAGTATTTCTCATTTCTTATTTTTGCTATCACTGTAAAAATGTACAATGTCTGATTTTGCTTTCATTTTCATTAAAAATATTTTTAGCCTTACGTTAACTAAGAGCTTAATAAATATGAGATGTTTATTATGATGATGATTATCTCATTAGGAATTAAAATAAAATTTACTCTTATGTTTGATTTCTCTGTTTTATCCTTCCTAAGAGTACTGGGCTTCTTTCATTTCTAGAAGATGGTTCTCAGTTCTGGCTACGCGTTAGAATCCCCTGATGAACATTTTTTGAAATTCTAATATCTGGACTCCAGGCCTGGACAAATGAATCAGAAGCACTGGGAACTGGACTTAGGCATCAATATTTTCAATATCAATCTCCCCAGTGATTCCAGTGTGCAGCTTCAGTTGATCTTGAACTCCTGATCTTGAATAAGATAAACTGTAGTCTTTGAAAAACACACACTTGCTCACATTGCTCTTTACCCATTCATTATAAAGCTCACCAAGTGCACACATTCCTGAGTCTCAACTAAGAGGCAGTTACCCAGGACTCTTTGATGTCAGTATTCCTTGCTGGCCTTCTTCCACTCTACAGCAATCTATTTCAGAAAAATGAATAATCCCAGTTTCTTTGGGAAGTACAGAATCAAGAAAAATCAACCTGAAATTAATGTTGACACCACTAGTAACAGAGAACAAAGACAGAGGGAACATGGATCCTTGGTGAACTGAATTATTATATCAATCCAGAAGGCTAATCTTCCACTGGACTTCAGGTTATATGAAACAAGAAATTTTACATATCATTCAAACCATTCCGTGTTGGGGTTTCTGTTACTGGCAAGAGTATCATATTATATTATTAGCCCTTTATGCTTTTAAAATAAATGAGTTTAGATCTTAACTGTTGATATCAGATTTCACAAATGACCAAGTGCAGGCCTGAAATGTTAAATCTTTTATAGGGTACCCAGTAACACTGTTCATACCTTAGTGACAAACACTTTGACTGCTAAGTTCTGCACAGCTGTGCAAACCTGGACTTTGAAATCTGATACATGTTCCAGCTGTATCCTGACCATATGATGGTGTTCTTTTGTTTTAGCAGCATAAAGTATATTACATGAAACTTCCTTATACAGTTATTTCAATGAATTTTCAAAGAAAAAGATAATTTCAAATTCTAGGCTCTGAATATCCCTTTGGAATATAATCACACATCAGAAACTATTATCTATTAAATTTTATATGTTGAAAATACACTGAAAGTCTATTTCTTCAAAAGATACAGGAAAGAGTGAAAAAAGAGGGAAAATACATTTGCTTATATATGCATCATGAAAGTATGAACAAAGTATCATTCCAAGGGGACTAGACAGATGAGGATTTTGGGGAGACATAGCTATATACATTTTTATACACTTTGGTCTTTGAAATAATGTGATTATATTACCTATGTACAATATTAATTAAAATATCACTCAAACAACAATAAATTTAATTTTAAAATTCTAAAAAATATATATTTTTAAGCAGAAATACCCCCAAATTAATTGCTTATTCTGCCATCAAGAATCCACTAATATGAGAAACCCTACTATCTCTACTCAATGTCCAATTAGACTTTCAGTTAAAACAATACTGAAGGGAGAAATGTAAAAGCTTTTCTGTGAAATGCTCTTCTTAGTGATCCATTTCTCTTAGGACATCCAAAACACTAAGCAAACTCACAAGTCTTGAAACCACACAGAGGATAGACTGAATGTCCAAGATGGCATGACGTGACCTGAGTAAAGGGAGAAGGAGGTTGAGTTGGGACTCCAGCCCAGAAAAATCTGAAGAACTGAGCACAACTTACAAATTTTCCAACTGACAGCTAGATGTCTTACAAACGGCACATGAGAATTGATTGGTTACAGTTCATTAATGGCTGTTTGCATCATGGTCTTCCAACTTGCCCCAACTGCCATTTCAAACCAGAGGTCTCTAGGGGTAGACAATGGAATCCAATCCTACTAATGATAATAACAATGCCAGCTAACACTTATTATTTTTATACTTATCTTCTACCAAGTATATACACTTCAAGCTAAAGCTAAGCATTTAAGAGGCTCACAGACCATCAAAAATTCAACAGCTAGATTACTAATAAGCCTAACTTTTAAAAAATGCATCCCATGAAAGGATTTATAAATTATAGTACAGCAAATAATAATATAGCTTTATAATAATACAAAGCTACTGAAAATAACTATGACAACCATGATAAAACAGAGAAGAATATGTAACAAAAAGTATCACTGAAAGTCTATTTCTTCAAAAGATACAGGAAAGAGTGAAAAAGAGAAAATACATTTGCTTATATATGCATCATGAAAGTATGAACAAAGTATCATTCCAAGGGGACTAGACAGATGAGGATTTTGGGGAGACATAGCTATATACATTTTTATACACTTTGGTCTTTGAAATAATGTGATTATATTACCTATGTACAATATTAATTAAAATATCACTCAAACAACAATAAATTTAATTTTAAAATTCTAAAAAATATATATTTTTAAGCAGAAATACCCCCAAATTAATTGCTTATTCTGCCATCAAGAATCCACTAATATGAGAAACCCTACTATCTCTACTCAATGTCCAATTAGACTTTCAGTTAAAACAATACTGAAGGGAGAAATGTAAAAGCTTTTCTGTGAAATGCTCTTCTTAGTGATCCATTTCTCTTAGGACATCCAAAACACTAAGCAAACTCACAAGTCTTGAAACCACACAGAGGATAGACTGAATGTCCAAGATGGCATGACGTGACCTGAGTAAAGGGAGAAGGAGGTTGAGTTGGGACTCCAGCCCAGAAAAATCTGAAGAACTGAGCACAACTTACAAATTTTCCAACTGACAGCTAGATGTCTTACAAACGGCACATGAGAATTGATTGGTTACAGTTCATTAATGGCTGTTTGCATCATGGTCTTCCAACTTGCCCCAACTGCCATTTCAAACCAGAGGTCTCTAGGGGTAGACAATGGAATCCAATCCTACTAATGATAATAACAATGCCAGCTAACACTTATTATTTTTTATACTTATCTTCTACCAAGTATATACACTTCAAGCTAAAGCTAAGCATTTAAGAGGCTCACAGACCATCAAAAATTCAACAGCTAGATTACTAATAAGCCTAACTTTTAAAAAATGCATCCCATGAAAGGATTTATAAATTATAGTACAGCAAATAATAATATAGCTTTATAATAATACAAAGCTACTGAAAATAACTATGACAACCATGATAAAACAGAGAAGAATATGTAACATAGAAGATAAAATCTGAAAAAGCAGAATGTTAAATGGTATGTAAATTCACTACAATTGTGTTAAAATGTGTATGTGGTTGAATCTTGGAAGAAAATGGGCAAGTTTTAAGATAGTTGTATTTTAAAAGTTGGATGACGGGCTTCCCTGGTGGTCCAGTGGGTAAGGACACCGCCTTGCCATGCAAGGGGCGCTGGTTCGAGCCCTGGCCTGGGAAGATTCCACGTGCCGCGGAGCAGCTGGACCGATGTGTGCAATTACCGAGCCGGAGCTCTGGAGTGCATGCGCCCAGAGCCGGTGCTCTGCGACAACAGAGGCCACCGCGATGGGAGGCCCACACGGGCCAAAGAACAAAGATGGATGAAAATGGACAAACGAAAGACCAATAGAAGTGGCCCGCCTGCTCCCCTCCCTCCCCACCCCACCCCCCTCAAATAAAATAAATAAATAAATCTTTTAAAATTTTTTTTAATAAATAAATAAATAAAAGTTGAATGACAACTTTTCCTTTTCTCGAAATTTTTTCCAATCTTATCCCTAGCCCCATGCATTATCTTAACCTATATTAGCATACAGATCACATGCATAACAAGATTCAACATATTGGCCAATTAAACAAGACTGAAGGTCATGTCTCTTTCATAGTACAGCCCCAGGATTAGCCAGGCAGAGCTGATACGGTAGTTCAAACCTGTGTGTCTACCTAGAAATTCTATGACTAAGAGTAGGAGAAGGGATGTTGTTTTTTGCTTCACTACTTCGTACTTTCCCTGATAGCACGGAAACAGTTGCTTGCATGTAGTTTATGCTTTTAAACCCATATTAACTGAAAGCTCTCCACGCAGCCTTATCTAGTAACTAGTTCCTTAAATCAATGTTGTGCTGACTCTTAACAAAGCACATACTACTGCTCTTGTCACCAAATTAAGTTTTGATACTTCCCAAATGCTCATATGACTGGCTCTTTCTTTATCAGGTCTCTACTCAAAAGTTGCCTCCTCGGAGAATTTATGTTCCATGGAAGCAGAGATCTTTTTCAACTCTGTATCCTCAGAACCTGGTTTATAGCACCTAACACAGTGCCTGACTCAGAGGAAGAGGACAGAAGAATGTTGAATGAATGAATGACAAATACTGAAGTAGCTCTAGTGTCAAAAAGAGCCCAGCAGGGAAACAAAAGGTAACTGACAATTACCTGATGGAGACCTCTGACGTTTTCTAATTAATCTTAGAAAATATCGGTGGGTAATAAGCTGTTTTGCAAGCTAATGGGAAAATATTTGTTATCTAAACTCATTTGAGCTTGGAGGACTGATTCAAGGTGCAAGTAAATGCCTCTCAAAAGGAATGGTATATCATTCAGCTCCATTAAATCCCTTCATCCAAACTCTTGGCCACCTCATCTTCTTTTAGCCCTCAAAGTTCTAGGGCACAACTGATGGTGTTGACAGAAATCACCAAACTGGGACCACACTAATGAATATCAAAACGAATTATAAGTGAATTGTTATTTCCCTTTGTTCCAGTCTGAGGCATGTACAATACCCACTGAAATCAAGGGTACATCCCAAAGGTGTATCTATGGATGAGAATAAAAGCACTTGCCATCCGAAAGGGAGATCTTGTTCTAAGTTCAATTTGCTGACTTTCAACCAAATTTAGCATTTTGTGACATGTAATAACAGCTCTTGATGCATGCATTATAGACACGCCAGTAACACATTCTCTAGTTTTTAAATATGCATAGGAAGTAATTCCAGCAAGTGTGAAGCTAAATAAACACAACTGTGAAGAGATATCCTTCCTGCTAAATGATCAGCAATCATATCTTAGATATTACACTTCCTGCTAAACTGTGAAGGGATGTTGAAGGGTTGCAGAGAGTGTCTAACATGTTAATGTTGCTAATGGATTCTTGTGCTGAAAACATGTAACATAATTCATTACATACTATATGACTTTCAAGCATGGCACATAGGCCACTTGAAAGTCGAATTTTTCATATGTCATGGCCTCTGAGGCTATACAAAACTTTAACTTTCATATAATCCTTGATTTAAAAAGTCTGTTCTTAAGAAAATAATTTTTTAATAAGCTTGAGGACTAAAACAATCACCTGTTTCTAAAACAGAAGTCATTATTTCCCTTGTAAACCGGATGTTCCTCTTGGGCTCTACGTTAACTAACAGCAGGACAATCCTCTTGGGCAGTTGGTGATATCCACAGTTTTTCCCCCATTCCCAGGGTCCAGAGAGGAGCTCACAAGTGCCCTCCTGGTCTTTCATTTAGGCAACAACTAAGCTCTTCTTCACTGTTTTGTTTACCAACGGCATACAATCTGAATTCCTTTCCTATGGCTTCCAGGTACAGCCCAGTTTGGATTCATTTCACTTTCCAACATTGCTTCTCACTCCAGATCCCCCAAGCAAACCTGGTTCCTAAATAAGTTAAAAACGTTCATATCCTTAAAAAAACCCTTCATATCTTTATCATTGTTCTCACCATTTCCTGATTCTCCAAATGCTGAAATACCATCGCTTTCCAACTGTTTCTTCTTCCTTTTATCCTCCAGTGCTCAGCTGAGTTGCCACTTCCTTAGTACACTATCCCATTAGGAACTCCTTCAGTAGCAGCCGGGGACTCCTTCCACTTTGCTTCCATGACATTTTGCTTGCTTATAATAAAGTTTAAATATTATCATTGAGACCTCACTATGTGCCAGACACTTCGCTAAGCAAGCATCAACTCATTTAATCATTACCATTCTTATACCATCATTAGAGGCCTCTACTAGGTTAACTTGTTTAAAGCCAAGCAGTTAGCAAGTGAGGAACTGAAACCCAGATCCTCTAAGCCCAGAGACAGGCTTTTTTTGAGCATTCTGCCTGATACTATGATAAGTATTCATAACACTATCCTCCATCAAAACTGTACACTCCTTGAGATGTGGGGCTGTCTCAGCAGCTCTGAAGCCCAGTCTAGCACTGTGTTTTGTGCATAATAGTTGCTCAGATTCCTTAATGAATTACGATAAAAGAGGATGTGGAAGTCTGACAACTCTTAATGGAGTATAGGTTTCTTAAACTAGTCCTTTCTTGTTTACCAGCCACCTCCGCAGCTTATTAGCACAGATCACAAAAACTGCATATAATCCATAGAGCAGAAGCAGCAGCCATCTCAGAGCTCTGAGACCCACATCAGCTAAACTGTCCTGAGATGTAAAGCAGTAGGAGCGTTCAACGATGAGCTGCCTAATAGAAGCTCAACACTCGAGAGTCAGCTAGAAATACGACCACAGTTTGAGCTTATTTCCACACATCTGGCAAGGGTTTTGTCTAAGCTCCAAGCATCCTGCCCTCCAAGCGTTACTACTATAATATTTATTGAGCAATAACAATTGCTGGATGCAATTCAGAATGTTGAATTGAACATCATCTTTACCCAGGAGACGAGTAATTTAAATTCAACAGACCTACAGAACCATCTCCCGCCCACACATGTATTCAATAAGCCATGCGGCAATATTCCTCCAGTGAGTCAAAGCACCCCTGGATACAGAGTGAGACACTCAGTGACGATGCATTAACGCACCCAGGCTTAGAGAATAGCATGTAGTGTGCTAGAGGAGTGGCTTGTTCCACAGATCTTAGTCCCATAGAAGTTAGCACAGCTTCTCAGTGTGATTAATGCTCTCACTAACATAGTTTATGATGTGAGATCAAAGATGTGGCCAAGGCTGGCCCTAGAAAAAAAAATGCAAAAGAGCTAGAAATATAAATCTCACCTCTTCTAATAGCATCACCTTCTGCTTTCTGGTATGCGCCTATATTCGAACACGAGGTCCATCCCATTTGTAATTGAACTAATCTCTGCTAAACATTTAACTGGCAATGGGCCAATTAATGCATTATGTTTTAAAGTTAAATTTAATTTTGATCAAAGTAACTCATGCACATCATTTTCAAAGTAAAACATGACAAAGAGCAGTCCTCTAGCCCACCCTTTCCCCAATCCCTACTTCTATATCCTTGTGGTAACCACTTTCAGTTCTTTCAGCCATTTCTTTTGGTGCTAACATCAACTTTATAAATAGTATGTGTATACAGTTACATCTTGATTTTGTAATTAAACATTATTTGCTTCTTTCTGTAGAAGAAATTACCCGTCAACATATCCCACACACTCTCCCACCAAAACATACATGTTTCCCCCTTTGCCATCTTTCCAACGTAAGAACAGCATACTTTTAGGTTAAATCTATAAGTGAAGTTTAAATAATTATACATCTATTAATATTGTTTCCAGGAGGGGTGGGAAGGGGGGGATATACATATGACTAATCTGGGAACATACATATCTGTAAACAATAAAACTCTGTAATAGTTAAAAGCAAAATAAAAGTTAAAAAATATATATTGTTTCCAAGCTCAGTCATGTAATTTAATTATAGTTCTTGATCAACATTTTATTTCCTGAGAATTTATACTTTCCTCTTTTCTTTTTTGGTTTTGGCTTACTTTTCTATATATCTATCATCAACTCATTCTTCAACGCTCCATTAGAACTGAAGACTCCTCACATTGGAGTCAAACACCTCATGTAATCTGTCAGTTTCATTCGTTTCTTGGAGACCTCCCCATGGACTCCTCTGTCCTTCCATTGTAATCTGGACTAATTATTTCTGAGGCTGCTGGATACCTACCACTGTGGGGCTTCTTATGCCATCATCCTGAGAATTCCCTTTGCCTCCCTCCTGGGTTAGACTCATCTTTTTTATTTCATGCCTTCTTTTCTCTTATTTTTACTTACTGTTTCACAGAGCATATTCTTCCAGATTTTTTTGTTGTTGTTAAAAGGTACTGTGGCATTAACTCTGTTGAGACCTGACATATCTGTTAATATATGATAATATCTCATGGCTAGACAGATAGAGAACTTTAGTTTGATGAGTATTTTCTCTCAGAATTTATATAGCATTTTTCCAGTACTTTTTCTAGTTTTTAATATTTAATAGAGAAACTGAGGGCCCATGTAGTCAGTGGTAAAACCAGGTCTCAAGATCACATCTGTCTAATGTTAAGCCCAGGAATTCTTATTCCCTATAATACCTAGTCTCCACGTACTCAAGTATAGAGGGAGAAAATGGAAAAACTTCCAGTTATTTGAAATTAGTTATAAGGATGATTTGTAGACCTGAAACTTGAGTCAAAGGAGTGAAGCTATAATGGTAAAATAATCAACGATTTATACTTTATTTGAGCGACAGAATCTCTCAAATTACAGGGCATAACTTCTAACTCTACCCTCTGTGCCATGCTGGCAGCATGCTCTAAAGTTTCTTAGGACTCTGAAAATTAAGTTTTGGAAGACAGTTCTCCATGAGTCTCTCACATTTCTACCTGTCTTATAAGTAGAAGCACTGACTGCCTTTGTTCCCAGCTATGTTTTCTAGAAGGTATATGCAGCAAATAGTCATGGGAGATATGATTGTGTATCACTCTGGAGCAAAGGGAAGGTTTGCTTTCAGTCCTAAAGGACAGAAAGATTGTCTCCTGGAGGAAGGGGCAGACATGCCTACTACCAATATAAACTTGGGTTCCTAAACTCAAGGTAATTCTCATTTCGTGTATAGATATTACCTGATCCTCTTCACATTGTCCAGCAAGAGTCGAGGCCCAGGGAGTAGACATAAATGCTGATACTCTGGCCACTGTTACTGTTGAGTCATAAACTTCCTTGATTTCTGACCCAGGAATATCATGTCTTTTTCCAGCACCCATGAAACTGGCAGACTAAATTGTTGGTTTCCGAGTAGGGTAAATTCAGGCCCTTTTAAGTTTGTGAGAGAGAAATATCAAAAAATATATGAGAAATATTGGGGGGACATATATAGATTTAAAAAGTTTCCTGTTTTATAAAAATTGGCTTGGGAATATACAATTCAAGCCCAGCTATAATGTAAGAGTCTGGAAATTACAAACAATTGAAATTTGACTTCCTTAAGCTAAATATTTTTGTAGTGCACCTAAAATGCATATGTTTCTTATCAGTATTCAATATTTCTATGATCAAGTGTTCTCTATTTTTGTGGAGTTCTTCACAAAATATTTATCCCCTAAGGCAAGATCATTTGGGAGGAAGCATGCAAAAGGATATCTTACAATGAAATAAAGTCGTAAAGGATTATTTTTATTATTTCTGTAGACCAAAACAAGAAAACCTCTCGAATGTCTTTTTTTTTTTTTTAAGATTTATTTATTTATTTATTTTGGTGGTGGTGGAGGGGGTGGGGGGTGGTAGGGGAGCAGGCGGGCCACTTCTATTGGTCTTTCATTTGTCCATTTTCATCCATCTTTGTTCTTTGGCCCGTGTCGGCCTCCCATAGCGGTGGCCTCTGTTGTCGCAGAGCACCGGCTCTGGGCACATGCGCTCCAGAGCTCCTGCTCGGCAATTGGACACATAGGTCCAGCCGCTCCGCGGCACGTGGCATCTTCCCAGGCCAGGGCTCGAACCAGTGCCCCTTGCACTGCAAGGCGGTGTCCTTACCCACTGGACCACCAGGGAAGCCCCTCTCAAATGTCTTAAGCTAAATTGAAATACCAGGAAATATCTTTTGAATAAATGGCCTGATCCGCTTTGGGGATCATTAGCAGCATGCATTGACTGCATTAAAGAATGTGAACTCTTACCTTATAAAGGACTTTATGATAAGTATTAGTGCAAGTTAATCGTCATCATCACATCAGATGAAGACTGCCCAGAATAAAACATCGTGTCAGGGGCTTTCCTAGTAGTCCAGTGGGTAGAGTCTGCCTTGCAGTACAAGGGGTGCCAGTTGGATCCCTGGCACGGGAAGATTCCCTATGCTGTGGAGCGGCTGGACCGGTGTGTCCCAATTACGAGCCAATTCTCTGGAGCGCATGCGCCCAGAGCCGGTGCTCTACAACGAGAGCGGCCACCACGATGGGAGGCCCACACAAGCCAAAGAATAAAGATGGATGAAGATAAATAAATGAAGGACCAATAAAAAAGGCTAATTTTTTTTTTTAAATCGTGTCAAGGAATAAAATACCTGTTTGCCATCATGCAATATGCAGTTCTGATCCAATGAGAAAGAACAATTCAGAACCCAGTGTATATCAAAGTAAATCCCTGAAACACTGTAATTCTAAAAAGTTAATTTATTGTGCTATCACCTCCCAAAGTCATCCTGGTGTAGAGATCACCTAAGAGAACCACAGGAAGGTTCTGCGATAGACCAAAACAGCATTATGCTAAACTTCTGCCAGAGCTGTTATAAAGGGGGAAGAACGCAGATTACAGATTCAGGAACATGCTATTCAAATTCTGGCTCCACTCTTGCCAGTCATGAACCTTGGGGTATATATATTTTTCTGAGCTCACTTCCTTGTCTGAAAACTGGCTGAGGTTACACCCAACACTATCATTTTGAGGATTACAAGACAATGTTATATGCAAATGTTGGGCACATAAAAGCCTCCTAATAAATATTCGTTGAATCCAAATTGCAGAGTAGACCTAGAGTAATCTAGGCTTTCTACATTAAAATGATATAGAATCCTTGGACTCTGTCTACTTAAAATAAGAGACAATTTTTCTTTATGTTATATAAAGTGTTTTCTTATGTAGGCTATGAAGAAACAGTTAATGTTTCTAAACTAGGGAATGACAGCTTAGGGAAAACCACTCTGAAAGCAAGGAATAAAACAATGTGATGACAGTTCAAGAGTGCAGCAAAAAAGACCAGTTAGGAGGCAATTTAAATGTTTCAGAGTAATGATATCAGACATTCACGTACAGGAGACAGTATTGATGAAGCTGATATGAAATCAAAACAAATCTCTGACTGGCAATAAACTGCTCAGGGAAAGAGAGTTTAGCTTTCAGATGACAGTGTGTTTACCACATATTAGTCCCAGGAAGCACTTCCCAAAACAATTTGTCCAGGTAAATAAGTTGATATTTTTACCTACTGTTCCTAATAACACATATCTAAAATAACATGCATTGTAATGACATGCATCTTGGTTTAAAACAGGCACTTTTAATAAAGTTTATTTATTTATTTATTATAACACAAACTCTTCAGTTTTTTTCTTTTTTCCTGCCTCCCACTTCCCCAAACTCTTCAGTTTTGAGGGTGGGAAATAGAAAAACTGTCATGAAAGGACAAGATATAAATTTGAGAGTTTAGTGACACAAAGTCCAAGTTTTGGCTTCAGCTTTCAGTTTATAAACACTTTTAGCTTATAAGCATGTTAATAAGGCTTCAGCTTCATCCTGGTGTAGAGATCACCTAAGAGAACCACAGGAAGGTTCTGCGATAGACCAAAACAGCATTATGCTAAACTTCTGCCAGAGCTGTTATAAAGGGGGAAGAACGCAGATTACAGATTCAGGAACATGCTATTCAAATTCTGGCTCCACTCTTGCCAGTCATGAACCTTGGGGTATATATATTTTTCTGAGCTCACTTCCTTGTCTGAAAACTGGCTGAGGTTACACCCAACACTATCATTTTGAGGATTACAAGACAATGTTATATGCAAATGTTGGGCACATAAAAGCCTCCTAATAAATATTCGTTGAATCCAAATTGCAGAGTAGACCTAGAGTAATCTAGGCTTTCTACATTAAAATGATATAGAATCCTTGGACTCTGTCTACTTAAAATAAGAGACAATTTTTCTTTATGTTATATAAAGTGTTTTCTTATGTAGGCTATGAAGAAACAGTTAATGTTTCTAAACTAGGGAATGACAGCTTAGGGAAAACCACTCTGAAAGCAAGGAATAAAACAATGTGATGACAGTTCAAGAGTGCAGCAAAAAAGACCAGTTAGGAGGCAATTTAAATGTTTCAGAGTAATGATATCAGACATTCACGTACAGGAGACAGTATTGATGAAGCTGATATGAAATCAAAACAAATCTCTGACTGGCAATAAACTGCTCAGGGAAAGAGAGTTTAGCTTTCAGATGACAGTGTGTTTACCACATATTAGTCCCAGGAAGCACTTCCCAAAACAATTTGTCCAGGTAAATAAGTTGATATTTTTACCTACTGTTCCTAATAACACATATCTAAAATAACATGCATTGTAATGACATGCATCTTGGTTTAAAACAGGCACTTTTAATAAAGTTTATTTATTTATTTATTATAACACAAACTCTTCAGTTTTTTTCTTTTTTCCTGCCTCCCACTTCCCCAAACTCTTCAGTTTTGAGGGTGGGAAATAGAAAAACTGTCATGAAAGGACAAGATATAAATTTGAGAGTTTAGTGACACAAAGTCCAAGTTTTGGCTTCAGCTTTCAGTTTATAAACACTTTTAGCTTATAAGCATGTTAATAAGTTTTCTGCAATTAAAATAGAAAATGGACCAAGAACAAGAATCCCCTGAGTCTTCTGTTCCAGTTGGTGTGACTACAGAAGGCCCACCGGTTGCAGGGAATTGTGTAATGTTTCAGGTTGAGAAGAAATCATCTCATTAGTTGTGTTCCATTTATAACTGGAAACTCATCCTCTCAAATATTGCAATGATTTTCAGCAAGCAAGACCATTTAGGTTTGCCATCTCAGGGACTATTAAGAAATATTGGGTGGATATTACCAGACTTGTATGCTTGCTTACTTCTTTCATTTTTCTCTTTGCTGACCAAAGGAAATTCCAAACCATTAGGTGCAACTGTGCCATCATTACAGATTTATGAGAGGAATAAATGACTTCGTTGATGGCTTTAAGAAGGCAGAAGCCTTAAGTAGATGCTTTCCTCAAAATATTATTCCACTTCCTACTCCCAAATCTGATCTCTCTCAAACTCTCTCTTTCCTTTGGAACCAGTAATCCTGAGGCAGAGAAAACAGGGTTTTTTTTTTTAAGTTTGTTTCATATAACCTACCACTACAACATTCAATTCTTCAAATGAATCATACTTGTATTTAATATTCATTTCCTTGAGGACAAAGTAAGTTTCATGGAAAATGCCAGTTCCCTAATGATAAAGTAGTGTATAAAAGCTCAACAGTAGTAAACCATGCTCCTCAAAGCATGACAGTTTTAATTAGCTACATCTCAAATAATGAGGAGTAACCAAACATTTTAAAAAATGGAATTCTCAAATAGAAATTGGGAAGAGTTCAACTTGACAAGAAGATCCAAAGAAACAGTTCAATTACGTACTGAATGACTATTACGCCAAATGCATGATTGCGGTAAATCTTTATAACAGTCTTGATCATGTAGCACAATTAGGCCAGTGACTGATAAGGCAACCAATTAAGTTTGCCCCAAAAACCAAGTCTTCTCAGTACTAGAATAAAGATGAGAGAGACTGGAGTGAAAAGAGGAAGAGTATGGGAGGTTGTGAAAGGCAGCACACAAACTCCTCCCATTCCTGGATGTGCGCCCCTGTGCACTGTGACTTTACATCTGGTGAAGGAGCCTGGATGCACCAGTGATGATGACACAAATGTGGTTATCACTCCCAGCAGACACAGAGCCAGCAGACATGTGTAGAGCCTTCCTAGACCTAGTAGCTGAGCCAATTATGTTGAGAAAAAACACCCAGCCAACCCACAAACTGTGAGAAATATAGATACAGAAAGTGGTACTCCAATGGGAGTTGATATAACAGTAACTTAAAATATGCAGCATATGCTTTAGGGAAAACTGGTAGACCGAGACCGGAAAAGTGGCAAAAATGAAAAAAAAAGTTAGCCAAAATTAGGGAAGTAATAAATAAATTGATAGAAGAGGCTAGTATATGGGTAAAGACATTGCTGTAGCACCCTGGAAAAATGGTTATCTCTGTTACATAATAGCAGAACAATGGCCAACCTGTTGTCTATGATAATTTATAAGACAGAAAATTTACCTCAAATATGTGTTGATTTGCTGCAGCAGTCTCAAGCAAAATGCTGAATTCAGAGGTTATATAAAGGAGGCAGGACTTGAGAGTCTTGAGAATGAAACAACTTCATATTGCTGGTTCCTCTGGACATTTAAAGATGCTCAAAATAAGAACCAGAAACCAATATCAGGGCAAAGATCCAAATCAAGGATGTGGCTGAGGAGCTCTGTTAAATCTGAACAGTGTAAGGTGGTATCAGGAATCATAAGGATGTTGGATCACAACAGCTTGACATGCCAAATAAAGCTGAAAGCGGCCTTCTCACAAAAGCTGGGGGGAGTTTACGGGAGAAGGGATACATATATTTGTGGCTGAGTCCCTTCACTGTTCACCTGAAACTATCACAATACCGTTTATTGGCTATTCAGTTCAGTCGCTCAGTCATATATCCTAATACAAAATAAAAAGTTTAAAAAATATAAAGAATTGGGCATATGGAGGGGTGGGATGGGATACATATGACTAATCTGGGATCGTACATATCTGTAAACAACAAAACCAATTAATTTCCCCTTCTCAGTACTAGAATAAAGATGAGAGAGACTGGAGTGAAAAGAGGAAGAGTATGGGAGGTTGTGAAAGGCAGCACACAAACTCCTCCCATTCCTGGATGTGCGCCCCTGTGCACTGTGACTTTACATCTGGTGAAGGAGCCTGGATGCACCAGTGATGATGACACAAATGTGGTTATCACTCCCAGCAGACACAGAGCCAGCAGACATGTGTAGAGCCTTCCTAGACCTAGTAGCTGAGCCAATTATGTTGAGAAAAAACACCCAGCCAACCCACAAACTGTGAGAAATATAGATACAGAAAGTGGTACTCCAATGGGAGTTGATATAACAGTAACTTAAAATATGCAGCATATGCTTTAGGGAAAACTGGTAGACCGAGACCGGAAAAGTGGCAAAAAAAAGAAAAAAAAAGTTAGCCAAAATTAGGGAAGTAATAAATAAATTGATAGAAGAGGCTAGTATATGGGTAAAGACATTGCTGTAGCACCCTGGAAAAATGGTTATCTCTGTTACATAATAGCAGAACAATGGCCAACCTGTTGTCTATGATAATTTATAAGACAGAAAATTTACCTCAAATATGTGTTGATTTGCTGCAGCAGTCTCAAGCAAAATGCTGAATTCAGAGGTTATATAAAGGAGGCAGGACTTGAGAGTCTTGAGAATGAAACAACTTCATATTGCTGGTTCCTCTGGACATTTAAAGATGCTCAAAATAAGAACCAGAAACCAATATCAGGGCAAAGATCCAAATCAAGGATGTGGCTGAGGAGCTCTGTTAAATCTGAACAGTGTAAGGTGGTATCAGGAATCATAAGGATGTTGGATCACAACAGCTTGACATGCCAAATAAAGCTGAAAGCGGCCTTCTCACAAAAGCTGGGGGGAGTTTACGGGAGAAGGGATACATATATTTGTGGCTGAGTCCCTTCACTGTTCACCTGAAACTATCACAATACCGTTTATTGGCTATTCAGTTCAGTCGCTCAGTCATATATCCTAATACAAAATAAAAAGTTTAAAAAATATAAAGAATTGGGCATATGGAGGGGTGGGATGGGAGGAATATACATATGACTAATCTGGGATCGTACATATCTGTAAACAACAAAACTCTGTAAAAGTAAAATAAAAATTGTTAAAAAAAGGAATTGGGCATAGAGAGGACCCAACTTAAGATTCATAGAAAGCCCATAAGTTCCCCTGCCAGCTTGGACTAAAACAAAGAAAGAGTTCAAAATGGAAAGATTTCTCTGGGCCCCCAATTTTCTACATTCAAGAAGTAGACTGAGAAAGCAACCCAGCTACAAACAGGAGCTACAGAGAAGGGAGGAAAGGCCTCAGGGGACAATAAACTTTCTTCCTCTGTGAAGAATCTCAAAGTACAATAAAGCTTTTCTTATTATAGAATTGACATAGAATTATAAAATTGACATAGAATAAATCAATTCTATGAGGAAGAACTGGGCCCTTGACAAGAAAATTTACATGCTTCTTGAGTGGAGGGAATCAGGCATCATCTGCTAGGCTACACTTAATTGCTATGGACAATTATTTTTCAGGCTTTAGAAAAAGTTATTATTATTATTTTGATTGTTACTTCCTTAAGAACTCTGGTACATAAAGTAGTTCCGGCTTTGTTACCTAGTGATTGAAGCTAGAACCCCCCAAAAAGTTTAGTATTTCCAAAAGAGCAGTTATATTCTTTCTTGGATCTTAGGAAGGCGGCAATTTTCCACATTAGAAACTATGTTAGCTTACCCATTTCAATCAGTAATCTTTGAATTAGAGATTATCAGAATGAATAGTTTCAATGTATAGTTTCACTAATATGACTTTCGGTTTCTTCTTCCCTGATCACATCTACATGTTCTAGTGTTTGTGCCCCAAATCCATCTGGGTTACCCACTTTATCTTTTTTCAAACACATATATAAAGTCTACAGATAGTTTATAATAAATTACACATTTAAAGTGTACAATTTTAACACGAGTCCACACCCGTGAAATCATCACTACAGTCGAAAGAGTGAAAACATCTATCACATTCAAGAGTTTTCCCTGTGCTTTTGCAATTCAACCCTCCCAAGCAGTCATGCATCCCCTTTCTATCACAATAGATTCGTTTTGAATTTTCTAATTCAATCATATGAACTAGAACATATGACCTGCAGGGGGTGCAGGTCGGGTGGGAGCTAAGAAACTATACTGTAACAAACTCAATAATGGCTTTAAAAATGCTCCACGTCAAAAAAAAAAAATTTAAATAAGAATATATTTTAATTAAAAGATTACTTTCCACAGGCATGAGGACCTCTCTACTTGCTCTCCTGTCTGTCTGGAACACTCTTCGCCCACACAATCCCATGCTTCCAATGTCCCCTTTTGGTGACGCCTCTCCAGACCACTCTTTTTAAATTAGAAACTATTCCCTTTTCCCTTTCTGCCTTATTTTTCTCCATAGTTAAATCTTCAAATGTAATATATAACTCACTCATTCAGATGATTATCTCCCATGCCCTACTAGAATGTAAGTTTCATAAAAGCAGAAATTCTTCTCTATTTTTCTCATTGTTGTATGCAAACACCCCAAAAAGTGACAAGCTCGTGGTAGGCCCTCAGTAAAAATCCACTGAATGGGAGAAGAAATAATTTTACTGTTTTAGTGTTCTTGTGATTTTAATTGCCAAAAAACAAACAAAAGATGTGACCTAAACGTGGTGTCCTGTTCACAGCATTATTGCCAAAGAGGTAAAACTTCAGTAGGAATCAAGTCACTTGTTCAGAGCACCTTAAGGAAATAAGAGAACTCCTGCAACGCTCCTAAGATGCTCAGCTTGGGTCCCGAAGCATGAGATTCCATTACCTTTTTCTTAGCATTCAAAACTACAATATTACAACTGGCCATAAAATTATCCATCTGTCTTCCTACTTCATCCGTTGACTAAATCTATCACCTCCCAGGGTACACGGTAGTAAATTCCACAGGTTGGCCACACATTGGGTAAAGAACTCTTTTCTTTACACTTTTTAATTCCAAATTTATACCAGCCATTAATTCTGCAGAATGGGTGATCCATGTCATGATAGTTGGATGATTAAGTAAATTGAGCAAAATTAAGTCAACTGGGCATGCAATAAGGATGTCATATTAGTCATTTTGTATGGTCATGCTCCACGTGTCATGTGAACATGTGGCTGTGTTAGAAAATAAGAATAGCTAATTATTTTCATTTTAGGTTTTCACCTTCATGGGAGGATAGAAAGGAAACGTCAGAATAGAGGTAAAGGAGAAAGAAAGAAAAGATAAACAAACAAAGGACATATGAGACTGTCCAGATCATGGACTGCTATCGTTCTACTTGAGTATTTTTTTTTAAATTGTAATAGTCTAAGATAAGAAGATAAAGAAAATCGATTCAGTCAGTTTTTAAGGCTGAATTTTTCCTGGGTAATCGTAACAAACATTTGGCTACTTCTATCCATTAGGTTAGAAGCCAGTGAAAGAAGAAGGGATTTGTTCTTGACAGAATCTTATTCTTAAGACTAAGGTTGTCTTTAAAATCTGTTAACAAAGTATTTTCTAATATACGACTTCATGGGATTTGGGCTTGTGTGTCATTTTTCATAGGCTGCAGCCCATTTCATTCAAGTGTCTAACGTCAGCTAATAAGGACAGTTTGCTGCCTGCTGAATGATTAATCAGGTAGGAAGTCTCCATTGAATTAAGGCTTGGGATAAATTGGGATTGTTTGTGTGTTTAACTTTGGTAATTCAGGAGAGTGTTACTCACTGTACTAATTACAAATTTTGGTAAGAGCACAAGATGCTCCATTATTTACGGTTAGACTTCCCATTAACTCTTTTAAGGATAATATTCAGTTTTAATACAGAGCAAGAAATGATGGACATAAGGTGTGAAACAGAAGAGCCTTTTTCCACCTGTGGTTTTTAGGGAATGAAAAGTATGCACGCTGATAAGCAACTAACAGTGCAAATCGTGGGATGCAGACCACAGGGTCACAAAGAGCTGGACACAACTGAAGCAACCTAGCACATATGCATAATATATGTATCAATATCTATGTATATTGGCACACATGTATTAGGAAAAGAATCATCATAGCTGGGAAGGATTTTGCAATCATGTGGTACAACATGCATATTCTGCAAAAGAAGAAATGTAGCCCTGAGAAGTGATACATTCAAGATAATAGGGTTATTCACTCAAAGACAAGTCGGGCAATTGGGCTGGCTTACATCAATGACCAACATTTCTGCCTAAGTTATAACATCTTCAAAGAGGAGGACCCTCAGACATGTGACCAAAGGCTGGTTATTTAAGATTTTGTTCCAGGCCTTATTTGCCCAGTCCCAGAGAAATCTGTTCCTCATTCTCCAGATCTGGAAGATTAGAAAAGACTTTACCTTGGGCATGATCAAGGGAAAGCAGCTTATAAATTTACAAGGAAAGAGTGGCAGGGTGATCCTTCCTCTGGGATTCCCTGATGAGAAACGAGTAGAATAAAGTCTTTTCAGTAGCGCACCCTTTAAAGCAGGCTACCTGGTAATCGTAACAAACATTTGGCTACTTCTATCCATTAGGTTAGAAGCCAGTGAAAGAAGAAGGGATTTGTTCTTGACAGAATCTTATTCTTAAGACTAAGGTTGTCTTTAAAATCTGTTAACAAAGTATTTTCTAATATACGACTTCATGGGATTTGGGCTTGTGTGTCATTTTTCATAGGCTGCAGCCCATTTCATTCAAGTGTCTAACGTCAGCTAATAAGGACAGTTTGCTGCCTGCTGAATGATTAATCAGGTAGGAAGTCTCCATTGAATTAAGGCTTGGGATAAATTGGGATTGTTTGTGTGTTTAACTTTGGTAATTCAGGAGAGTGTTACTCACTGTACTAATTACAAATTTTGGTAAGAGCACAAGATGCTCCATTATTTACGGTTAGACTTCCCATTAACTCTTTTAAGGATAATATTCAGTTTTAATACAGAGCAAGAAATGATGGACATAAGGTGTGAAACAGAAGAGCCTTTTTCCACCTGTGGTTTTTAGGGAATGAAAAGTATGCACGCTGATAAGCAACTAACAGTGCAAATCGTGGGATGCAGACCACAGGGTCACAAAGAGCTGGACACAACTGAAGCAACCTAGCACATATGCATAATATATGTATCAATATCTATGTATATTGGCACACATGTATTAGGAAAAGAATCATCATAGCTGGGAAGGATTTTGCAATCATGTGGTACAACATGCATATTCTGCAAAAGAAGAAATGTAGCCCTGAGAAGTGATACATTCAAGATAATAGGGTTATTCACTCAAAGACAAGTCGGGCAATTGGGCTGGCTTACATCAATGACCAACATTTCTGCCTAAGTTATAACATCTTCAAAGAGGAGGACCCTCAGACATGTGACCAAAGGCTGGTTATTTAAGATTTTGTTCCAGGCCTTATTTGCCCAGTCCCAGAGAAATCTGTTCCTCATTCTCCAGATCTGGAAGATTAGAAAAGACTTTACCTTGGGCATGATCAAGGGAAAGCAGCTTATAAATTTACAAGGAAAGAGTGGCAGGGGTGATCCTTCCTCTGGGATTCCCCTGATGAGAAACGAGTAGAATAAAGTCTTTTCAGTAGCGCACCCTTTAAAGCATGTGACAACGCTGAAGAGGATGTTGATCTACTATATGCTATTAAAAATATTATTTCCCCAAACATACGATTCTAGCCTTCTTTATATTACGGAACATAATTATAACTTTAGGTCACATATTATGGATCTGGCCTGAGGCATGGAACCACGCCACTACTGCTTCTACAATTCCTAATTCTCTATTCTTTAGAGATATTTTTATGCTTTGTGTGTCATTCTGTCACATGGAGTATGTTATAATGAGTATATTTATGAGTCCAGCCATTGGCTGTGGGAACTGATGTATTATGTAGCCTTGCACCTCATGTGTAGCTGAATTATAACGTAGACCTTAGCAGCCAAGAAGTCTGTGTTCAGAGAAAAAGAGAATTTCAAAACATAAACCATGTTCTTGGCACTAGCCTCGAATACTGGACATTCATAACCCACAAATACCCAGACTATAAATTTGCGAGTTGCATTAATATGGCAGTAAAAGTCACTCTTCTGAAAGCTGCACTTGTAAAATATTTATAAATTCACATGGTTGTTCCAAACAAATAACCACATCTGTCAGTTCTGTCTTTTTGTTCCCAAAGCAGCAGGGTTGGTGTCCTATGTAATTCACAATATGCTCATAAAAAAATTATTTTGGAAAAAAGCAAGATGGAAGATAGTTCGTTCTAGGGGAAAATATGTATGCTCCTCCAACAGTTTGGTGTTATTATTTGATCTCCTGAGAGGTTTTTCTCATCAAGGCTTTTTCTCAGAACAAGTTTTCCTTTTATTAGATTTATCTAGTTTCCAAATTAGCAAGCTGACTCCTATGGGGTTTTCTCAAACATTCCATATTAATATGTACAACACAATGGACATTTCCAGTCTCAAGGTCAATATGTATCAATGTCACACCATGAAGGAATTTTCAATGTATGTTACTATCTACCTATAATATTTAGAAGATACTTTCCATAGGAGCCTCTTAAGATAGATTTCTCAGCTGTCAAGGTTTTTGTTTTCCATTTCCCCCAGAGAAATCTGTTCCTCATTCTCCAGATCTGGAAGATTAGAAAAGACTTTACCTTGGGCATGATCAAGGAAAGCAGCTTATAAATTTACAAGGAAAGAGTGGCAGGGTGATCCTTCCTCTGGGATTCCCTGATGAGAAACGAGTAGAATAAAGTCTTTTCAGTAGCGCACCCTTTAAAGCATGTGACAACGCTGAAGAGGATGTTGATCTACTATATGCTATTAAAAATATTATTTCCCCAAACATACGATTCTAGCCTTCTTTATATTACGGAACATAATTATAACTTTAGGTCACATATTATGGATCTGGCCTGAGGCATGGAACCACGCCACTACTGCTTCTACAATTCCTAATTCTCTATTCTTTAGAGATATTTTTATGCTTTGTGTGTCATTCTGTCACATGGAGTATGTTATAATGAGTATATTTATGAGTCCAGCCATTGGCTGTGGGAACTGATGTATTATGTAGCCTTGCACCTCATGTGTAGCTGAATTATAACGTAGACCTTAGCAGCCAAGAAGTCTGTGTTCAGAGAAAAAGAGAATTTCAAAACATAAACCATGTTCTTGGCACTAGCCTCGAATACTGGACATTCATAACCCACAAATACCCAGACTATAAATTTGCGAGTTGCATTAATATGGCAGTAAAAGTCACTCTTCTGAAAGCTGCACTTGTAAAATATTTATAAATTCACATGGTTGTTCCAAACAAATAACCACATCTGTCAGTTCTGTCTTTTTGTTCCCAAAGCAGCAGGGTTGGTGTCCTATGTAATTCACAATATGCTCATAAAAAAATTATTTTGGAAAAAAGCAAGATGGAAGATAGTTCGTTCTAGGGGAAAATATGTATGCTCCTCCAACAGTTTGGTGTTATTATTTGATCTCCTGAGAGGTTTTTCTCATCAAGGCTTTTCTCAGAACAAGTTTTCCTTTTATTAGATTTATCTAGTTTCCAAATTAGCAAGCTGACTCCTATGGGGTTTTCTCAAACATTCCATATTAATATGTACAACACAATGGACATTTCCAGTCTCAAGGTCAATATGTATCAATGTCACACCATGAAGGAATTTTCAATGTATGTTACTATCTACCTATAATATTTAGAAGATACTTTCCATAGGAGCCTCTTAAGATAGATCTGTCTAGACTGTTTATGTTTAAGATGTGAGAAAAATAAAAGGAGATAAGTCACCTGAATACATTTTCTTATAGATATATGTAATCTAGGGTTATTCTTTTTGCCCAATGTTTCTGAAAAATGCAGATAAAACAACTGCCCTCCAATATCATACCTACTAACAAAGATGTTGAGTACTTGAAAACAAAAATCTGCTATTTTATTTAGGCTTTTATAAGTTTTACTGCCATCTAGCTGTTCATTCCCTTTTCCCCCACAAAAAAGGACTTAGATTTTTCATAATTGAAATGTATTTGTTATATAGATAGAAGAGTTAAAGGTGAGATCAAAGATACAAAACACTACATAGTACAATGGACCTTAACTTTTTCTGAGTAATGCATCCCTTTGAGAATCCAATGAAAACTTTGAGCTTTTTCTCCAGAAAAATGAAAATGAGTATATATATACAAACAATACACACTTTTGCATATAAATTCAAGTGTTCAGAGACCACCAATACCTTTTTACAGATGACCACACAGGAAGGAGAAAAGAAAATATGTATCAGGAAACTAAAACAAAATTATCAATACAATTAAGTATGGAATTTAACTCTAATTGCTGTAGCCAAAGGACAAGAGAGAACCCTACGGTTGTATATATCTCAGTGTTTAACAGACAAACACACACCAGGTTTTCAGGGGATGTATTTTAAAACAAGGGGTTTAAAAACATTTCACAGTTTGCAAACAAATAACCACATCTGTCAGTTCTGTCTTTTGTTCCCAAAGCAGCAGGGTTGGTGTCCTATGTAATTCACAATATGCTCATAAAAAAATTATTTTGGAAAAAAGCAAGATGGAAGATAGTTCGTTCTAGGGGAAAATATGTATGCTCCTCCAACAGTTTGGTGTTATTATTTGATCTCCTGAGAGGTTTTTCTCATCAAGGCTTTTTCTCAGAACAAGTTTTCCTTTTATTAGATTTATCTAGTTTCCAAATTAGCAAGCTGACTCCTATGGGGTTTTCTCAAACATTCCATATTAATATGTACAACACAATGGACATTTCCAGTCTCAAGGTCAATATGTATCAATGTCACACCATGAAGGAATTTTCAATGTATGTTACTATCTACCTATAATATTTAGAAGATACTTTCCATAGGAGCCTCTTAAGATAGATCTGTCTAGACTGTTTATGTTTAAGATGTGAGAAAAATAAAAGGAGATAAGTCACCTGAATACATTTTCTTATAGATATATGTAATCTAGGGTTATTCTTTTTGCCCAATGTTTCTGAAAAATGCAGATAAAACAACTGCCCTCCAATATCATACCTACTAACAAAGATGTTGAGTACTTGAAAACAAAAATCTGCTATTTTATTTAGGCTTTTATAAGTTTTACTGCCATCTAGCTGTTCATTCCCTTTTCCCCCACAAAAAAGGACTTAGATTTTTCATAATTGAAATGTATTTGTTATATAGATAGAAGAGTTAAAGGTGAGATCAAAGATACAAAACACTACATAGTACAATGGACCTTAACTTTTTCTGAGTAATGCATCCCTTTGAGAATCCAATGAAAACTTTGAGCTTTTTCTCCAGAAAAATGAAAATGAGTATATATATACAAACAATACACACTTTTGCATATAAATTCAAGTGTTCAGAGACCACCAATACCTTTTTACAGATGACCACACAGGAAGGAGAAAAGAAAATATGTATCAGGAAACTAAAACAAAATTATCAATACAATTAAGTATGGAATTTAACTCTAATTGCTGTAGCCAAAGGACAAGAGAGAACCCTACGGTTGTATATATCTCAGTGTTTAACAGACAAACACACACCAGGTTTTCAGGGGATGTATTTTAAGAGAAATTTGTCAAGTGGCTGAATCTCTGATTAACTATTAAACGATGTCTTTAACAGCAGTTTGCAAAGGTGCAAACCTATTTCTCACATGGCCATTTTTACGTTGGTCCCTTAACAAATCCTGAGGTTGTCTTTATTCAATAGTTATTTTTATGAGCATTTCCATGGATTGAGAATGTAGGTATCTGGCTTCTGCATCTGACCTGGCACAGTAGCAAACAATGTTCCTCTAGAGAAAGCTCCAGTATTCATACGGCACAATGTGCCTGCAGTGGCCTTGTCTGAGCTACAACATAGAAGCTGCAACATCAGCAGGGCCTCCTGGGAAATTTTGTAGACTCACCCACCCACACACGTGGTAGACTTCACATGAGAAGAAGGGGACCCTGAGCAAGACACCAAGAAATACATGACTTTAAGAGGCAGAACTAAAAACTATAAATAGGTGACATTGGGACTTAAATCTTGCCTGATTTGATTTCCACCAACTGTAAAGAACCCTTTGGTTGATTTTTTTCAACCACGAACTTGTTTCGGTAAGGCCTATCACCTGAGAATGGGAAGAAACTGATCCATAACAGAGGAAAAGAGGAACTGACTAGGAAAACCAGAAAATAAGGAAGGAAGAATACTATTACACCAGTAGATGGAAATGAATTGCCTAATGATTTTGATCCACAAAATGCTATTCTGGTAATTAGCAACCCAAATCATATAAGATACATTTTTTTTTTTAAAGAAACTGTCACAGGAGCTTCCCTAGTGGTCCAGTGGGTAAAGAGTCCGCCTAGAAGTGCAAGGGATACCGATTTGATCCCTGGCCTGGGAAGATCCCATGTGCCATGGAGCAGCTGGACTGGTGTGTCCAATTACCAGCCAGCCCTCTGGAGCGTGTGCACCCAGAGCTGGGACTGCAATGGGAGGCCCCCACAGGCCAAAGAATAAAGATGGATGAAAATAAATTTAAAAAAAAAAACAATAAAAGAGGCCAAAATTAAAAAACAAACGAACAACAACAACAAAAACCTGTCATATAAGCTTCTTTAAAGCATTATGAAATGATGTCTTCCCAAACCAGAAGAGCAAAATTTCTTGTTAAGATGTTCAGAGCAGAAAGATAGGGAATCATTTGTATAAATATTTTGAAAATAGCCACTGTTTTCCACCACAAACAGAAGAGAAGATTGGGGATTTACCTCTGGGCTTCAGTTGATTTTGTACTTGGCATAGTATATGAGAAGAGTTTCCAACATTTAGACTGATTAGAGCTGGGTTGTATATTCAGACCATTGCCTGGGACACACAGTGGCTAGAAAATTCTAAGCATGGCAACCTTTCTCCAGAACTTTCTTTTGAGGGACATCTGGGGTGAATTAAGTTTCTGTTCAGTCCTGGCTTTAGCTACAGATGTGGAGGTGTAAATGTGCTTTCTGGGAACTGTAGATTATATGGTCATGATGTAGACCACTTTTATTAGGAGCTCAAGTACCACATTTCCAGAAATATGAAGAATGACAGCAAGGAAAAAAGCCTTTAGAGCTTAAATTACAACCACATCTAATGAACTCAGAGGTGTTTTTCACTTACTAGGGTATTGCTTTTCAACTCCTATAGCTTAAATGAATCTAGCGATCGTAGCAGTAAATATGGGTTCCAAAGGTATCCCAAGAGGTATCATTAGTCACATATTACATCCTTTTCTAATTTGTACACTTTCCATGTTTCAGGGTTTCACAGGACTGCTGAAATCTCCAGAATTTCATGTTTCCCTCAGCAGTCTACAATAACCCTTAGTCTGAATGACATGTATTATTTCCTCCACAAACATGTGATGTGGGAAGCTTAGTAAAAGATTTATTATAAGAAACAGCTCAATGTTTTATTTCCTCCCTTAATTGAATACATTATTGCTCTGTGTTTAGAAATGCTGTGCTGATGTATTACACCTCAGAACAACTATGCACATGCCATCTGCAGCAAGAAGGTTTATTAGACTACAAATCAGGATACAGATGTTGGAGGGAAAGCTATGGATGCTAAGTCATAATACATCACCACACATTTTAAATCTATAAATCATGATGGTCCAGCAGGTTTTGACTCTTAAAAATTAGATATTGGTACTTAGGAAAATGAAGGAACTAGAAGCTCTCTCTTTCATCAGATGTATATGATAGGTAAAGTGATAAGCTGCTAGGTGGTAGGTATGTCCCTGCAGATGGGAAAAAGGACTACATAACTTTGAAAGAAAAATCTCACCTTCTTATTCCTTCACACTAGTGTAAAAGACCCATATTTAAAGTCAGTACTCTGAAGCAAGTAGGCAGATAGATCTTCTGGGAGTGCAAATGAACACAGCTTTATTGATCAATTTCACAAAGATTTTCATTTATTTATTCAAAGGGCACTTATTGAATACTTGTTACTTATCAAGTGATACTGTGCTCCAGAGTTTTATTAAAATGAGACCCACTTGGATTATTTTGATACAAGATGAGCTGTTGAATTTTTCTTTCTTTCTCTATTTCAAAGTCAGGCCTAATAATGGACAAATTGTCTCCAGAAAATTTACAAGAATATACCAGCTACTTCACTGGTCAAAAGGATTAACAGATGAAGTTTAGTCAGTACAACTGATGAGGACTGCTTGACTGAAAGATGGTGTAATTTTTTTCCATCAGATTCTCAAAAATATAACTCAGTTGTATTAGTCTTAAATAAATGAAATCCAGGGTGGTCACACTTTTAGGAGAGATTAGTGTTCTGCAGATCTATTAATCTTCTGCACTCATGCAAAAGCATCCAGGGAAATTGTTAGCCACACTTTGTTCTGATCTACTTGCCTGTCATCCAAGACTCTTCCCGCTCTCTACAGCTATATTTGCACTTCATTCATCACACTTATTCTACAGATACTAAAGAATTAACATGACTGGCATTCACAACTGGGAGGCTTATAATATATAAAAAATTAGATTAGTTATGCCTTTTAAATAGGGTATAGATTTTCAAGACCAAGTGGTCTTCTCTTTCCCTGAAAATATTCAGAAAAGAGTTTGCCTTTGATTGGGTAGCACAAGCAAGGGCAATGATTCAAGAAAGTGCTGTAAAAATACATGCAGGAAAAGGAAAACATCTTTCTTCCTATTAAGTAGGGTCGAAAGGTAAATTTTACTAACTATATATCATATTTGTATGATAATCAAGTTGCATAGCACTATCACATACACTGTCTCATTTGCCATATGAAGGAGGAACATGTACTCACTCATTCCTCAAATATTTCATGAATGCCTGTGAGGTGCCAGGCAGCTTCCTCTGTACTAAGGATACAAAGGTAAATAAGACATAGTCTCGGCAAGCTTACTTTCTAGTTGAAGAGTAAGAAAGAAGCCACTAGCCCATCCTGACATGTGGCCACGCAGACATGATGAAGTACTGGGGCAGCAGGCAGTTGCTCAGATAACTGGTACAGAAGGCTCATCTACAGAAAAGGCAATTGCTCGGTAGTATTAATATTAATAGTATAGGGTAGTTTGAACAATTAAGTAAACAACTCTATTAAAATTCTTAGTGCAATGTCAGCCCATAACAAAAACTTCATAGTGTTATGACTGAAAATGAGACCCACTTGGATTATTTTGATACAAGATGAGCTGTTGAATTTTCTTTCTTTCTCTATTTCAAAGTCAGGCCTAATAATGGACAAATTGTCTCCAGAAAATTTACAAGAATATACCAGCTACTTCACTGGTCAAAAGGATTAACAGATGAAGTTTAGTCAGTACAACTGATGAGGACTGCTTGACTGAAAGATGGTGTAATTTTTTTCCATCAGATTCTCAAAAATATAACTCAGTTGTATTAGTCTTAAATAAATGAAATCCAGGGTGGTCACACTTTTAGGAGAGATTAGTGTTCTGCAGATCTATTAATCTTCTGCACTCATGCAAAAGCATCCAGGGAAATTGTTAGCCACACTTTGTTCTGATCTACTTGCCTGTCATCCAAGACTCTTCCCGCTCTCTACAGCTATATTTGCACTTCATTCATCACACTTATTCTACAGATACTAAAGAATTAACATGACTGGCATTCACAACTGGGAGGCTTATAATATATAAAAAATTAGATTAGTTATGCCTTTTAAATAGGGTATAGATTTTCAAGACCAAGTGGTCTTCTCTTTCCCTGAAAATATTCAGAAAAGAGTTTGCCTTTGATTGGGTAGCACAAGCAAGGGCAATGATTCAAGAAAGTGCTGTAAAAATACATGCAGGAAAAGGAAAACATCTTTCTTCCTATTAAGTAGGGTCGAAAGGTAAATTTTACTAACTATATATCATATTTGTATGATAATCAAGTTGCATAGCACTATCACATACACTGTCTCATTTGCCATATGAAGGAGGAACATGTACTCACTCATTCCTCAAATATTTCATGAATGCCTGTGAGGTGCCAGGCAGCTTCCTCTGTACTAAGGATACAAAGGTAAATAAGACATAGTCTCGGCAAGCTTACTTTCTAGTTGAAGAGTAAGAAAGAAGCCACTAGCCCATCCTGACATGTGGCCACGCAGACATGATGAAGTACTGGGGCAGCAGGCAGTTGCTCAGATAACTGGTACAGAAGGCTCATCTACAGAAAAGGCAATTGCTCGGTAGTATTAATATTAATAGTATAGGGTAGTTTGAACAATTAAGTAAACAACTCTATTAAAATTCTTAGTGCAATGTCAGCCCATAACAAAAACTTCATAGTGTTATGACTGAACAGATAGCAGAATAACAGTTAGGACCATGGGGCCTGTCAAACTTCCGGGCTTGGATCCCAGCTCTAATACTTCTTAGCTGTGTGGCCTTGGGAGAGTAATACCATCAAGCTAAATCTCTGTTCGCTCAGGGCTAAGATGCTAATACCAATTGTAACCATTAATTACAGTTGTTATTGTGAGGATTAATTTCTCATACATATTCAAAAAGCCATTATCAAATATATTCAACTATTATCATACACATTCAAAATACCATTCTTTCATGGTAAAGAGCAAAGCCAGGAAGAAGCCTAAAAACATTTTTCCTTGGCCATGTCACACAGGTTATGGGATCTTAGTTCCCCACCCAGGGATCACAGCAGTGAGAGCAAGGAGTCCTAACCACCTGACCTCCAGGGAATGCACTGAAAAATTTTAAATCACACCAGACTTCTGGTTGACTTCTTGTTAAATAGATATAGTAGCCTAAAGAGTGAGATATACCCTAAAGTTTCACTATGGGGAAGAGAGCCCCCTGCCAAGAGTCCAAGGTAGGACAAGGCAGACTAGGATATTTGGCATCTTGGGGAATAGGCAGAACTGGCCCAAAAGGAGTGAGCCCAAAAGAGAGGAGCTATGGAACCTAGTGGGATGGGAGAATGGGGCTTGGATGGGGCTTGGAGTGGACAGTGGCTTTCAGAGAAGAAGGATACGTCATCCATACTTCCTGTACTTTTTCTAGCACTAAGTGAAAGAGAATCTTTCCAGTACATCTGATATATGCTTTGCTAAATGGAGGGGTTATTTTTTATTAAATAATTCCTAAAATGTTATGAATAAAACCTAAGTAAGTAAGAGCATCCAAAAAGAGTCCAAGAATGACCTTGGGAGATGTTTGGTAGAAACATATGCTCTTCTGCCTCATGTGGGTTCTCACAAGGAAACTGCTGGACGGGAAGCTGAGGCAGCTATTGCTCCTTATTATGTCTTGTGATACTGACAAGGTTTTCATATCTGCTGTTTTCCATTCATTTTTTGAATGAGTGATTTAAATGCTCTTTCTGTAAATAATGGGACAGGAAGTGGCTGAAAACAGAGTCCATATCTGGTCCTAAAAGTAAATGTGACCTAAGAGCACAACTATTAACAGCAATAGTAAAATAACAATGAAAATTCCGTTGTATGCTCAGAAGCGGCTAGTATGATAACCCCTAAGAACACCTTGCTGTGTTATTTTTGAAATACATTTACTTTTGATCGCTGAGCAATGAAGAAACATGGCTTGGGCACTGAAAGGGGAGCTCAAATAATTTAATCCAATCTCATCATTTTAAAGTTGGCAAAACCTTTAAACACTTATTGACTTAACAGGATTTAACAGTCAGACATAGTAAGGGCTTTTCTGTCTTAATTCAGAAATAAGAAAATGCCCCTCCCCTGCTCAGCCAGGACCTGCACTAGAATACTATCTTCAGGTAACTCCATATTATGAAGGTGAACTGAGGAAATAAAAGAAACAAGCACATTGTTCTAAATACAAAGAAATGATGAAGAGATAAATAATATGCCCCAATAGTCAATTAGCACATTATGAACTTCCAAGGTAAAACCAGTAAGCACAAAATTACAGTGCTGCTCAGCACCAATACTCACAAAAAGAGACCCAAGGAGAAAAAAAGAGAATAGGAAACAGAATAATCCAGCAAAAAAGGAGTGACTTCCACTTTGTGAAAATGGAGGAGGGTTTTAAACAGATTTATCAAGGTCCCATTAACATACCATACAACTCGCTCATTTGAAATGTACAATTCAATGGTTTTTAGTATATTCGTAGAGCTGTACAACCATTCCCACAATCCAATTTTTAGAACAGTTTCAGAAAACAAAGGAGTTTTCACCTGTGAGTTAAATGCTGCCAGTATATTGGGACTCTATTCTTATATTAGAGATCAACAAAGCCTCTCCCCAAAAGTAAACATCCTCACCAACAATTATCAAATCGTTGATTAAAATATGAGCATTGTTTACTCTTTGAGTGGGTAGCCTCAAAGAATGTATACATTGCCTCTCCTCTTTTATTACCCTCTAATAATATTGGCTACGTTGTAGACCAATTTATTGTATTTGAGAATACATGGAGGAAAAAGTTCTTTAAAATAAGGCTCTTTGTCTCTAATTTCTTGTGTACATCATTATCACTATAGTCGCATGTCTAAACCAGTTCAGATCCTTGGCAGTAATAACACAACTCTTAATGCCCAAGTTCCAATAGGTAACCCTTAGACAAAGGCTTTTATTGTTTGTTCTGTTAGCAACTGAACCTGTCTTTGCATACTTGGATGCATAAGCATGCAAAATAGAAATTTTTATTCTAAGATATGTGCTATACTTTGCATCCAGAACAAAAGTTGCTTCAATATATGTGGAGAATTCAAATGTATTTTCTCCATGAAGAAAATAATCTGATAGGCTGCTCAGTCCCCCACGGTACCCCAACCCAATCCCCTTGTTAACAAAACACTGTCACAGTACTTGAACATGATGCAATATGAAAGGTATTTCAACAAAAGATGAAACACTAAAGAATGTCCTCCAAAGAACAGGTTATTCATCTATTCCTAAATCAATAAGCCAGCAAAAGCAAGATCATATTTGGCAAAAGATCCAATAGTCAATTAGCACATTATGAACTTCCAAGGTAAAACCAGTAAGCACAAAATTACAGTGCTGCTCAGCACCAATACTCACAAAAAGAGACCCAAGGAGAAAAAAAGAGAATAGGAAACAGAATAATCCAGCAAAAAAGGAGTGACTTCCACTTTGTGAAAATGGAGGAGGGTTTTAAACAGATTTATCAAGGTCCCATTAACATACCATACAACTCGCTCATTTGAAATGTACAATTCAATGGTTTTTAGTATATTCGTAGAGCTGTACAACCATTCCCACAATCCAATTTTTAGAACAGTTTCAGAAAACAAAGGAGTTTTCACCTGTGAGTTAAATGCTGCCAGTATATTGGGACTCTATTCTTATATTAGAGATCAACAAAGCCTCTCCCAAAAGTAAACATCCTCACCAACAATTATCAAATCGTTGATTAAAATATGAGCATTGTTTACTCTTTGAGTGGGTAGCCTCAAAGAATGTATACATTGCCTCTCCTCTTTTATTACCCTCTAATAATATTGGCTAGGTTGTAGACCAATTTATTGTATTTGAGAATACATGGGGGAAAAAAGTTCTTTAAAATAAGGCTCTTTGTCTCTAATTTCTTGTGTACATCATTATCACTATAGTCGCATGTCTAAACCAGTTCAGATCCTTGGCAGTAATAACACAACTCTTAATGCCCAAGTTCCAATAGGTAACCCTTAGACAAAGGCTTTTATTGTTTGTTCTGTTAGCAACTGAACCTGTCTTTGCATACTTGGATGCATAAGCATGCAAAATAGAAATTTTTATTCTAAGATATGTGCTATACTTTGCATCCAGAACAAAAGTTGCTTCAATATATGTGGAGAATTCAAATGTATTTTCTCCATGAAGAAAATAATCTGATAGGCTGCTCAGTCCCCCACGGTACCCCAACCCAATCCCCTTGTTAACAAAACACTGTCACAGTACTTGAACATGATGCAATATGAAAGGTATTTCAACAAAAGATGAAACACTAAAGAATGTCCTCCAAAGAACAGGTTATTCATCTATTCCTAAATCAATAAGCCAGCAAAAGCAAGATCATATTTGATCTGGCAAACCCTCCTGTGCTTTTAGATTCTATGATAAAGGAAAAGGAGAAAAAGAATTCTTCTATATGTATTCTGTACTCCAAGAACACTCATTAAATGATGTTTATGTATGCTGATGACAGAGTATTACATTGGTTCGTCGCTTGCCACTGGAAGGGCAGTGCCCTCGAGTCTTCCCCACAGTTCAACCTTAAATAAACAATAGTCCTTTTAGTTTTCAGTGTACTAACTTGGCTCAAATCATGCCATGAGTTACTTTGTATGAAGGCTGCCACAAAAAAATTACTACAGAACGCTCCACTGGCAGTTAGAGCCAGTACAAGCTATTGCAAGCAAGTTACGCAATTTAAAATAAACAGCAGAAAATTGGGTGTGAAAAAATATTAATCAGGTATGTCCATCTGACCGCTGTAACTTTAAAACATCTGCAGATTAAAGCCAGTTTTTGTCAAAGTCAGTTACTATTCAGATAAAGCTTTTCAACTTCGACAAAAATACCCAAGACATAAAATAAGGGCAAAAGTAACATTCAAGTAGATGTGTTTCACTTTATGCCACTTTGTAAAGACTTTAAAAAAAAAAAGCAGCAGGGTTTTCAATCTAATGTGATTTCAAAGTATTCTTCTTGGTGGGCTTCCCAGGTGGGTCAGTGGGAAAGAATCTGCCTACCAATACAGAAGATAAGGGCTTGATCCTTGGGTTCAGGAAGATCCCCTGGAAGAGGAAATGGCTACCCACTCCAGTACTCCTGCCTGAAAAATTACATGGACTACAGTCCATGGGGTTGCATAGAGTTCGACACGACTGAGCACACACGCACGGAGGCACTATACAAAGGACTTCAGAAACAGAAGACACAGGACTATCTCTCTGTTCAAAAGCTGGGCATTCCTGTGAAGCCATGCCTAAGCTGAAAAGGCATAAATGAAATTATCAATTATTTTAAGAAACATCTTGCCAACAGAGGCACGAAACAAACTGAGATCAAGCACAGACGCTCACAGATGCAGTTAGAAGCTACAGCAGCTTGAAGACGAGTGTAGTTCCTGGGGAAGGAGCTTGGGCGGCGCCGCTCTCACTGCTCAGGATGTGCACTGTCTCTACTGGTTCACTGCAAAACAAATGCTGAATGCTATTTTTGTTTTTCGCTTATCTTGTGAAAGCAAAAATCCTCTCAGATTTCTTTTGATTTGCAAAAATCGGTGCTCATGTAGGTCTTTCACAAAAGTGAAGTGGTATAGAGCAAACTTTTGACAGCAGGGCATACTTGTATTTAGAAAACAAATGCTTGCCCATATCATCAATATTTCTTTGAGAGCTAGTGGGCTATTACTGGAAGACATCGCTTGTGCCCCGAACAATTTCTCCTTTAGAAAGCCTCAGAACGTTTACACTCTTCCATTTATATTAAATTGGGGCATTATGTAAATCAAAACTACAATAAGGTGCCACCTCATGCCATTCCAAATGGTCATCATTAAAATGCCTACAGATAACAAATGCTGGAGATGGTATAGAGAAAGGGAACCCTCCCACACTGTTAATGCAAATGTAAGTTGGTGCAGTCACTATAGAAAACAGTATGGCGGCTTCTCAGAAAACTTAAAATAGCACTACCATATGATCCAGCAATTCCACTCCTGGGCATATATCCAGATAAAACTATAACGCAAAAAAACAATGCACCCCAATGCTTATGGAAGCAATAATTACAATAGCCGAGATATAGAAACAAGTTAAATGTCCTTTGACAGACGAATAGATAAAGATGTGGTACATACATTGCTGTCACAAAGTCATGTCGGACTGTTTGCAACCCCATGAACTGCAGCACACCAGGCTTCTCTGTCCTTCACTGTCTCCCAGAGCTTGCTCAAATTCATGTTCACTGAGTCAGTGATGCCACCCAACCTCCTTCTCCTCCTGCCCTCAATCATAGCATAGGTATATTTATCCAGGGCTTTCTGAAAACACAATGTCCCAGTCTACTTACGGCTTTTTCTTTTTATTGAAGTATAGGTGTGTTAATTCGTAAGTGGTTTAGCTATTCTGTAAGGATTAATACCACATGCTAGATATTTGGTTGAGCTCTCTCAATCTCCATTTTATTCAACTTCTATTTGGGGAGATTCGAGAGCCAATTATATTGCTTCAGAGCACAGACTCCAGAGAAGTCAAAACCTGGCCTTGACACTTACTCACTGTGTCACTCTGATCAGTTTATACTTACACAGTAGCCTTTTCCCAGGACACTGTGAGGAGTACTGTCACAATGGCAGACACAGAAGTCAAGTTTATTGGAAATGGAAGAACAGAATGATAGGCTGGTAAACTCTAACGGGGAATTAGAGCAGTCCATAGTTTCTGGATATTTGTGGCCCTAGACAAGGAAGGTCAACATAGAGTTTCTCAACTACAAAATAAAGATGACACGAACAGTACATACTTCAAAAGGCTTTTAGGAGGATTAAATTAGATAAAGAATATAAAGTGCTCAGCACATGCCTGGCACGCATTAAGACCCTAAGAGCTATTTATTTTCCCTTAGATCCCTATTAGGCTCTGACAGCAAAGAGAGAATGAAAAGCGGGCAGGAGGCCATCCAAGGCAGTGGGCATTTACTGACTGAAGAATGCTTTATCTCTATTTTATAACAAGAAAGAAGAGAACCACATGTGCAGGCGTGCTAAGTCGCTCAGTTGTGTCTGACTCTGTGCCACCCTGTGGACTGTAGCCCATCAGGCTCCTCTGTCCATGGCATTCTCCAGGCTAGAATACTGGAGTGGGTTGTCATGCCCTCCTCCAGGGGATCTTCCTCATCTGGGATTGAACCTGCATCTCTTAAGTCTCCAGCATTGGACTGCAGGTTCTTTACCACTAGCATCACCTGGGAAGACCAAAGAACCACATAGGGCTCTACAATGAAGGCACCGGAGCACAAGGTTGCCCAGGGACACCCTCCTAGTTTAATGTGACAAAGCTCTATGGATCGTGCTGATTGTTTCCAGGAGTACCCCTCCTCCCCGCCCTCATCACCAGTTTGGGTATGCAATCACTTTTAGATCCACTGGCACATGGGCCGGGTACTGAGTCTTGTTTACGCTACAACTGTGTCTGCCCTGGTAACAATCATTCAGTGGCAGAGATCCTCTTGCTAGAGGTTGCTCTTCAATCTCCATTTTATTCAAACCTTCTATTTTGGAGGTAGTGTTAATTCGTAAGTGGTTTAGCTATTCTGTAAGGATTAATACCACATGCTAGATATTTGGTTGAGCTCTCTCAGTCTCCATTTTATTCAACTTCTATTTGGGGAGATTCGAGAGCCAATTATATTGCTTCAGAGCACAGACTCCAGAGAAGTCAAAACCTGGCCTTGACACTTACTCACTGTGTCACTCTGATCAGTTTATACTTACACAGTAGCCTTTTCCCAGGACACTGTGAGGAGTACTGTCACAATGGCAGACACAGAAGTCAAGTTTATTGGAAATGGAAGAACAGAATGATAGGCTGGTAAACTCTAACGGGGAATTAGAGCAGTCCATAGTTTCTGGATATTTGTGGCCCTAGACAAGGAAGGTCAACATAGAGTTTCTCAACTACAAAATAAAGATGACACGAACAGTACATACTTCAAAAGGCTTTTAGGAGGATTAAATTAGATAAAGAATATAAAGTGCTCAGCACATGCCTGGCACGCATTAAGACCCTAAGAGCTATTTATTTTCCCTTAGATCCCTATTAGGCTCTGACAGCAAAGAGAGAATGAAAAGCGGGCAGGAGGCCATCCAAGGCAGTGGGCATTTACTGACTGAAGAATGCTTTATCTCTATTTTATAACAAGAAAGAAGAGAACCACATGTGCAGGCGTGCTAAGTCGCTCAGTTGTGTCTGACTCTGTGCCACCCTGTGGACTGTAGCCCATCAGGCTCCTCTGTCCATGGCATTCTCCAGGCTAGAATACTGGAGTGGGTTGTCATGCCCTCCTCCAGGGGATCTTCCTCATCTGGGATTGAACCTGCATCTCTTAAGTCTCCAGCATTGGACTGCAGGTTCTTTACCACTAGCATCACCTGGGAAGACCAAAGAACCACATAGGGCTCTACAATGAAGGCACCGGAGCACAAGGTTGCCCAGGGACACCCTCCTAGTTTAATGTGACAAAGCTCTATGGATCGTGCTGATTGTTTCCAGGAGTACCCCTCCTCCCCGCCCTCATCACCAGTTTGGGTATGCAATCACTTTTAGATCCACTGGCACATGGGCCGGGTACTGAGTCTTGTTTACGCTACAACTGTGTCTGCCCTGGTAACAAAGTTACTGTTTGTATTCAAGTTGTTGGCAGAGATCCTCTGATTTCAGGAATGTTAGGCCCCTACCTCAACCACAAGGAATGAGCTGCTCTATACAATAGCCAGAACATGGAAGCAACCTAGATGTCCATTGACGAATGAATGGATACAGAAGCTCTGGTACATATATACAATGGAATACTACTCAACTGTTAAAAGAAATGCAGAAGACTCAGTCCTAATGAAGTAGCTAGCTCTAGAACCTATCATAAAAAGTGAAGTAAGTCAAAAAAAGAAAGACAAATACAGTATACTAACACACATATATGGAATCTAGTAGGACGATCTTGATAACACACACAGGAAACTCATGGAAAAACAGACAGAGCATAGACATAGGGACATTGTGGGGAAGAAATAGGGAGGGGGAGGCATGGAGGGAGTAACATGGAAACCTATAATGTCATGTGTGAAAAAATAGCTATTGTCATTGTGCTAAGGGAATAGGAGTGCGCACAATGGCATGGGGCGATGGTCCGGAGGGGTGGGATGGGGGGAACTTGGGGGGTGGGGAGCAGGGATATGCATATGACTGATCTGGGAACATACATGTCTGTGAACAACAAAACTCTGTAAAACCTTTAAAATAAAGAATTTAAATATATATATATGTATATATATATATATATATATATACCACCAAAATTGTTAACAAAGAGAAAAAAAAAAGGAATGAGCTAAAATTGTCTAAATCACTCCTAGCAATCTCCTTCCCCTTCCTCAGGGATTGATCAAAAAGTGGTCATAAGATCCAATCCTGGCCAGTGAGGCACTGTATAAGTCCACTAGGGAAGGCTCTTTTCTTAAATAAAAAGAAAAGACCTCACAAGAAGAAAGTTTCCACCTGTCTACCTTTTTCTGTCCTAAACACGGATGTAGCGGTCAAAGTCACAGCAGCTATATTCTGGTCTGGAAAATGACCAAGAAGTTGGCCCAGAAATCATTTGATCAACACAGTCAACTGCCTACCTCCAGACTTCCTGTTAGGTAAAAAATATGAAATCCATCTGTTTAGCCCTCGACAGCTGAGTTTTCTATTTCTTACAGTCAGATGCATTCTGATACAGTGTTTTCTTGTTTCTTAACTCTGTCTGGAAATATCTGAGAGCCAAGATCCTCCTCAAAATGTTGAACATAGACTTACCACAAGACCCAGTAATTCCACTTCTGGGTATATTCTCAAGAGAAATGAAAACATATACTCATGCAAACTTTGCACAAATACTTGCAGCAGCATAATTCATAATTGCCTAAAAGTGGAAACAATGAAAATGTCTACCAACTGTTGGGCAGATATACAAACTGATACCCATAGATGGAATGTTATTCAGCAATACAAAGGAATGAAGACAGCTTATAAGAAAATGAGTAGGAAGTACTTCTCCCCACCCCCCAGACAACAATTTAACTGGCACAATCTACCTCATATAACTACTTTGGAACTCAGGAGTCTATGGAAGACTTGTAACATCCAGATTAAGACTGGAATTATTTGGATGATAAACTGCTGTTAATGTCAGCTCTTAGCACTGTAGTGGCTACTCAGCCCAGTGCAGACAGCTGTGAAAGTGCTTTGAGGGCAGCTTACTTACAGCTTGTCGGATTCAGCATGGGACAACGAAACCTGTCCTCCAAATATCAGAGATTGTGCTCCAATCACTAATGGTTGCTTCTCATCCCAGAGATGCAAAGACGTGCTCACCACTGTCGTTGCACCTCCCCTCACTGTTGTAAGCCCCTCCTCCATGGCTGACGTGACTTCCGGGGGCAGGGCGAGTGGGGCGCAGTTAAAGTCAGTACGTGTTACCCACTTTGGTTTTTTTTTTACCTTTTTCGGAGCCGAGCATTCAAGAGTAGAATATTCAAAACCAGCCGTATATACAAGTGAAATTAGGAAGTCATTGTGCATTTGCAGGGGAAGGTGTAGTTTCAGAAAAAGCTTGAGAAGACCTTAAGTTTACACCTCAGGCTGATCCGTGGTACAAACAGACTACAACAATTTAAAAAGAAAAAAAAAAAAAAAAAGCAAACCTTGGGGATGGGAGAGAATCTAATTTCGAGAGTCTCCACATTATTAGGTTTAAAATTGTTTTCAGGGCTTCCCCTGGGGGTCCAGTGGGTAAGGACACCGCCTTGCAGTGCAAGGGGCGCCGCTTCGATCCCTGGCCTGGGAAGATCCCACGTGCCGCGGAGCAGCGGGACCGATGTGTCCAATCACCGAGCCGGAGCTCTGGAGCGCATGCGCCCAGAGCCAGCGCTCTGTGACAACAGAGGCCACCGCAATGGAAGGTCCACACTGGCCAAAGAACAAAGATGGATGAAAACAGACAAATGAAAGACCAATAGAAGTGGCCCGCCTGCTCCCCTCCCTCCCCAACCCGACTCCCCCCCAAAATAAATAAATAAATAAATCTTTAAAAAAAAAAATTGTTTTCAGTTAAAAACCACAAGGCATACAAAGACACAAGAAAGTATAGCCCGTTCGGAGGGAAAAAATAAACCAACAGAAACTGTCCCTGAAAAAGACAGCAAATCTACTAAGCAAAGATTTTTAAAACAAAACAACTATCTTAGAGATGCTCAAAAACTAAAAGCAGACATGAAGAAAACCTAGGAAACAATATATAAACAAAGTGCAAATATCAATAAATATGTAGAAAACCTAAAAAAGAAACCAAAAATCAAATATGAAGCTAAACAGTACAATAATTGAAATGAAAAATTCACTGGAGGAATTCAAAGGCAGATTTGAGCAGGCAGAAGAGTCAATGAACTTCAAGAGGGAAGAATGGGAATTATAAAATTTGAGTAACAGAAAAAACAAAGGATGAAAAAAAGTCAAGAGAGCCCCTGGTTGTGGAATGCCATCCTCCAGAACAACATACTTAATGTGAAAGTCCAAGAAGAGAAGAAAATAGCAGAGAGAGAATTTGAAGAAACAATGTCTAAAAACTTCCCAAATTTTATGAACTATGTGAATATATACAAGTGAAATTAGGAAGTCATTGTGCATTTGCAGGGGAAGGTGTAGTTTCAGAAAAAGCTTGAGAAGACCTTAAGTTTACACCTCAGGCTGATCCGTGGTACAAACAGACTACAACAATTTAAAAAGAAAAAAAAAAAAAAAAAAGCAAACCTTGGGGATGGGAGAGAATCTAATTTCGAGAGTCTCCACATTATTAGGTTTAAAATTGTTTTCAGGGCTTCCCCTGGGGGTCCAGTGGGTAAGGACACCGCCTTGCAGTGCAAGGGGCGCCGCTTCGATCCCTGGCCTGGGAAGATCCCACGTGCCGCGGAGCAGCTGGACCGATGTGTCCAATCACCGAGCCGGAGCTCTGGAGCGCATGCGCCCAGAGCCAGCGCTCTGTGACAACAGAGGCCACCGCAATGGAAGGTCCACACTGGCCAAAGAACAAAGATGGATGAAAACAGACAAATGAAAGACCAATAGAAGTGGCCCGCCTGCTCCCCTCCCTCCCCAACCCGACTCCCCCCCAAAATAAATAAATAAATAAATCTTTAAAAAAAAAAATTGTTTTCAGTTAAAAACCACAAGGCATACAAAGACACAAGAAAGTATAGCCCGTTCGGAGGGAAAAAATAAACCAACAGAAACTGTCCCTGAAAAAGACAGCAAATCTACTAAGCAAAGATTTTTAAAACAAAACAACTATCTTAGAGATGCTCAAAAACTAAAAGCAGACATGAAGAAAACCTAGGAAACAATATATAAACAAAGTGCAAATATCAATAAATATGTAGAAAACCTAAAAAAGAAACCAAAAATCAAATATGAAGCTAAACAGTACAATAATTGAAATGAAAAATTCACTGGAGGAATTCAAAGGCAGATTTGAGCAGGCAGAAGAGTCAATGAACTTCAAGAGGGAAGAATGGGAATTATAAAATTTGAGTAACAGAAAAAACAAAGGATGAAAAAAAGTCAAGAGAGCCCCTGGTTGTGGAATGCCATCCTCCAGAACAACATACTTAATGTGAAAGTCCAAGAAGAGAAGAAAGAAGCAGAGAGAGAATTTGAAGAAACAATGTCTAAAAACTTCCCAAATTTTATGAACTATGTGAATATAAGTATCAACAACTTCCAAGTAGAATGAATTCAAAGAGACCCATACTGAGGCATTATAATCAGGCTATTGAAAGATAAAAAGAATTTTAAAAGCAAAAGAAGCAACTCATCACATAAAAGGGGTCCTCTATAAGATTATCAATAGATTTCTCATCAGAAACTCCAAAGGCCAGAAGTCAGTGGACTAATACATTCAAAGTGCTAAAAGAAGAAAATGAAAACTGGTAACCAAGAATCCTATATCTGGCAAACTGAAAAGTGAATGAGCTAATTGCTCAGTGGTGTTAGACTCTGTGACCCCATGAACTGTAGCCTCTGTCCATGGAATTCTCCAGGCAAGAATACTGGAGTGGGTTGCCATTCCCTTCTCCACCGGGTCTTGCTAACCCATGGATAGAATCCAGGTCTCCCGCATCACAGGTAGATTCTTCACCCTCTGAGCCATTAGGGAAGCCCATATTTGGCAAAACTATCCTTTAAAAGTGATGGAGAAATTAGGATATTTTCAGATAAACAGAAGCTTAGGAAGTTTGTTACCATTAGACCCATCCTTCAAGAAATATTAAAGACTGTCCTACAGACTTAGTGAAAGGACACTAGACAGTAACTCAAAGCTGTGTGAAGAAAAAAAGATCTCAGTAAAGGCAAACATATAGGCAAATATGAAAGCTAGTATTATTGTAACAATGGTGTGTGATTCTACTTTTTGTTTTCTATGTGATTTAAGAAACTAATACTTAAAAAATAATTATTATTAGACTGAAAATGAAAGTGATAGTCTCTCAGTTGTGTCCAACTCAACTTCCTTCTCCAGGGGATCTTACCAACCCAGGGATCTAACCCAGCTCTCCTTCATTGAAGACAAATTCTTTACTGTCTGACCACCACAGGAAGCCCAATTATTAGCCTAAAAATTAGTATTATTATCTAGCTTCAATTCATAACTCCACTTTATATTTTTTGTCACACAATATATAAAGATATGCTTTGTGATATCAACCTATAGGGATAGGGGTAAACATGCTAAAGAAGCAGAGGTTTTTGGGGGGGGGTTGGGAGGGAGGGGAGCAGGCAGGCCACTTCTATTGGTCTTTCATTTGTCTATTTTCATCCATTTTTGTTCTTTGGCCCGTGTGGGCCTCCCATCGCGGTGGCCTCTGTTGTCGCAGAGCACCGGCTCTGGGCGCATGCCCTCCAGAGCTCTGGCTCATTAATTGGACACATCGGTCCAGCCGCTCCTGGGATCTTCCCAGGCCAGGGCTCGAACCAGCACCCCTTGCACTGCAAGGCGGTGTCCTTACCCACTGGACCACCAGGGAAGCCCAGAAGCAGAGTTTTTGTGTGTGATAGAAGTTAAGTTGATATAAGTTGATAGAAATTCAAATTAAAATGTTATAAATTTAGGATGTTAACCTGGATAACCACACACACAAAAAAATAGGTAGTGAATATACACAAATGGAAATTAGAAAGTAATTTAAGCATCTCACTACAAAAAAAAAAAAATCAGCAAAACACAAAAGAAGACAGTAATACAGAAAATCAAAGCCAAAAAATTTATAAGGCATATAAGAAACAAATAGCAAAATGATAGAAATCTCCCCATATTAGTAATTACTTTAAAGGTAAACAGATTAAACTCTTTCATCAACAGAGACTGGCAAAATAAATTAAAAATAAAACAAACATGATTCAACTCTATGACGTGTACAAGAGACTAAGCATTACAGTTTAATGGGTATAGAGTTTCAGTTCTGAAGATAAAGAGTTCTGATGATGGATGGTGGCAACCATTGCACAGCAATAAGTGGTACTTAATACTACTGAAATGTAAACTTTAAAATGGTTAAGATAGGAAATGTTATGTGTATTTTATCACAACCAAAAAAAATCAGGGAAAAAAAGAGACAAAGTACTGATACATAATACTACAACATGGATGAACCCTGAAAACATCGCACTAAGTGAAAAAAGTCAAACACAATCAACCACAGCTTGTATGATTCTGTTCATATGAAATGTCTAAAATAGACAAATCCATAGAGTCAGAAAATAAATTAGGGGCTGTCAGGGAGGAGGAATGGAGACTGACTAGTAATGGGTACAAGGTTTCTTTTCAGAGTGACAGAAATGTTCTAAAATTAGATAGTGAGGATTATTGCCCAACTCTAAGTGTACTGAACACCCCTAATTGTACCCTTTAAAAGGATGACTTTTATGGTATGTAAACTACAGCTCAACAAATCTGCTGCATTAATACAAAAATAACCCACAAAAACTGTCTCCCTTTACAATTTTTTAGGGCTTGAAGACTATTCTAAGATGAAGCTGAGATGAAAACTTGGGTCTTCTGCTTCCTCCCCCAGTGGTTTTCCTCCTATTCAACCACTCTGTCACCACTGGCTCCCAGGCACTCACATGCTCCCTCAATCCACAGAAAGAGTAACAGATACAAAGGCAGCAGAAAATCAAGTACCCACTAGAGACAAAGTCTGCCTGCTTCGAAAATAGCTGCCTCTGCCTTGGCGCTGTCTAGGACAGAGTTCTCCTCATACATTATAGTAAGGCAAATGTGAAATATAACATTTTTTCATCTTGTTCTTAAAATGACAAAAAAAATTCCGTTGACTTTTAATACATTCTTAAAGACAATGGCAATTGGAATTATGAATGCTTTACACTCTTACTATAAACCATACCACTCCCATTTTCTTCCTCTTATTGCTGAACAGAGAAAATTCCTTTCTTCCAGCATATAAATGTATCATTGCAATGTTCGTTGGATATCTTAACTTTCAGAGCCACTATACACTCCGTCTTTGCTTTTCAAAAGCTAATCCTTAGTCTAAAGAGGAAAACAAGATAATCCCTTATTTAAATGATCAATGCGAAGGAATTAGTCCAGAACAGCAGACAGCTCTCACAACTCTATAGAGTTTCAGTTCTGAAGATAAAGAGTTCTGATGATGGATGGTGGCAACCATTGCACAGCAATAAGTGGTACTTAATACTACTGAAATGTAAACTTTAAAATGGTTAAGATAGGAAATGTTATGTGTATTTTATCACAACCAAAAAAAATCAGGGAAAAAAAGAGACAAAGTACTGATACATAATACTACAACATGGATGAACCCTGAAAACATCGCACTAAGTGAAAAAAGTCAAACACAATCAACCACAGCTTGTATGATTCTGTTCATATGAAATGTCTAAAATAGACAAATCCATAGAGTCAGAAAATAAATTAGGGGCTGTCAGGGAGGAGGAATGGAGACTGACTAGTAATGGGTACAAGGTTTCTTTTCAGAGTGACAGAAATGTTCTAAAATTAGATAGTGAGGATTATTGCCCAACTCTAAGTGTACTGAACACCCCTAATTGTACCCTTTAAAAGGATGACTTTTATGGTATGTAAATTACAGCTCAACAAATCTGCTGCATTAATACAAAAATAACCCACAAAAACTGTCTCCCTTTACAATTTTTTAGGGCTTGAAGACTATTCTAAGATGAAGCTGAGATGAAAACTTGGGTCTTCTGCTTCCTCCCCCAGTGGTTTTCCTCCTATTCAACCACTCTGTCACCACTGGCTCCCAGGCACTCACATGCTCCCTCAATCCACAGAAAGAGTAACAGATACAAAGGCAGCAGAAAATCAAGTACCCACTAGAGACAAAGTCTGCCTGCTTCGAAAATAGCTGCCTCTGCCTTGGCGCTGTCTAGGACAGAGTTCTCCTCATACATTATAGTAAGGCAAATGTGAAATATAACATTTTTTCATCTTGTTCTTAAAATGACAAAAAAAATTCCGTTGACTTTTAATACATTCTTAAAGACAATGGCAATTGGAATTATGAATGCTTTACACTCTTACTATAAACCATACCACTCCCATTTTCTTCCTCTTATTGCTGAACAGAGAAAATTCCTTTCTTCCAGCATATAAATGTATCATTGCAATGTTCGTTGGATATCTTAACTTTCAGAGCCACTATACACTCCGTCTTTGCTTTTCAAAAGCTAATCCTTAGTCTAAAGAGGGAAAACAAGATAATCCCTTATTTAAATGATCAATGCGAAGGAATTAGTCCAGAACAGCAGACAGCTCTCACAACTCTATCATTTGGCGCTTGCACAATTTTTTTAAAGAACACTTCAGAAACAGAAGAGCTTCCCAGGTGGGGCTAGTGGTCAAGAACCTACCTGCCAATGCAGGAGACATAAGAGATGTGGGTTTGATCTCTAGGTGGGGAAGATTCCATGGATGGAGAGCATGGCAACCCACTCTAGCATTCTTGCTTGGAGACTCCCATGGGCAGAGAAGCCTGGAGGGCTACAGTCCATAGGGTCTCAAAGAGTTGGACACAACTAAGCACACATGTACCTCAGAAACAGAAATATGTTCATTTTTTAAAACAAGTTTTTCTTACCTCTCCTAGGCTTCTAGCATGCATATATCTTTTGTCGAGTGCGTGCAGGTACTTCACAATGTATTTTCTCATTTCATTCTCATTACACTTCTCTCTGTCATCTTAGGACACTTCTAGTTTGGGACAAGAGCAACCATAGAAAAAGAGGGTGCTCAACTGAGGAATTAAGTAAAGCATGCCTGCTCCAGAGTATCTTCCTTTTGGTTTGTTACACTGCCTGAAATCCTACCATTAGGTTTTGAAGGTTCTTCTGTTTCGTTTTAAAAAGTAGATATCCTTAAGCCATAATCAAACATGACCTTAGTCTATAGATTCTGAGAGCTCAGACTTAAAAGAAATGGTGTAAGGAGAGGCAGGGGAAACAAGAGAAACCAACGCTGAATCCAGCATATTGGCCCAAGAGAGACTTGTCCCCATGTGCCACTGTGTGATCATGAGTTACAACTAACTCCCAAAAGACCCCAGCATGTCTGTATTCTACAAGGACAAGGTGATTTTTAGGGTTCCTGTTTTTCAGCTAGTTCATCTCCTACCCACTGTTTCACTGACTTCTGACAATAGACTGTCTTTTGTGAAATACCATCCATCCCCTCAGAAGGCTGAGAATGTCTTAGTAACTTCTCCAGTATCACAGAGTAAGTGATAAACCAGGATGTGTGAACTCTCGCAAAGTTTTGCTGTTCTTAATTACAATTCAGCATTTTCCCCTCTATGCTAATACACTCCCCAGCAGAGTTAGGAGGTAACTCCAAGAATGTTTTGTGTTCAGTCCTCTCAAGCACTTACTTTACCTTCCAAATACCATTTGCATAATGCCTCTCAAACCTGACTTTCAGATGGCTTTCTTTCTTTCTTTTTTTTTTTCAGATGGCTTTCTTTATACTAGGATAAAAAATGGCTCAATTGCTGGCTTTCCCAACATATCTTCAGTTGAACACAAACCAGTAATTTAAACTTAAACAATGAAAATTTCATCTTAGAATATCACTAAGGATGGAGGCTAGTCCTAAAGAAGGAATAACTGGGTTTAGAAGAAACAGCTTAAGCTTGGAAAATATGAAAGACCCTTCAGCAAACCAAAACACATTTTCAGCAATGTATTACTATAAATAGAACTGTGGCTCAAAGAGGATCGTAATTTAAATCAGCAAATGAATGGTTTCAAGTTCTCATAACACAGACCATTTGATGGGATATTTTATCAAAAATGTGAACAAGGGCTTCCCCTGGTGGTCCAGTGGGTAAGGACACCGCCTTGCAGTGCAAGGGGCGCCAGTTCGATCCCTGGCCTGGGAAGATCCCACGTGCCCCGGAGCGGCTGGACCGATGTGTCCAATTACCGAGCCGGGCCTCTGGAGGGCATGCGCCCAGAGCCGGTGCTCTGCGACGACAGAGGCCACCACGATGGGAGGCCTACAGGAGCCAAAGAACAAAGACGGATGAAAATAGAGAAATGGAAGACCAATAGAAGTGGCCCGCCTGTCCCCCTCCGTCCCCACCCCACTCCCCAAAAAGATAAATAAATAAAATAAATGTTTAAAAAAAATGTGAACAAACAACATTGCTATGATTCTTCAAGGGGGGACATAGAATAGTTACTAGCTAAAGGCTTTATTCTCGATTTAAAGAAAGGGAAAGGGAAAAACGCCTGCTTTTAAATCATTCTCAATCTACCCCCTTTCCAAAAAGGGAAAGTGCCAAATCAACTATGAAAAATAATACACTTAGAACTCTCAGCAAAGTTGATAAACCAGGATGTGTGAACTCGCAAAGTTTTGCTGTTCTTAATTACAATTCAGCATTTTCCCCTCTATGCTAATACACTCCCCAGCAGAGTTAGGAGGTAACTCCAAGAATGTTTTGTGTTCAGTCCTCTCAAGCACTTACTTTACCTTCCAAATACCATTTGCATAATGCCTCTCAAACCTGACTTTCAGATGGCTTTCTTTCTTTCTTTTTTTTTTTCAGATGGCTTTCTTTATACTAGGATAAAAAATGGCTCAATTGCTGGCTTTCCCAACATATCTTCAGTTGAACACAAACCAGTAATTTAAACTTAAACAATGAAAATTTCATCTTAGAATATCACTAAGGATGGAGGCTAGTCCTAAAGAAGGAATAACTGGGTTTAGAAGAAACAGCTTAAGCTTGGAAAATATGAAAGACCCTTCAGCAAACCAAAACACATTTTCAGCAATGTATTACTATAAATAGAACTGTGGCTCAAAGAGGATCGTAATTTAAATCAGCAAATGAATGGTTTCAAGTTCTCATAACACAGACCATTTGATGGGATATTTTATCAAAAATGTGAACAAGGGCTTCCCCTGGTGGTCCAGTGGGTAAGGACACCGCCTTGCAGTGCAAGGGGCGCCAGTTCGATCCCTGGCCTGGGAAGATCCCACGTGCCCCGGAGCGGCTGGACCGATGTGTCCAATTACCGAGCCGGGCCTCTGGAGGGCATGCGCCCAGAGCCGGTGCTCTGCGACGACAGAGGCCACCACGATGGGAGGCCTACAGGAGCCAAAGAACAAAGACGGATGAAAATAGAGAAATGGAAGACCAATAGAAGTGGCCCGCCTGTCCCCCTCCGTCCCCACCCCACTCCCCAAAAAGATAAATAAATAAAATAAATGTTTAAAAAAAATGTGAACAAACAACATTGCTATGATTCTTCAAGGGGGGACATAGAATAGTTACTAGCTAAAGGCTTTATTCTCGATTTAAAGAAAGGGAAAGGGAAAAACGCCCTGCTTTTTAAATCATTCTCAATCTACTTCCCTGACAAACCTGTTTGATGGGCATCAGGGACCTGAAGCAGAGCTTCCGGGGGAAAAAGTAGCCATCATTCATGCTTCATTGGATTTCTATGACAGAATGATCACATTCTGTAGAACCTGGCATAAGCACATCATTATTAAGCCTTGCTTTAGCATTTCTTAACTGATCACGGATGCTGTCGTCCTTGGTGGCTTCTCTCTGCTGGCACTGTTTGTAGTTATTTGACCTTTTCTCAGTGGATAATCCACACAAAAAGCCCTAATTACTTCCCCAGCTTTGACCAGCCAGCAGTGTGAATAATCAATGACACTCATTTAGGTATTGCACAATCAGATGCTTATGGTGTTTAAAGAACATTTTTCCATTGACCTGCCACAGCTGTAGGACAATTACAAGTAGTAAAGCTGCTGTTGTAATCACAAGATGACCAAGTGACCTTGTGGGTTTAAAGTTGATGACTGAGGCCTTGACTGGGGCATAGTCATGATACAGAGCATACTTTGGGAGAGAAAGGAGGCTTCATTGTATGCTAATGTGACACACTAAGCCCCAAGAGCAATGCTTTGAAATATTGACAAATCAGAAGACTCATATTGGCAGATAAAATTCAGTATTTGTATCCATGGCTTCAGTTATTTCCCTATTGTATATAATATAGCAAACATATAATATTGAGGAAAATGTTGAATTCTAGCCATACTGCTTTTTTCCACATTTTTCTTAAGGTAAACATGAAAAAAAAAAAAAAAACTGAAACAAGATTTCCTATTCAAATAGATATTTAAAGATTCCTAGGATATTAAAAACTTTTAACATATTAAAGTTACAATAAATCCGTGTCCATTCTCAGGCCAAATTTCTTACAGAAAAATCACTAATAAAAAGGACATAAAGATCACTATTTAAAAAAATCTGTGGGTCTTTGAAATTATGATTAGTTACCAGATTACATATAAAGCTGAATTATAAAATAAGTTGCAGGAAAATGGAACATGGCAACATTTCCAAGAGTGTATTGTTGGAAACACTCCATTGAAAATCCTTTGCATAAAAGGATTCATCATATAATAAGTTCAGGAAATACAGTTTACAATCTTCTCTTGGAAATTTAAAATGCATGTTTGCATATCAAAGTTTCTGGAATATATTTCTCAAAACAACTTTGGGTAATTTTAACATAGAGGGTTTTTTTCCTTATTAACATCTTATACGAAAATTGAATTTATAAATATTGGTTCTTGGCTCAGAATGTTAATGAATAGACTTTTTACTTTACTTTTGAAACTTTCATAAGATTGCATACTTATTTATTAAAAGGAACACAAAGTAAAATCAGTAAAAAACAGTCAGAAAACAAATTAGTAGGACAATGTAACAGTTATGTCCTTAGCAGAAAGGATGAAGGAAAGAAAATACCCTAAATTGAGGGCATACTGAAGAGAGTTTGGTTGTGGAAAGAATCCAGAATAAAAGAGAAGAAAGAAAAGGTCAGAAGTAATGGCAGACCATCCTCTCCTTTTCCAAACTTGAAGGCTGTCCTGATTTAATCTGGCAAAAGAAGGGAAACCAGCTCATCAGCATGCAATTGATGATTTACTCAGCCTGCTGTCAGTGACAGCACTGTCTAAAGACACAGTGGAGAATGAGGAAAAACAGGCACAACCCGGTGGGTAAGCCAAGAAGGCATATCATTGAGAAAACATACGCAGTAAAAAGACTGAACATTTAATGGTGTGATTTCAATTAATCCCATAATGGCTAAAGTTTTCATATTTGGGGTCCCTTGGAGGTATGATCCAAGTTTTTACTAATATTGGCAGAATCCAATTCATAATGTTTGTAGAAAATGAACTGTCTTTTTAAACATTACTTTTAGTTTCAGCAGGCATCTCTGCATTTTCCTTTAATGGAAGGCATGCTGGGGGCAATATCTATAATTCTTTCCTCATGCATATTTATTGCTTTGTTAGAAACCGAGACCTGTGTTTTTTTGGGTTCTGCAGTCTCCCAGGATTAAGGCAGGCCTTGCTTCTTACTCTGTAGTACTCTCTTCCAAGGACCCAGTAACTCTGTGCAAAAATGGAACATGGCAACATTTCCAAGAGTGTATTGTTGGAAACACTCCATTGAAAATCCTTTGCATAAAAGGATTCATCATATAATAAGTTCAGGAAATACAGTTTACAATCTTCTCTTGGAAATTTAAAATGCATGTTTGCATATCAAAGTTTCTGGAATATATTTCTCAAAACAACTTTGGGTAATTTTAACATAGAGGGTTTTCCTTATTAACATCTTATACGAAAATTGAATTTATAAATATTGGTTCTTGGCTCAGAATGTTAATGAATAGACTTTTTACTTTACTTTTGAAACTTTCATAAGATTGCATACTTATTTATTAAAAGGAACACAAAGTAAAATCAGTAAAAAACAGTCAGAAAACAAATTAGTAGGACAATGTAACAGTTATGTCCTTAGCAGAAAGGATGAAGGAAAGAAAATACCCTAAATTGAGGGCATACTGAAGAGAGTTTGGTTGTGGAAAGAATCCAGAATAAAAGAGAAGAAAGAAAAGGTCAGAAGTAATGGCAGACCATCCTCTCCTTTTCCAAACTTGAAGGCTGTCCTGATTTAATCTGGCAAAAGAAGGGAAACCAGCTCATCAGCATGCAATTGATGATTTACTCAGCCTGCTGTCAGTGACAGCACTGTCTAAAGACACAGTGGAGAATGAGGAAAAACAGGCACAACCCGGTGGGTAAGCCAAGAAGGCATATCATTGAGAAAACATACGCAGTAAAAAGACTGAACATTTAATGGTGTGATTTCAATTAATCCCATAATGGCTAAAGTTTTCATATTTGGGGTCCCTTGGAGGTATGATCCAAGTTTTTACTAATATTGGCAGAATCCAATTCATAATGTTTGTAGAAAATGAACTGTCTTTTTAAACATTACTTTTAGTTTCAGCAGGCATCTCTGCATTTTCCTTTAATGGAAGGCATGCTGGGGGCAATATCTATAATTCTTTCCTCATGCATATTTATTGCTTTGTTAGAAACCGAGACCTGTGTTTTTCTGGGTTCTGCAGTCTCCCAGGATTAAGGCAGGCCTTGCTTCTTACTCTGTAGTACTCTCTTCCAAGGACCCAGTAACTCTGTGCAACTGGTTCCAGCTTGTAATATGTCTGGAAATTTTTCAGGCTTTCAGGATCCACTGGTTTTCTCCCCAAACATTAACATGTTAAACATTAACATTTTTATCCACTTCCAAATTGTCAAGAATGTGTTGTTGTTGCTGCTGTTGTTCAGTCACTAAGTCGAAGATTCGGGCTCTTTGTGACCCGTGGACTGCAGCATGCCAGGCTTCCTTGTCCTTCACCATCTCCTGGAGTTCGCTCAGACTCATGTCCATGGAGTTAGTGATGCCATCCAACCATCTCATCCTTCCATACCAGGGAGCTTGCAAGATCTTAGTTCCCCAACCAGGGATTGAAGCCAGGCTCTCAGCAGTGTGAGCTTGAAATCCTAAACAGTAGGCTGCCAGAGAATTTCCTGGAAGTGATCCAGGAAATTGAGTGCTTTGTATTTTCACTGTAACATCCGTCCTGAAAAATTGTCTATTCAGTGTAGGGTATATAAACATGTTGAGCTTCCCAGGTGGCTCAGTGGGTAAAGAATCTGCCTGCAATGCAGGGGTGACAGGAGATGCAGGTTCAATCCCTGGATCAGGAAGATCCACCAGAGGAGGGCATGATAACCCATTCCAATAATCTTGCCTGAAGAACCCTATAGACAGAGGAGCTTGGTGGGCTACAGTCCATAGGGTCATAAAGAGTTGGATGTGACTGAAGCAACCGAGCACACATGTATGCATATAAACATGTTATACATGTAACAAGATACCTACAGATAAATCAATTAAATGTTCACATCATTCTCTTTAGCATAAGAAAATACCAGGTTTACTATAAGTTTAAAAAAATAAACATCTCAGGAAACACTAATATTATAACTAAAGTTATAAATGAGAAATATCATTTGAAACATATTAATGTATAATAAAATTAACCTTAGCCATATTGATTCAGATGAGAAAAGAATTTTAACCCAGACTCAAAATTGCAGGATGGTCACATTGGAAGAATTTGCCCTGCATTTGTGTCATCTTAGTGTTGTACCATCTAAATCTACTGCACATTATTTGGACAGTCTGGAAAAGGACACCTAATTCCATTTTTTTCTTCTTTGATTAAATTGCTATATACAAGAGAATTTCTGCATGATTGAGAAACCAATTCAAAGGAAATGCTTTTCAAACTTACAGCAATTTAGCAACTCATTATTGTTAATATTCTCATCAAACCATTTAAAACTTTCTTGAGATAAACAAAATTTCCTTTTTTCTAATCAATCAGCATATCTGAACACTAAAGACTGATTTTCCCAGAGTTTTGATTGGTTGTTTGCTCTAGGAGTTGGCCACTTTTATAAAGTTAGTAGAGATTGGGGAAGGTGCCGAAAGAAAGCTTCTGATGATACAGTGAGTTGTTTACCAAGTAGTTCCAAGAAAAGATTTTGGTCAGTCACTTGAGTGTTTCATCCACAGGATGCCAAAAATCTGAATGTCACAAATATATTCTTGCCCATTTGATAACGGCTAAAATTTGGACTGGTTAAACTATACAAAATATTCATAACATTGTTTCTTATAAAATTGGATTCAAAGTTCCAGTTCATCTTGTCAGAAACAAATCTCTACTCAGCCTTTTGGCTGAGAGTCTACTTCATGACCCAGTCAGGCAGTTCCTTCAGCAAGAGGCAGATATTCTTAAGAGCTAGTAATCTAACTCTAAATTTGAAAATGAGATGGAAATCTTTAAGGCATGTACTCCCCTAAAATAATATAAAAAGGAATAGATATTAGCCCTATTTATTAAATAATTAGACCCAAACACTTAGCGTTTCCTTTAAAAATTAGTAGCTGTTTTGCTAAATATACAAATTAAAAGGAAATTATATTTTTATTTAATTCTTAAACAACCACAATTACTTCCTAATGAGTGTACCTATTTGGCACTGGACATCTCAAACCTTGGAATCAAACCGGACACCACCACCTCCTTATCTGTTCTACTCTGATTTTCATATAGGGCTTGCCTTTTATTACAACAATGTACCAAAAACCCAGCTTTACAAAGATATGACATCAAAAGAAATGCAGCATGAGCTAATGGGTGAACCATCTCGAGCTAGCATTTTGCCAGTTATCCAGAAGATGTCAACGGACTGCTGTTAAAAATTTAATATATCCTACAATTTTCCTGTGAGTTTACTGCAGCACCCAAAGGCACCTTGTGCCTAGTTTGGGGACTGTGAGTTCAGACTAATAACTCATTTCATGAAGCAGCAAAGTGAGATCAAAAATAATTAAAGAGGGGCTTCCCTGGTGGTTCAATGGGTAAAGAGTCCACCTTCATTGATTTTTTTTTGGCAAAATTTCCTTTTTCTAATCAATCAGCATATCTGAACACTAAAGACTGATTTTCCCAGAGTTTTGATTGGTTGTTTGCTCTAGGAGTTGGCCACTTTTATAAAGTTAGTAGAGATTGGGGAAGGTGCCGAAAGAAAGCTTCTGATGATACAGTGAGTTGTTTACCAAGTAGTTCCAAGAAAAGATTTTGGTCAGTCACTTGAGTGTTTCATCCACAGGATGCCAAAAATCTGAATGTCACAAATATATTCTTGCCCATTTGATAACGGCTAAAATTTGGACTGGTTAAACTATACAAAATATTCATAACATTGTTTCTTATAAAATTGGATTCAAAGTTCCAGTTCATCTTGTCAGAAACAAATCTCTACTCAGCCTTTTGGCTGAGAGTCTACTTCATGACCCAGTCAGGCAGTTCCTTCAGCAAGAGGCAGATATTCTTAAGAGCTAGTAATCTAACTCTAAATTTGAAAATGAGATGGAAATCTTTAAGGCATGTACTCCCCTAAAATAATATAAAAAGGAATAGATATTAGCCCTATTTATTAAATAATTAGACCCAAACACTTAGCGTTTCCTTTAAAAATTAGTAGCTGTTTTGCTAAATATACAAATTAAAAGGAAATTATATTTTTATTTAATTCTTAAACAACCACAATTACTTCCTAATGAGTGTACCTATTTGGCACTGGACATCTCAAACCTTGGAATCAAACCGGACACCACCACCTCCTTATCTGTTCTACTCTGATTTTCATATAGGGCTTGCCTTTTATTACAACAATGTACCAAAAACCCAGCTTTACAAAGATATGACATCAAAAGAAATGCAGCATGAGCTAATGGGTGAACCATCTCGAGCTAGCATTTTGCCAGTTATCCAGAAGATGTCAACGGACTGCTGTTAAAAATTTAATATATCCTACAATTTTCCTGTGAGTTTACTGCAGCACCCAAAGGCACCTTGTGCCTAGTTTGGGGACTGTGAGTTCAGACTAATAACTCATTTCATGAAGCAGCAAAGTGAGATCAAAAATAATTAAAGAGGGGCTTCCCTGGTGGTCCAGTGGGTAAAGAGTCCACCTTGCACTGCAAAGGGCACCAGTTCGATCCCTGGCCCAGGAGGATCCCACGTGCCATGGAGCAGCTGGACCAGTGTGTCCAGTTACGAGCCAGCGCTCTAGAACGCATGCGCCTAGAGCCAATGCTCTGCAAAGAGGGAGGCCACTGCAGTGGGAGACCCACACAGGCCAAAGAATAAAGATGGATGAAAATAAATAAATAAATAACCCAATAAAAGAGGCCAAAATTTAAAAATAATAATAATAATTAGAGAACTTTTCCCAGGAGAGTGTATATAATTATAAACCAAGTCAAACAAGAAATTGTATTTCAAATATGGATAATTTAGCCCATGTTCTTAGAGTTAACTAAATGTCACAGATCTTGAATCTAAAGAGAAAGCCTAAGTATATTAAACTCCCTCCTGGGACATTCTTATCTTTGCATTTACCACTAGATCATCTTCAACATAGTGAGAAATAAGCAAGGCCTGAAGAAGTAAGGGACTTGCCTAAGAGAAGAGAGTTAATTAAAGGGCCAAAAGTAGCACTTGGTCTCCAGATCTGTTGTCCAGGGCTTTTTTTATCGGGCTAAAATGAGAGTGACATTTTCCAAACTCCTCAGCAACTGGATATAGACATATGATTAATTTCTGGCCAATGGGATATAATTAGAAGTAATGCATGTAATTTCTGCAAAGTGTCCTTAAAGAGAGGATAGGTGCCCTTCTACCTGCCGGGTAAAATGAGAACAAATTAATAAAATGGCTGAAATGATTGAATGTACTAAAAGAAGATGTGTACAACAATGTACCAAAACCCAGCTTAAAAATTTGCAAAAGAAATGCAGCATGAGCTAATGGGTGAACCATCTCGAGCTAGCATTTTGCCAGTTATCCAGAAGATGTCAACGGACTGCTGTTAAAAATTTAATATATCCTACAATTTTCCTGTGAGTTTACTGCAGCACCCAAAGGCACCTTGTGCCTAGTTTGGGGACTGTGAGTTCAGACTAATAACTCATTTCATGAAGCAGCAAAGTGAGATCAAAAATAATTAAAGAGGGGCTTCCCTGGTGGTCCAGTGGGTAAAGAGTCCACCTTGCACTGCAAAGGGCACCAGTTCGATCCCTGGCCCAGGAGGATCCCACGTGCCATGGAGCAGCTGGACCAGTGTGTCCAGTTACGAGCCAGCGCTCTAGAACGCATGCGCCTAGAGCCAATGCTCTGCAAAGAGGGAGGCCACTGCAGTGGGAGACCCACACAGGCCAAAGAATAAAGATGGATGAAAATAAATAAATAAATAACCCAATAAAAGAGGCCAAAATTTAAAAATAATAATAATAATTAGAGAACTTTTCCCAGGAGAGTGTATATAATTATAAACCAAGTCAAACAAGAAATTGTATTTCAAATATGGATAATTTAGCCCATGTTCTTAGAGTTAACTAAATGTCACAGATCTTGAATCTAAAGAGAAAGCCTAAGTATATTAAACTCCCTCCTGGGACATTCTTATCTTTGCATTTACCACTAGATCATCTTCAACATAGTGAGAAATAAGCAAGGCCTGAAGAAGTAAGGGACTTGCCTAAGAGAAGAGAGTTAATTAAAGGGCCAAAAGTAGCACTTGGTCTCCAGATCTGTTGTCCAGGGCTTTTTTTATCGGGCTAAAATGAGAGTGACATTTTCCAAACTCCTCAGCAACTGGATATAGACATATGATTAATTTCTGGCCAATGGGATATAATTAGAAGTAATGCATGTAATTTCTGCAAAGTGTCCTTAAAGAGAGGATAGGTGCCCTTCTACCTGCCGGGTAAAATGAGAACAAATTAATAAAATGGCTGAAATGATTGAATGTACTAAAAGAAGATGTGTACAATTCGGGAAGGATTACGGGACTAACTGATTATCATGCAAAGAAAATGAAATGAAAAATGAGCGTCTTTTTAGAAACTGGGATATAATTACTTTACAATGCTGTGTTAGTTTCTGGTGTACCAGGAAGTAAATCAGCTACATGTAAACATATATCCCCTCCCTCTTGGGCCTCTCTCCCACTCCCCACCCCCTCATCTACCCTCTGTAAGCCACCTCAGAGCACCAAGTGAGTTCCCGGTACTAACCAGAAGGTTCCCACTATTTTACACATGGCAGTGCACACAGTCAATCTCAACCTCCCGATTCACCCCACCCGGCACACCCCTCACTCCCATGTGCACACATCCATTCTGTAAGTGTGTGTCTCTATTGATGCCCTGCAAATAGAATGTTCATCTGTACCGTCTTCCTAGACTCCACATCTATGTGTTACTGTATGGTATTTGTTTTTCTCTTTCTGATCTACTTTACTCTGCATGACAGACTCGAGGTCCATCTGTGTCTCTCACAAATGACATAATTTCACTCCTTTTTATGATAAGTATTACTAAAATAAATTATTTCTAATAGTAGCACAGGAAGAAAATTTACAGTTTACTACATGGTTCAGCTGTGAATAGCATTTTTGTAGTTATTAATAATGTAGGCATTGCATTAAACAAAACCACAGTAGACTTATATGAGAAAAACAGGAAAAGTAGAAAAGTATCAAGCAGGAATGAGAATACTAGTGGCAAAAAGAGGGGGAAATAAATGTTTGTTTTCCACAAGCATGTCAATGGACAGGGCTTAAAAATTAAAAGCCAAGAAGTATTGTTATAAGAAGAAGTGACATGGAGGTAAATACCAAGAGAAACAGCCAATAGAGTTAAAAAGTGGTTGACTAGTAATTGGGAAATATAGAGTCAAGGTAGTGGAAAGGGAGCACAGATTTGCCTTTAATCAAAGTAAGGCCTGCAGAACTATTTAATTGTTTATACCATGTGCATGTATAACCCTGATTCAAATAAAAACTCAGTTTGATATAGAACACCCCCAAAAGAAAATTTCTCACATAGATTTCTAACTGTTTGGCTTGCTTTACTGAGTAAGATTTTCAAATACTATTTCTGGACACACCTGATTTGAGAATTTTAAACTGCTTAAGGAATAAATATCTTATTTTACTTACCAACATAGGATTGATAAGTAAAAGTGAAGATATTTTTCAAAATTATTTTTTAAGTGCTCCAACTTCCTTCATGCTGGTCTATATTGTTTAGATCATCACTACTGAGAAAAAACTTGTAAGCCACCGCAGAGCACCAAGTGAGTTCCCGGTACTAACCAGAAGGTTCCCACTATTTTACACATGGCAGTGCACACAGTCAATCTCAACCTCCCGATTCACCCCACCCGGCACACCCCTCACTCCCATGTGCACACATCCATTCTGTAAGTGTGTGTCTCTATTGATGCCCTGCAAATAGAATGTTCATCTGTACCGTCTTCCTAGACTCCACATCTATGTGTTACTGTATGGTATTTGTTTTTCTCTTTCTGATCTACTTTACTCTGCATGACAGACTCGAGGTCCATCTGTGTCTCTCACAAATGACATAATTTCACTCCTTTTTATGATAAGTATTACTAAAATAAATTATTTCTAATAGTAGCACAGGAAGAAAATTTACAGTTTACTACATGGTTCAGCTGTGAATAGCATTTTTGTAGTTATTAATAATGTAGGCATTGCATTAAACAAAACCACAGTAGACTTATATGAGAAAAACAGGAAAAGTAGAAAAGTATCAAGCAGGAATGAGAATACTAGTGGCAAAAAGAGGGGGAAATAAATGTTTGTTTTCCACAAGCATGTCAATGGACAGGGCTTAAAAATTAAAAGCCAAGAAGTATTGTTATAAGAAGAAGTGACATGGAGGTAAATACCAAGAGAAACAGCCAATAGAGTTAAAAAGTGGTTGACTAGTAATTGGGAAATATAGAGTCAAGGTAGTGGAAAGGAGCACAGATTTGCCTTTAATCAAAGTAAGGCCTGCAGAACTATTTAATTGTTTATACCATGTGCATGTATAACCCTGATTCAAATAAAAACTCAGTTTGATATAGAACACCCCCAAAAGAAAATTTCTCACATAGATTTCTAACTGTTTGGCTTGCTTTACTGAGTAAGATTTTCAAATACTATTTCTGGACACACCTGATTTGAGAATTTTAAACTGCTTAAGGAATAAATATCTTATTTTACTTACCAACATAGGATTGATAAGTAAAAGTGAAGATATTTTTCAAAATTATTTTTTAAGTGCTCCAACTTCCTTCATGCTGGTCTATATTGTTTAGATCATCACTACTGAGAACTTGTCTAAATACTAACCACTCCACTTGATCACATAAAAGTACTTAAAAGATTTAATGGAAGGATGTTTATGTTGTGAAAGATAATATGGTAAGATAGTTAATGTAAGAATAAGCTGTCTTATTAAGTAGTTATTCCAAAGAGTGCATGTACTAGGTATTTCTGGGTACTAGCTAAAAAATGTAAACAAATGTAAAATGAACACATTAATGTTATAATTATAAATAAATAAAGCAAAGAACATATTGCCAATAATTAGATACTCAGTATATCCCATATTTGTTTTTCAGTATTATCATTCAAAGTCAGTCAAATCTGGCACTTATTTTTTAAACATCCTAGATCTTGTACGAATTGTACACAGGACTTTTATTTGAGAATTTATACGGATACTTGACAGCCAATTTTAAGCTGGCTTAATTTCTAATTTTATTCCCTAATACACTTATATGCAAACTCTGTTTTCAGTTTTCACACTGTTCATCCAAATGATGATCAGTTTTTGGAAACTAGCATTTTAGCCAGGAAAATCACTTACAAATTATTCCCTTTGGCATCTGTTGCAGGGAGGAAACCAATTCTGACCCCATGAAGAAATTGTTTCTTTAACTTGCTTTCTCATTGCTTTTGTATTATACCCATACAGAGTGGTTTCCCTCAGAGAATCTTGTCCATCTGCCTAACTGTTAAAGTGCTTTCCTTCAGAACCCTGTCCACCTGAGGACGCCTCCTCTGCCTAATGCTTGCCATTCTAGGACATGTTTGCAGGATTAATGGTCTTTTTTTTTTTTTTGGCCACTTCTATTGATCTTTCATTTATTCATTTTCATCCATCTTTGTTCTTTGGCCTGTGTGGGCCTCCCATCGCAGTGGCCTCTCTAGTTACAGAGCACTGGCTCTGGGCGTATCCACTCCAGAGCTCCGGCTCCATAGTTGGACACGTCGGTCCAGCTGCTCCACAGCACGTGGGATCTTCCCAGGCCAGGGATTGAACTAGCATCCCTTGTGCTGCAAGATGGTGTCCTTACCTACTGGACCACCAGGGAAGCCCTGATAACAATTTTTAAACCTAATAATGTGGCCTTTATATTTTGCTTCCTCACCTCCCCTCATCTCTGACCTATAAAAGAACCTGCCACCAAGACCCCAAAAAGATGGTTATTTTGAGGCACTAGCCTGCCATCTTCTTGTTAAGCTGATTTCCAGATAAGAATAAAGTTGTTTTCCTTGCCTCAGCACCTCGTCTCTTGGATCCACTGATCTATTGTGCAGCGAGCAGAACAAATTTAGACTCAGTAACACACCCACTTTCTAAAGAGGAAAAAATGCTGTTTAGTTTAATACTAACTGTACTTTAAAATTGTGCTTTGGATTTATTTAGAAAATAACTGAAAAATTGGCATGGCTGGGGTATTTACCTGCATCTCTAATTAGACTAAAATGGCTTTCTCCAAGACTGCAGGCTCTCTCCCTGTCGTAAATGAAATGTAGAGATTGCTTCTCAAATCACCATCATGAGAGCATTACACAGTTTTATCTGTCTATATTCTATTTCTGCTTTATGTTATTGTTACATGGGAGCCCTGCAGAAGTGTGTATTCCATCACTGCAAAGGCCAGATAAAATAGTTTAACTACTACATCAAACTGGGGAATTATACATATAAATTGTCTGCTGCTGTCTGCAGATTATGTCTGTAAAGATAAAAGCATTTTTCTTCTTTTAGAGAGAACACTCCCAGTTTCTTCTTTGCCCCACATATAAATTATCTTTTAAGGGACCAGGTGCAATAGGCAAAGAATTGGCTGTCTTCCCAACCCAGCTTTGAGTGTTGATTTCTAAATGTACTTGTCGAGTCAGGAATCACAGAAATGCAGAATTTAAAGACCCAAGTCAAGAATTGCCTCCCTGCACCTTTTGCCTTAGGAGATAGAAAAGGATGGGGGATAGTGCTTTGGGAGAAGTCATCTGAATTGAAATGAACTTAACTGCTTTCAGTGTGGATCTCTCCACCTGAACAGGTGGCTCTGAGAATCCTCAGTGTCCCCATTGGTCCACATCAGTGTGAACCTAAGAGAAATCTATAATTTGGAAATCACGTTAGACCTGCGGACACCTCTCCAGGTTTGGTCCAGACGCAGGATGAACTTGATTCCACTGGAAGCACTTGTATGGCATTATTAAATTATTAATATCCGGCAAATGACCAGTGCAACCATGGTCCATACTTGTCCAATCAATTAGGAGGCAATCCCTGAAATGGTAGGTCCACGCTGGTGTGGGACCTTTGAACTGACACTCCAGAAGTATTTTATCATTGACACAGTTTTTAACTCTGAGAGGCCTGCTCCAGAATTCCCTTGAAAGGAGAAGAAATTTCTAACCAAGTAGAAAGTGGCTAACAGCAGGGACTGCTTGGAGTATTGCTCAGAGAGGAAAAATAAAACTACCCTTTCCTCTGGTTTGTGCACTTGCCACTGTACCGCTTCTACATTCCTATGCCTAGCCTGCTATAACCCAATGAGAAGATGCTTTTTAGACTGCTTATTTAAGGAAGGCAGTGCAATCCCATGCTTTACTGTTGGATGAAACTCAGGTCTATCTCCCGAAGCAACTTATAGCACAATCTTTCAGAATACTATTATTATCTTTTTTTTTTTTTTTCAGAGTGATTGCAACATATATTTAACAGTACAGTTTTACATAGAATGCTAAGAGCACTTTTTGTATTTTACAGAAGAACATATGGATTTTCTATTAATATTCAAAGCCAAATCTAACTCCTAAATAGATGCATTACAATTTGTTTAAAGGCTTAATGGCAATAAGGAGGGGAGGAAGAAGTGAAAGTTTATTTTACATAACTGAATGGAAAATGAATAAATTCAAGAAAGAGTAAGTACCATTTAGTATGGCCTCATGCGCCCTGAAGGAGGTGGTGCCCGATTGGGAGGGGTGATCGCTATGTCCAGGTAGTCTCCTATCTGGAACTTCTGCGACTGCAGGGTCATGGAGTCGTCAGTTCCCTTTCTCCCTGACATGGTGCTGCCGATCTCCTTGACTCGATAGCCAGGCCTTTTAAGATCTGTAAAAACTATTGCAAAATTGAAGTGTGTGCCTTTCTTTCTGGCTTCTGGGTAGACTTCTTTTACTAAACTAGTCAATTCTTTCAAGGTTGCATCCATCCAAGTGTAGATCTGCAGCTCGCTTGACGGCACGTTTCCGCGGGAGAACTCGTCCATGCGGTGGTGGCGGCCGTTGTTGGTGGTGAAGACGCGCAGCAGCAGGGGGCAGGTCTTCTCCCGATCGATGGGCTTCTCCGGCTCCTTCTTGATTTCCTCCTGAGTAACGCACGACTCAACCGCCATCTTCCTTCTCCGGCCCTCGAGACGCTCGGTCTCTATTATTATCTTTTAGATACGGGCCCATCTGGTCGTTGAAGAATGAGACAGAGCCTTTGGCATTTGTTGTTCCCTGAACCAGGTTGGTCATCCTATAGTTAGCTTCTCATTCTTCAGGTCTTTGTTTAAATGTCACTTTCTTAAAGAGATCTAGCGTGACTATACTTTATAGATTCCTTTAGCCTCCACTCTTGTTTTTATTTCACAGCACTTTGTTTATCTCATGCATGAAATGATTACAGTCGTAGTTATTGTAATTGTGTGTTTTATCTCTTGTCTCTCTCCTACACCAAAACCTTCCCTACAGGAAGCATCATGAAGAATTGTGCTTCCAGCACCTCCAAGTACCTGGAACTCATAAGGTACTGAATAAAATTTATGAATGGCTACCGAAGATTACAAAGAAACTTCACAAGATTAAAATATTTCATTTTTGATCAGTAAATCAGTTCGCTTTTACCACATTATTCAGTTATAACAAACAACTCCAAAAAAATCTCAGGATTTAAAAGAAGAAAAAGCATTTTTGCTCCCTTATTTATTTATTTACTTTTTGGCAGGTCATCTCATTTTCATGGCAGAGGGAAAAGAGCAAGAGCTACTGGAAATATACAGTGTGGTGGTGGGTTTTTTTACTTCATTTTTATTGAAGTATAGTTGATTTACAATATTGTGTTAATTTAAGGTATATAGCAAAGTGATTCAGTTTTATTCATATTTTTTTTAGATTCTTTTCCTTTATAGGTTACTACAAGATACTGAATATAGTTCCCTGTGCTATACAGTAAACCTTTATCTACATACCATGTGTCTTAAACTAGGATCTGACATATAGAACTTCTGTTTACAGGAAGACATTCTCCTATAATAGAAGTTACTGTAAAAAAAAAAAACACTCAACTACAATACTGTATTACTCAGAAACTTACTAATAATTTGTACCCTAACTTTGTTTGTATCTCTGTCCTTTCACTGTTTATTCACTGGGTTTCTTGAATTACAATCACATCAGAGATCCTCTATATGCTAAAAAATAAGACTTTTATTCTCCTGTCTTGCCTGATTAACCCTTTGCAATTCCTAGGTCACGACCTGAGTAGTTCCTCGGTATTTACATCTGCATAATAGAAAGCCAAAGGTCTCAAACTCCTGGCGATGTTTAAGTAATAAACTTCATCCTACACATAATGCTTTACTCTGAGGCTCATTACTTACATAAACTAGTATGTATTCAATTTGGACTGCTAACATAGGGACCTGTCTCCTTCTGCTCCCTAATTTCAATACTTAGATTCTGCAAAAAGTTGTCAACATTACAATGGCAGAATTATCAAGGGATATTCCCATATGCCTTTTTGGTAAAATCCATCTTGGCTAAGAGATGCATGCACACACATGGGAGGATCCTGAGATATATCAAATATGGACTGTGAACCAGGCAAACCAAAAGGATTGGTCAAAGGAAACCTGGGGAAACACCCCATAAAAGTAATTTAAACTGCCATGAGGGTACAACTCAGGGACTCTCCCCCTGAGTCTGCTCGTGTGTCTATCCACACATACTGTACTCTTTTCCTCTTAATAAATACTGTACTTGCTTTACATTTCCTGTCTTTGTGGGAATTCTTTTCTGCATAGCCAAAGGGCCAGGGCCCAGGTCACTGACCACTGGTCTAGTGACTAGGATCTGGTGCTTCGCTACTGCCCCAATCTCTGGCTGAGAACCCAAGCCCTGCTCCAAGCTGTTGCAGACTGAGGTCACCCAAAATCAGAATGGTTAGAATTGCCTATTTATTCATATTTTTTAGATTCTTTTCCTTTATAGGTTACTACAAGATACTGAATATAGTTCCCTGTGCTATACAGTAAACCTTTATCTACATACCATGTGTCTTAAACTAGGATCTGACATATAGAACTTCTGTTTACAGGAAGACATTCTCCTATAATAGAAGTTACTGTAAAAAAAAAAAACACTCAACTACAATACTGTATTACTCAGAAACTTACTAATAATTTGTACCCTAACTTTGTTTGTATCTCTGTCCTTTCACTGTTTATTCACTGGGTTTCTTGAATTACAATCACATCAGAGATCCTCTATATGCTAAAAAATAAGACTTTTATTCTCCTGTCTTGCCTGATTAACCCTTTGCAATTCCTAGGTCACGACCTGAGTAGTTCCTCGGTATTTACATCTGCATAATAGAAAGCCAAAGGTCTCAAACTCCTGGCGATGTTTAAGTAATAAACTTCATCCTACACATAATGCTTTACTCTGAGGCTCATTACTTACATAAACTAGTATGTATTCAATTTGGACTGCTAACATAGGGACCTGTCTCCTTCTGCTCCCTAATTTCAATACTTAGATTCTGCAAAAAGTTGTCAACATTACAATGGCAGAATTATCAAGGGATATTCCCATATGCCTTTTTGGTAAAATCCATCTTGGCTAAGAGATGCATGCACACACATGGGAGGATCCTGAGATATATCAAATATGGACTGTGAACCAGGCAAACCAAAAGGATTGGTCAAAGGAAACCTGGGGAAACACCCCATAAAAGTAATTTAAACTGCCATGAGGGTACAACTCAGGGACTCTCCCTCTGAGTCTGCTCGTGTGTCTATCCACACATACTGTACTCTTTTCCTCTTAATAAATACTGTACTTGCTTTACATTTCCTGTCTTTGTGGGAATTCTTTTCTGCATAGCCAAAGGGCCAGGGCCCAGGTCACTGACCACTGGTCTAGTGACTAGGATCTGGTGCTTTCGCTACTGCCCCAATCTCTGGCTGAGAACCCAAGCCCTGCTCCAAGCTGTTGCAGACTGAGGTCACCCAAAATCAGAATGGTTAGAATTGCCTATTTAAGGTGAACGTTTTGAATTATGGTTTTAACCAAGGTTACGAAGAAAATTAAAACCAAAATAACTCTCAGTTGTGAACTTGTATGTCGAAAGGTTGTTTCTTTTTTGTGTCCTTTTTCCAAAGTGGGGTATCATGTCAAATTACACTCTGTAGAATACTGTAGGTGGTATTTTTCTACAATGAACGATTTTCGTTTAGAAATTATTTACAATGTAAATCAACATTGTAAGACTTTATGCATACATTTTTTTAAATTAAAGATACATGTATAAATGGGTAGCACTTTTCAAATTATGTGAATTCTGTCTATTTTTGCATTGTGAATGTTAATCAATCTTGCCATCCATACAGAACTTAAGATCAGAATCTGTGGTTCCACAGATGTCTTCTGTAGCCAAAGCCAAAGAAAGTGATTACCATCTCACTGAGAATTTCTCTCTGTTTACACTTCTGGCCTCTTCCCAGATATTATTATCAGTTGCCTTATTGCCTTATAAATCTCATTTTCCAGATTTTAGTTATTTTTATGACCCACCACTGAGCCTGGGAAAGTCTTCACTTCAGTTTTAACATCAAGACTTATAGAAAAAATTAAAGTACACATTCAGCATATAAGCAAAATATGTTCCTTTTCACGAGGTTTTTATGTTGAAATGAAAGAAAATCTCATTTTCATATATTTGGATTTGTATAAATTCCTTGGGGAGCTCCAAAGAGAAACTATCTCTTCACTAAACTTCATTTTCTTTAATATTTAAAACAGGCAAGGAAAGAAAGCAATGATAACCCCTGATAACCCCTAGTATAAAAGAAACAAGATCAGGCTCATTTTCTGTTCTTTAGAGACAACTGCATCCATTTTTGATCATTTTAGTACCTGCCATGGTTCAATCAACTTCTCTAATAGTTGAGGAATGTGAAATGTCTACATAAGACTGTGGGAGACCTTTTTTTCCCTAGAGTCTATACCAGCTGCAAACAAGGTGATATGTCCCTGCATGCTACTGTTGCTAAACTGTGAGCAAAGTAAAACAAAAAGAAAGACTGATTTAGATAATGCATCTAAGATCCTTGCTGAGTGAAATGTCAGGTAGATTCATGTCTTGCCTTGTCCATCATCAACCAATCAATGACTCTTGAACCTGGGATGACCAGGTCAACTTGCTACCACTGCTACCAAGTGGGAGAGAGAATGCATAGATCACCGCTCAGAATGACAATGACTATGTGAAGCTATGGTAATTCCACAAACCCTGGTCATTGTCCTGCTTAACAAGAGGCTTCCTATGCTCCCACAGTGAAATACCAGCTCACTCAGATCTTGACACAAGGAAAACAAAAACACCTTTGGGATATCAACTCCCTGGTGACCCACATCTGATCAGAATTGAATTTTACTGCTTAGAACACATTTGAAAAAAAAAAAAAGGAATGGAAAGAAAGAAAGACAAAGGGTTAGAGTAAATGAAGCCTTTGAATGAGCTGTGTTTTTTCTTTTGCATATAAATGAATATGAATACAGTCAATAGACCAACTTGCCACCTTCCTCCCACTCCCACTCATCCTGGTGACATTTATTTTTTTTAGTTACTCAGACTAGAATGTCATAATAAATAAATCCATCATATTCCCATTTGGAATCAATACTATATATTTACTGTTAATTTGTCATGCTTTCATATGTGTACTTGTTATAGCCTGTAATCCTTAAATTTACTCTGGAGATTTAGAGATTTCATCAAATCCTCAAGATCAAAAGCCTAAAAATTTTTGTTTGCATTTACATGTAAAGCTTACAAAGTTCTCCAGGGGAAAATGGTGGTAAGAGCATTCTTCAAACTCTTGTTAATTGTTAACTGTCAAAGCCCGAGGGTGAAATCTCAGGCGTTTGTTTTAACAGGAGGAGAAAACATGACATTAATTTTAAGTTTTCTTAAAAGTAAAGGTGAACAGTAACAATATTTTTTCTCATCAGCTCATTTAAAATATAAGTGTAATTGGCAGTCAAAGCCAAATGAGTATATAAAAACATCAATTTGTTTTTTCTCTCTGAAAGATGGATGTAGAGCCTGCCTGCAGGATCATAACTGTGGCAAACAAAGTTGGAAAGCTGGTATTTTCAGTACATTATTTTAAATCAATCAAACCTCCAAGGAAACAGCTGTTACTTTGATCATCCCAATAGTGTTGAAAAATAATATGTAAAATTATATTACCATATATTTATCCCTCAAATTAGCAATGTGCTGAAAAACAAGATATAAATCACATTTTTAAATCTTCCTGTTTTACCAGAGAATGACTAAATTACCAATGATAGCATCTGAACAGACAATGCTAAATGAACTCAATAAGAAGATATACTATTTCACCATCTGTGATCACAAATTAAAGTATCCTATACATACTGTATATGTGGATCAATGTTATATATATTATTATTCTTTTTCTATAAAAATAAAATTAAAGTAGTCATTTCTAAAAAGAATCAAAATTTGCTTTAACTTGCATTTTCTAAGTCACTGTTTTTAAAAAGCTCATTCGTATGATAAAAGATGAGAATTATTATAGAAGACAGGTATGCGAACATCTCTCAAGAATATTTCAGCCATCTCATGAGGCTAATGTTAGAGTTCATGTATGATCTACACCCCAATCCTAGATAAGCATGACATCCTCTGTACACACAGGCTTCACAATTGCCAGGATTTTTCCCAGAAACTATCTTCCATCTTAAAATATTCAACAATAATGATGGCTCTACTATTTTTTATCTCCAGATCAAGTTAACTAAGAAATTAATACTACCAAAGAAAAACATAAAGACAATTTTTTAAAAAATGCAAGTCTTGTTTCATTCAGAATAGTAGACTCAGAGATATTTACTTTTATTTAGGAGGTTATAAAAAGTGACAGAGAATTTTGCCTAGTTTACTTTCTAATATTTTCTGTATATAATATGAACCGCTTAGTCTAACATTTCCCATTTTATATTTCCTGAAGAGACTGAATCAGAGCCATTTCATGCCTACAGATTTTCAGTTTCTAACACTCAAAGACTAAATGGTGACTGAACAAGGCTCAGTTGTACTTTCAAGAGGAGTATATAAAACATCAATTTGTTTTTTCTCTCTGAAAGATGGATGTAGAGCCTGCCTGCAGGATCATAACTGTGGCAAACAAAGTTGGAAAGCTGGTATTTTCAGTACATTATTTTAAATCAATCAAACCTCCAAGGAAACAGCTGTTACTTTGATCATCCCAATAGTGTTGAAAAATAATATGTAAAATTATATTACCATATATTTATCCCTCAAATTAGCAATGTGCTGAAAAACAAGATATAAATCACATTTTTAAATCTTCCTGTTTTACCAGAGAATGACTAAATTACCAATGATAGCATCTGAACAGACAATGCTAAATGAACTCAATAAGAAGATATACTATTTCACCATCTGTGATCACAAATTAAAGTATCCTATACATACTGTATATGTGGATCAATGTTATATATATTATTATTCTTTTTCTATAAAAATAAAATTAAAGTAGTCATTTCTAAAAAGAATCAAAATTTGCTTTAACTTGCATTTTCTAAGTCACTGTTTTTTTAAAAAGCTCATTCGTATGATAAAAGATGAGAATTATTATAGAAGACAGGTATGCGAACATCTCTCAAGAATATTTCAGCCATCTCATGAGGCTAATGTTAGAGTTCATGTATGATCTACACCCCAATCCTAGATAAGCATGACATCCTCTGTACACACAGGCTTCACAATTGCCAGGATTTTTCCCAGAAACTATCTTCCATCTTAAAATATTCAACAATAATGATGGCTCTACTATTTTTTATCTCCAGATCAAGTTAACTAAGAAATTAATACTACCAAAGAAAAACATAAAGACAATTTTTTAAAAAATGCAAGTCTTGTTTCATTCAGAATAGTAGACTCAGAGATATTTACTTTTATTTAGGAGGTTATAAAAAGTGACAGAGAATTTTGCCTAGTTTACTTTCTAATATTTTCTGTATATAATATGAACCGCTTAGTCTAACATTTCCCATTTTATATTTCCTGAAGAGACTGAATCAGAGCCATTTCATGCCTACAGATTTTCAGTTTCTAACACTCAAAGACTAAATGGTGACTGAACAAGGCTCAGTTGTACTTTCAAGAGGAGTAACAATCCGAAAGGAACTCACTTAGCAACTCACTTTCTGTGTGTACATTTGTCACTTGCCTTCCTTATATTTTCTTTAACTCTTTATTGCTATTAGTAGAAATACGTTTACCATTTCCATTGTTTTTTTCACTGATTGGCCAGAGCTCCTAACTTCATTCCTGGAAATGCCAGGCGGGAGAATGTGAACACTTCCAGGAATATAACCACAATGGAGTAATTTGGCCTAAGTACAGGTATTCTAATTGAGTACGTATAGGCACTGTGAATATTAGTCTTCCCAAACTGTAATTTCAAATTAAGATGCTATTGAAAATTTGCAAGCATATTTCCTTAGTTCACCTTCAACATTTTAACCCTTGGTAGGGGACAGAAAGGAAGGGAAAAGCCATACACAGACTCTGAAAAAAACAAAATTTTATTTAAATTCTCTTGTCTTTGGGAACTATATAACCCACAAATTCTCTTCTCTGATGAAAGGTACCTACACTGATTTAAATTTATCACAGTCAATGATAAGGAAGTATTTTTCACCATTTGGATTCTTCAGGGCCAATAGGCACTAAACTTGTTGCTGTTCGTTGTGAGGGGCAAAAATGTAAGAAAAGACAACCATTTTCTCTGTACCTCTATAGTTCAGTGATATTTTCAGTGCATAATGTAACCCTGTATAAGATCTGAATGTGGGAATTTGAATAAATTATGTGAAATCTAACTTCAGCATTGACTGAATTTTGTTGTTTGTTGTTTAATCGCTAAGTCATGTCCAACTCTTTGTGACCCCATGAACTGCAGCACACCAGGCTTGCCTGTCCTTCACTGTCTCTGGAGTTTGTTCAAACTCATGTCATGACTCATGACTCATTGAGTCAGTGATGCTATCCAACCATCTCATCCTCTGTCGCCCCCTTCTCCTCCAGCCTTCAATCTTTCCCAGCATCAGGGTCTTTTCCAATGAGTCAGCTCTTCACATCAGGTAGCCCAGGTATTGGAGCCTTGGTTTCAGCATCAGTCCTTCTAATGATTATTCAGAATTGATTGCCTTTGGGATTGACTGGTTTGATCTCCTTGCTGTTCAAGGGACTCTCAAGAGTCTTCTCCAACACCACAATTCAAAAGCATCAGTTCTTCAGCACTCAGCCTTCTTTAATCTATCATATTCTTTGAAAATTGATCATTGATATAGAGCTACTCTCAATCCATAAATACTTCAATAACCAGAACATTCTATTTCTTTTCTCTTCTTTTAAATTTTATTTTTTAGATTATGATAACAGAACATTCTGTGCTTGTGCTAAGTTGCTTCAGTCATGTCTTACTCTATGCAGCCCCATGGACTGTAGACCACCTGGCTCCTCTGTCCATGAGATACCCCAGGAAAGAACAGTGGAGTGGGCTGCCATGCCCTCCTCCAGGGGATCTTCCCAATCCAGGGGTTGAACCTGCGTCTCTTGTGTGTCCTTCATTGGCAGATGGGTTATTCACCACTAATGCCATCTGAGAAGCCCTCTTAATTACCTCTGTCCATGGAATTTTCCAGCTAAGAATAGTGGAGTGGGTTGCCATTTTCTTCTCCAGGGGAATATAGACTTTCTACTAGTAATTAAATGTTCCTTGAAAGTTTGATAGTTGATACTCCAGTGAAATTTCTCTTTTTGTCTATCATTTCAATGTATTTCTTCAGATGCTGCTTCTGAAATGATCACTTTTCTGTACCACAATGCTTCTCTGATGAATCATAGAATTTCCAGAACCTTTGATGCAGCTCTTGATTGCTAAGATTCCAAATAGTATTAAACATCAAGCACTGTGAAGTTTCACTGATAAAAATGTACCATAAGGTAAGCAAATTAATTACTTTTACTATCCTAAGATAACAAAGGACAAAATAATGAGATCTTCCATCCTGCCCACCCTTGGTATCCAAGCTGTCTATTTTGAATGACTCCCTCAGTACACCTACAAGTGGAGACAAAGTTTGTTCTAAGAGCTGTTGAGATGAAGTCAAAGACATTTTTTCTTCCTAAGATCGCCCTTGAAAAAAATGTAAAATAGTTCTTATTCTGAGAATGAAGACTGACTAATAACCTAGAAAGAAGCAGTCTTGTGTCTGTATGTGCATCTGTAAAGATTTTCAAGTCCCAACCATAGTAAGGGAGGGCAAGACAAGAGGTCCCATGGAAGGGTGTTACTCAGCATCATCCAATCTCAAGAACAGAACTGTGATGTCCTGTACTTTGCACTATGTGCAAATTAATTCCTACAGTTGCTCCATATAACTGTTATCTCACAAGACTTAAATTATAAACTAAATATATTCATCTCCTACTGCTGATGTAACAAGTTACCACAAATTTAGTGGCTTAAAACAACACAGATTTATTCTCTTATAGCTCTGCATGCATGTTCTGTCACTCAGCCATGTCCAACTCTTTGCAACCCTATGGACTGTGGCCCACGAGGTTCTTCTGCCCATGGGATTTTCCAGACAAGAATACTGGAGTGGGTTGCCATACCCTCCTCCAGGGGATCTTCCCTGACCCAGGGATCAAACCTGCGTCTCCTGCAGCTCCTGCCTTGCAAGTGGATTCTTTACCATTGTGTCACTGGGGAAGCCCACTTACTGCTCCAAAGGTCATAAACAAGTCCGGTTAACTGGGTTAAAGTCAAGGCGTCAGCAGAACTGGTTCCTTCCATAGGATCTGAGGGAAAATCGATTTCTCTGATTCATCAGCTCCTGGTGGTCATTTACATTCCTTGCTCTGTGGTTCCTTCCTCCATCTTTAAAGCACATCACTCCAACTTCTGCTTCTCTCTCTTGTATCCATCTTATAGACCCTTGTGATCACCCTGGGTCCACAGGATCTCCATCTCAAAATCCTTAATGTAATCACACTTACAGAGTTACTAAGTCCCTTTTGCCATTTAAGCAAACACAATCACTGGTTCCCAGGCTGAATACACTGGACATATATGGGGATGATTATTCAGCCAACTACATTAGTGAGGTCAGAACTGATGATGAGTCTATGGAAGTGAGTTGGATTCTCCTATGTGTGTAATTCTGAAGTCCTATCTATCACATATACATGGTTCTGGGTGTGCAAGGGGTAAATACTGGAAGAGGTACTTTCTACCTTCACAAAAAAATGTAAAATAGTTCTTATTCTGAGAATGAAGACTGACTAATAACCTAGAAAGAAGCAGTCTTGTGTCTGTATGTGCATCTGTAAAGATTTTCAAGTCCCAACCATAGTAAGGGAGGGCAAGACAAGAGGTCCCATGGAAGGGTGTTACTCAGCATCATCCAATCTCAAGAACAGAACTGTGATGTCCTGTACTTTGCACTATGTGCAAATTAATTCCTACAGTTGCTCCATATAACTGTTATCTCACAAGACTTAAATTATAAACTAAATATATTCATCTCCTACTGCTGATGTAACAAGTTACCACAAATTTAGTGGCTTAAAACAACACAGATTTATTCTCTTATAGCTCTGCATGCATGTTCTGTCACTCAGCCATGTCCAACTCTTTGCAACCCTATGGACTGTGGCCCACGAGGTTCTTCTGCCCATGGGATTTTCCAGACAAGAATACTGGAGTGGGTTGCCATACCCTCCTCCAGGGGATCTTCCCTGACCCAGGGATCAAACCTGCGTCTCCTGCAGCTCCTGCCTTGCAAGTGGATTCTTTACCATTGTGTCACTGGGGAAGCCCACTTACTGCTCCAAAGGTCATAAACAAGTCCGGTTAACTGGGTTAAAGTCAAGGCGTCAGCAGAACTGGTTCCTTCCATAGGATCTGAGGGAAAATCGATTTCTCTGATTCATCAGCTCCTGGTGGTCATTTACATTCCTTGCTCTGTGGTTCCTTCCTCCATCTTTAAAGCACATCACTCCAACTTCTGCTTCTCTCTCTTGTATCCATCTTATAGACCCTTGTGATCACCCTGGGTCCACAGGATCTCCATCTCAAAATCCTTAATGTAATCACACTTACAGAGTTACTAAGTCCCTTTTGCCATTTAAGCAAACACAATCACTGGTTCCCAGGCTGAATACACTGGACATATATGGGGATGATTATTCAGCCAACTACATTAGTGAGGTCAGAACTGATGATGAGTCTATGGAAGTGAGTTGGATTCTCCTATGTGTGTAATTCTGAAGTCCTATCTATCACATATACATGGTTCTGGGTGTGCAAGGGGTAAATACTGGAAGAGGTACTTTCTACCTTCACAATTCATGGTAATAAACAAGAGAATAAGAGGAGCTATGCAGCAAAATAAGACATATTTGAGCTTAAATAAAACTCGAGACAGAATATCTTATAATGTAGTACAAACATTGTAAAGCATAGACCAGAGACAGGCGGTAATTTTTTAAAAAATATTTTGGGGGGGGATGGGGAGGGAGTGGGGCAGGCGGGCCACTTCTATTGGTCTTTCATTTATTCAGTTTCATCCATCTTTGTTCTTTGGCCCGTGTGGGCCTCCCATCGCAGTGGCCTCTATTGTCGCAGAGCAGCAGCTCTGGGCACATGCGCTTGCACATGCAAGGCAGTGTCCTTACCCACTGGACCACCAGGGAAGCCCAGGAGGTAATTTTAAGTAAGTGGTGTTTTAATCACAATGTCTACTAAAGGAAGGAGTTAATCTTAGGAGAAAGATGAGGTGTAGCTCTGATTATTTTAAGAATTCAAAGAGATAACTTACATAACACACTAAGCAGAGTGTCTAACTTAGTGCTCAAAAATGTTAATTATTATAATTTCTTCCAATGCTCTGAGATCAAGACTATTTTCTTTCCCTGAGTTTGCAATGATGAATCTACATACAATTCTTTCCTTGTCAGATAAGCACTTGCATTACTACTCCCGAAGAGGGTGCTGACAGTGAGCTGAAGGAAATCTCCAAAGACCACCATGCCCAGCAGACTAGCAGGACAATCTTTGACATGCTTTTCTTTTCTCAATTGACCTCTTTTCCTGGGTTAAAGTTGAGTAGCTGGGCATTAGCTGCTACTTGGAAAAGTGCTGAGTGGCTGCTGCGTTTTGTCAGCGTTGTCCAAGGCCAGCCGGAGAATGTCAGCATGACTCCTTCCTTCCCATTTTGCATTTGGCAAAGACTTACATTGTGCTGCTTAGAAAGGTGGAAAGTGATGAAAATGCATAGTTCTTTCTAGGCACATCATATCGTACACCCACTTAAAATGCCATCTTCCCAAGAGTTTATTGAGCTAATAGAAACAGCTCTGAAAAATCGCAAAAAGAAACCATCATCTATCTGAAAGGAAGTCTAGTTGTAGCAGGCAAATTTAAGAAGCAATCTTTCTGCTCCCTGTTTCTCCACTAACTGACTGGTAATAGGTTAACTGGTATGTATTTCCCATTGGTCAAAAGGGGTAGTCATAATTACCCAATAAAAACTACATAAAAGATGCATCTTTATTAACAAACAGTAAATGATGGGTTATTTTCCATTGGTAGTCCTATGTTTGTCCTGACCTGACACAGTTTAAGTTCATCACTGGGCTTGATGGACTTGACTTTCTCTCCCCTCACCATTTTGGACCTCCCAAAAGTCTTTGACCTAAACTATTCACTTTTAATTTTTTTGAAACCTTGTGACACGTTCCAATAAAGGCAAGAAGAAGCCACCATCTCTCATTCTCCTTCTTCTAAACTTTTTTATTCTCTTAGAAGACTCCTCTGCTTGCCTTGAATCCTGGTAGCCTAGCCCTTTGGTTGAAAGTGAGGTTTAGAACTCTCTCTTCAAGGTTATCAATGCAGTGGAGGTTTGGAGCAAGGTAAACTGCCTTTGTATGAATTATTATCCTTTCAGAGAATGATTACCCTATTAAATATGTTAACCATCTAACCCTAACCCAAACTCAGATACAGAAGGATGAATCAGAAAGGGGAAAAATAAATATGCGTGAAAATGAAAGATTATATATATATATATATATATATATATATATATATATATATGAAAATGTCAACGTTCAAGGTACAAGGGGGTGGGAGAATTAATAAGTAACACAAACAGAAGGAAAAGGTAAGGACAACAATATTTATTTTGTCAGTTTAAAGACAAAGACCTATTAATATTTCCTGCCCAAGGCTTCAAAATTATTCTCACTCTCCTATAATCTTCTAGCCTCAGACAATAAGATTATACATACACACACAACAATCCAATGAGACAACTGGGTTACACACATTTTCCTCCTTCCTCTAGGGCTTCCTAGCACTGCTTGAAATCTAATAGGGGCAGAATGTTATGAAGGGGAATGAAGTCTGTACAGTCCACTTTAGATAATTTCATACAGTACATTTAAAATGCTCTTATAATTTACTTGAATATCTATGTCCACTAGATAATAAGAGAATGATTAACATGTAGTCACTAAGGAACAGAAAGGAAACTGGCACCTCTAGCCATGGCCCCTAGTAGAGTCAACCAACTACAAGGCAAATCACTAATACTCTCCTGTCAAGCAATCTTTCTGCTCCCTGTTTCTCCACTAACTGACTGGTAATAGGTTAACTGGTATGTATTTCCCATTGGTCAAAAGGGTAGTCATAATTACCCAATAAAAACTACATAAAAGATGCATCTTTATTAACAAACAGTAAATGATGGGTTATTTTCCATTGGTAGTCCTATGTTTGTCCTGACCTGACACAGTTTAAGTTCATCACTGGGCTTGATGGACTTGACTTCCTCTCCTCACCATTTTGGACCTCCCAAAAGTCTTTGACCTAAACTATTCACTTTTAATTTTTTTGAAACCTTGTGACACGTTCCAATAAAGGCAAGAAGAAGCCACCATCTCTCATTCTCCTTCTTCTAAACTTTTTTATTCTCTTAGAAGACTCCTCTGCTTGCCTTGAATCCTGGTAGCCTAGCCCTTTGGTTGAAAGTGAGGTTTAGAACTCTCTCTTCAAGGTTATCAATGCAGTGGAGGTTTGGAGCAAGGTAAACTGCCTTTGTATGAATTATTATCCTTTCAGAGAATGATTACCCTATTAAATATGTTAACCATCTAACCCTAACCCAAACTCAGATACAGAAGGATGAATCAGAAAGGGGAAAAATAAATATGCGTGAAAATGAAAGATTATATATATATATATATATATATATATATATATATATATATATATGAAAATGTCAACGTTCAAGGTACAAGGGGGTGGGAGAATTAATAAGTAACACAAACAGAAGGAAAAGGTAAGGACAACAATATTTATTTTGTCAGTTTAAAGACAAAGACCTATTAATATTTCCTGCCCAAGGCTTCAAAATTATTCTCACTCTCCTATAATCTTCTAGCCTCAGACAATAAGATTATACATACACACACAACAATCCAATGAGACAACTGGGTTACACACATTTTCCTCCTTCCTCTAGGGCTTCCTAGCACTGCTTGAAATCTAATAGGGGCAGAATGTTATGAAGGGGAATGAAGTCTGTACAGTCCACTTCAGATAATTTCATACAGTACATTTAAAATGCTCTTATAATTTACTTGAATATCTATGTCCACTAGATAATAAGAGAATGATTAACATGTAGTCACTAAGGAACAGAAAGGAAACTGGCACCTCTAGCCATGGCCCCTAGTAGAGTCAACCAACTACAAGGCAAATCACTAATACTCTCCTGCCCTTGCACAACCAACCTCACATTGAATTACTTTTCTTTTATGTATATGATAAAACAATGGAACTAGTTTGTTAAATAAAATGGCTACCACAGCTGCATGAATGTAGCTTTGTATTCAAAGTCAGTCACTCTCATACACTGTCCCTAACATTTTTTTCCAACCATATCTCTCAGCACTTGCTTCTAGTTACTCCAACCTGACTAGCATACTCCCTGTCCCCATACACGTTCCCACCTCACTTGTCTCAGGTAACCTGGAAAATAAACGGATGTCCTCCTGCCTCAAGCCATTAGAATTAGATATCATAAAACCTTGGCATTAGATGTGATTTTTTAGGTCATTTGGTCTAATTTTCTAATCTATAATATTCTGCAAAGTAACCAACCTAGACCTGAACACCTATTTTTTTCTATTTTTTCAGCCTGAGCATTACTGTCTTTCAAATTATTTTCAGAAATAAAGAAAGTAAAAGGAGCTTGGAGCCTTATGTTGAAGAATTCCTGGTTAACTAGGCTGATAGATGGAATTAAGGGTTGTGAGGCCATCTATGTTGCAATGAGCACACCTAGAGCCCAGATCTTGGTTTCTAATACCCTTCTCTAGTAAAAGGAACCAGGGCTCTTTGGAGAAATGGCTGATTCTAAGATTGGGTCAGAAAATACATAAGATGAACCTAGAGCATCTTACAGTGCCAGAAATTAAGAAAGTGCTAAAAAAATAATAATAAAGGCATAATTATTGGGTATGTCAGAGGGCCACAGGCGTCAATAGCCAAAAACAGAACCATTGAGCAACAAAATAGATAAACAGCATTGGATTTTAACCCCCCAAATAGAATAAATACCTATGTGTGCATGCCAAGCTGCTTCAGTTGTGTCTGAATTTTTCCTCCTTCCTCTAGGGCTTCCTAGCACTGCTTGAAATCTAATAGGGGCAGAATGTTATGAAGGGGAATGAAGTCTGTACAGTCCACTTTAGATAATTTCATACAGTACATTTAAAATGCTCTTATAATTTACTTGAATATCTATGTCCACTAGATAATAAGAGAATGATTAACATGTAGTCACTAAGGAACAGAAAGGAAACTGGCACCTCTAGCCATGGCCCCTAGTAGAGTCAACCAACTACAAGGCAAATCACTAATACTCTCCTGCCCTTGCACAACCAACCTCACATTGAATTACTTTTCTTTTATGTATATGATAAAACAATGGAACTAGTTTGTTAAATAAAATGGCTACCACAGCTGCATGAATGTAGCTTTGTATTCAAAGTCAGTCACTCTCATACACTGTCCCTAACATTTTTTTCCAACCATATCTCTCAGCACTTGCTTCTAGTTACTCCAACCTGACTAGCATACTCCCTGTCCCCATACACGTTCCCACCTCACTTGTCTCAGGTAACCTGGAAAATAAACGGATGTCCTCCTGCCTCAAGCCATTAGAATTAGATATCATAAAACCTTGGCATTAGATGTGATTTTTTAGGTCATTTGGTCTAATTTTCTAATCTATAATATTCTGCAAAGTAACCAACCTAGACCTGAACACCTATTTTTTTCTATTTTTTCAGCCTGAGCATTACTGTCTTTCAAATTATTTTCAGAAATAAAGAAAGTAAAAGGAGCTTGGAGCCTTATGTTGAAGAATTCCTGGTTAACTAGGCTGATAGATGGAATTAAGGGTTGTGAGGCCATCTATGTTGCAATGAGCACACCTAGAGCCCAGATCTTGGTTTCTAATACCCTTCTCTAGTAAAAGGAACCAGGGCTCTTTGGAGAAATGGCTGATTCTAAGATTGGGTCAGAAAATACATAAGATGAACCTAGAGCATCTTACAGTGCCAGAAATTAAGAAAGTGCTAAAAAAATAATAATAAAGGCATAATTATTGGGTATGTCAGAGGGCCACAGGCGTCAATAGCCAAAAACAGAACCATTGAGCAACAAAATAGATAAACAGCATTGGATTTTAACCCCCCAAATAGAATAAATACCTATGTGTGCATGCCAAGCTGCTTCAGTTGTGTCTGAATTTTTGCGACCCTATGGATTGTAGCCTGCCAGGCTTCTCTGTCTATGTGATTCTCCAGGCAAGAATATTGGAGTGGGTTGCCATTCTTTCTCCTTCAGGGGATCTTCTCTGACTGAGGGATTGAATTCATGTCTCTTATGTCTCCTGCACTGGCAGGTGGGTTCTTTGTCACTAGTGCCACCTGGGAAACCATATATCCATAAGTCCATATTAAAATAAATAAATGATTAGATAAATGAAAATTGACAAATCTCATGGCTAATACAATTCCCAATAATTTATGTAAATACTCCAATCTCAAAAAAAATATAACTCCCCATTCCTTAAGTGAGCTACAAATAGTGACTTCCTTCCAGGGAGTACAGTATGGAAAAGGAGATAAAGAGAGAAACTTTACAGGACAGAAATCTGACAAACGCTATCTCAGCCAGGCGATGCAGGCTGTAATCAACAGTGGTAAGTCAGGACCCTTCTTATGTTGTGATGAAAATGGCACCTTACCCCTCGGCTCTTCTTCCCTCAAACATATAACCCCAGTCTAATCATAAGAAAAACATCAAGAACTAACTCGAGTTGAGGTACTTTCTACAAAATGCCTCACCAGTACTCCTCAAAACTGTCAAGATCATCAGAAACAAAGGAAAAAAAAAGTCTGAGAAGCCATCACAGTCAAGAAGGGTCTAAGAAAGAGATAGGACTAAATGGAATATGCTACCCTAGATGGAATCCTGGAACAGCAAAAGCATATTATGAACATTCTAAGGAAATAAAGTGTGGACCTTTGTTAATAATTTATCAATATTCATTCACTAATTGTGATGAATGTACCAAAATAATATAAGATGCCAGTAACAGGGGATACTACCTGAAGGGTATATGGACATTCTGCACTATTTCTGCAATTTTTAAAATACAAAGATTGGGTCAAGAAAATACATAAGATGAACCTAGAGCATCTTACAGTGCCAGAAATTAAGAAAGTGCTAAAAATAATAAAAATTTGGGTATGTCAGAGGGCCACAGGCGTCAATAGCCAAAAACAGAACCATTGAGCAACAAAATAGATAAACAGCATTGGATTTTAACCCCCCAAATAGAATAAATACCTATGTGTGCATGCCAAGCTGCTTCAGTTGTGTCTGAATTTTTGCGACCCTATGGATTGTAGCCTGCCAGGCTTCTCTGTCTATGTGATTCTCCAGGCAAGAATATTGGAGTGGGTTGCCATTCTTTCTCCTTCAGGGGATCTTCTCTGACTGAGGGATTGAATTCATGTCTCTTATGTCTCCTGCACTGGCAGGTGGGTTCTTTGTCACTAGTGCCACCTGGGAAACCATATATCCATAAGTCCATATTAAAATAAATAAATGATTAGATAAATGAAAATTGACAAATCTCATGGCTAATACAATTCCCAATAATTTATGTAAATACTCCAATCTCAAAAAAAATATAACTCCCCATTCCTTAAGTGAGCTACAAATAGTGACTTCCTTCCAGGGAGTACAGTATGGAAAAGGAGATAAAGAGAGAAACTTTACAGGACAGAAATCTGACAAACGCTATCTCAGCCAGGCGATGCAGGCTGTAATCAACAGTGGTAAGTCAGGACCCTTCTTATGTTGTGATGAAAATGGCACCTTACCCCTCGGCTCTTCTTCCCTCAAACATATAACCCCAGTCTAATCATAAGAAAAACATCAAGAACTAACTCGAGTTGAGGTACTTTCTACAAAATGCCTCACCAGTACTCCTCAAAACTGTCAAGATCATCAGAAACAAAGGAAAAAAAAAGTCTGAGAAGCCATCACAGTCAAGAAGGGTCTAAGAAAGAGATAGGACTAAATGGAATATGCTACCCTAGATGGAATCCTGGAACAGCAAAAGCATATTATGAACATTCTAAGGAAATAAAGTGTGGACCTTTGTTAATAATTTATCAATATTCATTCACTAATTGTGATGAATGTACCAAAATAATATAAGATGCCAGTAACAGGGGATACTACCTGAAGGGTATATGGACATTCTGCACTATTTCTGCAATTTTTATATAAATCCAAATTATTCACAAAACTTTATTTTAAAAATGTAGCAGAGGTAATGAGGAATGTGGAGGGGTGAGTGGGCAGTGGGATGGAAAAGAGAAAAAGGATGGAAATACAGGACCTGAATCTAGTTGGAAGCCATAGTGGTTCCACTTGCAAAGTAACCTGGGTCCATCTGGGACCCTTCAATACATGATCCTTTCACTCCTCCCCATTCCACTCCCAGCCTATTGCTGTCTTGGTCCTGGTCTCATTTCTGAATGGATGCTACCCATAAACACACCACCCTGTGGTTTCAAGGAAAAATAGAGCAAGGGGGTGAGTCCTAGTGTCAAGAAGTAGCAGGAGTATCCTCAGAGCCCTTTCCTCCCTCCTTCCTTCCTCTTGTCTCCTTCCTGTCTTCTCTTGGGGAATGATAAGGTACAATGATCATCCTGAAAATTGAAGATATGTGAATCAGTCAGAGTTTAATCAGGTAAACAAGTCAATTGGAGTATTTGAAACCGCGGAAATGGATACCACAAGTGAGAGGAGAGCTAAGATGCGAGCTGGAGATGGTGAGGCAGCCTGAGATAAGCAAGAGCAGGAAACCCTGCACAACAGCCCCCTGCCCTAGGAGGCCAAGAGAGGAGGCAGTTCCTGGAGGCTGGGGAGTGAGGTCACCTCGAAGAAGCTAGAACCACGGCTGACAATAACTGCTGCCGGAGTCAGAGGGAAGAGAAATAGGATGACATCTTCCCTCTTCTTGTCCTTCAGTACCCTGCTTCCACTCAGAAGCCAGGGGAACGCAGCCTGCACAAGTCTGCCCTCCTGTATCACAGGCCAAGCAGGGAAAGGATGGGGACCAACCTGAGGCAACCAGCTCCACACAATATGCTACTTTTTAGAGAGACTATTTCTAGTTTCTCAAATAATTTCTATTATTTCCAGCTTAATGCATAATTAGATCTAGGTAGAACCAGCAGGTTGTTAAGGTTTTTATTTTTTTTAACTTGCAAATTTCAAAGCTTTTTAATAAGCACCTACTAAGATAAATAAACATGGATGATCATTCTCATTTCTTAACTGGAAGGTTGACATAGAGCTGTTTTATCAGCTCTCAAAGAAGGCCAGTCACCAGGTTAGGGGAAAGACAGGATCTGTTTCACTTGCAGCACCATTTTCTGTTGTTTCATCCTTTCTCCCTTTTAATTACACACAGGACCTCTGGCAGAGTCGAAAATAAAACTGGGAGTACCGTGCCTTGTGCAGTAACACTATTCTGAGAAACTTAGCTTTAGAAAAGAGTGGTTGGATTGTTCACTTTAAAGCTAGGGTTTGCTCTAAACAAAGCGAAACGTTCACACATTCTAAACAAACGAACAAAAATTACAGAGGAACCAATACTTGTAGTTGCTGCTGATGTTCTGGCACTGTGGAGGCAGGTACCCCAAGACTCAGATGGGAAGATGCCTCAAATAAGCAGGTGGGGGAAAAAGAAATATATAGCAACTTTTGAGAATATGTCTTCTCTATGAGTCTTATAGCATCTTAAGGGGTATTCTTATTACCAACAGTAGCCTAGTATTTCAGTGACCTCCAGAGAATGCCACAGCCTCTCCTTCTATGTCTTGTGTCACTGAATCAACTGGATTCTGACTGCCTCAGTGATACCCTGACAATGCAGGAGAAGTTTTGGAGTGCCTTGGTTTGAGGATGAAACTGCAAGCATCCTGAAGGTTTCGTACAGGAGCCTCTTCTGCTCTCTGTGGGGTCATGGGGAGCTGGACAAAGGGGCATTTGATTGTTCCAAGGATACTGGGATGTTGTAAATCACAGTGGAGATTTGAAAGGCTATTAGATTACTGGGGTGAGGCGTAACAGTGGTGGTGGTGGTGGTAGAAAGATAACCTCTGGGAAGACAGCATGTTCTACACTTCCAAAGGTCTCTTCCTGTGGTGATATTCAAATATCCAAGTCAGAAACAATCTAAAACAAAATCAACCCAAACCATACTGCTGATCTAGTGTAACTAGAGCTTTCTCGTCTCAAATTTAATCCTTTCAAAACATTGTCCTCAGAACACAATGTGTAGGTGGAAAATTATGATTAAAACTTAATAAGTAGGTATGAATAAGTTCTATGCCTCTCAAGATAGTTTTCAGTTTAGTTTCAGAATCATGAAACAACAATGACTATAAGACTTGAGCTCCACAGATGCAAACAGCAATCCTGCTGAGTGCAAGCATTCACTCAAACTAGACTGGAGTAAAGCATACGCATTTTCTATCTTACTATGTAAAGATGTGGATTAATTTTATTTCATCTAGGGAAGAATAATTTGTTATACTTATCAATGTTATTATTTATATGAAATTCATCATTGAACTGCATACCAATCACTTTAATAAGCAGTTTATTTTGTAAATACAGCTTCAACCAAAAGTGAAGTTGCTCCTGAACTTAAAAATAAATGCATTATTAATAAAAGGCTTTTAAAGTGATATGAAAATCACGGTTTCATTATCTTTTTTCCTGGGGAACTTCCTAAAATGAATAACAGCTTCCTTTGCATTTCCAAACAGGAAACTCTGCAAGCTTCACCAAGAGTAAAGCTTAGTTATTAGGTCAGTTGCTCACAAATATTTTAGAACAAGCATTACTTCAGCATTTCAGTATTGGCTAAAACAGCTTTAATATGCAAGACAGGATGTAAGATGCTTCGCTGATCCAAATGCCAGTCTATGGATTTGAAAGACTAAAGACCACATCACTAGAAGGCTGACAGAAGTGACACTTTGCAAAGTGCCAATGATTTATGCCAGTGCCGTCTTGATGATACTGTTATAGACAGCACTGTCATTAAAAAGTCCCCGCTGACTTCCTTCTACATTTACGGTGCACAAATTATAGGTGAGCCCAAAGATCGAACCCTCCCTGCCTTTAAGATTTCAGTGACCATGTATTTCTCATTTAGGGTAGTTATTTCTTATACTGTCCTCTCTACCTGATCTTTATTTCATCTATAAACATGCAGTGAGAAGGAAAGGAATTTTATTCATCCTGTTAAGAAATGTGAAAGTTACACACATTCCTGCATGCTCTCACAACTATAAACTGGAAGGGATGTTTCTCATGTATCAAAAGTCTTTCACAGGCCACTCTTATTATAGAAAAGACACCAAACATAATTTTTAACTATTAAACTGGGAGCAGGGATGTTTCTCATGTATCAGGTGGAAAATTATGATTAAAACTTAATAAGTAGGTATGAATAAGTTCTATGCCTCTCAAGATAGTTTTCAGTTTAGTTTCAGAATCATGAAACAACAATGACTATAAGACTTGAGCTCCACAGATGCAAACAGCAATCCTGCTGAGTGCAAGCATTCACTCAAACTAGACTGGAGTAAAGCATACGCATTTTCTATCTTACTATGTAAAGATGTGGATTAATTTTATTTCATCTAGGGAAGAATAATTTGTTATACTTATCAATGTTATTATTTATATGAAATTCATCATTGAACTGCATACCAATCACTTTAATAAGCAGTTTATTTTGTAAATACAGCTTCAACCAAAAGTGAAGTTGCTCCTGAACTTAAAAATAAATGCATTATTAATAAAAGGCTTTTAAAGTGATATGAAAATCACGGTTTCATTATCTTTTTTCCTGGGGAACTTCCTAAAATGAATAACAGCTTCCTTTGCATTTCCAAACAGGAAACTCTGCAAGCTTCACCAAGAGTAAAGCTTAGTTATTAGGTCAGTTGCTCACAAATATTTTAGAACAAGCATTACTTCAGCATTTCAGTATTGGCTAAAACAGCTTTAATATGCAAGACAGGATGTAAGATGCTTCGCTGATCCAAATGCCAGTCTATGGATTTGAAAGACTAAAGACCACATCACTAGAAGGCTGACAGAAGTGACACTTTGCAAAGTGCCAATGATTTATGCCAGTGCCGTCTTGATGATACTGTTATAGACAGCACTGTCATTAAAAAGTCCCCGCTGACTTCCTTCTACATTTACGGTGCACAAATTATAGGTGAGCCCAAAGATCGAACCCTCCCTGCCTTTAAGATTTCAGTGACCATGTATTTCTCATTTAGGGTAGTTATTTCTTATACTGTCCTCTCTACCTGATCTTTATTTCATCTATAAACATGCAGTGAGAAGGAAAGGAATTTTATTCATCCTGTTAAGAAATGTGAAAGTTACACACACATTCCCTGCATGCTCTCACAACTATAAACTGGAAGGGATGTTTCTCATGTATCAAAAGTCTTTCACAGGCCACTCTTATTATAGAAAAAGACACCAAACATAATTTTTAAAGAGCATATTTGGAAGCACAGCGCTGGAGCAGACTGTCAGGATTGCTATGGTTTGACCTTTAGCAACGTGTATTATATTTCATCACTGCATGGCGACTTGGGCATTTCCAAGACAGCTTTTGAAACAGTAAAGAGCAGATAATTTCTAAGTACTTAACTTTAAATGTTTTCTGCTAAACTTCTGCTTCATACAAGTAAATATTTACTGTATAAATATGAGTGAATTTTTAGAAATACTCTGAAGGCAATTTTTAAACAGCATTGTTCTCAAATCGCATTTATAGAGAGACCAATCATTTTATCTAGTACTTGGTAAAAGTACTCCAAATTTTATTAGCTAATCTCAATTTACTAAAGTGAAGTCAAGATTAAAGGATTTCTTTCCAACGAGGATTACAATAACTTTACAGACTTTATTTTTCTGGAAAAAACTGCAGACAAGCCCAGAAACATTTATATGTGCTTAATTTATCTGAAACAACTGCTTTTTTAAGTTTCTTTATGTCTTTACCTCACAATAAAACAGATGACTTTGAAAACATAGTGTAAAAAGAAACTGGACCAAAAGATTTACTTGCAACTCTATTAGTCAAAGTTTATGGTGTTGGTAGTGTTCTTTTCTTAGTGTGCTATTAAATATAGACTTATACTAAATGAGTTCATAAAAAACTTTAAAGACCAAATTTTTCTAAATGCAAGCCATCAACGATGAAGTTTATGTTGAAAACTAAAATTTACGAAACAAGAACAACCTTCTGATTTTTTGGAAAATGGAGATGAAATAAAAAGCTCAATCTAAAATAACCACACAAACAGTATTAAATCAAGATGTGCTTTTCAATCCCCGCACAAAGTTATAGGTGAGCCCAAAGATCGAACCCTCCCTGCCTTTAAGATTTCAGTGACCATGTATTTCTCATTTAGGGTAGTTATTTCTTATACTGTCCTCTCTACCTGATCTTTATTTCATCTATAAACATGCAGTGAGAAGGAAAGGAATTTTATTCATCCTGTTAAGAAATGTGAAAGTTACACACACATTCCCTGCATGCTCTCACAACTATAAACTGGAAGGGATGTTTCTCATGTATCAAAAGTCTTTCACAGGCCACTCTTATTATAGAAAAAGACACCAAACATAATTTTTAAAGAGCATATTTGGAAGCACAGCGCTGGAGCAGACTGTCAGGATTGCTATGGTTTGACCTTTAGCAACGTGTATTATATTTCATCACTGCATGGCGACTTGGGCATTTCCAAGACAGCTTTTGAAACAGTAAAGAGCAGATAATTTCTAAGTACTTAACTTTAAATGTTTTCTGCTAAACTTCTGCTTCATACAAGTAAATATTTACTGTATAAATATGAGTGAATTTTTAGAAATACTCTGAAGGCAATTTTTAAACAGCATTGTTCTCAAATCGCATTTATAGAGAGACCAATCATTTTATCTAGTACTTGGTAAAAGTACTCCAAATTTTATTAGCTAATCTCAATTTACTAAAGTGAAGTCAAGATTAAAGGATTTCTTTCCAACGAGGATTACAATAACTTTACAGACTTTATTTTTCTGGAAAAAACTGCAGACAAGCCCAGAAACATTTATATGTGCTTAATTTATCTGAAACAACTGCTTTTTTAAGTTTCTTTATGTCTTTACCTCACAATAAAACAGATGACTTTGAAAACATAGTGTAAAAAGAAACTGGCCCAAAAGATTTACTTGCAACTCTATTAGTCAAAGTTTATGGTGTTGGTAGTGTTCTTTTCTTAGTGTGCTATTAAATATAGACTTATACTAAATGAGTTCATAAAAAACTTTAAAGACCAAATTTTTCTAAATGCAAGCCATCAACGATGAAGTTTATGTTGAAAACTAAAATTTACGAAACAAGAACAACCTTCTGATTTTTTGGAAAATGGAGATGAAATAAAAAGCTCAATCTAAAATAACCACACAAACAGTATTAAATCAAGATGTGCTTTTCAATAAACCAACCACATTGAGAATTAAAATACACCATTACTTTCTGTTTTGCTGGAGGCTACAGAGGCGGACAACCAGGAGACAAAGGAAACAAAGCTTCAGCCAAAGGAACTGGAAATTGAGGACGGCTCCTACCCCAGGGGTTTCCAGTGCCCAGCCGAGCACTGAGACACCTGTCTAAGCTGACTCATGGGCTATAAATATCAGAGGTAGGGCAGGTAGACCATCATATTGTAGGGGCGATGGAAGTGGAGATGGACAAATGCCAAATGATTGCTCCAAAATAAGTGTTATAAAAATGTTTAACTTTTCATTACACAAACAGTGCATTGATATATCCTCCATAATTAAAAAATTAAACATAACAAATAAAGCTAAAACTTAAGAAAACCCTCTGAACTCTCCCTTTTAAAAATCCATTTACATATTAGACGTGACCTAAATGTCAACCAGCACAGGAGGATGACTAAACAAACCATCGTACCTGCCTACTAGTAAGTATTATACTATGCAACTCTAGAATAACATCGGGTTTGGGGCGAGTTTTTGTTGTTGTTTTATTTTGGCCTTACCACACACCTTACTAGATCTTAGTTCCCCCTACCCACGACCAGGGGTTGATCTGAGGCCACCACAGTGAACGTACCAAGTCCTAACCACTAGACTGCCACAGAAAGTCCAACATAGATTTTTTTATGCACAAACACAGAAAGATCTCTAAGACATACTACTAAGTCAAAAAAAAAAAAATTAGAGAATGACATATAATGTATGATACTATTTGTATAAAATATATCATTTATGTAAAACAATATTAATACTCATCTTTGGGAATCCTCGTCTGGATCCCAATACCTATGCCTGTTGCCATGTTTGACACATAATCATGGACCATCTTGTCATTTGTTTTCTAGTGTCTCACACTTAGTTTTTCATTTGAGTATACTTCAGAAAAACCCTCCACAGCACCAAGCACCCCCAAGAGTAAACACCCAGTGAATACTCTTTAGACATATATTATTGTGCTTAAGAAGACCAGTGATAAAGGATGACAGCTATAATTTTGGTAAGTTTATTTCAGTCAGTTTCATTCAGTTCAGTTGCTCAGTCGTGTCTGACTCTGCGATCCCATGGACTGCAGTACGTCAGGCTTCCCTGTCCTTCACCATCTCTCAGAGCTTGCTCAAACTCATGTCCATTGACTCAGTGATGCCATCCTATCATCTTGGTCTCTGCTGTCCCCTTCTCCATCTGCCTTCTATTTTTCCCAGCATGACAGTCTTTTTCAATAGGCTTAGAATAATGTGAGATTCACTGCAAATGCATATTCACCTTTTGAAATTATTATTTTTTCACTTTCTTTTAATAAGAGAAAAGCAATTTTTGTTTGCTTGTTTTAAAATCTTCAGAGTTGTCATGAATAAGAAAAGCTGCTGGTCCATTTCCCACTTACTGATAATTAGTAACAATTTACTCTTTGACTCATTTTATTCTCTGTGCTACATATTCACTATGTGGCCTGGCAGAAAAGTGGACCAGTTTAAAAAATTCTCACACTGGTAATTTGTACCTCCTTGTAAGTATTTGCCTATGGTTTAAAAGAAAACATACTCTTTTACTTTGTCTTAGCTAAAGTATAATTTCACTGAATCCATTAAGAAGAGGCACTTGATCATACACAGAATCTCAATTAAGTCATGGGGTGAGGCTTGGCCTTAAACAAAAACTTACTATTTTTTTCAAAACATCTCAGTTTTTTCCTTTTTATGGTAACAATCCAAACCTATAATTATCCTTCTTACCTAAAGGAAATTAAGAGAATAATGTATTCTGTACCTAAAGTCTATAAAGCCTACAATCAATATGTTTCACACTGTAATAACCGCAGATGATCTGAAAACATAGAGCGACCCCATAAACTGTAGCATGCCAGCTCCCCTGTCCATGGGCTTTTCCAGCCAAAAATACTAGAGTGGGTTGCCATTCCCTTCTCCAGGTGATCTTCCCAACCCAAGGATTGAATCTGGGTCTTCTGCACTGCAGGCAGATTCTTTACCTTCTGAGTCACCAAGATTTACTTTTGTCCAAAAGCATCATGAAAGGTTACCTGGTGTAAATGATCAAATTTTCGTTCTGTGGATCAGAATTTAATGAATCATCTGCAAAAAAAAAAAAAACCTTTAAAATTCATCCTCAAGTTTATACTTTCTCTGCCTTACCTATTGTGTTATTTCACACAGAATAAAACAAAACCTTCTTAGTCACTGTCAGCCTCTATCTAACGTTCTTATCATAACTCCAGCTGTTCCCTCAAACCTAGCACTTGCTCCTGTCTTACTACATGTCTCACCTTCTGGGGTGCTTTCCCCCAAAGCAGGTCTTAGCACATGTTATTCTTTACCCAGAATGTCTTACATATTGCTTGTGGCAACTTCCCATGGATCCTTTCATATCCAACTTCGCTGACACCACCACAAGGGAGCCTTCCCTATCACCACCTGGCAAGGAACTTTACCACGGGCTTTGCACTTTTCTCTTCAGCAGGATTTATCTTACGTACTGGGTTTATCTGGTGATTAGACTCATGGAAGGGACCAGGTCTTCCTCCTATTTGTGTCTCCAGAAATTAACCACAGCACCTACCTCAAATAGGTGCTCACTAAATGTTTATGGAATTAATATGTTTCTTTTCACTTCTTTTCAGTGCAACAGTCCCAGGTCACTTGTGTACATCACTGGATGGTTATAGAGAGGATCGTGGAGGATGACCCTGCAAGCCAAAGGAGTTTAAACATACACAAGGGAAGCCTTGGCCAGTGAGCAGGAAGTTCGCAAAAATAATTTGTGTCTTTCAAAATGCAACATTTCTCCACAGCACAAAGGGTCTCAGTTAGTTGATGGCCTTAAAGACAAAAGTTCTTTATTCCATATTACATAATTGGCATTGAAAGAAAAATGACCTTAGAATCTTAACCTTAAAAATGTAATTTTTGCTTTGTTTGAAAAGAGAATAATAGAGAAATCCAAGCTGAGGAAAAGAGCCAAGAAAAAGAATCCCAGTTATCTGGAAATTAAACAAACTATTCCAGCTTTTCAGACGGTCGAATAACAAACAAAATGCAAAAGAACGAGCAGAAAGAGCCCCCTCTCTTCTGTCTTTCTTTTCTTGTATAGTCTATTCCTAATAAGAATATAAATAAGTTGTCTTCTACACTGGTTCAAAGTGAACGTTTCAGTAGCTTGAGTGTGGACAGCTAAGAGTACACTGCCTGCTTGATTTCTCCATATCACCTGTACGCTCCGAGGCTTTTGCTCACAAGTATGCTCTAGAATCTTCAGGAACGTTTGGGGGAATCTGCTTTAACCTATTCACAGGTGTTTAAGGAGCACTTCTGGAGAAAGCACTTCATGAATCTATAGGAAGGAGGTTAGCAGCAGGATCATGATCAAGTTAATTTATCCTAAAACTAATAAAGAGTAAGCTTCCAGCTTCATGGCATATGTTTTTTTAAAACTTTCAAAACTAAGATACAGATCCTCAATAAGGTAAAACCCCTGTCTCCTTCTACTCTGACTTTCCTTCTCTCACACTTTCTCTCAAGGGGAGGTATCTTAGAGTTGCCACAAACGCTAATGGACCAAGGATCCTATCCCTCTTTACCACGGGCTTTGCACTTTTCTCTTCAGCAGGATTTATCTTACGTACTGGGTTTATCTGGTGATTAGACTCATGGAAGGGACCAGGTCTTCCTCCTATTTGTGTCTCCAGAAATTAACCACAGCACCTACCTCAAATAGGTGCTCACTAAATGTTTATGGAATTAATATGTTTCTTTTCACTTCTTTTCAGTGCAACAGTCCCAGGTCACTTGTGTACATCACTGGATGGTTATAGAGAGGATCGTGGAGGATGACCCTGCAAGCCAAAGGAGTTTAAACATACACAAGGGAAGCCTTGGCCAGTGAGCAGGAAGTTCGCAAAAATAATTTGTGTCTTTCAAAATGCAACATTTCTCCACAGCACAAAGGGTCTCAGTTAGTTGATGGCCTTAAAGACAAAAGTTCTTTATTCCATATTACATAATTGGCATTGAAAGAAAAATGACCTTAGAATCTTAACCTTAAAAATGTAATTTTTGCTTTGTTTGAAAAGAGAATAATAGAAAAATCCAAGCTGAGGAAAAGAGCCAAGAAAAAGAATCCCAGTTATCTGGAAATTAAACAAACTATTCCAGCTTTTCAGACGGTCGAATAACAAACAAAATGCAAAAGAACGAGCAGAAAGAGCCCCCTCTCTTCTGTCTTTCTTTTCTTGTATAGTCTATTCCTAATAAGAATATAAATAAGTTGTCTTCTACACTGGTTCAAAGTGAACGTTTCAGTAGCTTGAGTGTGGACAGCTAAGAGTACACTGCCTGCTTGATTTCTCCAGATCACCTGTACGCCCGAGGCTTTTGCTCACAAGTATGCTCTAGAATCTTCAGGAACGTTTGGGGGAATCTGCTTTAACCTATTCACAGGTGTTTAAGGAGCACTTCTGGAGAAAGCACTTCATGAATCTATAGGAAGGAGGTTAGCAGCAGGATCATGATCAAGTTAATTTATCCTAAAACTAATAAAGAGTAAGCTTCCAGCTTCATGGCATATGTTTTTTTAAAACTTTCAAAACTAAGATACAGATCCTCAATAAGGTAAAACCCCTGTCTCCTTCTACTCTGACTTTCCTTCTCTCACACTTTCTCTCAAGGGGAGGTATCTTAGAGTTGCCACAAACATTTTGAGATTTAAGAAGCTAAGTTAGTGCTGCACTTAGTGTGGGTTTTGTGAGAAGTTTATGTGACTTGCAGTCACTTCTACGCTATGTGTTTAGTCATATCTGACTCTTTGTGACCCCATGCACTGCCACAACAGTGCCGGGCCAGATGTGTCTCCATATCTTTGAAAAACACGATGGAGGATACTAACTGTTCACCTTACATTATATCCTCTGGGCCTTTGCTCTTGTTATTTCTCCTATCCAGCCTTGCCTTCCTACTTCCTCCAATGAAACTCCTACCTAAGATCAAATGCCACCTCCTCAATGAAGCCTTCTCAAGTATAAATCTCTCCATCTGTTTTTCATTCTATTGCTTTCATTCTATTGCTTTCATGTATGTCTCCATTTAAAAACTAACAAATACTAAGCTATAATTTAATTATCTCTGAGCATGACTATCTCTTCCACTAGATTATAAACTCTTGGAGGGCCAGAAAATGACTTACTTAACTTTGTACTGTCCACAGCATCAACCATGGTATCAAACAACGGTGCCTAGAAATTGCTGACGGGAACTTAAATTTCTAACTTGATCTGTTCTTTTGTTAACATGAAGCTGAATGTATTTCTTTGTCTCATGCACCATTTCTGTTATTAGACCAGGCTCCTCCACAAAGATAAAAATACTGAGACAGAGAATATATACATATCATTAATATATAAACAATTAAAAATCTTCAGTCTAAGTCCTAGTGTCTTCATAAAATGAAGTTCTAGGCAGTAAATTAATCTTTGCAAGACTAAGGGCTTAAAAGAAGACAGAAAAGACCACTGAAGGTCACAATTTGCATATTGATCTAACTGTATGCTTATTCTCTTACAAACACGTAATTAACTTTGCTTTTATTGAATTTTAGTTCTAAACCAATTTTATTAGTCATAGTATCACTGGTAATTTCAGGGAGACAGTATTGAAGGTCAAAAATTTGATTTGAATTTCTAAGCTTCCAGCTTCATGGCATATGTTTTTTTAAAACTTTCAAAACTAAGATACAGATCCTCAATAAGGTAAAACCCCTGTCTCCTTCTACTCTGACTTTCCTTCTCTCACACTTTCTCTCAAGGGGAGGTATCTTAGAGTTGCCACAAACATTTTGAGATTTAAGAAGCTAAGTTAGTGCTGCACTTAGTGTGGGTTTTGTGAGAAGTTTATGTGACTTGCAGTCACTTCTACGCTATGTGTTTAGTCATATCTGACTCTTTGTGACCCCATGCACTGCCACAACAGTGCCGGGCCAGATGTGTCTCCATATCTTTGAAAAACACGATGGAGGATACTAACTGTTCACCTTACATTATATCCTCTGGGCCTTTGCTCTTGTTATTTCTCCTATCCAGCCTTGCCTTCCTACTTCCTCCAATGAAACTCCTACCTAAGATCAAATGCCACCTCCTCAATGAAGCCTTCTCAAGTATAAATCTCTCCATCTGTTTTTCATTCTATTGCTTTCATTCTATTGCTTTCATGTATGTCTCCATTTAAAAACTAACAAATACTAAGCTATAATTTAATTATCTCTGAGCATGACTATCTCTTCCACTAGATTATAAACTCTTGGGGGGCCAGAAAATGACTTACTTAACTTTGTACTGTCCACAGCATCAACCATGGTATCAAACAACGGTGCCTAGAAATTGCTGACGGGAACTTAAATTTCTAACTTGATCTGTTCTTTTGTTAACATGAAGCTGAATGTATTTCTTTGTCTCATGCACCATTTCTGTTATTAGACCAGGCTCCTCCACAAAGATAAAAATACTGAGACAGAGAATATATACATATCATTAATATATAAACAATTAAAAATCTTCAGTCTAAGTCCTAGTGTCTTCATAAAATGAAGTTCTAGGCAGTAAATTAATCTTTGCAAGACTAAGGGCTTAAAAGAAGACAGAAAAGACCACTGAAGGTCACAATTTGCATATTGATCTAACTGTATGCTTATTCTCTTACAAACACGTAATTAACTTTGCTTTTATTGAATTTTAGTTCTAAACCAATTTTATTAGTCATAGTATCACTGGTAATTTCAGTGAAGTATGAGAGACAGATGTTAGTTAAGAAGATAGTACAGATACTAATCTATCTGGATAATAGATTTAATACATACTGAATGTATTGCTTTGTCGGCATTGGGTATGATCAATAGCTGTGCTTCATTGTTATAATATTTGGGGGGCAAGAAGTATTTCTTGGTTTTAAAAATGCTTTTCCTATAATCAGTGATAGTAGTAGAAAGTACCCTGAGTTGGCAGTCAGAAGACCGAAGTTGAGTCCTGGCTGAGTCCTAAGCCATTTATGAATAGCTCCCAGTTTTCTCATGCATGATCTGGGAATGACAATATTCAAGTACAAATGCTTGTTCTGCCTACTTTATAGGCCTGTTCTGAGGAGTCATTGGAGCTTATTCATTGAGTCATCAGCATATATTTAATACTTATGCCAGCTAATGAATATTAAAGAGATTTGTAAACTTTCAGAGCCCTATAGAAATAAAGGAGATTATTTGAAAAATATTTTATTTGGATACTTAATATTAGGGCAATAAAGATAGATGTGGAACTTTTGAGGTATCTTCAGGAACAGATAATGATCATCATTTCAGTCATTAGAAAGCTCAGCCTCCATGGCTTAGGTAAAAGACAAACATTTCAGTATTTTCTCCCTAATCTAACAGCAATGCTGAATTATTTCTACATATGTAGGAAATTCTAAGTGTGTGACAGTATGTGTATGTATATATGTATATACATTCATATATGTGCATATACCACACACACACACACACACACACACACAAATATCCAATCTCACACTCCAGAACCTTAGAACATGCACTAGGTTGAATTCTAAGGCATCTGCTGTCATGGAATTAGACCTGTACCAGGCTCCAGTGTGAGAAGAAAGATTTGATTCACATTCAAGATTCCGTGGGAAGGCCAGGACATCAGCTAATCAAAAATATTCATATGTCTCATGCACTTGTACAGTTAATTCCAATGCTAGAGAACAAACAACAAACAGAAGAAAAAATAGTCCCTAGCCTTGAACTTTTCACAGTTAGGTTAAAAATCATAAAAAAGAAAATGTCTTCATAAACATCACAGAACAACCCAAGTACAAATGAATACCATACTGTGCAGCTTTTCTCTGTCTTCAGTATCTTACTTGGGCCCCATTAGAATCAGCCAGAAAATCTACTTTTCTGGAAGGAGAAGGGATTTACAATATGCTGGTCACTAAACTGAATACTTTATTTGAAGAAACACACTCATGGTTCTCATATAAGCTTCCCAAACAAGGTCATAAATCTAGTAAGTGACATAGCAGGTTTCAAACCAATCCCACTACTAGGCACATACTCTGAACAAACCATAATTCAAAATAACATTTTACCCCACTGTTCACTGCAGCACTATTTACAGTAGCCAGGGTATGGGAACAACCTAAATGTCCAACAACAGATGAATGGATAAAGAAGTTGTAGTACATACTGATAAATGCACATGTAGAGCAGCAATGCAAAACAGCTATTAGAGATAGCAATATTAATACTTATGCCAGCTAATGAATATTAAAGAGATTTGTAAACTTTCAGAGCCCTATAGAAATAAAGGAGATTATTTGAAAAATATTTTATTTGGATACTTAATATTAGGGCAATAAAGATAGATGTGGAACTTTTGAGGTATCTTCAGGAACAGATAATGATCATCATTTCAGTCATTAGAAAGCTCAGCCTCCATGGCTTAGGTAAAAGACAAACATTTCAGTATTTTCTCCCTAATCTAACAGCAATGCTGAATTATTTCTACATATGTAGGAAATTCTAAGTGTGTGACAGTATGTGTATGTATATATGTATATACATTCATATATGTGCATATACCACACACACACACACACACACACACACAAATATCCAATCTCACACTCCAGAACCTTAGAACATGCACTAGGTTGAATTCTAAGGCATCTGCTGTCATGGAATTAGACCTGTACCAGGCTCCAGTGTGAGAAGAAAGATTTGATTCACATTCAAGATTCCGTGGGAAGGCCAGGACATCAGCTAATCAAAAATATTCATATGTCTCATGCACTTGTACAGTTAATTCCAATGCTAGAGAACAAACAACAAACAGAAGAAAAAATAGTCCCTAGCCTTGAACTTTTCACAGTTAGGCTAAAAATCATAAAAAAGAAAATGTCTTCATAAACATCACAGAACAACCCAAGTACAAATGAATACCATACTGTGCAGCTTTTCTCTGTCTTCAGTATCTTACTTGGGCCCCATTAGAATCAGCCAGAAAATCTACTTTTCTGGAAGGAGAAGGGATTTACAATATGCTGGTCACTAAACTGAATACTTTATTTGAAGAAACACACTCATGGTTCTCATATAAGCTTCCCAAACAAGGTCATAAATCTAGTAAGTGACATAGCAGGTTTCAAACCAATCCCACTACTAGGCACATACTCTGAACAAACCATAATTCAAAATAACATTTTACCCCACTGTTCACTGCAGCACTATTTACAGTAGCCAGGGTATGGGAACAACCTAAATGTCCAACAACAGATGAATGGATAAAGAAGTTGTAGTACATACTGATAAATGCACATGTAGAGCAGCAATGCAAAAACAGACATAGAGAACAGATTTATGGACATTGTGGGGAGAGAAGAGTGGGTGAGATGTATGCGTATGGAAAGAGTAACATGGAAACCTACACTATCATATGTAAAAGACCATATGTAAAAGACAATCATTTTGAATATGTTGTAAGATTAAGGGAACTTATATACATGGGGGCTATGCAACAACCTGGCAGGGTGGGATGGGGAGTGAGTGGGAGGGGGACTCAGGTGGGAGGGATCAAGAGTATACCCTATGACTGATTTGGGTTTACATACAGCTGTAAACAACAAAACTCTGTAAAAGCAAAATAAAAATAATGAAAGAATAAGTTGTGGTACATATATGCAATGGAATGTTACTCAGTCATGAAAAGGAACGAAATTGGGTCATTTTTAGAGTCTTGTGTGGATGAACCTAGAGTCTGTCATACAGAATGAAGTAAGTCAGGAAGAGAAAGACAAGTATTATATAATAACACAAATACAGGGAAAATATCTAGAAAAATGGTATAGATGGACCTATTTCCAGGGCAGGAAAAGAGACACAGACATAGAGAACAGATATGTGGACACAGTGGGGGAAGGGGACAATGGGACAAATTGAGAGATTAGGCTTGACACACATACACTACCACGTGTACAATAGATGGCTAGTGGGAGCCGGCTAAAAAGCACAGGGAGCTCAGTTCAGTGCTCTGTGATGACCTGGGTGGGTAGATAGGGCGGGGGGAGGTGGAAGGGAAGTCCAAGAGGAGCAGATGTTATGTATACATACTGCTGATTCACTTCATTGTATACCAGAAACTAACACAACATTGTAAAGTAATTATACTCCAATAAAAAGAGTATTTATATATGAATGTCATGATATCTGAGATTTGCTTTAAAATACTTTACCACCACTCCTCTCAAATAGTAGGAAGGACAAATGAAACAAGACTGGTAAATGATACTGCCCATTTTTCACTGCAGCACTATTTACAGTAGCCAGGGTATGGGAACAACCTAAATGTCCAACAACAGATGAATGGATAAAGAAGTTGTAGTACATACTGATAAATGCACATGTAGAGCAGCAATGCAAAAACAGACATAGAGAACAGATTTATGGACATTGTGGGGAGAGAAGAGTGGGTGAGATGTATGCGTATGGAAAGAGTAACATGGAAACCTACACTATCATATGTAAAAGACCATATGTAAAAGACAATCATTTTGAATATGTTGTAAGATTAAGGGAACTTATATACATGGGGGCTATGCAACAACCTGGCAGGGTGGGATGGGGAGTGAGTGGGAGGGGGACTCAGGTGGGAGGGATCAAGAGTATACCCTATGACTGATTTGGGTTTACATACAGCTGTAAACAACAAAACTCTGTAAAAGCAAAATAAAAATAATGAAAGAATAAGTTGTGGTACATATATGCAATGGAATGTTACTCAGTCATGAAAAGGAACGAAATTGGGTCATTTTTAGAGTCTTGTGTGGATGAACCTAGAGTCTGTCATACAGAATGAAGTAAGTCAGGAAGAGAAAGACAAGTATTATATAATAACACAAATACAGGGAAAATATCTAGAAAAATGGTATAGATGGACCTATTTCCAGGGCAGGAAAAGAGACACAGACATAGAGAACAGATATGTGGACACAGTGGGGGAAGGGGACAATGGGACAAATTGAGAGATTAGGCTTGACACACATACACTACCACGTGTACAATAGATGGCTAGTGGGAGCCGGCTAAAAAGCACAGGGAGCTCAGTTCAGTGCTCTGTGATGACCTGGGTGGGTAGATAGGGCGGGGGGAGGTGGAAGGGAAGTCCAAGAGGAGCAGATGTTATGTATACATACTGCTGATTCACTTCATTGTATACCAGAAACTAACACAACATTGTAAAGTAATTATACTCCAATAAAAAGAGTATTTATATATGAATGTCATGATATCTGAGATTTGCTTTAAAATACTTTACCACCACTCCTCTCAAATAGTAGGAAGGACAAATGAAACAAGACTGGTCAAATGTTATAATTTAGTTACGTTGAATGAGGGGTGCATAGGAACATACTATACCATTCTGTCTACCATTATCAATATTTGAATTTTTCATGATAAAAAGGTTGTTTTTTAATGTAATACCTCTACACAGCACCAGGCACATCAGAAATTCTTAACAAACAAATGTGGAATAAAGTGTATTAATAAGTGGGAAACACTTTGAAATTCCAATGTTATAGTAACCACTGAAAAATTGTATTACTTTCCTGGGGCCCTTTAGTGTGTTTTCTCTTACACATTAAATAATTCGTCAACATTAGTGCTTTCTTTTGTGATCTAGAGGTCCCATTAAAGGGTGAAAGAAGGTTTCTATATCAACAATTAACATTACAGAGTACCCAGTATGGAAACACATAGCACTCTACTGGGCTCTTTGTAACCTATAGGACAACAGCCAAGAATTATCTACTAAGAAGCATCTTTATGAAACCACAGGTGAAAAACAAAAGTTGTTCACATACATAGAAAATAAACTTCATCCCATTTATGTTTAGAACCATGTGTTCTAATTCTGCTGTACTCATCACTTGCTTTCTGTATTAATCCAAGTGAGCCTGCTGTCACTACATGCAAAACCAAACCATATTCTCTGAACTGTGCCTCAACTCTGTGAACTAAATACTACTTTTGAAATGATCTGTCACTCACAACTATAATTTTTCACCATATTCATAATGCATTCCTTACACTAATACAGCCTTCGGGGGTAAATGTGGACACAGTGCATCGGGGTAGCACACACACTACCACGTGTACAATAGATGGCTAGTGGGAGCCGGCTAAAAGCACAGGAGCTCAGTTCAGTGCTCTGTGATGACCTGGGTGGGTAGATAGGGCGGGGGGAGGTGGAAGGGAAGTCCAAGAGGAGCAGATGTTATGTATACATACTGCTGATTCACTTCATTGTATACCAGAAACTAACACAACATTGTAAAGTAATTATACTCCAATAAAAAGAGTATTTATATATGAATGTCATGATATCTGAGATTTGCTTTAAAATACTTTACCACCACTCCTCTCAAATAGTAGGAAGGACAAATGAAACAAGACTGGTCAAATGTTATAATTTAGTTACGTTGAATGAGGGGTGCATAGGAACATACTATACCATTCTGTCTACCATTATCAATATTTGAATTTTTCATGATAAAAAGGTTGTTTTTTAATGTAATACCTCTACACAGCACCAGGCACATCAGAAATTCTTAACAAACAAATGTGGAATAAAGTGTATTAATAAGTGGGAAACACTTTGAAATTCCAATGTTATAGTAACCACTGAAAAATTGTATTACTTTCCTGGGGCCCTTTAGTGTGTTTTTCTCTTACACATTAAATAATTCGTCAACATTAGTGCTTTCTTTTGTGATCTAGAGGTCCCATTAAAGGGTGAAAGAAGGTTTCTATATCAACAATTAACATTACAGAGTACCCAGTATGGAAACACATAGCACTCTACTGGGCTCTTTGTAACCTATAGGACAACAGCCAAGAATTATCTACTAAGAAGCATCTTTATGAAACCACAGGTGAAAAACAAAAGTTGTTCACATACATAGAAAATAAACTTCATCCCATTTATGTTTAGAACCATGTGTTCTAATTCTGCTGTACTCATCACTTGCTTTCTGTATTAATCCAAGTGAGCCTGCTGTCACTACATGCAAAACCAAACCATATTCTCTGAACTGTGCCTCAACTCTGTGAACTAAATACTACTTTTGAAATGATCTGTCACTCACAACTATAATTTTTCACCATATTCATAATGCATTCCTTACACTAATACAGCCATTGAATTTTCCCTGACTATTTAGCAATGGATAAACACCTGCAAGTCTGGAGACCCAATATACAGCATGATAACTGTAGTTAATAGTAATGTATTATATACCTGAAATTTGCTAAGAGAGTAGTCTCAAGTCTTCTCACCACACACAAAAAAGGAAACTACCAGAGGCAACATATGTTAATTAGTTTGATTATGGTAATCATTTCACAGTATATACCTATGCCAAAACATCATGCTGTGTATCTTAAATATATACAATTTTTATTTACCAAAAATAAAATTTTAAATATATATCTAAGGCAGTCTTTTAAGAGCTTAACTCATTGTCACCATACATAGATTAAAAAGGAGACTTGTCCCAAAAAGGAAAATCATTCTTCCTAAAAGGATAATAACAGAGACCTTACTCCAAGTTTAAATTTGGTGATAATTTCATCAGATAGAACCTAAATTTCTTTAGACTTTAGAGGGTAGAAGGTGTGCGAACAAAACACTTTAACTGTCAATAGTAGAATCTAATATCAGTATTTCTTTCTCAGTTTTGCCATGCTTTTTGAATATTAAAAAGTTCTTTTGATGGGCTTCCCCTGGTGGTCCAGTGGATAAGGACACCGCCTTGCAGTGCAGGGGGCACCGGTTTGAGCCCTGGCCTGGGAAGATCCCACGTGCCGCGGAGCAGCTGGACTGATGTGTCCAATCACCGAGCCGGAGCTCTGGAGCGCATGCGCCCAGAGCTGGCACTCTGCGACAACAGAGGCCACTGCGATGGGAGGCCCACACCGGCCAAAGAACAAAGACGGATGAAAATAGACAAATGAAAGACCAATAGAAGTGGCCGGCCCGCTCCCCTCCCTCCCCAACCCGACCCCCGCCCAAAATAAATAAATAAATAAATCTTTAAAAAAAAAAAAAAAGTTCTTTTGATTTAAGAAACATAATAGTCAGATGACACATATATACGAAATCTAGAAAGATGGTACTGATAAACGTCTATGCAGAGCAGCTATGGAGAAACAGACATAGAGAATAGTCTTATGCCTATTGTGAGGAGAGGGGGGAATTTGCTATAAAAACTAAGGGAACTCCAACAGGGGCTCTGTAACAACCTAGAGGGTTGGGACATGGAGGGAGACGAGAGGGAAGTCAAGAGGGAGGGGACATATGTATACCTATGGCAGGTTCAGGTTGATGTGGGGCAGTAAACAACAAAATTCTAAAAAATAGTAAAAAATAAATTAAATAAAAGACACATAACAGTCAGATGTAGTACAATAATCATACATGGATCTTAGTTTGGAAAAAACGCTATCAGCATTTGGAAGACAAATGGAGGAATTAGAAATAGGAATAGGCTGTTAGGTAATATTGGGGTTTTATTATTAGTGTTCTTAGGTATAGTAATGGCATTGTGAATAGGTAAGAAATTTCCTACTTTTAGAAAGTGCTTGTTGAATTTATTTAGGGTTGAACTAAATGCTTCAGGATATCTGAAACTTTATTTGAAATGGTTCAGATAGATAAACAGATACAGGTAATAAGGCAATATATTACTGAGCCTAGGTAAAGGATATATATTCTTGCATGTTTTTAAATTTTTGAAAATGAAAACTTAGAAGCTATTTTTTCCTACTTTACTTAGACATGCTAAAAGGGTGTGACCTAGGAGCATAACCTATGAGGATAGATTTACCCTTTTGACCTAGAAGTGTACTTTTAAAACTAGGTTACTTACTGCCCAAGGGTTCCAAAGCTGGGGAATACACAATGAGAAATCAAGCCCATCACAAAGGTATCAGTGATGGTTATCATCACTTCAGCAAACTGCCACACCGTCAGTACACAGTGCCCTCGGCCACCATCTCCAGATCAATATGGCTATCAATGACGGATGGCTAAGGCAGTTCCATCCACTCAGGTCATTCTTAGTTCACACGGTCCAAAAGGATTTAGGGGTCTTGTGTCATTAGACATCTTTAGAAAACAACCTAGCCATTAGAGGCGGAAGCGGAGTAATGTATGTCAGACAGCACACTGTTGACAGTTTAAATACACTCAGAAAGCTTAAAATGTGTTGATTTTCTGTGTGCTACAATTGCATTTTTACTGGCGAAGGATGTATCATTAAAACGTAAATGCATGTTGAAAGCAAAGCTATAAAAAGACTTTCTGTCACAAACCATTTCTTAGACACGCCATAGTGAGGAAGAAAAGGTAATATTGCTCAGCACTGATTTAATCAAGACTGTAATTCCTTGGGAAAGGAGAAGGGACTTTTGGTCCAAATATATTTTTTAATGAGGTTCATAGTTCACAGAATCTGATTTTGGATCCACTTAGTTTAGAGACAGCACACAAACAGGTCACCTACCTCAAAAGACCCTTTGCAGTAACATTTCATGAGGGCATCAGCAATTTCCTAGTCATTGAAATACTAGCATCCCTTTACTAAATAATCTAGTACTTTCACTATTAATCAACTCAGCCCATTCCTTCAGTTACCCAAGGTAAAATATCACCCTTTCTGCCCAAAAGGCATAAGTGCTCAAGCAGCATGAGGAAATATTGATGAGGCCCTACATGTACTGTAAATAAATACCTCTTTCCTATTTCAGTCCTTAAATAAAGCTCACTCACAAGCAATTGGGATGTAGGTAAAAATGGTTCTATGAACAGCCACTATATTAGCTATGGATGCATAGGAAAATCCATTTTAACTAATTAAAAACAAGACCTTGAAATACATTTAGCCACTTATGTTTATAACATAGAAATAACAGACTTACTACTATCACGGGGCAAATTCACTCTTACACAAGTACAACTGACTTTGTTATCTGAGAGCTGGATTTGGTTCAAAGTGTATTGATTCACAATATTTTCCTTCATGGCAAGATTTCCATGAACAGTCACTTTAACATGAAAAACAGACCCAGAGTTGTTGAGGGAGGCAGAAGGAAGAGGATTCAGCATTGGTGAGCAAGGGAGTCACTGAATACAATGACCTAGTTCTGGTCGAGGAAAAAGTCACAAATAGTCCATTTAGAAAGAAAACTTAAACATTTTTTTAGGAAGAGGGAGAAATAATTTCTTTAGGGAGCAACTTCCTTCAGGCAAATCTCAAACATAAATGGTAACATTTATATCATAGTTGCTGTAATGCTTCGTCACTGACAAGAGAGAATTCAAAAAGAAAAGAATCTTGGCCTCTAGAAAAAGCAATGGGAAACCTCTGGCCTTTAGTTTAATTTCTTCAAGTGAGACCATGAAAAGTTTTCTAAAACCCAGTGTCTTTTGAGTCTCCCTTCTCTACCATTAAGAGCAACAAATACAGCTGTGCAAACAGCCAGGACGTGTGTTCCTGTGGTAGGATGCCGGGCCTGGCTCCTCCTGGGGGAATTCTCCTGCAGACGTGTGGACGATCCTCTGAGACAGCAGCCTCACAAAGGGATGAGGAGATGTTGGCACAAAGGTAAATTCCAGCCTGAACCAGTAAGAGAAGGCAGAAGGTCAACTGGTGGGAATTCCCGGGCAACTGAAAGGGACATTTCAGATAGCTGACAAGAAATAAGGAAAAGATTGAAAGCCATGTCATTGGAGTTGCAAGGAACACAGGCTGAGAAAGCAGGAAATGCTGCTCTTTTATTTTTATTTTGCTGCTGGTAAGAGCATAGGCTTTGAACCCATTGTCAGGCTATGAATCTCAGTCATCACATTAGTTGTGTGGTTTTGGTAACGTGCCAAATATTTCTAAATTTCATCTTCCTTATCTGTAAAATGGGTAGATGGCTAGCTAAAAGACTATTGTGAAGCTGGAATGTGATAAACTAAAACTACACAGCAAGTGTCTGGCTCTCAGCAGATGCTTTAAAATGTGTTTCCTCATTTTCTTCTTTTATTCTTGTAGCCTGTATTTCTTTTACACTTTTTTTCACATCTGCTAGAATTCGGTGTCCTTTACTTCATTATTCATTTTCGGTGGGTCAGTAATCTTGGATAGAAAGATTTCCCAATCATGAAGTAAATGGAATATTCACTCGTAAGAGCTGATGGTCTTCATGTTTATCTGATTCCCAGAAGACTGAGTTTCCTGTTGATCTGATGAGAATCTGGGGATTGGAAAAGAAGAATGCCTGGCTCCTCTTAATCAGCGGGTGTGATGAACTTGGATTCCTTCACAAACAATGATAAAGCAGTTAGGCAGAGATGCCAAAGTACTGGACAGGCTTCAGTCCAGCCTACGCCCTGTTGCAGGCTGTGGCCCCTTCCTGTGCAACAATGAGACCTCGACTGGAAAGCAAGTTCTGGGACTTCCCTGGTGGTCTCTTGGCTAAGACTCCATGTTCCCAATGCAGGGGGTCTGGGTTCAATCCCTGGTCAGAGAACTCGATCCCACATGCCACAACTAAGAGTTTGCATGCTGCAACTAAAGATTTCATATGCTGCAAGGAAGGTCAAAGTTTCTGAGTGCTGCAACTAAGATCAGGCACAGCCAAATAAGTAAATAAATAAATATTTTAAATTAAAAAAAAAAATTAAAGCAAGTTTCAAGAGTAGAGAAGGAAGTCTGCACTGCAGCCATGAGAAAAATACATTCTGTGCTCAAAATTAAATGAATCGGGCTTCCCTGGTGGTCCAGTGGGTAAAGACACCACCTTGCAGTGCAAGGAGCACTGGTTTGATCCCTGGCCTGGGAAGATGCCACATGTCGCGGAGCGACTGGACTGATGTGCCCAATAACTGAGCCGATGCTCTGCAGCGAAAGAGGCCACTGTGATGGAAGGCCCACACAGGCCAAAGAACAAAGATAAACAGATGAAAGATAAATAGAAGTGCCCCTCCCTCCAAAAAAAATCAAATGAATCATAGCTCAAATTCCAGCATTTTTTTTAGTTTTGAATCAGAAGTACAAGTAGTGTGATATATTTTGTTTTGGAAGGGAGCATGGAAGGAACCCCAAATCCATTTCAGGAAGGAACTACAATTTAAAAGAAAAGAGTAAAGGGGTGGGCAAAAAGGAGTGGGAGGCAAGAGGAGAGAGAAGGAAACACCTACTCAACAGGATGCAGTTTCTTTCTCTCCCCCCGGCCTCCAAGAGAGCAGTCCTTCCAGGCACAGCCTGGAGAAAAGCACTTCAATGCTGGTTTGCCTACAGTGGGCAACTGCTGACAGCCTCCTATCTCTTGGAACTTCCCTGACCCTTGGCTTTCTGGACACACCTCTAGATTTGTCACTCCAGACTGATTTCTGGATTGAGAATCTGGGGATTGGAAAAGAAGAATGCCTGGCTCCTCTTAATCAGCGGGTGTGATGAACTTGGATTCCTTCACAAACAATGATAAAGCAGTTAGGCAGAGATGCCAAAGTACTGGACAGGCTTCAGTCCAGCCTACGCCCTGTTGCAGGCTGTGGCCCCTTCCTGTGCAACAATGAGACCTCGACTGGAAAGCAAGTTCTGGGACTTCCCTGGTGGTCTCTTGGCTAAGACTCCATGTTCCCAATGCAGGGGGTCTGGGTTCAATCCCTGGTCAGAGAACTCGATCCCACATGCCACAACTAAGAGTTTGCATGCTGCAACTAAAGATTTCATATGCTGCAAGGAAGGTCAAAGTTTCTGAGTGCTGCAACTAAGATCAGGCACAGCCAAATAAGTAAATAAATAAATATTTTAAATTAAAAAAAAAATTAAAGCAAGTTTCAAGAGTAGAGAAGGAAGTCTGCACTGCAGCCATGAGAAAAATACATTCTGTGCTCAAAATTAAATGAATCGGGCTTCCCTGGTGGTCCAGTGGGTAAAGACACCACCTTGCAGTGCAAGGAGCGCTGGTTTGATCCCTGGCCTGGGAAGATGCCACATGTCGCGGAGCGACTGGACTGATGTGCCCAATAACTGAGCCGATGCTCTGCAGCGAAAGAGGCCACTGTGATGGAAGGCCCACACAGGCCAAAGAACAAAGATAAACAGATGAAAGATAAATAGAAGTGCCCCTCCCTCCAAAAAATCAAATGAATCATAGCTCAAATTCCAGCATTTTTTTTAGTTTTGAATCAGAAGTACAAGTAGTGTGATATATTTTGTTTTGGAAGGGAGCATGGAAGGAACCCCAAATCCATTTCAGGAAGGAACTACAATTTAAAAGAAAAGAGTAAAGGGGTGGGCAAAAAGGAGTGGGAGGCAAGAGGAGAGAGAAGGAAACACCTACTCAACAGGATGCAGTTTCTTTCTCTCCCCCCGGCCTCCAAGAGAGCAGTCCTTCCAGGCACAGCCTGGAGAAAAGCACTTCAATGCTGGTTTGCCTACAGTGGGCAACTGCTGACAGCCTCCTATCTCTTGGAACTTCCCTGACCCTTGGCTTTCTGGACACACCTCTAGTTTGTCCCTCTTTCTCCAGTGTCCTCCCCGATTCATTTGTCCACTCCTTGGAGCGCTCACTTCACAAGCTCTATCTGAACAATTTTATTTATTTCTATGCCTTCTCTTAGCCTTTAATAATGATGACCCCCAAATACACATCTTTAAACCAATTCTCTCTTCTAAAACCCACAGGTCAAACTGATCCTGCCAACAACCTGCTGGCAACCACATCTAAAATCAAAATTGTTTTCTTCCTAAACCTCTTCTCCCCATTCACACCTTATCTACCAGTTCTTAAAATAAAAGCAGCTGTGAAGTCATGTTTTATTATCCTTCTACTTCAACTCCCAAATCCAGTTTGTCACCAAGCACTAGCAATTCTACTGTCTGAAGCTCTCTCCCATCCAAACTCTTCTTCTAACCCTGACATCATGGTCTTAGATAAAGTTCTCCTCATCTCCCATCTGGACTCCTGATTTCTCTGTTTCTGGTATTTCTTCTGAACAATGTTTGTACCAAAGTAGTTTCTCTAAAACATAAATCTGATACTTTCTCTTTCAATAGCCTTAATAACCTCTGATAGCTCCTCTCTGCCTCCAAAAAAATAAGAAATGCAAATCCAAACGAGTTCTTCATTACCTTGCCTCAGTCTTCTTCAACATCTCCATCTCTTGTAATTCCTGCATCTCACAGCTCTTATTTCAAGCTCTACAATTCAGTCACACCAAACTCCCCACCACTCCCCAAACCGTAAGTCTTGTTTTTCTGCCTTTGCGCACTCTGTTCCCTCTGTATGAAATTCTTCTCCCTGCCTCCACATGCTTCAAGATTAAGCTCAAATGTCACCCTTCTGCAAAGCTTTCCCTTACTATACAATAAATTGCTTACATCTACCTGTGAGATCCTTGGTCCTTTATCAGAGAACTTTCAAGATATACTGCAAGTACCAGTTTATCTATTTTGTCCCCCTGAATAAATGGGACTGAGATTGCAAGCCCCTATAAGACAGGCATGAGCTCTTATTCCTTTTGGCGTACCCAGCTGTTCACTAAACATTCAATAAATACTAATGGATGTCAAGAGAATCAGCTTTTCACACAAAGAAAAAACCCTAGGACCCATTTCCCAGAGAAAGTTCTTTGGACTCATGTAGTCTTGCCCTATGTTTCAGTCCATAGCTGGAATAAGTTCAGAATGTCTCCTTCAGGTTGAAAGAAAGATTGAGTGAGGGTAGCAGAGACAGGAAAAATGGGAGGGAGAGAAAGACAAATGGACGCCCCTTTGATAAATCAGTGCACTTTTCCCATATAGAAAATGGCCTTATCCCTTGCTTACAAAGTCGAGGATTAAACACAACCTTGACGCAATGTTCTGTATTTTTAGTAGATACTTACAAAGCACCTTGAACAAATTAATCTACAGATAAAAGCTATCTGATTGGTAGGAAATTTGCACAAAAAATAAAAAACTGAGCTTCTCATTCACTTTAGCTTTTCTTTCTCCAGTGTGTCTCTTTCTCTCTCTCTACCTGTGCCTCCCTTTCTCTCTTTTTCTTTATTTAGCTGAGTTCATTTCTGACAAGCACAGAAAAGTTAAAGTGGCCACCAGGAAATGTTTTGATCTCCTGTACCCAAATGCCTTGTGGAAAAGTACACTTGATTTACAACCACATCACATACAACTGGGTATCTTAACTGCAAATCTAATGTGATGATTATTCCTTTAGATATTTCCTTAATTTTATGGAAGTAATAAATACACCCTTTAATGACTATAGGTTCTAATCATTTCCAAATGACTAATTTTCACTGCACTGCTACTGTACATTTCCTTTATGTAAATAATAAATATTTCTAAATCGCTCCATTAGCATATAGAAAAACATTTGTTACTTGCTTTTAAATGACTTTAGAGCAGCAAAAGCATGTGGCCCAAAAATGAGCTTTATAACAATTCTCTCTAGGCATTCATGTTTGAAAATGCAATATTTATACGGTAGAAACTATAAGATTAAAACCCAAAAAGCTTCTATAAATGTGTCCTTTTAAAATATAAATGATCAAAGTATTTTAAGAAATATGAATAGAACTCCTTTAATTCCAATTCCATATCAAAGTTCTCAGGATTTTGCATTTATACAGAGCAGAGTTCATGAACTCCTGCTAGCATGTTAACAATCTACTAGGTTTCTAAAGACTCAGCAGGGGTTAGAATTAGAAGGCTCTGCCATCAACATCAATAATAGAGGCAGTGACACTCAGAGGAGTTTTCCACTGTGTTCTCCAAAGAGGGTTCAGCACACGCAGGGACCACAGCCATAAAGGAAAGAGGTCTCTGGTTAGTCGTTCCCAGTACAATCTAGAGAGACACATCATTTCTGATTTTGTTTTTGAACAGTGAGAGTCTTTTCAAAATTATGTCTCTATGGGTATATGTGTGTGTGATGTATTTTGTGTATACATATATAGAGTCCTGACAGTCATACTTCTTTTAAAGGGCCTTATCACTTAAAAGGAGCTTTGAGCTCAGATTTTCGTTCTGATTCACAAGGGAACCCATGTGAACAAAATCACAAACGTACCTCTAGGGGGGCCAGAGAGTAACTTCACTCCTTAATTTAAGATGGAAGCCTGTTGCATAGATGACCCAAACAATTCGGTGCATCCTGGGCCCAAGGCAAGTGGCAGATCAGAGACACATAAAAACAAAGGGAACACATCTGAGTTTGCAGATCTACATGAGAAGCGAATTTCCAAGCGTTTTTTGAAATAAATAAAACTTTGTACAAAATGGATGTGTTACCTATAGGTTTTTATAGGCACCTCCTACTGCCTTTTTTAAACATTTTTCATCTGATTCTCTTTCTTCAGTCCTTTGTCCACAAAAGTGCAATTTTTTTTTTTTTTAAACTGGGCTGTTGGGGATTGGTTAAACAAAAAACAGTTCAAGAAAGGGCAATATTCAAATCTTAAGCCCAAGTCAACCATCAATATTCTGGTATGTTCTTTTCTTTATTTTCAGGGGTCCAAATCGTGTAGAATATCTGTATCTCCTGTTGTTGCCTGTGGCAGACAGGCAGCATATCACATCCTATCACTTGACTCTGACACTAAAGGAAACATGACAGAGATCTCTAAAGCCGTGCTTTCTGTGGTGGAATCAGCACTGACTATCCACATACATGATTTGCAGTCTAGTCTTCTGGATCTTAAGTTTTTAGAAAGTTTTAGAAAGTTCAAGCACTATAAATCTGTGTGTTTTTAATGCCCACACTTCTTGTCCTTTCAGTTCATCATCATCCCAGCTGTTACTGCACACCAGATAAAGACTTTTGTGAGATTTTATGAGGTTGTTGTTAAGTATTTTCCAATTAGGCTAGATAACGAATGCAATTTTGGACTGTTTCAGATAAAGCTAATTTACTAAGACCCAGACTAGTTATTTCACAGCAATCTCAGTCTTATCTGTCCCTAAATCCAGGAAGCATATCCATGGTAGTCACGGCAATTTACACTAGGGGGCTAGATTACCTCCTCTCTAAATTACCACATGGACAAATTCTGCCTTTGGGAAAAGTGCTGTATTATTTGCCTCCATAGACAAGTTATTTATATCTGAGGATATTCAAACTGACAAAGAAAAAAGTTAAGAGAGAAAGAGAAATAAAGATAAGTTAATGGAAATATACATGAAAAAAATTTATCACAGGTAGCAATTTTTCCCCATTGCTTTCTTTCTAAATTCACTGTGACTATGGTCATAGATTAATTGTCTAACTCAGTTGTTTGATAATTCCATTTCTGTTGCAATGTTCTCCTTAAGAGGAAGCTGTGTATTTTTCTCCTTTAATTTGCTCTTAGAATTGAGTTTTTTCCCCTTCTTTTAGCGTTAATATTTTAACTTTCTTGGTGGTCCAGTGGCTAAGATGCCACTCTTCCAGTGCAGGGGTGCAGGTTCAATCCTTGGTTGGGGAACTAAGGGCCCACATGCTGAGTGATGTGGTCAAAAAAAATACCAGGCTAATGTTAGCATTTCAGTACAAAATTTTGCTTTCAATTATGAACATTTGCTGAACAATTCTAAACATGCACTTTGATTGTGGTAAAAATACTTAACATAAAACTTATCATTTTAACCATTTTTAAGTACACAGGCTCAGTGGCAGTCACACTGCTGTGAAACAGCACCACCAATCTTCTCTAGAACCCTTGCCACCTTCCCAAATGGAGATTCTTCCCTCCTCCCTCTTCTCCAGTCCCTGGCAACCTCCACACTAGTTTCTGTCTCTGTGAACTGATAATATAAGTGGAATCCCACAATATTTGTCTTTTGGTGATGTCACGGGCTTATAATAATCTCTTCAAAGATCATCCAAGTTATGTAGCATACGTAAGAATGTCCTTTCTTTTTAAGGCTGAATCATATTCCACTGTATGTATATACCGCACTGTTTATTTATTCATCTGTTGATGGATACTTGGATTACTTTTGGCTCCTGTAAATAACTGCTATGAACATGGGTGTGTAAATAGTAGTTTAAGTCTCTGCTTTCCCTTTCAGATACACACCCGGAAGTAGAACTGCTAGATCATATGATAATTCCGGGTTTCCCTGATGGTTCAGTGGTAAAGAATCTGCCTGCCAATGCAGGAGATGTGGGTTCAGTCCCAGTGTTAGGACGATCTCCTAGAGAAGAAAATGGCAACCCACTCCAGTATTTCTTACCTGAGAAATCCCATGGACAAACGGGGCCTACTGGGTTACAGTCCATGGGGTCACAAAAGAGTTGGACATGATTCAGTGACTACACAACAGTAGCAATTCTATGTTCAATTTTTTTTTTGGAAACATCATAATGTTTTCCATCACTGTTTTCCATAATGGCTACTCATACTGCATTTCCACCAGCAATGCATAAGTGTTTCAAACTCTCCACAACCTCATCAACATTTGTCATGAGTTTTTTGCCTCTTTTAAAATAACAGTCAGCCTAGTAGGTATGAAGTGGTATCTTACTGTGGTTTTGATTTGCATTTCCCTAAAGATTAATGATGTTGAGTGTCTCTTAGTGGCCATTACATATCTACTTCAGAGAAATATCTATTCAAGCTCTTTGCCCACTTCTCAATCAAATTAGTTTTGTTGGCGCTTCCCTGGTGGTCCAGTGGGTAAGGACAGACCCTTGCAGTGCAAGGGGCACCAGTTCGATCCCTGGCCTGGGAAGATCCCACATTCTGTGGAGCAGCTGGGCCGATGTGTCCAACTACCGAGCCAGTGCTCTGGAGCACATGCGCCCAGAGCCAGTGCCCTGCAATGAGAGAGGCCACTGCAGTGGGAGTCCCACATAGGCCAAAGAACAAAGATGGAGAAATATAAATAAATGAAAGACCAATAGAATTGGAAAAAAAAATTGGTTTTGTTGCTGTTATTGGTGGGTTGTAGAAGTTTTTCATATATTCTGGTCAGATACATGATTTGCAAATATTTTCTCCCATTCTGTATATTGCCTTTTCACTCTGTTGGTGGTGTCCATATTATAGCTTTAAGCTTTAATATTCTAATGCTACACATTTTTGTTATTATAATTTTAAGACTTAATTAGTTTTGTAAGTTTTGAGTAACAGATCTCTAATTTTATGGGTTTTTTTAAAATCTCGCTGAAGATGCAAAACAAACATTAAAATATTATTAAAATTCACAAGATTAAATAATATGAGGTCAAATGTTTAAATGATATTTTTATAAGTTAATAGCATTTTATTTCTGAAATTATTAAGGCAAAAAATTCCACTAAGACATTTAGAATACTTGGCTTTAATTGTAGAATCTAAGTGGTAGGTGTATGGGTAAACTATACAATTTTTTTGTTTTTAAGATTTATTTATTTATTTATTTGGGGCAGTGGGGTGGGGAGGGAGGGGAGCAGGCGGGCCACTTCTATTGGTTTTTCATTTGTCCATTTTCATCCATCTTCGTTCTTTGGCCCGTGTGGGCCTCCCATCGCAGTGGCCTCTGTTGGCGCAGAGCACCGGCTCTGGGGGCATGTGCTCCAGAGCTCCAGCTCAGTAACTGGACACATCTGTCCAGCTACTCCGCGGCATGTGGGATCTTCTCAGGCCAGGGATCAAACCGGCGCCCCTTGCACTGCAAGGCGGTGTCCTTACCCACTGGACCACCAGGGAAGCCCTAAACTATACAATTTTTTTGAGCATTTTGTATATTTGGAAAATTTCACAAAAACTATTGGAAAAAAAAATTGGGGTCAAGAGATAGCATTTAATTATGGCAAATTAATAAAGATAAATTTTAAAAGTTAAGCAAATCCTCTTTGGAAAAATATCTATTTAGATATGCAGATGTCCAACAGGCCCATGAAAAGATGCTCAACATCAGTAATTATCAGAGAATGTAAATCAAAACCACAATGAGATATCACCTCCCACTTATCAAAATGGCTATCATCAAAAAGAATACAGATAACAAATGTTGGTGAGGATGTGGAGAAAAAGGCCCTCCTGCACCACTGGTGGGAATGTAAAGTGCTATAGCCACAGTGGAAAGCAATATCGACATTTCTCAAAAAACTAATAATAAAACTACCATGTGACCCAGCAATGTCACTGCTGCATATACATCTGGAAAGAAAATTCAAAAAGATAAGTGACTTTATTTTTTAACATGACTACATCACAATAGCCATAACCAAAGAGCCAAAGGGAGTCTCCTGTAACTGGTTCACGCTTTCAGAAAAACTGGACTGCTAGCTGTGTAAGAATAGTAAGTCAGTGTTATACGGATTGCTTAGGAAGACATGATTTGATTTATTTCATCATGGATACAAAATCTTTAGGTGTAAGAGTAATAAGAGCAGATGTAGAGAACGAACTTGTGGATGCAGGGTAGGATGACTTCAGAGAGTAACACTAACATATATAGACTATCATATGTAAAACAGATAGCTAGTGGGAAGCTTCTAGATAGCACAGAATATACAAGCTCTTCTTTAATGACAGAGGTTAACCATGGATTTGTATCAAAAAGAAAGTCTATGATTAAATTGCTCCTTGATCTTGTCATCAAAATAAATACTTAATAAACTTCTAATTATTATATGTTTAAGATCTATCATTTCTATTTTAAATACTCTACCTCTTACTGAGATTGTTTATTTGACATGTGTCCAAGGAACAAAGACAAATCTTCCCTCTTACTCCTTGATAAGATGTCTGGGCTTACTTAAAAGTTTAAGAATAGAGTTGTTAAACTAATTTTTTTTTCAATTGCAGGTTACATCTGAAAACTGGTAGCAGCCTGTTGAAAGAACCTTACCTGTGGATAATAGTCCTTATCTCACCTTCATCTATCATGCTATCAATTTCTTTATTACAGGAGTTTACCTTTGGGCAGCTCATACACCAGCTGTCAATCTGTCCTCACCCTGAGACTTTGCAGCAAACCAAGCTCAGGTGTAGTGAAGCTTTACAGAATAAATTGTTTTCTTTCGTTCTCCAACAAAGGCAGGTGTATCAGTATATAAGCCTCTGGCACTCCAGATGTGCTTCATCCCACTGCAGTGCCAGAATGTTTTTATTCCTGCTTCCTAGGTCAAAATTCTTCATCTGGAGATTTCCTAGACTTTACTTCTTGTCCTGGCTTTACTTACATTTCCCCCCACCCCCCCTCACTAAGGCACTTAAAATGGAAACTTTGAAAGGACTGAAACAATTCAAATATCTATCCATAATGGACTTGTTAAATAAAGTATGGTTCTCAAAAAAACGAAGTAATGGGTTGACCAAAAAGTTCATTTGGGTTTTTCTGTAAGATGTTATGGAAAAACCAAACAAACTTTCTGGCCAATCCAAAACTATCTGTTGTTGAAAGAAAGGATGTCTCCACATACTCTCGTGGCTCAGATGATAAAGAATTTGCCTGCAATGTGAGAGACTGAGGTTCAATCCCTGGGTCAGGAAGATCCCCTGGAGAAGGTAATGGCTACCCATTCCAGTATTCTTGCCTTGAAAATCCCAGGGACAGAAGAGTCTGGCAGGCTACAGTCCATGGAGTCATAAAGAGTTGGACACAGCTGAGCAACTGACACTTACACTTTTAAAGTGCTAATATGGAGAGGTTTCTAGGATATATTAAATTTAAAAAGGAAGACACAGAATAGTAGCACCTTTGCATTGAAAAAAAAAAGAAAACACATCCGTAACTGCTTCTATGTTCGTAAACTCTGAAAAGACCATTAAAAACAAGTCATTGGTGCATGGGAACCAGGCATGATGAAAAGAGAATGGGAAGAACAATTTTCATGATTTAGACATGTGTCCAAGGAACAAAGACAAATCTTCCCTCTTACTCCTTGATAAGATGTCTGGGCTTACTTAAAAGTTTAAGAATAGAGCTGTTAAACTAATTTTTTTTTCAATTGCAGGTTACATCTGAAAACTGGTAGCAGCCTGTTGAAAGAACCTTACCTGTGGATAATAGTCCTTATCTCACCTTCATCTATCATGCTATCAATTTCTTTATTACAGGAGTTTACCTTTGGGCAGCTCATACACCGGCTGTCAATCTGTCCTCACCCTGAGACTTTGCAGCAAACCAAGCTCAGGTGTAGTGAAGCTTTACAGAATAAATTGTTTTCTTTCGTTCTCCAACAAAGGCAGGTGTATCAGTATATAAGCCTCTGGCACTCCAGATGTGCTTCATCCCACTGCAGTGCCAGAATGTTTTTATTCCTGCTTCCTAGGTCAAAATTCTTCATCTGGAGATTTCCTAGACTTTACTTCTTGTCCTGGCTTTACTTACATTTCCCCCCACCCCTCCTCACTAAGGCACTTAAAATGGAAACTTTGAAAGGACTGAAACAATTCAAATATCTATCCATAATGGACTTGTTAAATAAAGTATGGTTCTCAAAAAAACGAAGTAATGGGTTGACCAAAAAGTTCATTTGGGTTTTTCTGTAAGATGTTATGGAAAAACCAAACAAACTTTCTGGCCAATCCAAAACTATCTGTTGTTGAAAGAAAGGATGTCTCCACATACTCTCGTGGCTCAGATGATAAAGAATTTGCCTGCAATGTGAGAGACTGAGGTTCAATCCCTGGGTCAGGAAGATCCCCTGGAGAAGGTAATGGCTACCCATTCCAGTATTCTTGCCTTGAAAATCCCAGGGACAGAAGAGTCTGGCAGGCTACAGTCCATGGAGTCATAAAGAGTTGGACACAGCTGAGCAACTGACACTTACACTTTTAAAGTGCTAATATGGAGAGGTTTCTAGGATATATTAAATTTAAAAAGGAAGACACAGAATAGTAGCACCTTTGCATTGAAAAAAAAAAGAGAAAAACACATCCGTAACTGCTTCTATGTTCGTAAACTCTGAAAAGACCATTAAAAACAAGTCATTGGTGCATGGGAACCAGGCATGATGAAAAGAGAATGGGAAGAACAATTTTCATGATTTATCTTCCTATACTTCAGTTTTAAATTATATGACTATACTGCCTATTCAAAAACTTAAATTATAAAGAAATAGTAGCTTTATTCAGTGTAAGGAGACCGAAAGAATGAAAGAAAATATTAAGAAAGCCTCATTCTTAGTCAGGCTATTAAAACAATAGTTTGGTGAAAAGAAAAAATACTTATCAGGAAATAGATAAATAAAATTAAGCAAGGTATCAGTGAAAGAAGCTAGAACTGGTACTGGTGGAAGAACAGGCTAAACGATCTCTGAAATTATCTACCAATCCTAAGGCTCTATTGATTTGTACCTATGTCTTAAAATAAGTGAGTAAAAGGCATTTTGAAGAAGACTTACATTATAGTAGGATCAAATGCACTCTCCTTAAGCATTTTCTTCAATTTTCTAAAAGATACCTCATGCACCGCCTCTTTCACAGCTCTGATTCCAAAGGCAGCCAGTGAAAAGTTAGGCCTGAGCCCTGAAGTAAAGCTGAGGAGCCCCAGTGCCATCTCCACCGCTCATGATTTAAGAGTGTGGTGCCTTGTTTCCTCATCTGGTCAATGGGGATAAGAACAGTAAATGGCTCATAAGGTCACTGTGAAGATTAATTTGCACACAAAAAGCACAGAGAACAGTGCCTGGCTCACATTAAGAACTATGTAAATGTTTGCTTTTTTACCTGTTCTTCAACCGTTTTAAAGTGTTACCTCCCCGGTCTACTACTTACGCCTTCCACTAACGCTTGTTCTTTGTTTTCTCTGTTTGCCTTCTTTTCTCTTTAATAAAAGGATGCAGTTACTAAAATATTCCCATAGCTTCTGAGGCAAGACCATCTCATCAAAGATATTCACAAAGGAAACAGAAAGTACAGTGTTTGCCAGGGAAATTCAGGTCTAAAACAGTGGCATAAGGTTAATTCCTTACATGTCTATATAGCTTTGTAAAATTATTTGTTCTCTCATTTGATCCTCAAAACAACCCTCCCAGACCATCAGGGCAGATAATGAATAAAGAGCAAAGGAGGTTAATAGGCTTGCCTGAGGCTAAAGTACACATCACAAGTTAGTGAGGATGTCTGACTAGCTCAGTTCAACAATTTATTGAACACCTGCTAGAGCCTGGGCATGGTGCTGACCTCCACATTCCAAAATGCTCTGCACTTCAAAGAGTTTCTGTGACATAAAACATCTCTGGAGAGGATCATACTACTTAAAAGCTACCACCATACTGTCATCGAGTAGAAAGGACAGGTGATTCCCTGGCAAATGAACTTGAGCTTTGTGATATGTGGCAAACAACTTAACCTCTCTCAGCCAGTTTTCTCATCCCAAAATGTGGGCATCATACCATCAGGAGATTGTAAGGCTTACAGGAGAAACTAAATATAAAAGAAGCCTGTAAACTGTAAAGTTCCATAGGAGATATTAGTTATTGTTATCTCATTTAGCAGTGGAATGCAAGATCAAACCTAGGGGAAAAAAAGAAGGTTTGATAGCAAAACATCCTTAAGTCCCCAGCCCTTAAAAGACCTCCCAGAGAGAGTAGCAAGATTACAAAAACTCACGTTGTCTCCCCTGCAGAGGGTACCCACTGAGCCAACAGGGTAGGCTGCTTGGATCAGCCCCTTTCTGGCAAATGTATTCCTTTCCATTTGCTCCAATTGCTAGTAGGAGGTAAAGGGGGGCAAACCAGACAGCTGGTGCAACATGAAACAGAAAGATCTACATTTTACCATAGAAAAAAACTGTGGGAAATAGTGGGAGAAGGAAAGAAGCAGGCAAGTGCTTGAGGCATTTCAGCTGATAAGTGAGAAGCTACCCTGAGACAGATGCAATCCACACCCTCCATCTGTAATCACAGACAGGCTCACTTGTCAGAAAAAAAACTTTGTCCTCCCTCAGGGGAATTGTGAAAGATGTCAATGCTCTAGCCATGAGAAAACAAAAAATCTATATAGAACACCCCAACATGTGGAGGCCTGATACAGAGCTCAGAGCGATGTTCTATGGGAGTCTGGCTCTTGTAGACATCTCCCTTGGACTGGGAATGTAGGCAGGAGGCATGCTTCACAGGGGAGGGGAAAGGGTGTCTGAACTCACCCACTACTTATGATTTAGGGAGGCAACAGAGCAAAGCAGTTAAGTAAGTTGGTTATTAGTCAAACCACTGAGGTTCAAATCCCAATTCCTCTACTTATGTACCTAACCTACATGATTTTGAGTTGCTTAACTTCTGCACCAAAGCTGTTTAATTTTGCTACCATTCAGTTTCCTGCCCTATAAAATGAGAGCCAATAATAGCAGCTTCCTCAGGGTGCTGCAATGATTAAATAGTATGTGTATAAAGCAATTAGGCAGTGCCTTACATAGTAAGCAGACAATGAATGTTGGCTATTGCTTCAAACGGCCAGTTTACTAGCTAATCCTGTGTGAGATTACTAGTCTTTAAAAGTTAGAGAACAGTAAGTTAGAGGGAAAGAAAATGAAAACTTTTCTATAGCGTTAAACATAAGAAGAGACCTTGCTTTATTCACTGGTGACTGAGAAAAGTTTCATATGTTTCTGTTTTGTGAGCTGTCTGAGATAACATCTTGAACATCTGCACAGCAAAGCAGCAAATCCTAGTGTCCAAATACCTAAAATCAGCTGGATTTGGATACCAGCTCTACTCTCCACCTTGAACAAGTCACACAGACATCATGCCTCTATTCCATATTTGTGTATGATAAATAAATACAGTGAAATAGTATCTACCTCATAACGTTGGAGGGCTGATAAAATGGACAATGCATGTCTTACTACATTCCTCAGTACAACACATGGCACACAGAAAATGCTTAATAATTAACAAGTATTATTACTTCCTTCACTACAAAAGAAGAATCAGAGCGTTGTTAATTAAATTTAAAGCCCACCTCTCTGAATAGAGAAAGCAAAATATACTGCTTACTGGGAAATGTTTCTTACTCTTACCAAAAGCAACTTTCTCTTTTAAGGCAAATTTATCTAGCAATCTCCCCTAGGAAGAAGTAATTTACCTGGGGTATCAGAATACTTTCAGTCTGGTTCACCATATGGTTTTCTGTCTTTCTTATGTTTTAAGTAAACTAAGCAGAAAATTTATATGAGATAATTGAACATTTTTAATTTTCTCTGAGAGCTATGATTAATATTCTGCTTTGTGTACTATTTTATAATTGAGTCATAGTCCTAAAAGCAATAAGCCAAGTGTCTCAAAAATTCTAGCAAAAATAAAACAAAACACATTTGATTAAAGGTTTATCAGCATTACAAAAATTCATTCTGCATTTTTAAAAGCTTGCCAGTTCATTCCAATACAGTAGCAGCAAAATTTTTGAATGTATGTTAAGCACATAAAAAAACCTAAATGTAGTTGGTAAATGTTTCTGAATGCCTACTACGTGCCAGACACTGCCATCTGTTTTAAATCAAATATGTTATATTCATTCACTCTTACAAAGTTCTTTCATTTATCATTATCTACATCTCACTCAAATTTTCCCATGATCTGATATGGCGATCTGGTTGAATCAGTTAAATATTAAAACCTCTCTTACTCTAAGAATGTGTTACATGTTCCATTAACATTGCTCTCTAGGTTTATGCACTTGACCTGTACTGTGGGATGTAGTATACATTATCTGCCTTCAGCAAAACAAACAGCTGAAGTGCCCTGCAGCCTGACAGCTCTTGTTAGGCCATGAGCCACTCTGAGCACACACTGTCCTACTGACTGCCTTTCAGCTGCCTCAAGAAAAGTCTTTATGCAGTTCAAAACATGGGAGTTTGGTCATGCTGTTGTCCTCATTGCTGTTGTTCAGCCGATAAGTCGTGTCTGACTCTTTATTACCCCGTGGACTGCAGCACACCAGGTCTCCCTGTCCCTCGCCATCTCCCAGAGTTTGGTCATCCAGGACCCCAAATGGGCCCAATATTTTAGCATAATACCTTGGGGGTTAATTAAAGAAAATACTATTACAAACTAATCCTTTGTGCTTTACTAAAATCCAGCAACAAAACAAAATCAACAGTATTTTTAGCAAAATCTTTCTAATAAGAGCCTGGGAAGAGGCAAAAAAAAACAAAAACTAGCTCCATATGGAAGGTTTTACCTGGGGTATCAGAATACTTTCAGTCTGGTTCACCATATGGTTTTCTGTCTTTCTTATGTTTTAAGTAAACTAAGCAGAAAATTTATATGAGATAATTGAACATTTTTAATTTTCTCTGAGAGCTATGATTAATATTCTGCTTTGTGTACTATTTTATAATTGAGTCATAGTCCTAAAAGCAATAAGCCAAGTGTCTCAAAAATTCTAGCAAAAATAAAACAAAACACATTTGATTAAAGGTTTATCAGCATTACAAAAATTCATTCTGCATTTTTAAAAGCTTGCCAGTTCATTCCAATACAGTAGCAGCAAAATTTTTGAATGTATGTTAAGCACATAAAAAAACCTAAATGTAGTTGGTAAATGTTTCTGAATGCCTACTACGTGCCAGACACTGCCATCTGTTTTAAATCAAATATGTTATATTCATTCACTCTTACAAAGTTCTTTCATTTATCATTATCTACATCTCACTCAAATTTTCCCATGATCTGATATGGCGATCTGGTTGAATCAGTTAAATATTAAAACCTCTCTTACTCTAAGAATGTGTTACATGTTCCATTAACATTGCTCTCTAGGTTTATGCACTTGACCTGTACTGTGGGATGTAGTATACATTATCTGCCTTCAGCAAAACAAACAGCTGAAGTGCCCTGCAGCCTGACAGCTCTTGTTAGGCCATGAGCCACTCTGAGCACACACTGTCCTACTGACTGCCTTTCAGCTGCCTCAAGAAAAGTCTTTATGCAGTTCAAAACATGGGAGTTTGGTCATGTTGTTGTCCTCATTGCTGTTGTTCAGCCGATAAGTCGTGTCTGACTCTTTATTACCCCGTGGACTGCAGCACACCAGGTCTCCCTGTCCCTCGCCATCTCCCAGAGTTTGGTCATCCAGGACCCCAAATGGGCCCAATATTTTAGCATAATACCTTGGGGGTTAATTAAAGAAAATACTATTACAAACTAATCCTTTGTGCTTTACTAAAATCCAGCAACAAAACAAAATCAACAGTATTTTTTAGCAAAATCTTTCTAATAAGAGCCTGGGAAGAGGACATATTTTAAAAACATACACACAAAAGATCATCGTTCACTTAGCTAAAATTTTTTCTTCAAATATCACCTTTTGCAGTTGCCTCACATCCACGTGCTTGCTATATCTGGAATATCTTACCTCATCCCCTCTGTCTCTATACCATGCCTCCTGAGAATTCTTTGCACTTCGCAGTCTGTTCAGGTGTTCCTCCACTACCACTTCCCAACCCATAACTGCCATCCCAGGGTGCTTTCTCGTGGCCCTGGCTGGAAGAAATCTGAACACTACACTCTTTGGGAAGCAGTTTGACAACATTCATCAAGATCCTCAATTTTTAAAATTTTTTCTTAATCATTAGTTATATTTCTAGTTATCAACCCTAAGGGATAAAAAGGAATAATTTTTAAAATATGCAATGTAAACATAGAATAATCTTTTGGTGCCATGCTGTGCAGGTGTGGGATCTTAGTTCCCTGAAGAGGGATTGAATCCCCACTCATGGCAGTGAAACCATGGAGTCCTAACCACTGCACTGCCAGGGAATTCCCTACCCGAAATAATTTTTTAAATTCTGTCAAATATTATTTACAATAATTTAAAATGCTAAATAATTTAGACATCCAACAATGGAGAATGGCTAAGTAACATGTCTGATAATACATCATACATAATTTTTAAATCAGAACAATTATTTCAAAAGATGATGTAGTCTACAGTCATCGCACCCTGAATGCACCTGATCTTGTCTGACGATGAAATAAGAAACAACATGGGAAATTTTTAATAGTAGTATTAAGTAATATGTAGTATCAAAAGCAAAAAAAATGGGTACCAAATTGTACATCTGATTTGACAAATATGTAACAAAGAAATATCTACTCACAAACAAAAAAATTAGAAGGAATTACACCGAAATACTAATGATGTTATTTGGTAATAAGAAGATAATGAGTAATTTTTTTCTTCTTTATATTAGTTTGTATTTTACAAACATTGTACAGTAAGTATATACCACTTGAAAAATCAAAATAAACTTTGAACAGTCGTTAAAAAGCTACATAAGTGAAAGTTATTAATATTGTGTCATTAGATCACAATACTTCATTATTGCTTTAATATGTAGGCACTGGGAATGGTCATTATCTTAAATAAAAAGAAACTAATTAAATTCAGCTATGTCCACTCCAGTATTTTTGCCAGGAGAATCCCCTGGACAGAGAATCCCAGTGGGTTATGGTCCATGGGGTTTCAGAGTCAGACACGACTGAGCATTCACACACCAAGGCTAATATAAACAACCAAGAAAAAAAAATTAATCAAAAAAAACAACAAAAAAAATTTTAGTCAGATGTTTTCAACCTGTACTCAAAAATAACCTGGATAATTTTAACTAGTGAATATAAAAAGTCACCTCTCCTTTTTGTTACTCAGATAACTTGTCAGCCAGTTTGAAGACCTGTCTTCTAGCTCATAAATGTTAATGCTATTTTCAGATTATTTCATAATTCAAAGCTAACTTGTACTTTCACTTCTGAACCTGATTCTTCGTAAATAAAGTTGTTCTGTTTGAAAGAATCATCTTTCCCAATATGTCTGGCAAGCTAAGGTGTTTTTGCTGGGTCACTGTCAAATGCCAAGGTTAACAAGTTTTTCAAATGTAATGCAGGCTACTAAATGTTTCCATACTAAAGAAACAATTTTTTAAAAGAGAAAAAGAAGAAAGAAAAAATTAAACTTCCACTTTCTTTGGTCAGAAATCTCATTCCATAAAGTCATTTTAAATGTGATTTTATGTTACCTTAAATATAAAATTCAAAATATTTGCTTCTAATTTTGGGGTACTTTTAATGCACTTTAAAAAAACTTAGCTCTTACTGAAGGTTGTAATTCCCATTCTCTTTCAAGTAATATCTATATAGATTTAATTTATTTAGAGAATTTCAGTTTAGTTTGCACTGAAAAGAAGAAATCTAAGCCTTGAATTTATTCCAACTCTAAATCTTCCTTTTAGAGTACTTGAATAAGAAAACCGCTGTATTTGATGATGCCATTTCTCCTTCCCAAGTTAATTTTATTAACTTACTTTTTCACTGAATTTGTCCACTCACATGTAACTGACCCAAATGCCTTATCAAGTGCCCAAATCAGGTCAAGGATAAGAGCTGCTAGTGATGCTATTTTAAAATGAAAAAAAACAAATGCACTGAAGCTAGACCAGCTCCTATGCTGTCAAAATGCACCATTTCTTTGGCATACACGTTACCGTTCACCAATAGGAGACATGGTAAAAAGCTAACAAACTAGCTCTTTCCTAGAGAATAGTTTGGCTATTTTGTCTCTGAATAAGTACTGAAACCTTTTTAAACAAAAATATGGTTAATTCGGGCTTCCCAGGTGGTACTAGTGGTAAAGAACCTGCCTGCCAATGCAGGAGACATAAGAGACTGGTTCAGTCCCTGGGCTGGGAAGATCCCCTGGAGGAGGGCGTGGTAACCCACCCCAATATTTTTGCCCGGAGAATCCCATGGACAGAGGAGCCTAGTGGGCTACAGTCCTTAGGGTCAAAAAGAGTTGGGCACAACTGAAGCAACATAGCACGCACAGAGGTATGGTTAATATATGAAATTGTATATTTTGATTCACCAATAGGGGATTTAGAACTTACTTGTTAGCTACAGATAGTCATCTATTTCTTTCAAGGACGATAAGAATGTCTCTTCTATCTCTTATATCAGTATCTAGCACTTCCTGAACATAGTAGGCACTCTATGTAAGTAATTGCTAAACTTGTGACACAATAACAGAATTAATTTACCTGAAGAGCAACTGCCACGTTGCATTATATTGCAACCGCATGTGTGCGTGTGTGACTCAGTCATTCAGTCATGTCCAACTGCTATGCATAAACTTTTAAGGCTCAAAATTTTAGGGGTACTTTTAATGCACTTTAAAAAAACTTAGCTCTTACTGAAGGTTGTAATTCCCATTCTCTTTCAAGTAATATCTATATAGATTTAATTTATTTAGAGAATTTCAGTTTAGTTTGCACTGAAAAGAAGAAATCTAAGCCTTGAATTTATTCCAACTCTAAATCTTCCTTTTAGAGTACTTGAATAAGAAAACCGCTGTATTTGATGATGCCATTTCTCCTTCCCAAGTTAATTTTATTAACTTACTTTTTCACTGAATTTGTCCACTCACATGTAACTGACCCAAATGCCTTATCAAGTGCCCAAATCAGGTCAAGGATAAGAGCTGCTAGTGATGCTATTTTAAAATGAAAAAAAACAAATGCACTGAAGCTAGACCAGCTCCTATGCTGTCAAAATGCACCATTTCTTTGGCATACACGTTACCGTTCACCAATAGGAGACATGGAAAAAAGCTAACAAACTAGCTCTTTCCTAGAGAATAGTTTGGCTATTTTGTCTCTGAATAAGTACTGAAACCTTTTTAAACAAAAATATGGTTAATTCGGGCTTCCCAGGTGGTACTAGTGGTAAAGAACCTGCCTGCCAATGCAGGAGACCATAAGAGATGCAGGTTCAGTCCCTGGGTTGGGAAGATCCCTGGAGGAGGGCGTGGCTACCCACTCCAGTATTCTTGCCTGAAGAATCCCATGGACAGAGGAGCCTGGTGGGCTACAGTCCTTAGGGTCAAAAAGAGTTGGGCACAACTGAAGCAACATAGCACGCACAGAGGTATGGTTAATATATGAAATTGTATATTTTGATTCACCAATAGGGGATTTAGAACTTACTTGTTAGCTACAGATAGTCATCTATTTCTTTCAAGGACGATAAGAATGTCTCTTCTATCTCTTATATCAGTATCTAGCACTTCCTGAACATAGTAGGCACTCTATGTAAGTAATTGCTAAACTTGTGACACAATAACAGAATTAATTTACCTGAAGAGCAACTGCCACGTTGCATTATATTGCAACCGCATGTGTGTGCGTGTGTGTGCATGTGTTCTCAGTCATTCAGTCATGTCCAACTCTTTGCAGCCTCATGGACTACAGCCCACCAGGCTCCTCTGCCAATGCAATTTTCCAGACAAGAATACTGGAGCAGGGCAGTTCAGTCTCTCCAGGTAAACAGCTGAGGTCAAGGGCTTAATTCCCAAGAAGGTCCTTTGGCCTTATTCTAGTCACAGTTTTATATCTTGTTACAACAAGCCATCTCACTCATGGATGGATGAAGAACCAGACAAGCAGAGAAAGAGAGAAACAGTTTAACACAATTCATCACCATTATAAAACAGATAATTTATATGAAGTATTCATTTAGAAATCAAACTGATACTAAATGGGCTGTGCATCATTTTGGTATGGAAAGTTCCAATATTTTAGAATGTGAGATTTTGTCATAAGAGTAAAATAGTAACATTGACTACTGATCCTTAAACTAATACAAACTCATATTTGACCCCTGTCTTTTTTTATTATAACTGAAATAGTTTGTCACACAGTTCTACTTCTGAGGACAATAATCTTGCGATTGCTATGAAAAATCACTTAATTCAAAACATTTCACTAATTAAGGGACTTATATTTTTAGACAGACGAATTTCAACAATATGCTTTACAAAATAAATCATATGAACATATATAAGACATATGAGCCTAAAAATATACCTTTTCCAAGGGCCACCAAATAAACTTCTTTCACAAATGGCACCTGTTTCCAAAGTTTGGAATACAGAAGAGTTTTAATTTGTATTAAGATCACACTGGCTTTAATATCTCAATAAAGTCAACCAGCTTCTGTCTGTACATTTCCACTGTGCAAGTGGAGATAACACTACTTTCTGCTTCACAGGAGTGCTGTGTGAATTAATTGGCTAATGTTCTTAAAGCACTGCCTAAGTGCTAAATGTTATGATTAGTGTGCATTGTATATCTCTTTGCAATTATCTGCCACCTTAAAATTCTATGGCTTGTAAGGGTGCCTCACCTTTAGAATACTTTAAAAAGTGTTAAGGAAAGTTCAAGAAGGAATTTTTAAAAAAGCACTTAGGCTAAGGTAGGGTCGCAGAAAGAGAAAACTGGAATTTGGCACATCTTATTACATGCTTTTTTTTTCAATAAACATCCTATATGTTTATCCAAATGATCTGTGGGGTTTTTTTTAGTTTTGGCCTGTTTTATTATTTTCTCTAATTTATTTATTTTCATCTATCTTTGTTCTTTGGCCTGTGTCGGCCTCCCATCGCAGTGGCCTCTCTTGCTGCAGAGCACCGGCTCTGGGCGCATGTGCTCCAGAGCTCTGGCTCGGTAATTGGACACATGGGTCCAGCCGTTCCACTGCATGTGGGATCTTCCCAATTCAGGGATCAAACTGGTGCCCCTTGCACTGCAAGGTGGTCTCTTACCCACTGGACCACCAGGGAAGCCCTACATGCTTCTTGATACATACAATACATGCATCTTAGACTAAAAACCATTGAACCATTTTAAATGGGAAAATTGCACAGTATGTAATGATACCTCAATAAAGCTGTTAAAAAACAATAGTAACGCCAACTCCATCATCATACCAAAAAAGTTACCTACTCCTTGAAAGTGTGGCTTGTTCTTCTAGAAGAAAAATTTCTATCTACACAGATCCTGAGATCAAAATATGCTGCATTGTTTTAAAAAATCAATTTATAAGAGAACTAAGCAGTCAAATTATAGAGTGATATCATTTATCTGATATCTAATTAATAATTTAATTATTAATTATAATAGTTGCATATTAATCTGATTGAAAGATTGAGTCTATCTTGACATGAATGAAGCCAGATCCAATAATGTTTAGCTTTGCCTTTGCATTTTGCTTTTTTTCTTTAAAGAGAAATTCTTCAATGCACAGAATGAAATTTCAGCTGAGTTAATAATGACAACAGTAGTACTAGTAATAGTAGCACAAACCTTACATTGATATAGGAATTTACAATTGTACCACGTAGCAAGAAGTGTGAAGGACACTTCACCCAATTTGCAAACTAACAAGTCAGCCTGCCACAGCTTTGTGGTTTCTGGCAGGAGATAGAAAACTCTAAGATCAAAGATAAGTCTGTTTATTAACCACAGAATAGCAGTTGCCAGAACAGCATTTTCTTGTGCCAATTCTCCAAGCCCAGTTTCCACAGGGGACACAACAGGAGCTAGGAGACACTTAACACACAGCGGATTGTGTTGAAAGAAAGGAACACTGAGCTTCGAAAACCCCAATCTTTTCCTTCTACTTCAGAGAGAGATGCTTTCTCTTCCCAGGCTATTTGCTACTGCACCATTCTTGAAAAAAATAATCCTAAACAAGCGCTAGCAGTGGCTATACTCACAAGACACACAGAAATGTTAGAGAACCAAGGAGACTGACATGTTGAACGCTAGGGTAACCATGTATCTTGGTTTGCTTGGGACAGCCCTGGCTAATACCTATTGTCCAAACTGAATTATACCAAATTATTAAGAACATCCTGTTTCACTCTCCCTGTTTCACTCTCACCAATGATGCAGTTTAGACAAGAAATCGTATGGTTACCACAACTTAAAATCCTGAAGAAATTCCTCTGCCTGGTCAGATCACTGATGATCTCACAGTTAAGGTTTAGGTCAACCAAACAACAATGGAGGTTAACACCATAAAAAAAAAAATTAACTGAGATCTTGAACATAAGTCCTGATACCATAAAAATCCTAGAAGAAAATACAGGCAGTAAGCCTCTAATATTGGCAATTTGTGAAGGGGGGAGGTAATCTGACACCAAAAGCAAAGGCAGTGAAAGTAAAAACATACAAATGACACTACATCAAATGAAAAACCTTCTGCACAGCAAAGGAAACCATCAACAAAACAAAAAGAGGACCTACTGAATGAGAAAAAATATTTGTAAATCATGCATGTAATAAGAGGAAAATACTCAAAATATATAAAGAATTCATATAATTTAATAGCAAAAAGACAAGCAACCCAGGTTTCAAATCGGATCTGCCCATTTGATTGAAGAGACGTTTTCCAAAACAGACACGTAGATGGCCAGCAGGTACATAAAAAGTGCCAAGAATCACTAATCATTAGGGAAATGCAAATCAACAGTAGTACTAGTAATAGTAGCACAAACCTTACATTGATATAGGAATTTACAATTGTACCACGTAGCAAGAAGTGTGAAGGACACTTCACCCAATTTGCAAACTAACAAGTCAGCCTGCCACAGCTTTGTGGTTTCTGGCAGGAGATAGAAAACTCTAAGATCAAAGATAAGTCTGTTTATTAACCACAGAATAGCAGTTGCCAGAACAGCATTTTCTTGTGCCAGTTCTCCAAGCCCAGTTTCCACAGGGGACACAACAGGAGCTAGGAGACACTTAACACACAGCGGATTGTGTTGAAAGAAAGGAACACTGAGCTTCGAAAACCCCAATCTTTTCCTTCTACTTCAGAGAGATGCTTTCTCTTCCCAGGCTATTTGCTACTGCACCATTCTTGAAAAAAATAATCCTAAACAAGCGCTAGCAGTGGCTATACTCACAAGACACACAGAAATGTTAGAGAACCAAGGAGACTGACATGTTGAACGCTAGGGTAACCATGTATCTTGGTTTGCTTGGGACAGCCCTGGCTAATACCTATTGTCCAAACTGAATTATACCAAATTATTAAGAACATCCTGTTTCACTCTCCCTGTTTCACTCTCACCAATGATGCAGTTTAGACAAGAAATCATATGGTTACCACAACTTAAAATTCTGAAGAAATTCCTCTGCCTGGTCAGATCACTGATGATCTCACAGTTAAGGTTTAGGTCAACCAAACAACAATGGAGGTTAACACCATAAAAAAAAAAAATTAACTGAGATCTTGAACATAAGTCCTGATACCATAAAAATCCTAGAAGAAAATACAGGCAGTAAGCCTCTAATATTGGCAATTTGTGAAGGGGGGAGGTAATCTGACACCAAAAGCAAAGGCAGTGAAAGTAAAAACATACAAATGACACTACATCAAATGAAAAACCTTCTGCACAGCAAAGGAAACCATCAACAAAACAAAAAGAGGACCTACTGAATGAGAAAAAATATTTGTAAATCATGCATGTAATAAGAGGAAAATACTCAAAATATATAAAGAATTCATATAATTTAATAGCAAAAAGACAAGCAACCCAGGTTTCAAATCGGATCTGCCCATTTGATTGAAGAGACGTTTTCCAAAACAGACACGTAGATGGCCAGCAGGTACATAAAAAGTGCCAAGAATCACTAATCATTAGGGAAATGCAAATCAAAATCACAATGAGGGGCTTCCCCTGGTGATCCAGTGGGTAAGGACACTGCCTTGCAGTGCAAGGGGCGCCAGTTTGATCCCTGGCCTGGGAAGATCCCACATGCCGCGGAGCGGCTGGACCAATGTGTCCAATTACCGAGCCGGAGCTCTGGAGCGCATGCGCCCAGAGCCAGCGCTCTGCAACGACAGAGGCCACCGCGACGGGAGGCCCACAGGAGCCAAAGAACGAAGACGGATGAAAATAGAGAAATGGAAGACCAATAGAAGTGGCCCGCCCGTCCCCTCCCTCCCCATACCCCCCCCAAAAAAAGATAAATAAATAAAATAAAATAAAATTTAAAAAAATCACAATGAGATATCATCCCACACCTGTTAGAATGACTACCATCAAAAAGGTAAAGTGTTGGGCTTCCCTGGTAGTCCAGTGGGTAAGGACACTGCCTTGCAGTGCAAAGGGCGCTGGTTCAATCCCTGGCCTGGGAAGATCCCATGTGCCACGGAGCAGCTGGACGGATGTGTCCATTTACCAAGCCGCTGCTCTGGAGCTCATGCATCCAGAGCCAGTGCTCTGTGACAACAGAGGCCACTGCGATGGGAGGCCCACACGGGCCAAAGAACAAAGATGGATGCAAATAGATAAATGAAAGACTAATAGAAGTGGCCCGCCTGCCCCCTCCCTCCTCAACCTGCCCCCTCCCCCCCAAAAAAAAAATTGGGGAAAAAAAAAAGGGTAAAGTGTTGGTAAGGATGTGGAGAAAGGAAATCCTAGTGAACTGTGGGTGGAAATATAAATTGGTGTAACCACTACAGAAAACAGTACAAGGATTCCTCAAGAAAATGAAAAAAAGGACTACCATATTACCCAACCATTCCATTTCTTTTTTTTCTCCCAGAAAATCATACTGCTCTTTTATTCAATGGAACACCCCCCTTACACAGCACTGAATCATACACCAAAACAAACCAAAAAAATGGCCCAGAGAAATTTCTGCAGATAAACAAGTGAAGAGAATGCGCATTGTACATTATTGTCAATACACTCACTCCATGAAGAGCAAAGGAGGGAAAAAAGGAAGCAGAACAAAGAAACAAAAAGCTCAAACCCCTCAACACTGCAAAACATTCAGACATTTGGATTAAAATAAATTTCAAAAGGAAGCCTTCCCAGAAGGAGAGGAACAAATGGAACCTGAGGTAGCTTAGGTGCTCAGGAAGCATGGAAAGGGCTCTCCGACTGCAAATAAGCCCAAAGTGGCTTAAACAATTCCACTTCTGAGCATTTATCTGAAGGAAATGAAAATGCTAATTTGAAAAGATATACACATTCCCAAGTTCAGTACATTGTTTAAAATAGCCAAGACAGGGCTTCCCTGGTGGTCCAGTGGGTAAGGACACTGCCTTGCAGTGCAAGGGGCACTGGTTCGATCCCGGGCCTGGGAAGATACCACGTGCCGCGGAGCGGCTAGACCGATGTGTCCAACTACCGAGCCGGAGCTCTGGAGCGCATGCGCCCGGAGCCGGTGCTCTGCGACAACAGAGGCCACTGCGATAACAGAGGCCACTGCGATGGGAGGCCCACACCGGCCAAAGAACAAAGATGGATGAAAATAGACAAATGAAAGACCAATGGAAGTGGCCCGCCCGCCCCCCTCCCTCCCTACCCCATCCTCATCAAAATAAATAAATAAATAAATAAAGATTAAAAAAAAAAATAGCCAAGACACAGAAGCAACCTGAGGGTCCATCAATAGATGAATGGATAAAAATACTATGGCATTTAAATGCAACAGAATGTTAATTAGCCTTAAGAAGAAGGAAATCTTGTTATCTTTACAGTATGGATAGACCCTGGAGTCACTAGGTTAAACAAAATAAGTCCATCAGAGAAAGACCCTATGATCTCATTTATATGGGGAATCTTTAAAAACAAACAAAAAAAAACCTCATAGATACAGAGAACAGAGGGGTGTTTGCCAGAGATAAAGGAGTGGTAGGAGAAATGGATGAAGGTGGTCAGAATGTATGACACTCCAATTATAATAAGTCCTGGGGAATGTAATGTACAGAATAGTGACTATCATTAATAATACTATATTTTATATTTGAAAGTTGCCAAGACAATTAATCTTAAAAGTTCTCATCACAAGAAAAAAAATTGTAACTATGTGTGGAATCAACATTAGTAGACTCATTGAGGTGATGATTTCACAATATGTACCAAATAATGTTGTACACCGGAAGCTAATATAATGTTACATGTCAGTTATACATTGATTTTTAAAAAGAAAACAGAGGCCAAAAGTCAAAAAGGCAAAGTCAAATTATACATATCATGCGAATAATCCCTAAATGAAGGGGACTTCAAGTACTTATCTAGAAAAGAAAGATTATTTCAAGAAAGATTAAAAGCTGGTTTGAACATTGAGTGGCAACTGAAGCTTTCCCATAGCTTGTATAATTAGATTATTTTACTGAATCCTTGTACAGCTTCACTGAAAACACTCAGGTGATTTTTTTTTACCCCAAGTATTCCTGAAACTGAGAAACAATTTTCTGACCTTCCAATTCATGCAGTGTATTTTAGCCACATCCTTTCAATCTGCTCCTGTCTGGTTTCCCTTCCTCTCTCACTGGTTCCAATAGCTCAAGTTGTTTGACTTCAACTACATTCCACTCATGTCCTCATCCCTTTTTCCTACCCTCTCATCCGTGGGCTCAACTCTGACCCCCGTCTCTACAATCAGTCCTGACCTTAGACAATAATGATTTAATGAATTTTAACTCAATAATAGGGAACCACGTTCAATTTACTCCTCTGACTTGGCCCAACAAGCGAAATTTTGTCAGCGGCACTTTGGTCTTATTTTATGGGAAGTGAAACCTGCATGGTCTCATTTCCTGAATTTGAGCTGGTACTTCAGTTCCTAGAGGTTGTAACCCAGCCAGGCTCTTGTCCGGTTCCCCTGTCATGGAAGAGAACCCTAAATTCTGAGTAAAGTGTTCACATACCACAAGCTACAGGATTCTTTGTACCTATGCTTTGCATGCTTGTTGAGGACCACCATTATCCCCACGTGGGACTTTCAAGACACATACAATTTTACTGATGTGCCCTCTACCTCATACACCATGGAGTGCCCATTAGCCTGGCCTTCCTCTCTAGACCCACCCAATGTCTCACAATAAAGACCAATTCAAAACCCTCAGTTCAATTATAGCCTTGTTTCTTCCCACCTTGCTGTTTCTGCCCCAGGTGGCCTGTTGGTGCCCGATATTCTAAAACATCCTTGAGAATTTCTCCTTTTACACTTATATCTACAGAATTAATCATATGATTCTAGCAGGTTCTCAGTACAAAGTCAAGAAGTTTTAACAAAGTCTATATTGCAATATAATATCAGTATGTGAAAGATTATTAGAATGCTTGGACTTTGCTTATGAGTTTATGATTTTCAATTCATAAGGGCCCTTAGGGAAATACTAAAATCTCAATGTAAAATAAAATTTGAAAAATCTGTAGTAAAAATTATATGATTGCAAATGTGTAAAAACATTATGTGAGCAAAGCCTGAAAGACAATCTACAAATAGAAATGCCCTTTATTATTATTTTTTCTATTATGGATGTATGCTATTTTCTTAGAGGTAAAGAGATATTTATAAAGAATTGCTTTTAAATTAAAATAACAGGTTTGAACAAGATTGTCTTTGTAAGCAATGCACTTTACACACAAGTGAATAGTTTAGTCAGAGTAATGTGATTAAGGAATCATTTTCTTTTAAAAAATTCACTTTCACATTTTGATAAGGAAAAGGAAGTTATAATATTTATTTATCATAATCTTTGCAATATGCTAAAATAATGAAAAACACTGTAGTTATCAATGCTTCCTTTTCAACGATGAGCTCTCCCTGAATCAGATCTTGGTTTGGCTATGTATTGATTTAGAACATGCCCCCTTCCACATGCACGGGTCTGTTTTCCACAGACTCCAAGAGGTTAAGCACTGTTATATATCATTATATAGTAACAGTCTGGTCTACTGGATAAGGCCTGAATCAGCAATTTTAGTATCTTCCTCTTAACCCTACGACCCTGACAAGCCATTAACATCTATCACCTCAGATTCTCTTTTAAAATGAATAATAATAATTGTTGAATTAGGAAAATTCCTGTAAAGTTTACTGAGTGCTTAGTGAAAAACGAGAAATGAGTGTAAATGAGCATGTTATAAAGACCCAGTTCAGTCTGTCTACTTTTCTAATATATGAAATTGGCTAAAACCACTTTGGTGAATATTAGAATAATATTTTGATGATTGAAATGTTTGATATTTCAATGAGAAACATAGTATGACATATAAAGATACATAATTCTTTGTATGTCCCAAAGAAAGGATTTACAATTGTAAAGAAAAGAATTACTTGATAAAGATGACTATTAATTAGCAAATGGTAATCTCTAATTTAAAAATTTAAACTTCCTTTCAAATGTATAGAAGTAATTCCACAGATTCACATATTGTTGTGATGATACTCTTAGAAAAATCCTGCTTTTCACAGGTAATTGAAGAAATTGCACAAATTATGTAAAATAAAATTTGAAAAATCTGTAGTAAAAATTATATGATTGCAAATGTGTAAAAACATTATGTGAGCAAAGCCTGAAAGACAATCTACAAATAGAAATGCCCTTTATTATTTTTTTCTATTATGGATGTATGCTATTTTCTTAGAGGTAAAGAGATATTTATAAAGAATTGCTTTTAAATTAAAATAACAGGTTTGAACAAGATTGTCTTTGTAAGCAATGCACTTTACACACAAGTGAATAGTTTAGTCAGAGTAATGTGATTAAGGAATCATTTTCTTTTAAAAAATTCACTTTCACATTTTGATAAGGAAAAGGAAGTTATAATATTTATTTATCATAATCTTTGCAATATGCTAAAATAATGAAAAACACTGTAGTTATCAATGCTTCCTTTTCAACGATGAGCTCTCCCTGAATCAGATCTTGGTTTGGCTATGTATTGATTTAGAACATGCCCCCTTCCACATGCACGTGTCTGTTTTCCACAGACTCCAAGAGGTTAAGCACTGTTATATATCATTATATAGTAACAGTCTGGTCTACTGGATAAGGCCTGAATCAGCAATTTTAGTATCTTCCTCTTAACCCTACGACCCTGACAAGCCATTAACATCTATCACCTCAGATTCTCTTTTAAAATGAATAATAATAATTGTTAAATTAGGAAAATTCCTGTAAAGTTTACTGAGTGCTTAGTGAAAAACGAGAAATGAGTGTAAATGAGCATGTTATAAAGACCCAGTTCAGTCTGTCTACTTTTCTAATATATGAAATTGGCTAAAACCACTTTGGTGAATATTAGAATAATATTTTGATGATTGAAATGTTTGATATTTCAATGAGAAACATAGTATGACATATAAAGATACATAATTCTTTGTATGTCCCAAAGAAAGGATTTACAATTGTAAAGAAAAGAATTACTTGATAAAGATGACTATTAATTAGCAAATGGTAATCTCTAATTTAAAAATTTAAACTTCCTTTCAAATGTATAGAAGTAATTCCACAGATTCACATATTGTTGTGATGATACTCTTAGAAAAATCCTGCTTTTTCACAGGTAATTGAAGAAATATTGCAGCAAAGATTAATTACCATTCTACTGTTTAAAAGTGTAACTTCAAGCTGTTAAATGAGTGAACAGAGATCTATTATGACTTGAACAAGAACATTACTCTCCATGGGGATTACTGCTATTAACAGTAGGGAATGCATCATTTAAAGACATTAAAATTAAATGGAAATGTTTTTACCCATTTAAATAAAAGACCTTGTTTTCTACTTCACAATAAAACTTGCTTTCACTAGTTTCCTTATTGTAGGAGTTTATGCAAAATTTCCCTGGTCATGCCATTTCAGATGGCTTTTATACTTATTAATCTCTATATTCCACTGTCTTTTCTATATAAACACTGGTAGAGATGTAATTTAACAATACTGGCAATCTGATGCATGAGGACTCTGTGCTAACTACAAACATTACTTGTAATATAGCATTATTAGCTACTTATTTCAATTTTAGACAGATCTCTTACACTCGAGAATCTTAGATCCCACACGTGTTAGCTTTCTTCCCACATGTGCTGGATTCTATGTAGGGGGTTGATTTTTAAAAATATAAAATATATGTGCAAACATAAAAAACAACTGGAGATGAGAACAATCTCTATATTTCAAAATATTTTAAAATGATGAAATATCATTCCCCAAAATCAAATTGAAAAACATTGAAATTTATTTTCATTCTCAATACTAGCCAGAGTGCAATGAAACAGACATTTATGCTCACTTCATATGAGAAAACAAATTGGTCCTTTCTGGAGATCAATTTGGTCATATGAATCAAGAGTCTTGTATATAATCTCACCCTTTGACTCAGTATTTACTTCTGGGACTCTACCCTTAGAAAGCAATACAAATATTTTGATGATTGAAAGTTGATTTCAATGAGAAACATAGTATGAAATATAAAGATACATAATTCTTTGTATGTCCCAAAGAAAGGATTTACAATTGTAAAGAAAAGAATTACTTGATAAAGATGACTATTAATTAGCAAATGGTAATCTCTAATTTAAAAATTTAAACTTCCTTTCAAATGTATAGAAGTAATTCCACAGATTCACATATTGTTGTGATGATACTCTTAGAAAAATCCTGCTTTTTCACAGGTAATTGAAGAAATATTGCAGCAAAGATTAATTACCATTCTACTGTTTAAAAGTGTAACTTCAAGCTGTTAAATGAGTGAACAGAGATCTATTATGACTTGAACAAGAACATTACTCTCCATGGGGATTACTGCTATTAACAGTAGGAAATGCATCATTTAAAGACATTAAAATTAAATGGAAATGTTTTTACCCATTTAAATAAAAGACCTTGTTTTCTACTTCACAATAAAACTTGCTTTCGCTAGTTTCCTTATTGTAGGAGTTTATGCAAAATTTCCCTGGTCATGCCATTTCAGATGGCTTTTATACTTATTAATCTCTATATTCCACTGTCTTTTCTATATAAACACTGGTAGAGATGTAATTTAACAATACTGGCAATCCGATGCATGAGGACTCTGTGCTAACTACAAACATTACTTGTAATATAGCATTATTAGCTACTTATTTCAATTTTAGACAGATCTCTTACACTCGAGAATCTTAGATCCCACACATGTTAGCTTTCTTCCCACATGTGCTGGATTCGATGTAGGGGGTTGATTTTTAAAAATATAAAATATATGTGCAAACATAAAAAACAACTGGAGATGAGAACAATCTCTATATTTCAAAATATTTTAAAATGATGAAATATCATTCCCCAAAATCAAATTGAAAAACATTGAAATTTATTTTCATTCTCAATACTAGCCAGAGTGCAATGAAACAGACATTTATGCTCACTTCATATGAGAAAACAAATTGGTCCTTTCTGGAGATCAATTTGGTCATATGAATCAAGAGTCTTGTATATAATCTCACCCTTTGACTCAGTATTACTACTTCTGGGACTCTACCCTTAGAAAGCAATACAAAGGGCTTCCCCTGGTGGTCCAGTGAGTAAGGACACCATCTGGCAGTGCAAGGGGCGCTGGTTCGATCCCTGGCCTGGGAAGATCCCATGTGCCACGGAGCAGCTGGACGGATGTGTCCAATTACCGAGCCAGAGCTCTGGGCGCATGTACCCAGAACCGGCACTCTGCGATGACAGAGGCCATCGCAATGGGAGGCCCACAGGAGCCAAAGAACGAAGACGGATGAAAACAGAGAAATGAAAGACCAATAGAAGTGGCCCGCCTGTCCCCCTCCCTCTCCACCCCACTCCCCAAAAGATAAGTAAATAAAATTAAATTAAATTAACAAAAACAAAAACCTGAGTCTCCAAAAAAAAAAAGAGAAAGCAATGCAAAGGTTGACTATTTATCCCCAAAGATGTCCTAGAATTGTTTATGTCAAAAAAAAAAAAAAAGGTCTGGAAACAATCTAAAAGCCCAACAAAGGGAACGCTTAAAGTAAATATGATAATAGAAAGACCACATTTTACAACTATTAAAATTATGTATACAAAATATTTTTAAGCAAAAAGTCAAAAAATTTATGATACTTGTTAATTGGAAAAGCAGAATATAAAGTTGGATATGTTGGGGCCTAATCAAATTTATAACTTTTGACAGTAAAGGAAACCATAAACAAAATAAAAAGATAACCTATGAAATGGGAAAAAATACTTGTAAATAATGTAAACAACAAGGGCTTAACTTCCAAAATATAACAGCTCATACAACTCAATAATAAAAAAATAAACAACCCACTCAGAAAATGGACAGAAGACCTAAATAGACATTTCTCCAAAGAAGACATTTATGTGTGTATGTACATGTATGTATTCATTCACTCAGTCATGCCCAATTCTTTGTGATGCCATGGATGATAGACTGCCAGGCTTCTCTGTCCATGGAATTCTTCACCCAAGAAATCCGGAGTGGGTTACCATTTCCTACTCTTAGGGTATCTTCCTGACTCAGGGATCGAACCCTGATCTCTGTGTCTCCTGCACTGGCAGGCAGATTCTTTTCCACTGCACCACCTGGTAAGCCCTCCAAAGAAGACATACAGATGGCAAATAAGCACAGGAAAAGATGCTCAGCATTGCTAATTATTAGAGAAATGCACATCAAAACTACAATGAGATATCACCTCACACCAATCAGAATGGCCTCATTTAAAATGTTTAGAAATACTAAATGCTAGAAAGGGTGTGGAGAAAAGGGAACCCCCCTACACTGTTGGTATGAATATAAGTTTGTGTAGTCACTATGCAAATCAGTATGAAGTCTTCTTTTTTTTAATTTTTTTAAAAGGAGTTACGATATGATCCAGCAATCCCACTCCTGGGCGTATATCCAGAGAAAATTCTAATCTGAAAAGATATATGCACCCTCAATGCTCATAGCAGCACTACGGACAGTAGCAAGACATGGAAGCAACCTAAATACCCATCGACAGATGAACAAATAAAGAAGATACGGGAGTTTCCCTGGTGGCTCAGTGGTAAAGAATCCACCCGCCAACATGGGTGTGATTCCTGATCCAAGAAGATCCCACATGCCACAGAGCAACTAAGCCTGTACATCACAACTATTAAGCCAGCGCTCTAGAGCCCAGGAGCCACGAGTACCAAAGCCCATGCATGCTAGAACACATACTTCAAAACAGAGAAGCCCTAAAAACCGTCACCACAACTAGAGACTAGCAAAAATTTATGATACTTGTTAATTGGAAAAGCAGAATATAAAGTTGGATATGTTGGGGCCTAATCAAATTTATAACTTTTGACAGTAAAGGAAACCATAAACAAAATAAAAAGATAACCTATGAAATGGGAAAAAATACTTGTAAATAATGTAAACAACAAGGGCTTAACTTCCAAAATATAACAGCTCATACAACTCAATAATAAAAAAATAAACAACCCACTCAGAAAATGGACAGAAGACCTAAATAGACATTTCTCCAAAGAAGACATTTATGTGTGTATGTACATGTATGTATTCATTCACTCAGTCATGCCCAATTCTTTGTGATGCCATGGATGATAGACTGCCAGGCTTCTCTGTCCATGGAATTCTTCACCCAAGAAATCCGGAGTGGGTTACCATTTCCTACTCTTAGGGTATCTTCCTGACTCAGGGATCGAACCCTGATCTCTGTGTCTCCTGCACTGGCAGGCAGATTCTTTTCCACTGCACCACCTGGTAAGCCCTCCAAAGAAGACATACAGATGGCAAATAAGCACAGGAAAAGATGCTCAGCATTGCTAATTATTAGAGAAATGCACATCAAAACTACAATGAGATATCACCTCACACCAATCAGAATGGCCTCATTTAAAATGTTTAGAAATACTAAATGCTAGAAAGGGTGTGGAGAAAAGGGAACCCCCCTACACTGTTGGTATGAATATAAGTTTGTGTAGTCACTATGCAAATCAGTATGAAGTCTTCTTTTTTTTAATTTTTTTAAAAGGAGTTACGATATGATCCAGCAATCCCACTCCTGGGCGTATATCCAGAGAAAATTCTAATCTGAAAAGATATATGCACCCTCAATGCTCATAGCAGCACTACGGACAGTAGCAAGACATGGAAGCAACCTAAATACCCATCGACAGATGAACAAATAAAGAAGATACGGGAGTTTCCCTGGTGGCTCAGTGGTAAAGAATCCACCCGCCAACATGGGTGTGATTCCTGATCCAAGAAGATCCCACATGCCACAGAGCAACTAAGCCTGTACATCACAACTATTAAGCCAGCGCTCTAGAGCCCAGGAGCCACGAGTACCAAAGCCCATGCATGCTAGAACACATACTTCAAAACAAGAGAAGCCACCACAATAAAAAGCCCGTGCACCACAACTAGAGACTAGCCCCCACTCACTGCAACTAGAGATATAAGCTCACACAGCCAACAAAGACCCAGCATAGTCATAAATAAATAATTTTTTAAAAAAGAAGGTATTACACACACACACACACACACACACACACAAAACGGAATACTACTCAGCCATAAAAGAGTGAAATATTGCAGCAACATGGGTGGATCTAGAGATTATCATACTAAGTGAAGTGAAGTCAGATAGAGAAAAACAAGTACCATATAATATCACTTATATATGGGATCTAAAATATAACACTACTGAACTTATTTACAAAAGAGAAACAAACTCACAGACATAGAAATCAAACTTATGGTTACCAGAGGGGAAAAGGGGTGGGGAGGGATAAATTAAAGAGTTTGGGACTAGGGCTTCCCCTGGTGGTCCAGTGGGTAAGGACACCGCCTTGCAGTGCAGGGGGCACAGGTTGGATCCCTGGCCTGGGAAGATCCCCCCCGCGGAGCAGCTGGACCAATGTGTCCAATTACTGAGCCGGAGCTCTGGAGCGCATGCTCCCAGAACGGGTGCTCTGCGACAACAGAGGCCACCGCGATGGGAGGCCCACACGGGCCAAAGAACAAAGATGGATGCAAATAGACAAATGAAAGACCAATAGAAGTGGCCCGCCCTCCCTCCTTCCCCAACCCGAACCCCGCCCAAAATAAATAAATAAATAAATCTTTAAAAAAAAAAAGAAAGAGCTTGGGACTAGTAGATACAAACTACTATATATAAAATAGGTAGACAACAAAGTCTTACTGTATAGCACAAGGATATTCAATATCCTGTAATAAATCATAATAGAAAAGAATATGAAACAGAATGTATATGTATAATTGAGTCCTGTAATACGATAAACAAGAGATACGGGAGTTTCCTGGATCAGGACCCCAGTGGTAAAGAATCCACCCGCCAACATGGGTGTGATTCCTGATCCAAGAAGATCCCACATGCCACAGAGCAACTAAGCCTGTACATCACAACTATTAAGCCAGCGCTCTAGAGCCCAGGAGCCACGAGTACCAAAGCCCATGCATGCTAGAACACATACTTCAAAACAAGAGAAGCCACCACAATAAAAAGCCCGTGCACCACAACTAGAGACTAGCCCCCACTCACTGCAACTAGAGATATAAGCTCACACAGCCAACAAAGACCCAGCATAGTCATAAATAAATAATTTTTTAAAAAAGAAGGTATTACACACACACACACACACACACACACACACACACAAAACGGAATACTACTCAGCCATAAAAGAGTGAAATATTGCAGCAACATGGGTGGATCTAGAGATTATCATACTAAGTGAAGTGAAGTCAGATAGAGAAAAACAAGTACCATATAATATCACTTATATATGGGATCTAAAATATAACACTACTGAACTTATTTACAAAAGAGAAACAAACTCACAGACATAGAAATCAAACTTATGGTTACCAGAGGGGAAAAGGGGTGGGGAGGGATAAATTAAAGAGTTTGGGACTAGGGCTTCCCCTGGTGGTCCAGTGGGTAAGGACACCGCCTTGCAGTGCAGGGGGCACAGGTTGGATCCCTGGCCTGGGAAGATCCCCCCCGCGGAGCAGCTGGACCAATGTGTCCAATTACTGAGCCGGAGCTCTGGAGCGCATGCTCCCAGAACGGGTGCTCTGCGACAACAGAGGCCACCGCGATGGGAGGCCCACACGGGCCAAAGAACAAAGATGGATGCAAATAGACAAATGAAAGACCAATAGAAGCGGCCCGCCCACTCCCCTCCCTCCCCAACCCGAACCCCGCCCAAAATAAATAAATAAATAAATCTTTAAAAAAAAAAAGAAAGAGCTTGGGACTAGTAGATACAAACTACTATATATAAAATAGGTAGACAACAAAGTCTTACTGTATAGCACAAGGATATTCAATATCCTGTAATAAATCATAATAGAAAAGAATATGAAACAGAATGTATATGTATAATTGAGTCACTCTGCCGTATACCAGAAACCAATACAACATTGTAAATCAACCATACTTCAATAAAAAATAATAATAAAATATGTTTTATAATCTAACTGGGAATGGAAAAAGGAAAGTGAATTTTCTAAAAAGATCAAAAGGAATTGTGCCAAAATAACAGTAGGGATAGTGTCTAGGTTGAGGAGACTGTAGGTGATTTCTTCTGGTTCTTGATCATTTTCAGTATTTTCTAAACATTTTATAATTAGAATGTTTATAACCATAAAATTTTTTTACTATTTTTATAATCATCCAGAAAATCAGTGGATTGGGAATTGCAAGCAAATGTGACATTTTAAAAAATGAGGAAATGGAAGAAAGTTCTTCATATATGGTCAAATAAATTTTTAAAAAGCAAACTAATAGTAGATGTACTAACAGATGATACTATTTTTATTTTTGGCTTTTTAAAAAATAAATTCATAGAATGATAGTTATTGAGGGGAAGGAGAATTGGGGAGTTGTGTGGATATAAAGTCTCCATTTTGCTAGATGAAAAGTTCTGGAAATCTGCTACACAATGTGAATATTCCTAATCTATTAAACTATAAACTTAAAAATAGTTGAAATGGTAAATCTTATGTTACCAGTTTTTACAACAATTTTTAAAAAGCATAATTCTATGAAATTGGTATGTGTGTCAGTATGTATCAGAATAAAATACCAAATTGTGAGCAAGAGTTTTCCCTTAGAAGTAGGGAAATTTCACTTTACAGGAGGGAATTTTACTTTAAATACTTCTGCATAATTTGAACATTTTCAGTAAGCCAATACTTCCTTTACATCTTCTTTTTAATTTGGGGTAAAATTTAAACCCATTTGTGGTTTCTTGATCCTAATTGCTATAACTTTCAATGAAAGAGTAATGAGCTAAATAAACCACTTTTATCCCGTTTAGGAGTCAATAGCAGCATGCAGTCTGCAGATCAAAGCAGGACTGGGAAACATTTAAACACATGTATCATTTTCTTCAGAAGTGACCTGAACTATAAGTAACAAAATGGTAAGACTGGAGCACTGTAACTGTGACAGATTAGAAGCTCATTATTTGTTGATATCTCCTTACTAGATTTTAGCAAAGGTAATTTAGCAAAATGCAAAATTTTTTTTAAATATATAAAGGAGAAACTATAGCATATAATAGTTTAATACAGAAAATATGAAATACAAATAAAAGGAATTTTGTGGGCCAAAATAACAGTAGGGATAGTGTCTAGGTTGAGGAGACTGTAGGTGATTTCTTCTGGTTCTTGATCATTTTCAGTACTTTCTAAACATTTTATAATTAGAATGTTTATAACCATAAAATTTTTTTACTATTTTTATAATCATCCAGAAAATCAGTGGATTGGGAATTGCAAGCAAATGTGACATTTTAAAAAATGAGGAAATGGAAGAAAGTTCTTCATATATGGTCAAATAAATTTTTAAAAAGCAAACTAATAGTAGATGTACTAACAGATGATACTATTTTTATTTTTGGCTTTTTAAAAAATAAATTCATAGAATGATAGTTATTGAGGGGAAGGAGAATTGGGGAGTTGTGTGGATATAAAGTCTCCATTTTGCTAGATGAAAAGTTCTGGAAATCTGCTACACAATGTGAATATTCCTAATCTATTAAACTATAAACTTAAAAATAGTTGAAATGGTAAATCTTATGTTACCAGTTTTTACAACAATTTTTAAAAAGCATAATTCTATGAAATTGGTATGTGTGTCAGTATGTATCAGAATAAAATACCAAATTGTGAGCAAGAGTTTTCCCTTAGAAGTAGGGAAATTTCACTTTACAGGAGGGAATTTTACTTTAAATACTTCTGCATAATTTGAACATTTTCAGTAAGCCAATACTTCCTTTACATCTTCTTTTTAATTTGGGGTAAAATTTAAACCCATTTGTGGTTTCTTGATCCTAATTGCTATAACTTTCAATGAAAGAGTAATGAGCTAAATAAACCACTTTTATCCAGTTTAGGAGTCAATAGCAGCATGCAGTCTGCAGATCAAAGCAGGACTGGGAAACATTTAAACACATGTATCATTTTCTTCAGAAGTGACCTGAACTATAAGTAACAAAATGGTAAGACTGGAGCACTGTAACTGTGACAGATTAGAAGCTCATTATTTGTTGATATCTCCTTACTAGATTTTAGCAAAGGTAATTTAGCAAAATGCAAAAATTTTTTTCAATATAAAAAGGAGAAACTATAGCATATAATAGTTTAATACAGAAAATACGAAATACAAATAAAATGACTAGGACATATTTCAATGGTTCAAATCATTTCCAAACACACCCATACACACACACACTGATATAATACAGCAGCAGTAAAGTCAGTATGTATGCTAAATTTCAAAATCAGTTCAATACCTTATGTACAGCCCTGTTCAACAGCACTGTTCACAAAGCCTAAGGAAAACAAGAAATCGCAAGGTGTTGTCTCTAATCTTTCCAAACCCCTGAGATAGATTATTATGTGTTTAACATTTTTATAAATGGAGGTAGTAATACCCCAATTTTAATTTTTTATGGTGACACTGACCCAAATATAACTTGTCACTGCCTTGTCTTTCTCCGAGTAGGCAGTAAGAGAAAAAGTAAAGACTGATAAACTCTCTTATTTGCTTTGAGTGAATGCACCAGGAGCAGTCCTACAACTAATGGAATGAATCACCGGATTGCAGAAGACAGCATCTGCCAAGGTTCCATTTTAAAAAGCTAACGTTTCTATAGCTCCCTTTGTTCTTCCCTTGCTGGAGGGCAGATGTCTCATACTATTGGGAACATCAAATGGTGGCTGAACATCAACACTCAATAATTTGACTGTCAAATTGACAGCCTCATTTTTATTTCTTCTAAAATATGTATGTTACCTTTGATATTCTCCTTATATTATTTTTCTATTGAAAAGTTGCTCTTTTAATTTTTTTTTCTTTATACAAGACGCATCAAACTATCTGCTCTGGTTGTGTGATTCTCCCCTGAACACATTTGTGCATGAACATGAACTTCTGGACATTATACTAATATAAGCTATTTGATTCTAGCCTTGATCTTCAAGGAAACGTTTCAGGGTGCTGTGCTTGTGCTTTCTTGAGTAACCTGCCTGGAAACTACCACCATCTGCCCACTGGAGCCAAGTCTTGGTCCTCAGCAGTAGTTCATAACCTTGATGGCATGAGAATCACCCATGTGGCTTCTTAAACACACGGATGTTCAACTCCAGTCCAGTTTGATTAAGATGAGAAGTTTTGGTAATGGCATCCAGGCATATGTATTAATAGTTTCTAACTTTCTCTCCTTCACCTGAACTGAGGAACATTGAAGAAAAGAGGTAGAAATTGACTCCTATTTCCAGAGTTATCTCATTGACTAGTCATTATTTCTTTGTATGTCTGTCTCCTCTTACACTTGAATCCCTTGAAGACAGTATTTGGCATAGCAGATTTTCAATAATTTCATTAAAAAAAAAAAAATCCAAGCTCTTTACCATGGCTTACATGGCCTGGCGTGGTCTGTTTCCTGCCTGTGCACCTCATCACCACTCCCCTTGCGCCTGAGCTTCTCACAAATATTCCAAATTTATTCTTACTTCCTGGGTTTTGCATTTACTACCCTCTCAATGAAAAACACTCTCCTTTATGGTGACACTGACCCAAATATAACTTGTCACTGCCTTGTCTTTCTCCGAGTAGGCAGTAAGAGAAAAGTAAAGACTGATAAACTCTCTTATTTGCTTTGAGTGAATGCACCAGGAGCAGTCCTACAACTAATGGAATGAATCACCGGATTGCAGAAGACAGCATCTGCCAAGGTTCCATTTTAAAAAGCTAACGTTTCTATAGCTCCCTTTGTTCTTCCCTTGCTGGAGGGCAGATGTCTCATACTATTGGGAACATCAAATGGTGGCTGAACATCAACACTCAATAATTTGACTGTCAAATTGACAGCCTCATTTTTATTTCTTCTAAAATATGTATGTTACCTTTGATATTCTCCTTATATTATTTTTCTATTGAAAAGTTGCTCTTTTAATTTTTTTTTCTTTATACAAGACGCATCAAACTATCTGCTCTGGTTGTGTGATTCTCCCCTGAACACATTTGTGCATGAACATGAACTTCTGGACATTATACTAATATAAGCTATTTGATTCTAGCCTTGATCTTCAAGGAAACGTTTCAGGGTGCTGTGCTTGTGCTTTCTTGAGTAACCTGCCTGGAAACTACCACCATCTGCCCACTGGAGCCAAGTCTTGGTCCTCAGCAGTAGTTCATAACCTTGATGGCATGAGAATCACCCATGTGGCTTCTTAAACACACGGATGTTCAACTCCAGTCCAGTTTGATTAAGATGAGAAGTTTTGGTAATGGCATCCAGGCATATGTATTAATAGTTTCTAACTTTCTCTCCTTCACCTGAACTGAGGAACATTGAAGAAAAGAGGTAGAAATTGACTCCTATTTCCAGAGTTATCTCATTGACTAGTCATTATTTCTTTGTATGTCTGTCTCCTCTTACACTTGAATCCCTTGAAGACAGTATTTGGCATAGCAGATTTTCAATAATTTCATTAAAAAAAAAAAAATCCAAGCTCTTTACCATGGCTTACATGGCCTGGCGTGGTCTGTTTCCTGCCTGTGCACCTCATCACCACTCCCCTTGCGCCTGAGCTTCTCACAAATATTCCAAATTTATTCTTACTTCCTGGGTTTTGCATTTACTACCCTCTCAATGAAAAACACTCTCCTCCCAGTCTTTTATTTACCCAGCCTTTTTTCATCATAAAGGTCTCTGCTCTGTCCTTAGAAAGCTCCCTCCAGACCAGCCTCTATTAACTGACCACGCCCCCTGCAGTCTCTATTATCTTTCACCCTTATTTTCTCCTTGATAGAGGTGTTACTTGATAGAGGTGTTTCTTGATAGAGGTGTTACCTCTACTAAAAATTAGCTTTCTTATTTATTATGTTTCTTTACTATTTCCACACACCCATTCCACCCACCCCTATACTGGACTGAAACTTCTAAAAGAGGCAGCAATTTGACTTCCTAGCCATTACAACACTAGACTGACTTACCTACTGTGCTTGGACTGGATGATAAAATAATAAATATTTTTGAATAAATGTTGGAATGAATGAAAGCATCAATCCAGCAGACTGTTAAAAAGTTCAGGACTGGGAATTCCCTGGTGGTCCAGTGGTTAAGACTCTGTGCTTCCAATGCAGGCGGCCCAGGTTCGGTCCCTGGTCAGAGAACTAGAGCCCACATGCTACAACTGAGATCCCAATGCAGCCAAATAAATATAAATAAAATTTTTTTTTAAAGTTCAGGACTTCTTGGCCTATGTTTTAGTAACATCTCTTTGATGTTACTTTCTTATCATTCTATTTCCCTTTGAAAAGATATCAATAAACATACTATTCCACTTTTTAAACTCACTGTTGATTTTAAATCATTGCACTAGGTTTTTCTGTAGTTTACTCTGCTTTTTGCCTGAGTTAACTTGTGTTTCCTGAAGTCATTAAGAAATAGAATATAGAAAACCACATGCTATCCTGCTGTAGATTATTGAGATGTAGGTTGATTAATTGTGAAGGTTATTTATTCTGCTATATTAGATTCAATCAAGTGATTGGCATCTTTCTAGAATTATCTTTATTTAATTGACTTAGAAATAGAAATAATCCTAACTCATTTAAATCTATATATAAAATATACATATATGTATATATTAAACTTGAATTAAATCAATACTTTTTCCTTTTAACAGATAATGTTTGAGCTTCTCACAAATATTCCAAATTTATTCTTACTTCCTGGGTTTTGCATTTACTACCCTCTCAATGAAAAACACTCTCCTCCCAGTCTTTTATTTACCCAGCCTTTTTTCATCATAAAGGTCTCTGCTCTGTCCTTAGAAAGCTCCCTCCAGACCAGCCTCTATTAACTGACCACGCCCCCTGCAGTCTCTATTATCTTTCACCCTTATTTTCTCCTTGATAGAGGTGTTACTTGATAGAGGTGTTTCTTGATAGAGGTGTTACCTCTACTAAAAATTAGCTTTCTTATTTATTATGTTTCTTTACTATTTCCACACACCCATTCCACCCACCCCTATACTGGACTGAAACTTCTAAAAGAGGCAGCAATTTGACTTCCTAGCCATTACAACACTAGACTGACTTACCTACTGTGCTTGGACTGGATGATAAAATAATAAATATTTTTGAATAAATGTTGGAATGAATGAAAGCATCAATCCAGCAGACTGTTAAAAAGTTCAGGACTGGGAATTCCCTGGTGGTCCAATGGTTAAGACTCTGTGCTTCCAATGCAGGCGGCCCAGGTTCGGTCCCTGGTCAGAGAACTAGAGCCCACATGCTACAACTGAGATCCCAATGCAGCCAAATAAATATAAATAAAATTTTTTTAAAGTTCAGGACTTCTTGGCCTATGTTTTAGTAACATCTCTTTGATGTTACTTTCTTATCATTCTATTTCCCTTTGAAAAGATATCAATAAACATACTATTCCACTTTTTAAACTCACTGTTGATTTTAAATCATTGCACTAGGTTTTTCTGTAGTTTACTCTGCTTTTTGCCTGAATTAACTTGTGTTTCCTGAAGTCATTAAGAAATAGAATATAGAAAACCATATGCTATCCTGCTGTAGATTATTGAGATGTAGGTTGATTAATTGTGAAGGTTATTTATTCTGCTATATTAGATTCAATCAAGTGATTGGCATCTTTCTAGAATTATCTTTATTTAATTGACTTAGAAATAGAAATAATCCTAACTCATTTAAATCTATATATAAAATATACATATATGTATATATTAAACTTGAATTAAATCAATACTTTTTTTTCCTTTCAACAGATAATGTTTGAAAGTTAAAAATATTAAGTTTTAAAGTCAACAGTCCTTTCAAAAGGATCAATTTCTAATTCTATAGTTAGATTTGGTATGGAAAGCACTTAAAATGCAAAAATTCACTTTAGAGAGGAAAGAATTCATCTGTTCCATAAAGTAAGCTTCAGCTAAACAGCTCATGTAAGAAACAGGATAAGAAAAAATATTAAACAAAATATAGTCAGAATAAATGTATTGTCATGTGGTATCTATAACTATTTACTACTCTGTAACATAATACTGAACTATTTTTTTAGTTGCTTATGTTCTTGATCACATATCAACCCTGACCAAATTATGGAGGACCTTGCAAATAATGGTAACAAAACTCAAATTTTATCTTAAGAGCAATGCAGTGCCATTGAAGGGTTGGTTCTTTTTTTATTATTTTATTTTATTTATTTTTGGCTATTCTGGGTTTTCACTGCTGCTGCAGGCTCTTCTCTAATTGCAGGGAGTGGGGGCTACTCTCTAGTTGAGGTGAGCAGGCTTCTTGTTGCAGTGACCTCTTGTGCTGGAACTTGGGCTCTAGGCTCACAGGATTCAGTAGTTGCAGCACATGGGCTCAATAGTTGAGGCTCTGAGGCTCTAGAGCACAGGCTCAGTATTTGAGGCTCACGGGCTTAGTTGCTCCGCAGCATGTGGGATCTTCCCGGCTCAGGGATCGAACCTGTGTCTCCAGCATTGGCAGGCTAACTCTTTACCACTGAACCACCAGGGAAGCCCCAAAGGGTTGGTTCTTAAGTAAGGAGAATATTATCAAGTTGATGTTTTAGAAATTCCACGCCACTGAATGATGAATGGAATGGAAGAGATCAAAACTAAGGGCAGGAAGAACTACTGACCTGGAATTTGGTAGTGACAATGAACATGACGAAGAACAAATCCATTCAAGACAGACTTAAGGGGATAAACAGAAAACCACATGCTATCCTGCTGTAGATTATTGAGATGTAGGTTGATTAATTGTGAAGGTTATTTATTCTGCTATATTAGATTCAATCAAGTGATTGGCATCTTTCTAGAATTATCTTTATTTAATTGACTTAGAAATAGAAATAATCCTAACTCATTTAAATCTATATATAAAATATACATATATGTATATATTAAACTTGAATTAAATCAATACTTTTTTTTCCTTTCAACAGATAATGTTTGAAAGTTAAAAATATTAAGTTTTAAAGTCAACAGTCCTTTCAAAAGGATCAATTTCTAATTCTATAGTTAGATTTGGTATGGAAAGCACTTAAAATGCAAAAATTCACTTTAGAGAGGAAAGAATTCATCTGTTCCATAAAGTAAGCTTCAGCTAAACAGCTCATGTAAGAAACAGGATAAGAAAAAATATTAAACAAAATATAGTCAGAATAAATGTATTGTCATGTGGTATCTATAACTATTTACTACTCTGTAACATAATACTGAACTATTTTTTTAGTTGCTTATGTTCTTGATCACATATCAACCCTGACCAAATTATGGAGGACCTTGCAAATAATGGTAACAAAACTCAAATTTTATCTTAAGAGCAATGCAGTGCCATTGAAGGGTTGGTTCTTTTTTTATTATTTTATTTTATTTATTTTTGGCTATTCTGGGTTTTCACTGCTGCTGCAGGCTCTTCTCTAATTGCAGGGAGTGGGGGCTACTCTCTAGTTGAGGTGAGCAGGCTTCTTGTTGCAGTGACCTCTTGTGCTGGAACTTGGGCTCTAGGCTCACAGGATTCAGTAGTTGCAGCACATGGGCTCAATAGTTGAGGCTCTGAGGCTCTAGAGCACAGGCTCAGTATTTGAGGCTCACGGGCTTAGTTGCGCCCCAGCATGTGGGATCTTCCCGGCTCAGGGATCGAACCTGTGTCTCCAGCATTGGCAGGCTAACTCTTTACCACTGAACCACCAGGGAAGCCCCAAAGGGTTGGTTCTTAAGTAAGGAGAATATTATCAAGTTGATGTTTTAGAAATTCCACGCCACTGAATGATGAATGGAATGGAAGAGATCAAAACTAAGGGCAGGAAGAACTACTGACCTGGAATTTGGTAGTGACAATGAACATGACGAAGAACAAATCCATTCAAGACAGACTTAAGGGGATAAACAGAACTTAATCATTGCTGTTTATTATATCCTATTCCCTTCTACTTGTACTTTTTGTGTATTTTACATATGGGGAGGGTGTTAAAAGTTTATAAATTAAAGTTTTTTCACATTAAAGACTGATGGAAGCAAAATGTTACTCCCTATTCATCCCCACATCTTGGAAGAGTTACAGAATCAAAGCTATAACAAATTCACAGAATACTGATCAGATATAGTACGAGTCTATTTCACACATAATTTCTTCTGTCCTTTTTATGATTAGTAGTACATAACTTATACCTAATACATAAGTAACATACAGGACCGTAAGTTGACAACAGCAATACCACTTGTTCATCTGCACACCCAAAGAACTATGGCAGGAGCTTCTCTATGAGGCTGTTTTGTAAAAGATACATCGGTTTGTTTTAATGGTCTGTACGCCCTTTCCTGCCCAAGTGTGCATGTCTAAATCCAAAAGATACTCCCCAACTCATTTTAACTGCCACTTCTCTGCCATGCAGCTTGCCTCATTTCCCAGACTCTAACAAATCTTTTCCCCTCCAGAGTTCCCATATTCCTTTTATGACACTTCATGTTCTACATTGTGTAAAGTTGTTCTCTCAGGTAGACTATAAGCTACTTGTAACCAGGGTCCTTGTCATTCTTCCTTTTATTCACCCCCAGTAGTTAGCAGAGTGCCTGGCATATAACAGAAACTCCATAAGTATTTGTCAAATGAATAAATCAATAGTTATTTCCAACTGCTCTTTCCACCTCTGCCTTATTTCACCTAGATCAATAGCAATGGAAATGCTGCCAGAGATCAAAGCCTCATGGGACCTTCTGATTATGGGTTCAGAGAACAAGGTTCACTGGCAACACTGCAGAAACTATACCAGATATTTCACTTAAAGAAATACTGCTAAACTATGTGTTTAAACTTTTATTTACAGTCTCTCAGACAACAATCCCAAAAGAATATTTTTAGCATAAAAATTCTAGCCACAAGTTTCTTTTGGAACTTGATTATTCCCACATATTAAACTATATATAAGAAAATGGCTCAAGATAACCAGATTAGGGTACCTGTATTGAAACCCAAGTGCGTATTAATAACATTAAAATAAACTTTGAGCTTCACATTCATTTTTATAAGTAGTTTCCTAAGGAATGCAATTTCTAGAAAACAATCATGTCAAGACCTTAAATTCTTATTCCCTTCTACTTGTACTTTTTGTGTATTTTACATATGGGGAGGGTGTTAAAAGTTTATAAATTAAAGTTTTTTCACATTAAAGACTGATGGAAGCAAAATGTTACTCCCTATTCATCCCCACATCTTGGAAGAGTTACAGAATCAAAGCTATAACAAATTCACAGAATACTGATCAGATATAGTACGAGTCTATTTCACACATAATTTCTTCTGTCCTTTTTATGATTAGTAGTACATAACTTATACCTAATACATAAGTAACATACAGGACCGTAAGTTGACAACAGCAATACCACTTGTTCATCTGCACACCCAAAGAACTATGGCAGGAGCTTCTCTATGAGGCTGTTTTGTAAAAGATACATCGGTTTGTTTTAATGGTCTGTACGCCCTTTCCTGCCCAAGTGTGCATGTCTAAATCCAAAAGATACTCCCCAACTCATTTTAACTGCCACTTCTCTGCCATGCAGCTTGCCTCATTTCCCAGACTCTAACAAATCTTTTCCCCTCCAGAGTTCCCATATTCCTTTTATGACACTTCATGTTCTACATTGTGTAAAGTTGTTCTCTCAGGTAGACTATAAGCTAGTTGTAACCAGGGTCCTTGTCATTCTTCCTTTTATTCACCCCCAGTAGTTAGCAGAGTGCCTGGCATATAACAGAAACTCCATAAGTATTTGTCAAATGAATAAATCAATAGTTATTTCCAACTGCTCTTTCCACCTCTGCCTTATTTCACCTAGATCAATAGCAATGGAAATGCTGCCAGAGATCAAAGCCTCATGGGACCTTCTGATTATGGGTTCAGAGAACAAGGTTCACTGGCAACACTGCAGAAACTATACCAGATATTTCACTTAAAGAAATACTGCTAAACTATGTGTTTAAACTTTTATTTACAGTCTCTCAGACAACAATCCCAAAAGAATATTTTTAGCATAAAAATTCTAGCCACAAGTTTCTTTTGGAACTTGATTATTCCCACATATTAAACTATATATAAGAAAATGGCTCAAGATAACCAGATTAGGGTACCTGTATTGAAACCCAAGTGCGTATTAATAACATTAAAATAAACTTTGAGCTTCACATTCATTTTTATAAGTAGTTTCCTAAGGAATGCAATTTCTAGAAAACAATCATGTCAAGACCTTGAAAAAGAAAAGCTCAATCCCTTATTACAAAGACTGAAGATGATCACATCCACAAACATGGCAGCTATGGTATCTTCCAGATGTCTAGCCTGTTTCAATAGGAAGCCAGCCAAAGTTCTTTTCATGTAGGCCTAGAATATAGCTATTTTTTAATAGCTTATTGTATGGAATGCTGCAGTCATTCAGTATTATGAGTATTCTATAGGCCTGGTACTGAGTGGAAGGTGTATCTGGCTTCTGTGATTTTAGGAGAAAAGAGTTTAAGCTCCTTAAACCCTGGAATATTCAGATTTATAGCTGAATCATTTCTATTTGTATTAAACAACAATAACAAAACAAGGTTATTAAAAAGGGCATTTGATACTGAGGTCTTTAGGGATAAAATGGCAAGCTATCCAGGATTTCCCTTAAAATATTTTAGCAGAGGGGAAAAGGAAATAATAGGTGAAGAAAATGAGAATCTAGACCGTGCTTTTATTTAGGTAGCAAGTGTACAGGGGTTCATTATACCAGCTCTCTACATTTGTGTGTGTTTGCATTTTTAAGTACTACATTATTATAAAAATAATCCACACAAATAGTGCCTGGAGTCCTGAATCATCCTTGAGAACTGCAGGGTACATTGCATTATGGGTCATCTTACTTTGATTCTAGACTCATGTCCTTAAGCTGACTCAGTACTGATATTATTTGTTTCATTAGGAAAAAAGAAAACTAAAATGCTTTCAGAGAGTCAACTGGACTTGCGTCCCAGAATACTGAAACGCAGTCAGAAATTCAGCTTGGTTCTTGACTTTATATCTCCCCCTAGATAACTGGGAGTCTATGTGACATTCAGGCTGTGGCTAAAATAGGAGTGGACATTTGCTTAAGATTTCCTCTGGCCCATGAGCCTAGAACAGGGAAGATAATTTCCAGAAATAGAGCCGAGGCCAAGCTACGTAATTCCACCAAAGCAATAAATTGGGGGAGAGGGGGACTTCCCTGGTGGTCCAGTGGTTAACTCTGTGCTTCTAATGCAGGGGGCCCAGGTTTGATCCCTGGTCAGGGAACTAGATCCTCCATGCCACAACTAAGACCCAGTGCAGCCAAATTAAGATAAAGCAATAACTAGTAAAAAAAAAAAAAAAAATTGGGGTAGAGGGACACAGAGTGAGACAAAAGCAAATAGGAACTGATGGAGAGAATGGAAGAAACTGGTTGAATAAAAAATGGAGAACGTCAGAGACCCTGGTTGCCATACTTGGGGAAGGGCTGTGAAGGTGCCAAGTTAACCCAAATAGTAGAAAAATATTGCAGAATTATCACTATTTTAACATGTTACAGAAAAAAAGTTCCTTTGTCAAAATGAAAACCAAACGATGTCAGAAAGAGGAAAGGACTCCTGGATTTTCTATCCTGTTACATGTCTTAGCTTCTTTAGACTATGAAGTAGAAATGGTGAGCTGACAATCAATATCCATTCTAGCTCCCCGATAGTGTACAGTCTAGCTGTGCAGACACCAGAAAACTCAAAAGCATGTTCCCTTGGAGCAAGAGTTCTGGAATCAGGACCCACCAAAGAGATGCCACTGCCTGAGATTCGGAAGCTGGAGGGCAGTAAGAGCAGTCACTCTACACTTGTTCTGCTTGCTGCTGACAAGCAGGATTGGGAGGGCTGAAGGGGGTGGAACATGCTGAGTTTTCCTATAGCATAGTTCCAGTGTCCAGTCACAAGGTCTGTGAGGCTATTTGGGGGGGCTCTTGATTTCCGCGGTTCCACAGCCTCCTGATTCCTCACCTTCCTGATTAAACAGCAGCTAAAGTTTCAGACTAACAGTTCTGGGAGTCACCTCTGCAGGCCCAGCCATGTACTCACAACTCCAAATTTACAAAAACAAAATGCCCTGTGTTTAAAACTCTCCTTAAGGGAGTGAAATGGTTTCTGCTTCCTGAGACTGACCATGAAATAGTCTACTTCCCAAAGCATTACAGATTTGTGATGATAAACAAATCAAGCCAAACATGAATCCCATCTACAGGGAGGGGTCTTCGGGGTACAAATGATAATATCCATAGAAGAAAAAGCACTGAGGTGTATGCAAATGAGAAAAGCAGCCAAACTTGTATATTTCTGCAGCAGGCGATAGGGTCTTACTATTATATCTTTGTCCTCAGGTAGAAGGATTTCCATGAGGCAAACTTCCATAATGCCAAGCCATCCATTTAGAAGTGTTAGCCAAGTTAATGAGGTTACTGGTACTCACTTGTCATTTCCCCATTGTAGGCACTTAGACCCAATGCGGAACATTAATAAATTGAATAGGTCACCAAGTACAGTGGTCTTGTCAAGATGGAGCTGTTTGTAAAAGGTTATGAATCAGATTAAAATCCTCATTTGTCACAGAACCAGGGAGGTAAGACTCTTGTCTTAGCCGCAGACCCTCTGCACTTTCCAGAAAACTAATTATATAAACCCAGATTACAATATTATTAGAAAGCATTGCCAACTGGAGTATGCAGATACCTGTTTATCTCATTAAGAGCACAGCAAGGAATAATAACCATGAAATGTCATCCTGGGAAAAGTACAGGCTTGAACATAAATAGAGCAGTTGAATTTGGAGTTCTGTCATGGTCCTGAAGGGAAGGTGATTCAGCTAAAACTTGGTATTTGTGAAGGGTCTGATTCTTGGTATTTGTGAGGGTCTGACTCCAGACCCTCTCCCATTTTTTCAGCACTCCAAGTAAGAGACAGAGGGCTTTTTCCTTTTTTTCAGTGGAGACAAGTGGGAGCTCCAACTCTGCCCTGTTGAGCACTGCCTTGGTGTCACTGACCCCCAAAAGATCTGGGAGTCCACTTCCTACTGGACTTCCAGAGGAACCTCCAAAGTGACTCTGGCAAATTCTAAAAGCAGGGTCATCTCTTTTTTTAATTTTTATTTATTTTTTTTAGCCATGCTGGATCTTTGTTGTGGCACACAGGCTCTTTGATATTCTTTGTGGCATACAAACTTTTAGTTGTGATATGTGGGATCTAGTTCCCTGACCAGGAATCAAACCCAGGGCCCCTGCCTTGAGAGCTCAGAGTCTGAGCCACTGGACCACTGAGGAAGTCCCAAGCAGGGTCATCTTGTGAGCTGTAGTGGTCTTTGAAAAACTAAAAATAAGAGAGACTTCAGAGAAACAGGATTTTTATGATTATCATTTTCTGAATAATTGTTAAATGCATTTTACACTTGGAAGAGATTGTACATATATATTTGTATTTTCGCTAGTTGATTGTAAGCAATTTAGTCATTATGCATATGCTAATAATTTATCTTTTTTTTTTAAGGTGGCCCTGTCATTCAGTCACTAAGTCGTGTCTGATTGTTTGTGACCCTGTGGACTACAGCATGCCAGGCTTCTCTGTCCTTCACTATCTCCCAGAGTTGGCTCAAACCCATGTCCACTGAGTCAATGATGTCATCCAACCATCTCATCTCGTTTTTTAAGCTGAGCATATCTATTTTCCATACATGAGAATCCAAGAGATAAAGCGTTACAAGAGAAAACAACTAGTCACAACTAGTGACTAGTTTTCACTTTAGTCATTCCTGTTGCTTAGTTCTTCCAAATGTCTATCCTCTTATTAACAATTCTGCTTTATTAAAATAAGCATTTCACACAGCATTTCTATAGTAAGGGAGTATGACAATCAAGCCTAAATCCATATTCTGCAGCTTGGTATGTGTGCTTCCCCTAAACTATCATTATTAACCAAGTTATAAGGATTTAAGCAAGAAATTAAAATTTTAAGCAAGTTTTAGGGATAAAGAGATACCAAAAAAAAAAAATCAAAGGTTAATCGTACCATAAAATGCCATGTTTGATTTTAAGCACTTTAGAATATGTTGTTCCACTGCTGTAAAATTAATTCTTGATGTGTATATGTGTAAATTGTATATACACTCAGTACAAATATTTGAAGACATGGTCAAAGTAGAATATTTTAAGTACTATAAAAAATTATTAATTGTTCTATGAATCTTAGCTTTATAAAGCAGGGAGCAGATAAGTCAACATTAAACCCTGAGAACTTTATTTCATGAAGCTGGCATGGAATTGGCATCCCTCCTTGCTACCTATATCAGGCCTTGCAAGTGATTCTGCAGTTGCCTCACAATGGGGCCCTGCAAACCTGTTAGATATCTGACTCCTGTGCCCTGCTACGTATCTAACTCTTGCATCCAGTGGAGCTCAGGGTCATTCTTAGGTCACGGTGGCTAAAGATGGCTGTCAATTCACTGCATGGGCTGGGTTTCAAGTCTCCTTTATCTCTGTCGTATTGATGATTCCTAGGGATATCTCAGGAACTTAACCACGCCATCAATATGCATGTTAATGGTGTGTTTTGTAGTACCAGAGTGACTGTATTTAAAGCTCAGTGTGCTGTGCTTTGAAAGAATCTGTGACCCTTTGAAAGCTAAGAACTGGAACAAATATCCACTTTTATATGAATAAATGGTTATTGTTTCTATACTGCCTTGAAATTTTCTTAAAGGAGATTGTAATAAAACAAGTTGAAACTAGCTGATCCTGCCTTTTCTCAGTGCAAAAGTAATTACTCAGTCAAAAAATATGCAGTGAAAAAGAATAATTGCATAAGAGGACATTATAAGCCTGAAAGTATCCACCTGGTGTTTTTATTTTGATGAATACCCTTCTGGATCCCTATGCCCACACAACTTAATGGTTGTCACAATTCTCTATGACTAAGGAGAAAGACGAGCCTTAATTGTAAATTTGCACATGCTTTATTGCCAATGCAATGGCATGAACACATTTAACAGGATTGTCATTCCATTTAATTACTCCAATTTTGACATGGGCCTACCACAGATAATATTGATGGCATGAGTTACGAGCACCATAAAAAATTACTGCTTTCTCCTCAAGGGATGAGTATTAAGGTTTTCTTCCGCGTTCCCTACAGCTATCTGGATTAGGCAAAGGGTAAATAAAGCACCGTAATAAGATACCAATCCTCAAACTGCTTCCTTCCAAACTGAGTTATGTTTGTGATGTGACAATGATGCATGGTCAATTTCTTTTAGCTTGCCTGGGTAAGATCTGTGACACTCAAAGAAAAATAAACAGGTAAATAAGCGAGTGGACAAAAATAGAAAAGTTTTCTGCCAAATGAATCCTATTTTAAGCTTTTTTGAATCTTAGCTTTATAAAGCGGGAATAAGTCAACATTAAACCCTGAGAACTTTATTTCATGAAGCTGGCATGGAATTGGCATCCCTCCTTGCTACCTATATCAGGCCTTGCAAGTGATTCTGCAGTTGCCTCACAATGGGGCCCTGCAAACCTGTTAGATATCTGACTCCTGTGCCCTGCTACGTATCTAACTCCTGCATCCAGTGGAGCTCAGGGTCATTCTTAGGTCACGGTGGCTAAAGATGGCTGTCAATTCACTGCATGGGCTGGGTTTCAAGTCTCCTTTATCTCTGTCGTATTGATGATTCCTAGGGATATCTCAGGAACTTAACCACGCCATCAATATGCATGTTAATGGTGTGTTTTGTAGTACCAGAGTGACTGTATTTAAAGCTCAGTGTGCTGTGCTTTGAAAGAATCTGTGACCCTTTGAAAGCTAAGAACTGGAACAAATATCCACTTTTATATGAATAAATGGTTATTGTTTCTATACTGCCTTGAAATTTTCTTAAAGGAGATTGTAATAAAACAAGTTGAAACTAGCTGATCCTGCCTTTTCTCAGTGCAAAAGTAATTACTCAGTCAAAAAATATGCAGTGAAAAAGAATAATTGCATAAGAGGACATTATAAGCCTGAAAGTATCCACCTGGTGTTTTTATTTTGATGAATACCCTTCTGGATCCCTATGCCCACACAACTTAATGGTTGTCACAATTCTCTATGACTAAGGAGAAAGACGAGCCTTAATTGTAAATTTGCACATGCTTTATTGCCAATGCAATGGCATGAACACATTTAACAGGATTGTCATTCCATTTAATTACTCCAATTTTGACATGGGCCTACCACAGATAATATTGATGGCATGAGTTACGAGCACCATAAAAAATTACTGCTTTCTCCTCAAGGGATGAGTATTAAGGTTTTCTTCCGCGTTCCCTACAGCTATCTGGATTAGGCAAAGGGTAAATAAAGCACCGTAATAAGATACCAATCCTCAAACTGCTTCCTTCCAAACTGAGTTATGTTTGTGATGTGACAATGATGCATGGTCAATTTTTTTTAGCTTGCCTGGGTAAGATCTGTGACACTCAAAGAAAAATAAACAGGTAAATAAGCGAGTGGACAAAAATAGAGAAAAGTTTTCTGCCAAATGAATCCTATGTTTCATTTCTATCCTATTTGCTATTTCTCAGTGATATTTAATGATATTCATTGTGCTTTTGCCTGAAACAAGTGAGTGAAAATCTCAGGATTTTTATTCCTGGGAATAAGAAATTCTAGCTTAAGATGTGTACAGATGAACAGGAGGTATGACAGGGCTATGTAACAGTCAGGGCAATTTAAAACTGTCAATAAGAGGAAGTCAGCAGCTCCATTCAAGAGAGAGAGTGGTTGTGTGGCGCCTGGACTCCTGGCACACGCGCGCGTGTGGAAAGGTGCCAGATACTGGCTGGAAGAGTAGCAAGTGCTGGCTTTCTCCTGAACAAGTTGACGGAAAGGCTTTAGTGGCACAGTATCAATGTTTTATTTGGCCACATTAAACTGTCTGCTACTTGAGTTCATTTTCCACCTTCGAGTCTATGACTCACTGAAAAAAGGAAGCCAGTGTCTTCTTAAAATGTCTCCATAAGCCTTCCTCCCCAGTGCAAGGAGAAAACCTAAATTTCTAAGTAAATCTATAAATCGAATACCCAAATAGATGATGAATCAAAGCATCTCTTTTTGGTCTTTCAAACTTGCAACTGTAATTGAAAATAAGCTCATATTTATTTCACTATTGATCAAGTAGAAATCTTCAATAAAAGATACTCTGCCATTTGGTTTCATCCCAAGCTTCCTTTGTCTTTCAATTAAGAAATGGTTTTATGTTATACCAGTAGAGTGAGATATTCAGAGAATTAAATCAATAGACTATAAATTATATGTAAAGGAAAACATCGGGTCATTGCCCTGACACAACAGATTTATTATTAACGTAGGCAACTCTATGGCATGGTCACAAAAATTCTTTCCCGGGATGAGTATTAAGGTTTTCTTCCGCGTTCCCTACAGCTATCTGGATTAGGCAAAGGGTAAATAAAGCACCGTAATAAGATACCAATCCTCAAACTGCTTCCTTCCAAACTGAGTTATGTTTGTGATGTGACAATGATGCATGGTCAATTTCTTTTAGCTTGCCTGGGTAAGATCTGTGACACTCAAAGAAAAATAAACAGGTAAATAAGCGAGTGGACAAAAATAGAGAAAAGTTTTCTGCCAAATGAATCCTATGTTTCATTTCTATCCTATTTGCTATTTCTCAGTGATATTTAATGATATTCATTGTGCTTTTGCCTGAAACAAGTGAGTGAAAATCTCAGGATTTTTATTCCTGGGAATAAGAAATTCTAGCTTAAGATGTGTACAGATGAACAGGAGGTATGACAGGGCTATGTAACAGTCAGGGCAATTTAAAACTGTCAATAAGAGGAAGTCAGCAGCTCCATTCAAGAGAGAGAGTGGTTGTGTGGCGCCTGGACTCCTGGCACACGCGCGCGTGTGGAAAGGTGCCAGATACTGGCTGGAAGAGTAGCAAGTGCTGGCTTTCTCCTGAACAAGTTGACGGAAAGGCTTTAGTGGCACAGTATCAATGTTTTATTTGGCCACATTAAACTGTCTGCTACTTGAGTTCATTTTCCACCTTCGAGTCTATGACTCACTGAAAAAAGGAAGCCAGTGTCTTCTTAAAATGTCTCCATAAGCCTTCCTCCCCAGTGCAAGGAGAAAACCTAAATTTCTAAGTAAATCTATAAATCGAATACCCAAATAGATGATGAATCAAAGCATCTCTTTTTGGTCTTTCAAACTTGCAACTGTAATTGAAAATAAGCTCATATTTATTTCACTATTGATCAAGTAGAAATCTTCAATAAAAGATACTCTGCCATTTGGTTTCATCCCAAGCTTCCTTTGTCTTTCAATTAAGAAATGGTTTTATGTTATACCAGTAGAGTGAGATATTCAGAGAATTAAATCAATAGACTATAAATTATATGTAAAGGAAAACATCGGGTCATTGCCCTGACACAACAGATTTATTATTAACGTAGGCAACTCTATGGCAATTCACTACATTAGTTTTTATAAAGTAAGAGACAGGGAGAGATCAATGATAACTTTGGCTTACTGTTGCTTTTAATGGTTCATTTATAATAGCTACTTATCTCCTATTATTTTACCTTGCTATAATAATGTCAAACTATGAAAAAAGATAATCACCATTATGGGAACATATATCCAGTTCACATCTGACTATTTCTTAATCTGATTCATGTATTTGTAGAGTAGCCAGAAATACTCTAAAATGCATAGTGATTCTTAAGTACACATAAAAACTCCAAAACACAGATTACATTAGAGTACAAAAATTCAGGCAGTTTGGGGTATACTTTCATTTCATAGATATGTTATTAGATGAACCACTACATTGCAAGGCTCATCCACAGCCCACTAGCTCCAATCCACCTGCTGCCAGAAACATCAGGAATAATGGCAGATGGGGGCTTCCTTGGTGGTCCAGTGGTTAAGAATCTGCATTCCAATGCAGGGGATATGGGTTCAATTCATGGTGAGGAAACTAAGATCCCACATGCAGTGGCAACTAAGTCTGCATGCTATAACTACAGATGACACATGCCACAAATACAGAGAAGCCCCCACACCCACAAAAAAGACCCAGTGTAACCAAAAAATAATAATAATAATTAATTAATTTTTTAAAAAAAGAATACCTGCTGAATCCTAAATGAACCCTCCAGCTTCACTATGTTTCCTGGAAACTGTTGTCATTAACAATGTAAAGCATATTTCTGCTGCAGACATGCGTGTGTGTTGCAGTGAGCAGGCCAATTCTGACCCCATGATGCAACTGTTTCTTTGACTTACTTTTTGTTGCTTTTTTTATTATAATCATACAGAATGGTTTGCCTCAGAATGAATGCTGCTCCTCTGCCTGACTGTTAAAGTAAAGTGCCTTTGTTCAGAATCCTGTCCACTTGTGGATGGCAGGAAGGGAGAAATGAACACACTGCCTGTCTGAGGCTTGCCATTCTAAGAGATGTTTGCAAGATCAATGGTCTCTTGGCTTTGCTTCCTCACCTTTCCCCATCTCTGATCTATGAAAGAACCTGGTACGCCAACCCCAATAAGATGGTTATTTTGAGGTGCTAGTCTTCCATCTTCTCGATCAGCTATTTTCTGAATAAAGTCATTTTCCTTACCTCAACACCTCCTCTCTCGGATTCATTAGCCTGTCATGCAGCAAACAGAGCGAGCTTGGATCAAGTATCATACGGACCCACACTCCATTTGTTGATTTTATACATTTACCTTGTCAGTCTTGAATAATTATTACTCTGATTTCAGTGGAGGTTTTAATACAGGCTTCTAAATGCCATCTCAAATGAAGGACAAAAAACCTCATCCATTTCTTTTGATAAGGCTGAAAGAGGGGGACCCCCATCAACCAATCCCCCGGATATTTTCTTCCAGGAAAAAATGGGATTAAATAAATATTAAAGGGGAGGAAGTGTGATTGAATCAGAGAGGCAACACTCACTACCACCACAAACTCCTTAGTGATACAGAAATGATAAATTAAAAAAAAAAAAAACCCTTGGGTCTTCTTGGCACGAATGGTAGCTCTACCACTCCTTACCTTTACTGCCTGTCTTACTACTGATCACTCCAGATTCACCACACTTCTGAATTGTACTCCTGGTGTCGCACATGCAATTTCACTCCATTTAAAAGTAGAGGTTATTACTATAGAGACCACGGAGAACTGTTAAAACTCAACAATGGAAAACAATTCAAAAATGAGCAAAGGACTTGGCAGACATTTCTCCAAAGAACATATACAAATTATAATAAGTACATGAAAAGACACTCAATATCAGGAAAGTGTAAATCAAAACTACAATGAGATACCATCTCACACTCATTAGGATGACTACTATTTAAAAGTCCCAGAAAACAAGTGTTGATACAGCCTTTGTGGAAAATAGTATGGCAGCTCCTCAGAAAATATAAAAATGGAATTACCATATAATCCAGCAATTCCACTTCTGAGTACATACTCAGGAAGTGAAAGTAGGGTCTCAGAGATATTTGTATGCCCTTGCTTATTTATAGCAATAGTATTCATAAAAGCTAAAACACAGAAGCAATATAAGTGGCCAGTGATAAATGAGTGAATAAGCAAAATGTGGTATGCATACATATATATACCCCACACACATATATATATACACACAATAAAATAAATATATATATAATATATATATACACAATAAAATACTCCTTAGCCTTAAAAAAGAAGGTAATTCTGAAAAAAATGCTACTACATAGGTGAACCTTGAGGACATTATGCTAAGTAAAATAAGCCGATCATAAAAACACAAATACTGTATGATCCAACTTTTGTGAAAGCAGTCAAAATCATAGAGACAGTAAGGAGAATGGTGGTTGCCAGGAGCTGGAGAGAATTGAGGAATTGGAGCTACTATTTAGTGGGCAGAGAGCTTCAGTTTTATAAGGTGCAGCATTCTAAGGGGATGGTAGCACAACATTATGAATGGAGGTTTTAATACAGGCTTCTAAATGCCATCTCAAATGAAGGACAAAAAACCTCATCCATTTCTTTTGATAAGGCTGAAAGAGGGGGACCCCCATCAACCAATCCCCCGGATATTTTCTTCCAGGAAAAAATGGGATTAAATAAATATTAAAGGGGAGGAAGTGTGATTGAATCAGAGAGGCAACACTCACTACCACCACAAACTCCTTAGTGATACAGAAATGATAAATTAAAAAAAAAAAAACCCTTGGGTCTTCTTGGCACGAATGGTAGCTCTACCACTCCTTACCTTTACTGCCTGTCTTACTACTGATCACTCCAGATTCACCACACTTCTGAATTGTACTCCTGGTGTCGCACATGCAATTTCACTCCATTTAAAAGTAGAGGTTATTACTATAGAGACCACGGAGAACTGTTAAAACTCAACAATGGAAAACAATTCAAAAATGAGCAAAGGACTTGGCAGACATTTCTCCAAAGAACATATACAAATTATAATAAGTACATGAAAAGACACTCAATATCAGGAAAGTGTAAATCAAAACTACAATGAGATACCATCTCACACTCATTAGGATGACTACTATTTAAAAGTCCCAGAAAACAAGTGTTGATACAGCCTTTGTGGAAAATAGTATGGCAGCTCCTCAGAAAATATAAAAATGGAATTACCATATAATCCAGCAATTCCACTTCTGAGTACATACTCAGGAAGTGAAAGTAGGGTCTCAGAGATATTTGTATGCCCTTGCTTATTTATAGCAATAGTATTCATAAAAGCTAAAACACAGAAGCAATATAAGTGGCCAGTGATAAATGAGTGAATAAGCAAAATGTGGTATGCATACATATATATACCCCACACACATATATATATACACACAATAAAATAAATATATATATAATATATATATACACAATAAAATACTCCTTAGCCTTAAAAAAGAAGGTAATTCTGAAAAAAATGCTACTACATAGGTGAACCTTGAGGACATTATGCTAAGTAAAATAAGCCGATCATAAAAACACAAATACTGTATGATCCAACTTTTGTGAAAGCAGTCAAAATCATAGAGACAGTAAGGAGAATGGTGGTTGCCAGGAGCTGGAGAGAATTGAGGAATTGGAGCTACTATTTAGTGGGCAGAGAGCTTCAGTTTTATAAGGTGCAGCATTCTAGAGGTGGATGGTGGTATGGTAGCACAACATTATGAATGTTCTAAAACCACAGAACTTTATACTTAAAACTTAAGATATTAAATTTCATTTGATGTATATATATATATATTTTTTTTTTAAGATTTATTTATTTATTTATTTATTCTGGGTGGGGGTCGGGTTGGGAGGGAGGGGAGTGGGCGGGCCACTGCTATTGGTCTTTCATTTCTCCATTTTCATCTGTCTTTGCTCTTTGGCTCCTGTGGGCCTCCCATTGCGGTGGCCTCTGTCATCGCAGAACGCCGGCTCTGGGTGCATGTGCCCCAGAGCTCCGGCTCGGTAATTGGACACATCAGTCCAGCCGCTCCGCGGCACGTGGGATCTTCCCAGGCCAGGGATCGAACCGGCGCCTCTTGCACTGCAAGGCGGTACCCTTACCCACTGGACCACCAGGGGAAGCCCTGATGTATATTTTAACATGATAAAAACAATGGGAAAAAAAAGAGTAATGGTACTCTAGTCTACAACTCTCCATAAGGGCTAAAATATAACTGGCAATTCCAAGTGCTAGAAAGAATATGGAGTAATTGTAACTCTCATACATTGATGATGAGAGTGTATATGGGTACAACCACTTTAGAAAAGTATTTGGCAATATGTGTTAAAACTAAATGCATGCCTAGTCTATGATCCAGCAATTCTACTCTTAAAAATAAATCAAAGAGATGTGAGTGCACATTCTCACCAAACGACATTAACAAGAACGTTCAATTTAAACAACAAAATTCTCTAAAAGTAAAAAAAAAAATTAAAAAAAGAAAAGAATGTTCAACTTTACTCAAAATAACCAAACGTTAGAAACAACCCAAATGCTATCACAGAAGGATGGATAAATGAAATGTAGGTATATTTATACAGTGGAATACTATACAGTGATATTTTAAATAAAAAACTATTGTTACTAGTTAAAACATGAATAAATCTTACTGGTAGGGCTTCCCTTGTGACTCAGTGGATAAGAACCCGTCTGCCAATACAGGAGACACAGGTTTGAGCCCTGATCCAGGAAGATCCCACATACCGCAGAGCAGCTAAACCCACACATCAACAAAGACCCAGCACAGCCAAAAATAAATAAATAAAAGGTTAAAAAAAAAATCTTACAGGTATTACATTATGCAAAAAAAGCCATTATAATACTCTGTAACTCCAATTATAGGAAATGCAAGACAGATAAGACTAGTGAGAAGAGGTTATTGATAGGAAAGGCACAAGAGAGAAGTTTCTGGGGTGCTGGACAGTACTAGATCTTGATCTAGGTGATGAGTACAAGTATGTGATGAATTTTAAAAGCATTATTTAAAAAGTCAGACAGAAAAGTCTACATATGATATGATTTCACTTGTATGACATTTTGGAAAGGGCAAAACCATAGGGATAGAAGACAGGATTCGTGGTTTCCTGGAAACCAGGGTGGACGGAGTTGACTGACTTGCACAGGGACACAAGGGAGCTTTGGGGGATGATGGAAATAGCTTATACCTCGACCATGGTGGTGCTAGGGACAGAATACAGCTGTTAAATCTCATCAAACTACACGTTTTAAAAGATTGACTCTTATCACAGCTGCTGAAATAACTTTCTAAGCCCAAGATGGAACCACTCCTGCCCAGGATGCCATGTCAGCAAACCAATACTTCGATAGCTTTTGTATCCCTGTAACTGCTCCACTTGAGCAGAAGCTCAGCATATCCAGTCAGCCAGTCTCCAAGGACCAAGCCAACTCTCAGCCTTCTCATCCCAAACAAGGTAGACTATGTGGTCCCAGCCAATCAGGTACTTTCCTTTTGTCTCCTCCTTGTTCTTAATTCTATACCCTGTTAAAGATCCATTTTGGTCTCCATCACTTCTTAAAAAATTTTAAACAACAAAATTCTCTAAAAGTAAAAAAAAAAATTAAAAAAAGAAAAGAATGTTCAACTTTACTCAAAATAACCAAACGTTAGAAACAACCCAAATGCTATCACAGAAGGATGGATAAATGAAATGTAGGTATATTTATACAGTGGAATACTATACAGTGATATTTTAAATAAAAAACTATTGTTACTAGTTAAAACATGAATAAATCTTACTGGTAGGGCTTCCCTTGTGACTCAGTGGATAAGAACCCGTCTGCCAATACAGGAGACACAGGTTTGAGCCCTGATCCAGGAAGATCCCACATACCGCAGAGCAGCTAAACCCACACATCAACAAAGACCCAGCACAGCCAAAAATAAATAAATAAAAGGTTAAAAAAAAAATCTTACAGGTATTACATTATGCAAAAAAAGCCATTATAATACTCTGTAACTCCAATTATAGGAAATGCAAGACAGATAAGACTAGTGAGAAGAGGTTATTGATAGGAAAGGCACAAGAGAGAAGTTTCTGGGGTGCTGGACAGTACTAGATCTTGATCTAGGTGATGAGTACAAGTATGTGATGAATTTTAAAAGCATTATTTAAAAAGTCAGACAGAAAAGTCTACATATGATATGATTTCACTTGTATGACATTTTGGAAAGGGCAAAACCATAGGGATAGAAGACAGGATTCGTGGTTTCCTGGAAACCAGGGTGGACGGAGTTGACTGACTTGCACAGGGACACAAGGGAGCTTTGGGGGATGATGGAAATAGCTTATACCTCGACCATGGTGGTGCTAGGGACAGAATACAGCTGTTAAATCTCATCAAACTACACGTTTTAAAAGATTGACTCTTATCACAGCTGCTGAAATAACTTTCTAAGCCCAAGATGGAACCACTCCTGCCCAGGATGCCATGTCAGCAAACCAATACTTCGATAGCTTTTGTATCCCTGTAACTGCTCCACTTGAGCAGAAGCTCAGCATATCCAGTCAGCCAGTCTCCAAGGACCAAGCCAACTCTCAGCCTTCTCATCCCAAACAAGGTAGACTATGTGGTCCCAGCCAATCAGGTACTTTCCTTTTGTCTCCTCCTTGTTCTTAATTCTATACCCTGTTAAAGATCCATTTTGCAGTTCTCCAAAAGGAGAGCATTCACTTCTTGAAGGGTGATATAAGTTTACTTATAACACCTAAGTTGTCTTTTTAAATTATTTTCTAACATAACTAAATTATACTTCAATTCCTACTTTAAAAATACTGAACAGGGGCTTCCCCTGGTGGTCCAGTGGTAAGGACACTGCCTTGCAGTGCAAGGGGCGCCAGTTCAATCCCTGGCCTGGGAAGATCCCACGTGCCGTGGAGCGGCTGGACCCATGTGTCCAATTACCGAGCTGGAGCTCTGGGGCACATGCGCCCAGAGCTGGCGCTCTGCGACGACAGAGGCCACCGCGATGGGAGGCCCACAGGAGCCAAAGAGCAAAGACGGATGAAAATGGAGAAATGAAAGACCAATAGAAGTGGCCCGCCCGTCCCCCTCCCTCCCTACCCCACTTCCCAAAAAGATAAATAAAATAAATGCTAAGTAAAATATATATATATATATACTGAATAGTATGTACCCTTAAGATGAGTGCAATTTATATACTAACTCATACAAAGTATATTTTGTATTTCAATGAAAAACTGTAAAACTAAAAATTTTTTAAAGTAGAGGCTAAATAGGTCCTAGGACATGTGTTCCAGTTCAGACTCTAGTATCAGTTTGCTATGTCAAACACTCTAGCTGTTGCAACTGAGCAGAAACATAGGAAGCATTGTGTCTGAGGTTCATACAGGCTCAGCTCACCCCAGGAGAGAAGTGGCCTGTGATGCGCCACACAGCTACTCAGTGTGGAACCAGAAACTAAAACCTAAGCCATCAGACTCAAACTAATGCTCTAGCTCTATTCCAATGAAAGGGAGATCTAAAAAAGAAAAAATAAAAAAAAAGAAGAAGCTGCATAAGCTGCAAATTTTCAACCAATTGTGCTGCGCTGGGCCTCAATAGGCACATATTTGCATTCCACTTCCAAAGATACTAAGAGAACCAACCAGAAGCTTACAAAGTGCCTTGAGCTATTTAAGTAGCTCTACCTGAATAATCTGAGGTTTCAGAGATCCTTTGATAACAGCAGTTTACCATAAAATGTAGTTGATGGCAGTCTCCATTTAGGGAGCTCCAATTCAAAATCCAGTCTTGGCGTATCATCTACCTGTCCAGGGCCATCTCCAAAGCCACCTTGTCAGTCACACAAAGTACACAAACTGCTCTATTACTGGAAGAGCTATTTTAGGGTATTATATGACCCTGAGTTAACACCTCTGAAAATGTAATTCCTCTGCAACAAAATCAACTTTTTTAAGCACACACACGCACAAACACCCAGATCTTAACAAATCCCATAAAGCAGTGTTCACGTGGCCTACAGTTCCCAACATTGTTCTGACAAAAGCACAAACATGAGCTGCTGTGCTTCTCTCTAAAGCTGAGACATAAAGGAAGTGCTAAATCAGTGGCCCCTAGTTTCCCTTTCTGTGTTCTGCTTCTACCTGCATGACCCTTTGACCTCCCATCCTCTCCTCCACCTCTAAGGCCTGAGCACCAACTTCTCTCTAGCTCCCACTCCAGCCCCACCTTCCCAACCCCTGTACCCCCATCAAGACAGAAAAGGGGGCTTCCTTGGTGGTCCAGTGGGTAAAGAGTCTGCTTTGCAGTGCAAGGGGCACTGGTTCAATCCCTGGCCCAGGAAGATCCCATGTGCCACAGAGCAGCTGGACCAGTATATCCAACTGCGGGTCAGCGCTCTGGAGCACATGAGCCCAGAGCCAGAGAGGACATTGCAATGAGAGGCCCACACACGCAAAAGAATAAAGATGGATGAAAACAAATAAATAAAAAACCAATAAAAGAGGCCAAATTCAAAAAACAACAACAACAACAAAAAAAAAAAAAAAACAGAAAAGGCTCTAGCATCAGTTTTATACTTTCTGACTGATTGGTTACACTTCAGCTTCAATAAGCTTTGGTGGGTATGTTAATACAAGCAGCATTAATATTTAAACTATTTTACACTTGATTGTACAATAAAGAATTAAAGCATTATGAACTTCATTTTCACTTTAATAAGAAAGTAAGAAATATTTTGGAAACATGGAAGAACTTGAGATCACACTTTGTGGACCCAGCCTTCAGGAGTCATGAGCCACATTAGAATAACTGAGAGGCTATAGAAAGAACCCAAAGGATTTTCCCCTCATCCACTCACTCCTTCACCCATTCATACATTCAGCAGCATTTATCAAGTGTCTACTGTGGGCACAGGGATTGTACAAGGCAGAGAGAATGATTAATAGGATGTGGTCTCTCTCTTGGAGTAATTTACAAAGAAGAGTAGCAGACTGGTTAAAAGAGTTTGAAGTCCAAAAGTGAAAAATGCTGTAACAATTAAAATGCTGTAGGAGGATGATTCACTCTCCCTGGGGCAGGTTTCACAGAAGACAGATTGTGAGCTCACCTGGAAGGAGTCTGACAGGTCACAAGGCAGGGAAGGGGGCAAAATGGGTTCCCTAAATCTTTTGGCCAAATATATTGGGGAAATGAGAGGGGAATGGTTACCATTTTTGTGTAAACAGCATTTAAAGCAGAAAGGGTTGACACCAAGTCCAGACTCTCCTGCAGCCATAAACCAAGGAGACTTGCACTGTGGCAGCATCTGGGCCCTTTCCTTTCATCTGTAGTCACCTGACCAGGCCAACTGATGATAAGCCAAGATGCCCTGAGTCACTCAAAGGGAAGGAAGATGCAAGGAGCGTCATACAGCTCCATACTCAAGCCATACTTCTGAAGCTGTGATTTCTCTATCAGGACACATAATTGAAACATAAATTTTATCCATATTTTTTAAAACAGTTGCTATATGGGGGCTTCCTTGGTGGCTCAGCAATAAAGAATCCACCTGCCAATGCAGGAGACACAGATTTGATCCCCCATTCAGGAGCATCCCACATGCCCCAGAGCAACTAAGCCTGTGCGCAGCAACTATTGAGTCTGTGCTCTAGAGCCTGGGAGCCACGGCTACTGAGCCCACGTGCCTACAGTCCATGCTCCCCAACAAAAGAAGTCACCACAATGAGAAGTTGCACACTGCAACTAGACAGTAGCCCCCACTCTCCACAACTAGAGAAAAGCCTGTGCAGCAATGAAGACCCAGAATAGTCAAAAATAAATTTAAAAAATTATTTTTAAAAAGAGATACTATTTTGTTTCACTCTGTTTAGGGCCTTAGAATTGTAAAGCCTTTGTTAAAATTAAATTTGTGTTAACAAGGAGGAAAAAAGTTAGCAATCAAGTAATGTCCTTTCTTCACACTAGCTCCCTTCTGGTCAAGGAGTGTTAGTTGCTCAGTCGTGTCTGACTGTGTGTGACCCCATGCACTGTAAGCTGCTAGACTTCTCTGTCCATGGGATTCTCCAGGCAAGAATACAGGAGTGGGTTGCTATTCCCTTCTCCAGGAGATCTTTCCAACCCAGGGACTGGTCTCCTACATTGTACCTAGATTGTTTTACCATCAGAGCCACTAGGGAAGCTCCCTTCTGGTCAGGAAGTCTTAACTAACCATGGAAGCTAAAAAATTCTTTTAGTATGCTTTGCAGCTAGGTGTGGCCATATGACTACGTTCATCACACAAAAAATGTGCCACTTACAGTCACTTACTTTGTAGGAAATTGCTTGCCCTCCACTTTCCCTCTGTCTCTCTTCCTAAATACTCAAACGGGAATGTGAAGGTGCCACAGCTTCAACCATGCCGACAAGACCTAGAGAATGTAGGAATAGCTCAACAGAGGAAACCCAGCTTGTAAAGGGCCTCATAGAGCTAAAGCCCACCAGAAGTCTGGGCTGGAACATTTTTCTGAAATGTTACATGCAATAGCTCAATTGCCATACTTCTGAAGCTGTGATTTCTCTATCAGGACACATAATTGAAACATAAATTTTATCCATATTTTAAAACAGTTGCTATATGGGCTTCCTTGGTGGCTCAGCAATAAAGAATCCACCTGCCAATGCAGGAGACACAGATTTGATCCCCCATTCAGGAGCATCCCACATGCCCCAGAGCAACTAAGCCTGTGCGCAGCAACTATTGAGTCTGTGCTCTAGAGCCTGGGAGCCACGGCTACTGAGCCCACGTGCCTACAGTCCATGCTCCCCAACAAAAGAAGTCACCACAATGAGAAGTTGCACACTGCAACTAGACAGTAGCCCCCACTCTCCACAACTAGAGAAAAGCCTGTGCAGCAATGAAGACCCAGAATAGTCAAAAATAAATTTAAAAAATTATTTTTAAAAAGAGATACTATTTTGTTTCACTCTGTTTAGGGCCTTAGAATTGTAAAGCCTTTGTTAAAATTAAATTTGTGTTAACAAGGAGGAAAAAAGTTAGCAATCAAGTAATGTCCTTTCTTCACACTAGCTCCCTTCTGGTCAAGGAGTGTTAGTTGCTCAGTCGTGTCTGACTGTGTGTGACCCCATGCACTGTAAGCTGCTAGACTTCTCTGTCCATGGGATTCTCCAGGCAAGAATACAGGAGTGGGTTGCTATTCCCTTCTCCAGGAGATCTTTCCAACCCAGGGACTGGTCTCCTACATTGTACCTAGATTGTTTTACCATCAGAGCCACTAGGGAAGCTCCCTTCTGGTCAGGAAGTCTTAACTAACCATGGAAGCTAAAAACTTCTTTTTAGTATGCTTTGCAGCTAGGTGTGGCCATATGACTACGTTCATCACACAAAAAATGTGCCACTTACAGTCACTTACTTTGTAGGAAATTGCTTGCCCTCCACTTTCCCTCTGTCTCTCTTCCTAAATACTCAAACGGGAATGTGAAGGTGCCACAGCTTCAACCATGCCGACAAGACCTAGAGAATGTAGGAATAGCTCAACAGAGGAAACCCAGCTTGTAAAGGGCCTCATAGAGCTAAAGCCCACCAGAAGTCTGGGCTGGAACATTTTTCTGAAATGTTACATGCAATATAAGTAAATGCAGCCATATTTAAACCACCGTATTTTCAGATTTTTTTCCTAGCTACAGCTGAGTTTGACCATAGTTAATATAAACATTCATTCAATGTTCATTGAGTATTTACTATGTAACAAGAACAGTCTGCTGAGGAAGCAAAGTAATGAATAGACAGAAAACCTCTCTGTGCATAGGCTGCTTATAGTCTAGAAGAAGGATAGATACATAGAGAGATATGTAGAGATAAATATATACATATAAAGAAATACAGGGAGGGCTTCCCTTGGTGGTCCAGTGGGTAAGGACACCGCCTTGCAGTGCAAGGGGCACCGGTTCGATCCCTGGCCTGGGAAGATCCCACGTGCCGCGGAGCAGCTGCACCTATGTGTCCAATTACCGAGCTGGAGCTCTGAGCGCATGCGCCCAGAGCCAGCGCTCTGCAACAACAGACGCCACCGCAATGGAGGCCCACAGGAGCCAAAGAACAAAGACAGATGTAAGTGGAGAAATGAAAGACCAATAGAAGCGGCCCGCCTGCTCTCCTCCCTCCCCAACCCGACCCCCGCCCCAAAAATAAATAAATAAATAAATCTTTAAAAAAAAAAAAGAGGGGGTGGGGTAGGGGGGGATATACATATGACTAATCTGGGATCATACATATCTGTAAACAACAAAACTCTGTAAAAGTGAAAAGCAAAATAAAAATTTCAAAAAAAAAGAAAAATATTAATCTGAAAAAAATAAATAAAGAGGTAAATATATATATATTTCTATATACATATATATACACACATGGGGTTGCAAAGAGTTGGACATGACTGAGAGACTAACTAAATATATAGGTTTAGTTATGTATATAAATATATTTTTATTTTATTTAGATGGGCTTCCCTGGTGACTCAGACAGAATCCCCCTGCAATGTAGGACACCTGGGTTCGATCCCTGGGTCAGGAAGACCCCCTGAAGAGAGGAAAGGCTTTCCCACTTCAGAATTCTTGCCTGGATAATTTCACAGACAGAGGAGCCCAGCAGACTACAGTCCATGGGATCGCAAAGAGTCAGACATTACGGAGTAACTAACACTTTCACTTTCATATTTATTTAACATAAATATGTATTTATATATTTATCTTATTTAGTTATATTTTTTATCTAAGGCTTCAAGATTTTAGGAAAAAATGGGGACCGGGGAGTGATTCCAGACTGCAAGCTCCTTAGACAAGAAAGAGATTAGCTCTTTGGACAGAATTGCAGAAGGTAGGTAGACAATGTGACTAGTCTGGTTAAAGAGATGCACCCACATATATGAACAGTTGCGTGGATACATTAAATCATCTTGGCTTTAGAGCTGTTATCAACTCTACTTTCTCTTTTTAAACTAGAAGGCTTTTAATAAACTTCCTCTAATTGAGCGACATATTCCAGCACGGGATCATCTTGAAGCTGTAACAACTCTGTCTTACTTGTTAGCATCCCTAGATTCTAACTACAGAATGTTCCCAAATTAAATCCCCTTTTTCCTAAGCATACAGTTTCCCCAGGATCATTTCCATCTATATCATCCTTCATTTTCATCCTTTCTGACTCACAGACACCCCAAAAGTCCCACATTTCTATAATTCTGACTCTCTTCTCTTTCCATTCCCTTGGCTTTCCCAGTCCAAGAGGGGACATGAAGATGATGCTGATAATTCCTCAACATCTTGTCTCCAGCAAAAGTCATCCTAAAACCTCAGCATTGGGGCTTCTCTGGTAGCTGAGTGGTGAAGAGATCGCTTGCCAATGCAGGAGACACAAGTTTGAGCCCTGATCCAGGAAGATCCCACATGCTGCGGAGCAACTGAGCCCATGAGCCACAACTATTGGGCCTGTGCTCTAGAGCCTCGGAGCTGCAGCTATTGAGTCCATGGGCCACAGCTATTGATGCCCGTGTGCCCTAGAGCCTGAGTTGCACAACAAAAGAAATCTCCACAACAAGAAGCCTAATCACCTAAACTAGACAGTAGCCCCTACTCCCGGCAATCAGAGAAGAGCCAGCAGCAGCAGTGAAAACCCAGAATAGCCAAAAATAAATAAATAAATAAAAATAAAAAATGCATTTCTTTGGGAAAAACTCAGCATTTAACACAAATCACATGCTGACCACAGCCCCAACCAGAACTAAAGGCTCACTCTCAAGTTACACATTTTGAGGGAAAAAGAATGTCACCTGTAATTACTCTACAAGACTCTAATAATAAAATCCAAAAGGTGTAAATGTCTAACTAAACCCTAATAAATCCTAAATAAATCCTAATAAAAATATTTATTTTAAAATGTCATATAACAGAAATCAAGTTATATGCTTCATTATGATTTGTAAGCTCCTTGAAAGGGGATGGAATCTTCTCTCTGTAAAATTTTGCATCATCTCTGAATAAACATTTTAGTTAATGAAGGAGCAGAGCCGTAAGACAGGATTCAAACAGAAGGCAGCCAGAAAGAAACCAGATGACAGAAGAGCAGAAGTTCCACATTGGGGGAGGGATGGAGTTAGTGGAGGTCAGGAAGAGGTGAAGCCAGAAGGAATTCCTAGAGCCAGGAGAGCAAAGCTAGAGGGATTTTCAAGGGCACCCACAGCTAGTAGGTACTGAGCCACTCACCTCCCATAATTGCAGATGCTTGATTAGGGCCTGCATGGGATGCTTTTGTGTCATTCTCAAAGAAAAAAGAAAAAGAATCAGAGGATGAGAATGAGGAAAAATAAGAAAAACCAGATGAGTCAGGCAAGTCAGAGGAGAGAGTATATAGTATTATTAAGAATGAGTACTCAGGGGGATTCCCTGGTGGTCCAGTGGCTAAGATGCCAAGCTCCCAATGCAGGGGGCCTGGATTCAATCCCTGGTCAGGGAATTAGATCCCACATGCTGCAACTAAGACCAGTACAGCCAAAAAAAAAAGAAAAAATGAGTGCTCAGGAATCAGACTGGGAAGCTAAAAAATAAGTTTTGTTCCATTTTCTTTTTTTTTTTTTTAAACATTTATTTATTTATTTATTTTGCTGGGGTGGGGAGGGAGGAGGGTGGGCGGGCCACTTCCACCAGTCTTTCATTTGTCTAGTTTCATCCATCTTTGTTCTTTGGCCTGTGTGGGCGTCCCATCGCAGTGGCATTTGTTGTTGCAGAGCACAGGCTCTGGGCACATGTACTCCAGAGCTCCGGCTCGGTGATTGGACACATCGGTCCAGCCGCTCCGTGGCACGTGGGATCTTCCCAGGCCAGGGATCAAACCAACGCCCCTTGCACTGCAAGGCAGTGTCCTTACCCACTGGACCACCAGGGAAGCCCTTGTTCCATTTTCTAGCTGGGTGACCTTTCCCCTCAGTTTTCCCTCTTTAAAATACAAATTTTAATAGCACCTTCACCTGACAGTGTGTGGAGAGGATTATAGGGAGACAATCCAGATGAAGTGCTCAGCCAGGGCCTGGCACAATGTGAGCTATCAGTACTTATCAGCTACTCTCCCACACGTAGGCTCAGTGTCAGAATAACTACTCAAGATGACAAGATAGGAAAGATGTAAAATGAAATAGGAAATAAGTTGTGCTCTACAACTCAATCAGATAAATTTCTGTTTTCTTGGTGGACAAAGAAAAGGGCCATTGTTGCCTCCTTACATGTATTCGTTGAGGTTTAATAAGGTGAAAGGGTGTGTGTTAAAACAGCCCAAAGTTGGAGAAGGAGAGACAATAAGATTTTAAGGGAACCTAGTAGGTACTGAGCCTCATAATTGCAGATGCTTGATTAGGGCCTGCATGGGATGCTTTTGTGTCATTCTCAAAGAAAAAGAAAAGAATCAGAGGATGAGAATGAGGAAAATAAGAAAAACCAGATGAGTCAGGCAAGTCAGAGGAGAGAGTATATAGTATTATTCAGAATGAGTACTCAGGGGGATTTCCTGGTGGTCGAGTTGCTAAGCTGCCAAGCTCCAAATGCAGGGGGTCTGGATTCAATCCCTGGTCAGGGAATTAGATCCCACATGCTGCAACTAAGATCAGGTACAGCCAAAAAAAAGAAAAATGAGTGCTCAGGAATCAGACTGGGAAGCTAAAAAATAAGTTTTGTTCCATTTTCTTTTTTTTTTTTTTAAACATTTATTTATTTATTTATTTTGCTGGGGTGGGGAGGGAGGAGGGTGGGCGGGCCACTTCCACCAGTCTTTCATTTGTCTAGTTTCATCCATCTTTGTTCTTTGGCCTGTGTGGGCGTCCCATCGCAGTGGCATTTGTTGTTGCAGAGCACAGGCTCTGGGCACATGTACTCCAGAGCTCCGGCTCGGTGATTGGACACATCGGTCCAGCCGCTCCGTGGCACGTGGGATCTTCCCAGGCCAGGGATCAAACCAACGCCCCTTGCACTGCAAGGCAGTGTCCTTACCCACTGGACCACCAGGGAAGCCCTTGTTCCATTTTCTAGCTGGGTGACCTTTCCCCTCAGTTTTCCCTCTTTAAAATACAAATTTTAATAGCACCTTCACCTGACAGTGTGTGGAGAGGATTATAGGGAGACAATCCAGATGAAGTGCTCAGCCAGGGCCTGGCACAATGTGAGCTATCAGTACTTATCAGCTACTCTCCCACACGTAGGCTCAGTGTCAGAATAACTACTCAAGATGACAAGATAGGAAAGATGTAAAATGAAATAGGAAATAAGTTGTGCTCTACAACTCAATCAGATAAATTTCTGTTTTCTTGGTGGACAAAGAAAAGGGCCATTGTTGCCTCCTTACATGTATTCGTTGAGGTTTAATAAGGTGAAAGGGTGTGTGTTAAAACAGCCCAAAGTTGGAGAAGGAGAGACAATGAGATTTGAAGAAGCTCCATCTGGCCATCTTATGTAGATACTCCCTAAACCCTATAGTCCACCTTCCATCCCACGATTCCAGGCCACAGCCCACAATCCCTGAAAAAATTCAAAGCACCATTACTTGCTTTGTCAGATGGTAGATTATGAGGATTCTTCTTTATAAGCAACAGAAAGTATTGGTTATTTAATTGGAAAAGGAACACATAGATAGCTCAGCAAATTGATACGAAGACTGGAAATCAAGCTTGAAAAATGGAAAGTTTGGCAACCAGGGCTAAATATTCACACAGCCAGACTGGTGAGGAGACAACTACCCTCACCCCAAACCCTGATGCCACCAAACCACTAGACCTAACTGTTGCCAGATGCTATCTCTGGCACCTTCCAGCTTGTGGCTAAGTTGGAAATAAAAGAGGAAACAGAGAAAGCAAGGATATGGCCTTTTCTGACTCACAGTGAGAAATTCTCTAAACATAGAAGGCTCACATCTTGGCCAATCCTACTTAAAAAAAAAAAAAAGGAGGGGGGAGGAAGGTAAAGAATGAAAAACATTTTACATAATAAGTAATGATACTTCCACTGTTTTAGTTAATCACCAAATAAAAATTATCCACATAAACACAGATACAACATAAAAGGTAAAAACAGACTTCAATACTGTGACACATAATAATTGCCTTTAAGTAAAAGTATGGATAGGGTCAAAGATTAAATCATAGGGAAAAGTTGTATTTTGGGGAATATGATAACTGGGCTTTTTTCTTTATTAATAATTTTATCTGTGTGCTATCACAGAACCATGCTATTTCTTTACTAGGCTAGGGGTATTGCAAGCAAATCATGACTATTCTGAGAGCTTCAATTCTATCAGGAATAAAACCGCAAATGTAAAAATTAACTTTATGCATGTGCATAATTATATATTTTTAACAGAACTAAGATCATTCATAGTATACATATAGGTTTACAACAATCTGACACTAGACTTCCAAAACATGAACATTTTAAATCTGAAATTAAATGTAAGGTTAATCCTAATTACTCTCACATAGAGTAGTAGGAGGCTTCAACGCTTGAGAATTAAGTCCATGGGGTGTAAGTTTCAACTTTACTGATCACTCACTATGTAATGGTGAGAAACTTAGAGAACATCTCTCAACTTCAGTTTCTCAATCTGTAGATGGGGCTAATAAAACCCACATCATAATGGCCAATAAACACATAAAAGGATGCTCAACATTACTAATCATAGATCAAAACTATAATGAGGTTATCATCTCATACCAGTCAGAATGACCATCATCAAAAAAATCTATAAACAATAGCTGCTGGAGAGGATGTAGAGAAAAGGGATTCCTCTTGGACTGTTAATGGGAAGGTAAACTAATACAGCCACTGTGGAGAACAGTATGGAGATTCCTTTAAAAACTAGGAACAAAATTGCCACACGACCCAGCAATCCCACTACTGAGCATATACCCTGAGAAAATCATGACTGAAAAAAGACCCATGTACCCCAATGTTCATAGCAGCACAATTTACAACAGCTACAACATGGGAGCAACCTAGACGTCCATTAACAGATGAATGTATAAAGAAGATGTGGTACATACATACAAAGACATACTACTCTGTCATAAAACTGGACGGATGAGAGTCAGTTTTGTGAGGTGGATGACCCTGGAGCCTGTTTTACAGAGTGAAGTCAGAAAGGGAATACAGAGAAGGAATGGAGACACAGTTACAGAGGATGGACTGGTAGACACAGTGGAAGGAAGAAAGAGTGGAATGAACACAGAAAGCAGCATCAACATATATATGCTACCGTATGTAGACTAGACAGCTAGTGGGAACTTGCTATGTAACACAGGGAGCCCATTCTGGTGCTTTGTGATGACCTGGAGGGGTGGGATGAGTGGAGACGAGGGAGGTTCAAGAGGGAGAGGATATATATATATAATCCTGGCTGATTCCTGTCGTTGAATGGCAGAAACCAACACAACAATGTAAGGCAATTTTCCTCCAATTGAAAGATAAATTTAAAAAACTCACATCATAAAGCTGTTATGAAGACTAACTGAGGTATAATACATATAAAATTGTAAGCTCAATATTTGGTACTAAGAAAATTAATAATAAACATTAACATAAAAAGAATAAGTTGTCACAACTTGCTAAAGTCTGGATCTCTCTCATAGGAGTGCATTATATGTAGCAATAAGATAATGACTTGCAGGTGAAGTCCTTGCGGCTTATAGAAATCAGAATGCTCTCAGCTTCCATGGTGTCTGAATCAGGGAACAATCAGAGAGTTAACATGCCATCTGAGGGGCTTGTGCAGGCAGTTAGGAAGCCTAACTTTTTTCTTTTTGAATTTTGTGCTTTTTTTTTTTTTTTTTGCCTCTAAGCCATAATTTATTTTTTATCCATCTTTATTCTTTTTAGCATATGTGGGCCTCCCATCGAAACGGCCTCCCTGGTTGCAGAGCACTAGTTCACAACTGGACACACCCACCCAGCTGCTCCTCTGTATGTGGGATCCCCCCAGGCCAGGGATTGAACTGGTGCCCCTTGCACTGCAAGGCGGACTCTCTACCCACTGGACTACTAGGGAAGCCCCTGACTTTCTTCTTGATTTTTGTCTCTGTTTTCATCTGTTAGATCATATTAAAAATTTCTGAAATGAAAGAAATAAAATGGATCAGCCAGTTCCTTATCCACAGGACAGGTGAGATCTGAGCAGTCACCTTTTCTGGAGGATTCTTGGAGATAAGTAGAAAGGAATACAGAGAAGGAATGGAGACACAGTTACAGAGGATGGACTGGTAGACACAGTGGAAGGAAGAAAGAGTGGAATGAACACAGAAAGCAGCATCAACATATATATGCTACCGTATGTAGACTAGACAGCTAGTGGGAACTTGCTATGTAACACAGGGAGCCCATTCTGGTGCTTTGTGATGACCTGGAGGGGTGGGATGAGTGGAGACGAGGGAGGTTCAAGAGGGAGAGGATATATATATATAATCCTGGCTGATTCCTGTCGTTGAATGGCAGAAACCAACACAACAATGTAAGGCAATTTTCCTCCAATTGAAAGATAAATTTAAAAAACTCACATCATAAAGCTGTTATGAAGACTAACTGAGGTATAATACATATAAAATTGTAAGCTCAATATTTGGTACTAAGAAAATTAATAATAAACATTAACATAAAAAGAATAAGTTGTCACAACTTGCTAAAGTCTGGATCTCTCTCATAGGAGTGCATTATATGTAGCAATAAGATAATGACTTGCAGGTGAAGTCCTTGCGGCTTATAGAAATCAGAATGCTCTCAGCTTCCATGGTGTCTGAATCAGGGAACAATCAGAGAGTTAACATGCCATCTGAGGGGCTTGTGCAGGCAGTTAGGAAGCCTAACTTTTTTCTTTTTGAATTTTGTGCTTTTTTTTTTTTTTTTTGCCTCTAAGCCATAATTTATTTTTTATCCATCTTTATTCTTTTTAGCATATGTGGGCCTCCCATCGAAACGGCCTCCCTGGTTGCAGAGCACTAGTTCACAACTGGACACACCCACCCAGCTGCTCCTCTGTATGTGGGATCCCCCCAGGCCAGGGATTGAACTGGTGCCCCTTGCACTGCAAGGCGGACTCTCTACCCACTGGACTACTAGGGAAGCCCCTGACTTTCTTCTTGATTTTTGTCTCTGTTTTCATCTGTTAGATCATATTAAAAATTTCTGAAATGAAAGAAATAAAATGGATCAGCCAGTTCCTTATCCACAGGACAGGTGAGATCTGAGCAGTCACCTTTTCTGGAGGATTCTTGGAGATAAGTAGAAAGAAACCCTCTGACCATATATCCAGTTATTCAAACCTACTTATTCCTAATAACTTTTAGATCTTCAGTATTTAATTATTATTGAAACTAATTACTATAATCACAATACTTAACATAGTATCATTAATGTTATTAATATATCTAGCTTGAGAATAACTTCTGCCTGCCAGTTTTAATACCCACTCAAGTACATATTAAAGACATAAGTAAATATTTTTTCTTACTAGTGTCATTGCTAGTGCCTTTCTGGGCCTCAGGTTCTTCACCTGTTAAATGGAGAAACCAAGTTAGATGACTTTGAATGTCAAATGAATTAATGTATGTGAAGTATTTGACATAAGGCCTGGCTCAGGGTAATCACGAATAAACACTAAATTTACGAGATTCTGAAAATTACATCAATTTTCAAGGATAACTTAAAAGTCAACAAAAACATTCACCTTATTTTTATAATTAAAGAATCTCAAGTCACAGAAAGACTAAGTATCCTACCTAAGCTTATCCTGTGAAAGAGAAAAGATGAAACGCAGACGTCCTGAATTCCAGTACAGAGCACTTTCCACAGGGATTGCCTTGTCATTATTAAACTTCAAGAGCCCCGCCCTCAGGAAGCCTAAGATCTCTTAAGGGGGAATCAACACTGAACACACAACTCGTCAGTAGCTCTATTACAAAAGACGAAGTTCTCAGGGGCTCAGCTGAAAGAATAGGAAGTCATACAGAGAACTTTCTAGGAAGAAGTGAGAACTGAAGCAAGACGGGGTTTGACTCTACAACTGAATAAGGAGAAGACATTTGAGAACCAAGGATGTTTCCCTAAGGAGGGAAGTACTTGTCTCTCCATGAGCATTCACTATTGAGGAACTGTTTAGAAACTCATCACACCTGAACCCACCTCTCCCTCAAAGCACCTGAGCTGAACTAGAAGGAGAATCAATGAGTTAACTCAGTTAAATCAATTAAATATACTTTGAAAATATGTGGGAAAAGAGAGCAGGCCAGGAGTAAAGTCTTCCTCTGCTTTCAATTAAAAAACGTGAACTAGGGCCTTGGTTTCCGATCTGGGTGTCTTCTCCTAAGGGAGAATGTCTTGTCCAGCACTCTGGAGGGACTCGCAAGCGCGACACAAGACCCTAGGCGCTCAACCGCGCGGAGTCAGGCGGCCACCAGGGGCATTTTAGGCCGCAGCTCTCAGCCCCTTGCTTATTCAATGACTTTTCGGACTCAGGGGTGCCGCTGGGGGAGGAAAGAGACCGGAGGCGTGATGGTCCTTAGAGGCACTGCTCCCCGACTCCGGCGGCGTTCACGGTCGAGCCCACGGGCGCTCGGCCGGGCTGGGTGGCGCCCGGACACCCCGGAGGCCCGGCGGCTGCCGCCTCTTGCCCCGCGTGGGTCCCTCGAGGACGCGAAGGGAAGCCGCGGCGTTCGCTCGGAAATCGGAGCGAGAAGGATGGGAAGCAGAGAGGGGAAAGTGACCGTAGCCGTGACGTCTGAGCTCCCCTCCACCCTCGCGGGCCCGCAGAGACCAGACGGCACTGCCCCCGCCAGTCCGGTCCCCAGAGGCCGGGTCTCCGCGCCCGCAGTGCTCGCCCCGAGGCTCAGGCAGCTGCTCCCTGTGCGCCCTGAAGCAAGGACCCCATTTGTTCCTCAGAATGGAAAATTCCTGTCCAGGAACACTGCTGATGTTGGGCGGGGTCCGCGCGAGGATCCCTACCATCTTAAGTCATTGCTTTCTGCCTTTACATCATGGGCCCGGGAGATTTTTCTTTTAAAAGGCTGGCACGTCATCGTGTGTGAAATACCCAGCACGGCTGAAAAGTCCCGATTTAAAAAGAAAAAAAGTCATTCAGTAATTCTCCCTTTATTTTCTTTACAAACAGTTTCTTAGGGCTTGAAATAAAAGAAAGAAAAAAAGAAACCAACACAAACCTAAAAGGAAAATGTGTAACAACCTGATCTCTATTGACTAGCCCTGCGACTAGACGTTTTACAAACACATTTTTAACAAGAAAAATGGAATGGGATATTTTAATAATGGAGACATTTTACATATGCCTGAAAATGTTGAAAAGAAAGAAAAATTAAGATCTTTTGACTATTTTGCATGGTGTAAAATCTGAAAGACCCAAAAGCCTCTGCAAAAGCCTTGGTTTCCGATCTGGGTGTCTTCTCCTAAGGGAGAATGTCTTGTCCAGCACTCTGGAGGGACTGCAAGCGCGACACAAGACCCTAGGCGCTCAACCGCGGAGTCAGGCGGCCACCAGGGCATTTTAGGCCGCAGCTCTCAGCCCCTTGCTTATTCAATGACTTTTCGGACTCAGGGGTGCCGCTGGGGGAGGAAAGAGACCGGAGGCGTGATGGTCCTTAGAGGCACTGCTCCCCGACTCCGGCGGCGTTCACGGTCGAGCCCACGGGCGCTCGGCCGGGCTGGGTGGCGCCCGGACACCCCGGAGGCCCGGCGGCTGCCGCCTCTTGCCCCGCGTGGGTCCCTCGAGGACGCGAAGGGAAGCCGCGGCGTTCGCTCGGAAATCGGAGCGAGAAGGATGGGAAGCAGAGAGGGGAAAGTGACCGTAGCCGTGACGTCTGAGCTCCCCTCCACCCTCGCGGGCCCGCAGAGACCAGACGGCACTGCCCCCGCCAGTCCGGTCCCCAGAGGCCGGGTCTCCGCGCCCGCAGTGCTCGCCCCGAGGCTCAGGCAGCTGCTCCCTGTGCGCCCTGAAGCAAGGACCCCATTTGTTCCTCAGAATGGAAAATTCCTGTCCAGGAACACTGCTGATGTTGGGCGGGGTCCGGGGAGGATCCCTACCATCTTAAGTCATTGCTTTCTGCCTTTACATCATGGGCCCGGGAGATTTTTCTTTTAAAAGGCTGGCACGTCATCGTGTGTGAAATACCCAGCACGGCTGAAAAGTCCCGATTTAAAAAGAAAAAAAGTCATTCAGTAATTCTCCCTTTATTTTCTTTACAAACAGTTTCTTAGGGCTTGAAATAAAAGAAAGAAAAAAAGAAACCAACACAAACCTAAAAGGAAAATGTGTAACAACCTGATCTCTATTGACTAGCCCTGCGACTAGACGTTTTACAAACACATTTTTAACAAGAAAAATGGAATGGGATATTTTAATAATGGAGACATTTTACATATGCCTGAAAATGTTGAAAAAGAAAGCATTGATCTTTTCGATTATTCGAAATAAGTTCGAAACGCAGTCTTTCTAGACTATTTTGCATGGTGTAATAGGGTTTGGGGTGGGGTGGGGGTGGATCACAGGCTAAAGTCTACTGAGCAACGTTGCTTGATTGATACTTGGTTTTCAGTTCTGCAGTGAGCTATATTTGGTAATTGGTGTTATTAAAAATACAGTTCTAAAAGGCTAGGAATTCTAGTTCAGTTCTGCAAACACTGACAGGTGTAGATGTTCCTTAGGGCAGCAGGTTCTGCTGAGATCAGAAGGACCTCACTGAGGAAGGAAAAAACGAGGCAGGCTGTGTTGCAAGAAAACCTTATCTTAATTATTTGGGCTTAGGATGTGTGCGTGTGTCTGTGTCTGAGTTTTAGATATATGAGTGAGTCATGGAGAAAATTAAGAAATTTGGACCATAATCATTCAGGAGGATATGCTGTGTCACAAACCAAACAGAAGCAAACAAGCATACACACACACAAAAAGGTTCAGGGTTAAGACACCCCCCAGAATGTTCCTTGCCTCTCTTAAGCCCTTCCTGGCTGATACCACTGATACCGCTTGGCAATTTAAGGAAGGTTGAACTTTGGTGCAGGCAACTCCTCTTTCCTTTATTCTTTAAAAACAACAAACATACATGTATGCTGAATATAGCCTATTTTATCTCTATGTTATATTTTAAGAACAGATGTCTTTAACAGCAAGTATCTGCCCTTTAAGTCATTGCTTTCTGCCTTTACATCATGGGCCCGGGAGATTTTTCTTTTAAAAGGCTGGCACGTCATCGTGTGTGAAATACCCAGCACGGCTGAAAAGTCCCGATTTAAAAAGAAAAAAAGTCATTCAGTAATTCTCCCTTTATTTTCTTTACAAACAGTTTCTTAGGGCTTGAAATAAAAGAAAGAAAAAAAGAAACCAACACAAACCTAAAAGGAAAATGTGTAACAACCTGATCTCTATTGACTAGCCCTGCGACTAGACGTTTTACAAACACATTTTTAACAAGAAAAATGGAATGGGATATTTTAATAATGGAGACATTTTACATATGCCTGAAAATGTTGAAAAAGAAAGCATTGATCTTTTCGATTATTGAAATAAGTTCGAAACGCAGTCTTTCTAGACTATTTTGCATGGTGTAATAGGGTTTGGGGTGGGGTGGGGGTGGATCACAGGCTAAAGTCTACTGAGCAACGTTGCTTGATTGATACTTGGTTTTCAGTTCTGCAGTGAGCTATATTTGGTAATTGGTGTTATTAAAAATACAGTTCTAAAAGGCTAGGAATTCTAGTTCAGTTCTGCAAACACTGACAGGTGTAGATGTTCCTTAGGGCAGCAGGTTCTGCTGAGATCAGAAGGACCTCACTGAGGAAGGAAAAAACGAGGCAGGCTGTGTTGCAAGAAAACCTTATCTTAATTATTTGGGCTTAGGATGTGTGCGTGTGTCTGTGTCTGAGTTTTAGATATATGAGTGAGTCATGGAGAAAATTAAGAAATTTGGACCATAATCATTCAGGAGGATATGCTGTGTCACAAACCAAACAGAAGCAAACAAGCATACACACACACAAAAAGGTTCAGGGTTAAGACACCCCCCAGAATGTTCCTTGCCTCTCTTAAGCCCTTCCTGGCTGATACCACTGATACCGCTTGGCAATTTAAGGAAGGTTGAACTTTGGTGCAGGCAACTCCTCTTTCCTTTATTCTTTAAAAACAACAAACATACATGTATGCTGAATATAGCCTATTTTATCTCTATTCTTATATTTTAAGAACAGATGTCTTTAACAGCAAGTAACCCAACATTCTGTTGTTCAAGCAAGAGGACAAAAACATTCCATCTGCCATACTGGGAGATTTGTTTCAAAGATTCTCTTATCCCGATGGCCCTCAATATCAAAAACTTGACTGAATATGTGGTTAGTAAACAAGAAGTAAAAATAATAATAATAATAATAATATCCAGCCTGAAACTAATCATATTGAATAAATGGGAAGGAACAAAATAAAATCAGGAATTTAGAATTCAGAGCACTGACCTCAGGTGCTGACCTATTCTGACTTTCATTTAGGAAGTAAGAATATTGATATTATGGGCTCTATGTCAAATCAATCCATCATTAGATGTCTTACTCTTCTGCTTCATAAAATTACGAGTTTGGGTAGATGAATTTCTTTCTGTTCTGATCACCTAGACACAAGAGTTCCTGAGACAAAACTTCTGTGTGTTCTCAGAAATGCAGGCAAAAAGTAGATTATTTACAGCAGGGGTCACCAAAGTTAGCCATCTAGTGAGTAGCTTATCTGATAGGGGCATGCTAACTCATGTTCTTGTGTGTATTGGAAAGTCAAAGCATTTCTGAGAGAGGTATTATACAGTTCCAAATCAATATAAGCAAAGATACTGTTTGCACACCAATTTCAAAATTTTAAAACAGAAGTGTTGCCTGTCATTCAAAATTAAAGTAAATACCCAGACTACTAGAGCTTCTACTGCAAGGATGATTATTCCCCTGGAAGAAGCACAAACAGCAATGACCGTTGGGTTTTTTTGTTTTTTGTTTTCACAGACGTGCTTAGCCATCAGAAAGCCCTTTTAATTTTGCAGTTTATTCCTAACTTTGACCAGTTTTAGATATGAGTGAGTCATGGAGAAAATTAAGAAATTTGGACCATAATCATTCAGGAGGATATGCTGTGTCACAAACCAAACAGAAGCAAACAAGCATACACACACACAAAAAGGTTCAGGGTTAAGACACCCCCCAGAATGTTCCTTGCCTCTCTTAAGCCCTTCCTGGCTGATACCACTGATACCGCTTGGCAATTTAAGGAAGGTTGAACTTTGGTGCAGGCAACTCCTCTTTCCTTTATTCTTTAAAAACAACAAACATACATGTATGCTGAATATAGCCTATTTTATCTCTATTTTTATATTTTAAGAACAGATGTCTTTAACAGCAAGTAACCCAACATTCTGTTGTTCAAGCAAGAGGACAAAAACATTCCATCTGCCATACTGGGAGATTTGTTTCAAAGATTCTCTTATCCCGATGGCCCTCAATATCAAAAACTTGACTGAATATGTGGTTAGTAAACAAGAAGTAAAAATAATAATAATAATAATAATATCCAGCCTGAAACTAATCATATTGAATAAATGGGAAGGAACAAAATAAAATCAGGAATTTAGAATTCAGAGCACTGACCTCAGGTGCTGACCTATTCTGACTTTCATTTAGGAAGTAAGAATATTGATATTATGGGCTCTATGTCAAATCAATCCATCATTAGATGTCTTACTCTTCTGCTTCATAAAATTACGAGTTTGGGTAGATGAATTTCTTTCTGTTCTGATCACCTAGACACAAGAGTTCCTGAGACAAAACTTCTGTGTGTTCTCAGAAATGCAGGAAAAAAGTAGATTATTTACAGCAGGGGTCACCAAAGTTAGCCATCTAGTGAGTAGCTTATCTGATAGGGGCATGCTAACTCATGTTCTTGTGTGTATTGGAAAGTCAAAGCATTTCTGAGAGAGGTATTATACAGTTCCAAATCAATATAAGCAAAGATACTGTTTGCACACCAATTTCAAAATTTTAAAACAGAAGTGTTGCCTGTCATTCAAAATTAAAGTAAATACCCAGACTACTAGAGCTTCTACTGCAAGGATGATTATTCCCCTGGAAGAAGCACAAACAGCAATGACCGTTGGGTTTTTTTGTTTTTTGTTTTCACAGACGTGCTTAGCCATCAGAAAAGCTTAATAAATCCCTATTTAGTATGCATTTATGCAGTGATTACATGAACTTTGACCTCAGAAGAGCTGTAGCAATTAGCTTCAGTGTCCAGCATCTTCTCTGGCCATTCCCCACTGTCTTCCTTGGGTTTCTTTTCTTATCTGAGCATTTTGCATGCTAAAAGGGCATACAGTTTTAAAGCTGACTTTCCACCTGAGGTATTTGCTTCTGCACAAGTCACTTCCCTCCCTCCTGGCTAAACAGTCATCTCAGATGGATATTGGGGCTCTGATCATTGATATTACTCAAACACAAATGGATTTCAATTCAATCTTGCTCTGTACTTTCGCAAAGAAGATAAACTCTAATGGCCCAAAGAGCTTCATTTCATAGCTCGTGGCATCTGAAATAAATCGGATCTCTTTTGTCAGGCTAATTTAACGTTTTTTAAATATTCAGTGTAATTTATTTTAAGTCAAATGAACCTTTGGTGGCTTGGCAGAAAGCTAGAGGAAGTGGCAGGAGGGCAGCTGAAAAGCCCCTGTTCACACACACACACACCCAAAAAAGGCCAGGAAGGCAGAAGAAAGTGTTTTAAGTTTCTAGTAAACACCGTTTAGCAAAAGAATAATAGGAAAGTTGCCCTTTCCCAAAGCGGGATGGAGCTATAATTGTTGCCTTTAGCGGAGAGCTCAGATAAACCGCTGGGACTCATTCTAAAGTGACCCATCACTGCATTCATCTCTTCTTGAACTTTCGGTGAACCTGAGATTAAACAGGGGTGAGCAGCTAAGCAGTTTGTTGTTAGCAGCCTTTTCAACAACCCTTTCAGACTGAGTAAATATTGATCGGTTTGAATCTGATTGCCCCAGAGGAAAACACCAGGGCATTTCTGAGAGAGGTATTATACAGTTCCAAATCAATATAAGCAAAGATACTGTTTGCACACCAATTTCAAAATTTTAAAACAGAAGTGTTGCCTGTCATTCAAAATTAAAGTAAATACCCAGACTACTAGAGCTTCTACTGCAAGGATGATTATTCCCCTGGAAGAAGCACAAACAGCAATGACCGTTGGGTTTTTTTGTTTTTTGTTTTCACAGACGTGCTTAGCCATCAGAAAAGCTTAATAAATCCCTATTTAGTATGCATTTATGCAGTGATTACATGAACTTTGACCTCAGAAGAGCTGTAGCAATTAGCTTCAGTGTCCAGCATCTTCTCTGGCCATTCCCCACTGGCTTCCTTGGGTTTTCTTTTCTTATCTGAGCATTTTGCATGCTAAAAGGGCATACAGTTTTAAAGCTGACTTTCCACCTGAGGTATTTGCTTCTGCACAAGTCACTTCCCTCCCTCCTGGCTAAACAGTCATCTCAGATGGATATTGGGGCTCTGATCATTGATATTACTCAAACACAAATGGATTTCAATTCAATCTTGCTCTGTACTTTCGCAAAGAAGATAAACTCTAATGGCCCAAAGAGCTTCATTTCATAGCTCGTGGCATCTGAAATAAATCGGATCTCTTTTGTCAGGCTAATTTAACGTTTTTTAAATATTCAGTGTAATTTATTTTAAGTCAAATGAACCTTTGGTGGCTTGGCAGAAAGCTAGAGGAAGTGGCAGGAGGGCAGCTGAAAAGCCCCTGTTCACACACACACACACCCAAAAAAGGCCAGGAAGGCAGAAGAAAGTGTTTTAAGTTTCTAGTAAACACCGTTTAGCAAAAGAATAATAGGAAAGTTGCCCCTTTCCCAAAGCGGGATGGAGCTATAATTGTTGCCTTTAGCGGAGAGCTCAGATAAACCGCTGGGACTCATTCTAAAGTGACCCATCACTGCATTCATCTCTTCTTGAACTTTCGGTGAACCTGAGATTAAACAGGGGTGAGCAGCTAAGCAGTTTGTTGTTAGCAGCCTTTTCAACAACCCTTTCAGACTGAGTAAATATTGATCGGTTTGAATCTGATTGCCCCAGAGGAAAACACCAGGGCATCTGAATAGCCTCCAAAAGTAAACTTTCAAAGGTGAAGCCGAGAGCGGACCTCAGAGTCAACATTTCAACTCAGTCTTATTTGAGGACACCCTGAATTACTGGAGTACTTGGAATGAAGCTGAGAAAAGAGAGGAGAAAGCATTTGAAAAATGGAATTTTATACTGCGATTATCCCAAGTCCCTAATTGAGACTCTTGTCCTTTTTTAATTTATCGGTAAAATGTTAATTTCTATTTTCCATCTTCTGTCATTTCAGTTACCATGGCTGTCATTTTTCAGGGAGCTAACTGTGCTCTTTCGAAACCAAAACAGAAGAGAGACCTTGAAATAGAATGTGTTGAGCCCCTTTGATTTAATCGATAGGGACAACTAAAAAGATACAAATGTTTTCCCCGTTGAAAGGTATATTAATGTTTCCTAAATGCATTGCACATTAACTGATTTATTCCACGAGCTAGAGACAGCTTGGGATGTTTGGCCATAATTCATCGTTCTCCTCTCTCTCAGCTACATTAAAACAAGCCAGCACCTTGAAGATTGGGATCTCCGGAATTCCAGTGGGTCGGCTTAGCTTTTAGATATTGAAATCGCTGCAGTGGCATGCAAATGACACTTTAACACATTAAAGTATTTCGAAACCAGCCATCTGTTTTGCTGTGTGGTCTTACACTAATAAACAAAAGATCCTGTATACAACCAGGCGGGAAATGAAAGAAAGAGTTGACGGGACTTTGAAGTTCTCCTCCATCCACTTGAATCTTTTAGAAGCAGCCCCAAAACCCAGGAGCTGAGGGAGGGCTCTGGGTGCTCTTGATGTGGCCGCGACTGTGCCTGCCGAGGCCAAGCTGGCTCCCTTTGACTGCGAACTACAGGAATCTCAAGGATGCTCTGGGACTCATTCTAAAGTGACCCATCACTGCATTCATCTCTTCTTGAACTTTCGGTGAACCTGAGATTAAACAGGGGTGAGCAGCTAAGCAGTTTGTTGTTAGCAGCCTTTTCAACAACCCTTTCAGACTGAGTAAATATTGATCGGTTTGAATCTGATTGCCCCAGAGGAAAACACCAGGGCATCTGAATAGCCTCCAAAAGTAAACTTTCAAAGGTGAAGCCGAGAGCGGACCTCAGAGTCAACATTTCAACTCAGTCTTATTTGAGGACACCCTGAATTACTGGAGTACTTGGAATGAAGCTGAGAAAAGAGAGGAGAAAGCATTTGAAAAATGGAATTTTATACTGCGATTATCCCAAGTCCCTAATTGAGACTCTTGTCCTTTTTTAATTTATCGGTAAAATGTTAATTTCTATTTTCCATCTTCTGTCATTTCAGTTACCATGGCTGTCATTTTTCAGGGAGCTAACTGTGCTCTTTCGAAACCAAAACAGAAGAGAGACCTTGAAATAGAATGTGTTGAGCCCCTTTGATTTAATCGATAGGGACAACTAAAAAGATACAAATGTTTTCCCCGTTGAAAGGTATATTAATGTTTCCTAAATGCATTGCACATTAACTGATTTATTCCACGAGCTAGAGACAGCTTGGGATGTTTGGCCATAATTCATCGTTCTCCTCTCCCCAGCTACATTAAAACAAGCCAGCACCTTGAAGATTGGGATCTCCGAATTCCAGTGGGTCGGCTTAGCTTTTAGATATTGAAATCGCTGCAGTGGCATGCAAATGACACTTTAACACATTAAAGTATTTCGAAACCAGCCATCTGTTTTGCTGTGTGGTCTTACACTAATAAACAAAAGATCCTGTATACAACCAGGCGGGAAATGAAAGAAAGAGTTGACGGGACTTTGAAGTTCTCCTCCATCCACTTGAATCTTTTAGAAGCAGCCCCAAAACCCAGGAGCTGAGGGGAGGGCTCTGGGTGCTCTTGATGTGGCCGCGACTGTGCCTGCCGAGGCCAAGCTGGCTCCCTTTGACTGCGAACTACAGGGAATCTCAAGGATGCTCTAGGAGGCCTGCAAATGATAAGCTTCTGCAGGATTTCTCCCCTCCCATCCTGACCCCTCGCCCACCCTTTGTAAAACATCCTTTGGAGAGGAAGGAAGTCATATGTCTGTATTTGTTTGTGATGCTGTAAAATTTCTGCTCTACTCTTGGAGCCAAATGACAGACTCCAAAAATGTGTGAAAGTGAAGGAACATAGTAACAGGTCTGGGAGGAGGGTCACTTTGAACTCTTTGATTTCCTGACTTCCTCTGTTTGAGAGCACCAGATACCTGCAATGGTCAGAAGTAACGTGAATATTGACCAACTTCAGGGTGGCTTCCACAAGTTCACCTGGAAGAACCTGTTGAACCTAGAGAAAATTCAATTTTTTCTCTGGGTTATGTGGCATGGCATTAGCGTGGTAGACCCATTACAGTCATGAGGGCTATGAAATCAAAGCTGAATCTGATGGAAATGAAATGTGTAACCCAGAAGGAATTGGAGTAGGGGGATCTGAAAGTGGCAGGAAGGGGCGAATATTGACAGGAGGTATTGGAGGAGGGATGGAGGTTTTATTCAATACAGGCCATGCTCGATTTAAAGAGTGAAATCTTTTGGCATACTGTCTAACAGTCTAAAAAGAAAGAAGAGGGGTGGGGTCGGGGACCCCATCCTCAAACAGCTTTATACTGGAGCTAATTAAATGTGAATCTCTTAGCTCTTGGTTCACTGATGTGAAGAAAGTCTGACTGAAGAGTTTCAGCTTTTGAAGGGGATTCTGTTTATATATATGTCAACATTGAGTTGGAGGTGAAAAGGTTAGCACTTGACCCAGGAAGTATCCGTGTTTGTTTCAAAAATAGATCTGCTTCATAAATTTCTTCACCATTCTTTTTTTTTCCATGATGAACTCTGAGTATAATAAAGCACAAGAATAAAAGTAGGTCTTTTTTTACTAAACAAAAGATCCTGTATACAACCAGGCGGGAAATGAAAGAAAGAGTTGACGGGACTTTGAAGTTCTCCTCCATCCACTTGAATCTTTTAGAAGCAGCCCCAAAACCCAGGAGCTGAGGGGAGGGCTCTGGGTGCTCATGATGTGGCGCGACTGTGCCTGCCGAGGCCAAGCTGGCTCCCTTTGACTGCGAACTACAGGGAATCTCAAGGATGCTCTAGGAGGCCTGCAAATGATAAGCTTCTGCAGGATTTCTCCCCTCCCATCCTGACCCCTCGCCCACCCTTTGTAAAACATCCTTTGGAGAGGAAGGAAGTCATATGTCTGTATTTGTTTGTGATGCTGTAAAATTTCTGCTCTACTCTTGGAGCCAAATGACAGACTCCAAAAATGTGTGAAAGTGAAGGAACATAGTAACAGGTCTGGGAGGAGGGTCACTTTGAACTCTTTGATTTCCTGACTTCCTCTGTTTGAGAGCACCAGATACCTGCAATGGTCAGAAGTAACGTGAATATTGACCAACTTCAGGGTGGCTTCCACAAGTTCACCTGGAAGAACCTGTTGAACCTAGAGAAAATTCAATTTTTTCTCTGGGTTATGTGGCATGGCATTAGCGTGGTAGACCCATTACAGTCATGAGGGCTATGAAATCAAAGCTGAATCTGATGGAAATGAAATGTGTAACCCAGAAGGAATTGGAGTAGGGGGATCTGAAAGTGGCAGGAAGGGGCGAATATTGACAGGAGGTATTGGAGGAGGGATGGAGGTTTTATTCAATACAGGCCATGCTCGATTTAAAGAGTGAAATCTTTTGGCATACTGTCTAACAGTCTAAAAAGAAAGAAGAGGGGTGGGGTCGGGGACCCCATCCTCAAACAGCTTTATACTGGAGCTAATTAAATGTGAATCTCTTAGCTCTTGGTTCACTGATGTGAAGAAAGTCTGACTGAAGAGTTTCAGCTTTTGAAGGGGATTCTGTTTATATATATGTCAACATTGAGTTGGAGGTGAAAAGGTTAGCACTTGACCCAGGAAGTATCCGTGTTTGTTTCAAAAATAGATCTGCTTCATAAATTTCTTCACCATTCTTTTTTTTTCCATGATGAACTCTGAGTATAATAAAGCAGCTACTGCTATTTTAAAGTAAACCAACCTATTCCATAGATAGTGTTACATGCAATTACACTCATTGGGGAAGCTTCAGCTACATAATGAAAAGCCTTGAGTTTTTCTTTTTTTCCTCAAGAAAAGGCCCACCTCTTTGAAAATGCACACCACACTTCTCCCCTTCCCACATGAAATGAGCCAGCGTTGGAGGAACCAGCAAATTGGAGCCATGCTGAAGCATATCTGAAATTTGAATATATTTATTACAGACATCTGAAGACCCGTAAACTCTGCTCTGGATCACATCACTCTGGGATCCCAGAGCTGTTCATGATTGTACAGGAAATGGGGAATATCACAAAGGATAACTGATAGAACTCAGTGTGGTACTTCAGGGACATCAAAGCATTGTGCGACAACATGCAAAAGACTATTCACAAATCACACAAAATATACATTCATTGTGCCATCCATCACATTAACAGTTGAGCTGAAAATGTCATATCCAGCTAAGATAATTGTGGAAGGAAGAAGCTGGTTTGAATAATACATTTAGGTCCTGGATGATCCAGCACAAATTTTAACTAGAGTGTAGCCAGAGAAAAGGATGGGGATGGGGAGAGACTTAGCCCAGGAAGCAAGGATTCTGACCCTTGTATTCTGCAGGCCTTTTTAACTCACCAAAAGAACAAATTGAGGCTACCCTCTGGGGCATCTGATTTATTGTAAATGAGAACTTTTATTCTTGAACCTATAATCACATACAAAGTTGCACCAGTTTTGAGAGTTTGCCTACCCTGTTTTAGTCTAAACATTAATCTAAACATTTCTAGAAAATCTGTATAAAGATAAATCTTTCCAGACAAAGTATTTACAACCAGCAAACTCACGCACATGGAACTGAATTAAATTAAGGGATGAATTAATTGTGTAAACACGTTCACAGTGCATCTCTTCTTCATGAGCTCCTAGACGCTCTCCTTTCTCTCTCTGGCCTACTTTAAGGGCAAAGTAAGGGAGAACTGTAAATATACAGACGGTTAAAAGATGAGAGGCCTCCCTCTGATATGTTTCTGCTGGCAAAGGAGACTATTTGCCAAAGGGCATCTGAAAGGAACAGTAGGTTCTGTCGAAATCTCCTAAAAGTAGGGGTGTTTGGGGCCATCATAAGATTGATGTTGGCACTCTGGCTGCATTAAGGAGCTAACATCCCCTTCCCTCTTCCCCTCATCAAGTCTCTCATCCAGAATTCTCTGGAAATACATTATCCCCGGCCAGGACTTCCCCAGATAGGATCAGAAAGGAAGAGACGGATTGTAAATGGAAAGGAAGATAAGCTAAGAATGTGCTTTGGGTAAGAAGTTCCAGCCTGAGGAGTAGCCCTGGCTGCCAAGTGTGGCTGGGGCGGCCTCAGTGGGAAGTCAGTAGAGTGTCTGAGGTAGAAGAACCTGGGGAAGGTACACAGGCGAGGAGCTGGACTTCTCTGAGGATTCCTCTGCCTTCTCCTCGTTTCCTGTCGGGGTTCAGGGACATCAAAGCATTGTGCGACAACATGCAAAAGACTATTCACAAATCACACAAAATATACATTCATTGTGCCATACAAAGTTGAGCTGAAAATGTCATATCCAGCTAAGATAATTGTGGAAGGAAGAAGCTGGTTTGAATAATACATTTAGGTCCTGGATGATCCAGCACAAATTTTAACTAGAGTGTAGCCAGAGAAAAGGATGGGGATGGGGAGAGACTTAGCCCAGGAAGCAAGGATTCTGACCCTTGTATTCTGCAGGCCTTTTAACTCACCAAAAGAACAAATTGAGGCTACCCTCTGGGGCATCTGATTTATTGTAAATGAGAACTTTTATTCTTGAACCTATAATCACATACAAAGTTGCACCAGTTTTGAGAGTTTGCCTACCCTGTTTTAGTCTAAACATTAATCTAAACATTTCTAGAAAATCTGTATAAAGATAAATCTTTCCAGACAAAGTATTTACAACCAGCAAACTCACGCACATGGAACTGAATTAAATTAAGGGATGAATTAATTGTGTAAACACGTTCACAGTGCATCTCTTCTTCATGAGCTCCTAGACGCTCTCCTTTCTCTCTCTGGCCTACTTTAAGGGCAAAGTAAGGGAGAACTGTAAATATACAGACGGTTAAAAGATGAGAGGCCTCCCTCTGATATGTTTCTGCTGGCAAAGGAGACTATTTGCCAAAGGGCATCTGAAAGGAACAGTAGGTTCTGTCGAAATCTCCTAAAAGTAGGGGTGTTTGGGGCCATCATAAGATTGATGTTGGCACTCTGGCTGCATTAAGGAGCTAACATCCCCTTCCCTCTTCCCCTCATCAAGTCTCTCATCCAGAATTCTCTGGAAATACATTATCCCCGGCCAGGACTTCCCCAGATAGGATCAGAAAGGAAGAGACGGATTGTAAATGGAAAGGAAGATAAGCTAAGAATGTGCTTTGGGTAAGAAGTTCCAGCCTGAGGAGTAGCCCTGGCTGCCAAGTGTGGCTGGGGCGGCCTCAGTGGGAAGTCAGTAGAGTGTCTGAGGTAGAAGAACCTGGGGAAGGTACACAGGGCGAGGAGCTGGACTTCTCTGAGGATTCCTCTGCCTTCTCCTCGTTTCCTGTCGGGGTGGCTGGAGAGATGGGCAAGAGGCCTTCCTTCTCTCGTTTCTTCTGCTTCATTCGGCGGTTCTGGAACCAAATCTTCACCTGGGTCTCATTGAGCTGCAGGGACGCGGCAATCTCCACCCTGCGGGCGCGTGTCAGGTACTTGTTGAAGTGAAACTCCTTCTCCAGCTCTGTGAGCTGCTTGGTGGTGAAGTTGGTGCGCACCGCGTTGGGTTGACCCACGTAGCCATACTCTCCAATTTTCCCTGGGGGCAATGAGAGGAAACAATAAGAAATTTTATAATCGATCTGGATCTGAGATTCCCTCCATGCTTTAGAGCAACTTTCGGATAAAGGGGGGAATCAAGACATCCTCAGCACAAACCAGGCTTGGGAGGGTGAGTGATGAGGTGTAAAGTGTTAATCTGCAGTCAACCATTAGCATGGTCAGACCATGATTAATGGAGCCTGGAGATATTCACAGAATGCCCTCCCCACACACATACACACATACATACACACCTACCACTTCCTACTTCCCAAGCCTGTAAAACTTAGCCCCTTTGGAAATACAGCCATCCCAGACGCGCCTTTGCCCCCAGAGCACCTGGGCAACCCCCCTGCACCCAAAGCAAGGAAGTTATAGGGGTGGGTAGCAAGAACTTTTTTTAAGAAAAGGAAACATGATTAATCTTCCTTGGAAACTAAGCATACCAGCTCCTTCCAGAACCATCAAGGAGCATTTACGAAATGGCAAGACTGACCTGTTTTGGGAGGGTTTCTTTTGACTTTCATCCAGTCAAAGGTCTGTGCTGGAGAAGACGTCTCTGATGCTGGGGAGCGACAGGCTTCTTGGTGGCTGGCGTGGAGAGGGGACAAGGAGTTATTATAGGTGGCCAGGGCCAGGCTCTGGTGCTCTTGTCCATATGAGTGGTGAATGTACTGAGGCGAGCCCACCGCGCCCCCGGCATAACCCTGGTGGTGGTGGTGATGCTGGACCATGGGAGATGAGAGGTTTCCAGAGTAAACAGCGGAAGCGCACGAGGGGTACCCACCACTTACTTCTGCTTCCTGATGTAACCCGTAGGGGCTGTAAGGCGCGCCGAAGTTCTGAGCGCCGTAGCTTGGACCACAACTCGAGTGGGAGTAGGACACTCCCAGGTTCCCAGGAGTCTGGTAGGTGGCTGCCTGGGAGTGGTGATGGTGGTGGTGGTGGGGCGGGCTGATCTGCACCCCCCTGCCCACTAGGAATCGGTCGTCGCTGCCACAGCTGTTGGCACTGACCGCGCACGACTGGAAAGTTGTAATTCCATGGTCGGAGGGGTAGGCTCGCGCTGAGCAGGTCCCCGAGTCGCCACCGCTGAGGATGGGGTATTCCAGGAAGGAGCTCATTCTTGTATTGTCCATCTGTCACTGAGTGACCGGGTCCTGCGAAGCCCTGGGTGACCGTGCCAACTTTCTCACTTCCTCCATGGGGCCGGAGAAGAAAAATGATATGAATGTACAGTGAGCAAGAGGGGGGGGCGGGAGGGCGGAGGGTTCGCGGGGAGGGGCACGTGACTGTATCAGCCAATGGAGGCGCCTCCTGCGAAAGTTTGCTGGCTCCGGCGGTGATGGATCACTGTTTCAGTGGCATTTAAATCCCCGGCGCTCCTCAGTCTAGGTGACGCGCAGTCGCCCCCCCAGGCAGCCTGGGCGGCAGCAGCAGCTGCAGCGGCTGCAGGGGCAGACTCGGAGCGCTAGGGCGAAGGGGAGCAGGGGCTGCTTTCTGCGCGCGCCGACTCCGATCGCCCCCACCCCTCTCCGCGAGGTAGGGGCTGGAAGGCATCCCCCATCACCTCCTCCCTCCCCACCGCGCACAGAAAGATGAATTGGCAAAGGTGAGAAGCAAGGAGGGCTCCGCGATCTCTCGGGCTGGGAATCAGTGGGGAGGAGCTCGCTGGTCTGCCAGGAGCACACTGGCCGACCCGAAATGCAAGGAACTGGAAGGGTCGCTCCCGGGCGCTTTCCCTAACGTCCCTTCTGCAGGGCCTTGAGGAAGGCAGAGAACGGTGGCGTAGGAAGAAGTTGGGCCACCAGTTCTCTAAGGTCGAGATGGAGCGGGAAGTGCGCAGAGGGCTGGCTGGGAGGAACCGGTGTGGGCGTGGAGAGGACGAAGGCAAGAAAGGAAACTTCCCTTCTCCAAGGAGGGTCTTGAAGTTTCCTTTCCTCCCCTCTCACCATTCCCCCCACCCCCTGGCTATTAGTGTGGCAACCGCGAGCTTCTGTAATGCGACGCCCGGGAGCGGGTGAGCCTTGGGAGCTAGGCCGAGGGTGGCCCCGGCTCTTTGCCTCCCTCTTTCCGCGCTCTCCGCCCCTTTTCTCCTCCCCACTCAGCTTTGCTCCGGATCCGGGATCCGAGCAACTCCGCCGCTGGATTTTGAGGGGTAGGAGGCGGAGGGGGGGGCGGGGAGAAGATGACGCTAACGGACGTGGCTAGCGTGGGGGCCGGGCCCTGCGCTGCAGGCCATCTGCCGGCTCCCCAGGAACCAGGAGCCTGCGGGCTCCGACCCAGGCCTCAAAGGGTGAGACCACAGCTCCGGCGAAGTACGATGAACTCCCCCCAGCCCCCCAGCGTTTCTGGTTTTCTGGAGGGGGATGTTAGGAGTGGTAGACCCTCTTTTATCCACACCTCCCCCTGTTCTACTGCACAGCTGAAGTGGGGGTGGGGGCTGGCAGGTGGGAGGGGCGGGGGACAGATGGCTGATGGTGGACTGGACATTCTCCCCTTCCCAACACCTCCTCCCTTTTGTAACTGACTGGGCAGTTCCTTATGTGAACCTTCAAGTCTTCCCCTAGAGAGACACGTGCAAATCTGAGCGTCATCTCAGGACAGCGGTCCTGTTCTCCATCACCCTCCTCCTACCCCCAATGCCAACCGGGTCGTTAATTGCTGTTTACTATTACGTCTCCTGTCAACCTTTGGCTTGCAGAGAGAAAAAGCCAAAGAGAGGCCAAGAATTGATGCATCCTTTGTAAAAAGAGGTCCAGACATCAAAGAAGGATTTTGCAGCCAATGCTATATAGATTTGACTCTGACCATGTTCACCACAATGAGATCCAGCAGATCAAATTTATCTGATGATCATGTGTGTCTTTGGGGCTTCCACTCCCCACTAGCTTTCCCTCCCCGGTTAAAAGAAGGACGTTTTGCTTGAGGCAGGCACATTTCAAAGGTGTTAGTCAGTCTTTCAGGTTTCTGTCCGTTCTACACGTATACAAGTTCCCCCCTAACCTATATCCCCAGGAGGGAAGACTGGCAGACATTTGACTGTGGATTCCCTCAGTAGCAAAGGAATATTTTTCCTAAACAGGAAAGAGGATTTTCCTGTGACCTGTGACCTATCCCCACTCCTAGTTAAGAGGGAGCCAGAAAAGATCACTCCTGCCTCAATTTCAGCACCTGGAGAAGGGAAAAGGCAAGGAGGCCCTCCAGAAGGTGGCTTCCTTGGGAACGCCAGGCCTCCAGCCATGGGGGACAGAAGGGGTTCCTGTGGGGGAGGAGGCAGGACATTAGGGGTCCAGGCTGGCTTTGGGAACAACCTGCTCTTCCAGCCGAAGCTCGTCGGTACGTTCGCCCTTACCCTATCCCTGTCCCTTTGTTGGCTTCCTCGGCCCGAGTCTGCACAACCCCCTCGGCCGCAGGCTTAGCACCACAAAGCCAGTCCAGTCTGCCACGGCTTCTTCCTCTGCTAGTTCTAGGCCTCTGAGCTCCTCTCCCTCCACCTCTCTTCCTCCCTCCGGGATTCTTTCCCCGGCCAGCGTGGGTGGAGTATTTTTCTTGGGAGTACAAGCTTGCGCTCGCACAGAAGCGCTCTGCACACCGGCCGGCGACCGACCCGCCTCCGCGCTCGGCTCTCGCCAGGCCGGGCTCCCGCTGGCGGAGCCGACTCCGCCCAGGCTGGTCGTCCAGAGAGCCGCTCTCCGCGAGCAGTCACAAAGGCAGCCTCCTCTGGCTACGAGCCCGGAGGCTTCCGTAGCTCGGTTCCTTCCCCACCCCCACGGAATCCTAGGGCTCATTCCGCCGCGTAGGACACCCAACGTCCTTGGGGCAAGTAGACTAGTACCCACGACTCGAGCTAAAGTCTCTTTAAACGCCCGGCAAGACTGGATGAAAGGAGAGCCCGATCACTATTTAAATGATCGCTTACAAACGGCTTGTTGGGCTCAAAGCGCTTCTTTCATGACTCTACTAGAAAGGGAAGGAGCGAGGAGGAGACAAAACGCCGCCGAGGCCCCGAGCTGTTCATGGCATCCGCAGTTCAGCCAAGCTGTTGTTTTAAAAGAGCAATAAAAATGAATTATGACTAAACGCCTTCTAACTTAATGCTTTCGGACGGGGATCCCCGGCAAATACGTAAGAGGATTTTTATTTGTGCATGTGTTCCTGCAATTGATCTCTTTGATGACATTCTCATTCATAGAAAGCGTTTGATTTATGAGCGGAGGATGAATCGCAAACAGCAGCGGCTTAGCCCTGGCCGCGGCCGTGCCGCCTGCTCCACTCCGCTCCGCGCAGGGGGCAGGAGACCTGCCTGAGGCCTCACTCGCCCCCGCTGCTGCCGGGATTTAGGGGGCTAAGGGGTGGGGTTGGGGGTAGGCAGTAAACCCGTAGAGAAAGATTGCGATGTCCTCATAACTTCCAAGCCTGTGCTATTAAGAGACCGGTTCTTAAATCAACCCACCCCCAACACATGTTGCTTACACGCAGCGTTTTCTCACGGTAAGTAGAAGTCAGACCAGAGTTCAGTAAGGGCAAAATAAACATGGGGAGACATAAGAAGGGAGAAAAACAAAACAAAACAACCCAGTAACATCCCTAGATCACATTTTATTGATATTTCATTTAAAGTGCTTTTTCTCTAGAAACTGGGTTAATTTATAACCTGGTGTGTAGAAACACTCCACTATACATCTCATCTTGCTAACCTGACTTCAAAGCATTAATGATCCTTTATTTGCCATGTAAACAGATTTAAGAATGAAATATTGATTTTTCTGACCCTGAAAAAAAAAGTCCAAGAATGACTGAACCAGAGGATTGGAAAGAACCCTTTCTGAAGTGCATTTTTCAAGCTAGTAACCATTGTTTTATTTTATTTTTGTTTTTCTGTTTTAGACCTGTTTGCCTGGACCCATCAACAGCTGGGAGACTAATCAACCACACTGAAAATGTTTGGGAATTTGTAGGGGAGAGGGCTGGAATGTAGACATTTGAAACAAATGTGTATAAATAAATGCATTGTTGATTACTTAGTTTTTGACCTGCAGACTGGTAACTTGTTAAAGAAACTCCCTATTCCTCCTTCCTGGAGTTGGAGGTTTCTGTAGGCACTTTATTTCTCTGCTTTCAAAAGCTTGGGCTTGGCCCAACTCTGAGGCTGCCCAATCCTGTATCTATTACCAATTTAAATCTATGGCTTGAACCTCTACATTGAAAAACCTAATCCATTCCCTTAAAAAAAAGAAAAATACTTCTCAGAAGCCCTAACGCTTTCCTGGCTTTCTTTTTTTGTTGTTGTTTTTGTTGCCTCTTGAAGAGTTTGAATATACCCATTTAATAAATGTATTAAAATTGAAAAAGAAATTGGATTGTGACCAGAATTTTATTTACCAAGTTAGACTAAAAGAGGAAAAAGAAACTGTTATGAGCCTTGAGAAAGAAGGGAAGGGAAAAAATAATAAGAAAGCTACTTATAGCAAAGGAGAATTTATTCTACCAAAAATACGCATGACAATGTATCCTAATGTAATACAAAAATAAAAAGAAAGTGAAGATACAATTATATGATCACTTTCTTGTGGGTCTCATATATTGCTTTCAGGAAATCACATAGAGGGTTGTTGGATTAGATTTCAAACAACTAAAACTCCAAAATAGTCTGAAAAAAAAAAAAAAAAGACTCTGAAACTGCATCAAGGGAGCCACTAAAGAGAAAAATCTTCGAAATTTGAAAGAGGGAGAGGGTAAGTCAAGAAAAAAATAAAATAAAAATGAGAATAAAGGAAGGCAAAACCACCTGGTCAAAGGGGTTTTTGTTTTGTGATGCTTTGTTTGGCTTTAATGTTTTTTAGTAATTGAGATGCTGCAAGTCGATTGTGGTGAGTGTGTCTGTAAAAAAGTCAAAGCTGTCAGCTGAAATATCTACAGGACTGTCGAGGGAACCGGGCAAACTGGGCGAGACTGCATCTGAAAGCTGCAGGCAGGAATCTGTGGAAAAAACGTTAAAGTCCTGCAAAGAGGGGACCTCGAGGGCCTCGGGACTGTCATTGTTTAGGCCAGAGCCACAGTTCTGGCCCATTGTTGACAAGCAGTTAGGAACAGTGGGTGACTGGTGCTGAAAATGTTTCAGATTTTTCTCATTGCTGGTTAAAGGCGAAACTGGGAAACTTTGGGAGTCGCCATTGTGTCCATTGGAAGCCTGCTGCTGAGAGAGGGCATTTTGCTGAAAAGTGTAACCTTCCCTCTCCAGAAGGGCCCCGGAGACGCTGAGGGCTTGCTCAAAGAGTGACTTCTCTTCCTCATCCTCCTCCACTTTCTCAGAGTCTTCGAGGCTTTTAAATTTTCCTTCGCTGTTCTGGTTCTCCTTGCACTGGGTCTGCCTCTTGTGCTTCATCCTCCGGTTCTGAAACCACACTTTCACTTGTCTCTCAGTCAAATCCAGCAGCGCTGCAATTTCCACCCTTCGGGGTCTGCAAAGGTACTTGTTGAAATGAAATTCTTTTTCCAGCTCTAAAAGCTGCGTGTTGGTGTACGCAGTTCTTAGGCGCCGGGAGCCCCCACCGCTGCCATCGGCGATTTCCAGGGATTCTGAGGAAAGGGAAACCAACAAGAGACACACGCACAGTTGGAGGTGGAGGGGTCCAAGCGGGGTTATTCCACTGGAGAATAAATATAGCAGAAAACATCAACTGCAACAAAATGGCCGCCCCTGGATGCACTGAAGCTATTGTGCTGCCTTTCCTGGGAGCCCAGCCTGGGGAGACCCCATCTCATCCACCTCTCTCAAATTCCTGCCTGTGGCTCCCCCCAACCTCTCCATCCGGGAGCAAACTTTATATTAGCCACACCGCAATTTATAATTAATGCATCAGCTGCTTAGCTGAGCAAGAGCGATCTATCACTCTTCATTACTGTCAAAAAGCCAAACTCTAGGACAACTAGACAAGAGGAGGTCAGTTCCAACTCAAATAAATCATCCCACATTACACAAGTTAGGGAAAGTTCCCCCACCCCCTTCTTAAAAATATATATATGTCTCATTGTGGAGCGCAGGATCCCTTTTCTCCACATCAAACCCACTCCTGAACCCACAGGGGAAGGGAAGGCAGCCAAGCATCTCTCCCTCTCCCCCTTCTCTCCCAGCCCACGCTCCCCTCCCCCCCAGAACCGCTCTCAGGGCAGCCTAGAAGGGGAAGGGGAAGAGGGTCCCGGGACCTGGGGGCAAGTCTTTGGACTGACCTTTGTGGCTGAGGCACGCAGGGCCGGTGGCGGTGGCGGCGGCGGCCGAGGCGGGAGGCAGCGCGGTTTTCTTGGCCGCCTTCTTCTCCTTCATCCAGGGGTACTCGGGCGGCTGCAGGGCGCCGGCGGGCACTGGGCTGCCGCGGCTGCCCGCGGGGCTCGGCTTGGGGCGGCCGCCAGCGCCGTGGCGAGGGTGACTGCCCGGGTTCAGGCTGGGAATGGTCTGCTCAAAAGGAGGAGGAATCAGTGTCGAGTGTGAAAGCGTCGAGGTCTTGATTGATGAACTTTGAAATGTATCAGCGACAGGGGGAAAAGATGTCAGGCACTCAGCGAGCGACGGCTGGCTATTGATAAAACCAATCTCTCGCTCAAATTCGTAATTCATGGCCTTCTCCTTGGAGCCCCTCGGAGAAAAGTTCCCTCTCTCTTCGGTCGGAGGGTTTCCAGCAGGCGCCGGAGCCCACCGCTGCCATCGGCGATTTCCAGGGATTCTGAGGAAAGGGAAACCAACAAGAGACACACGCACAGTTGGAGGTGGAGGGGTCCAAGCGGGGTTATTCCACTGGAGAATAAATATAGCAGAAAACATCAACTGCAACAAAATGGCCGCCCCTGGATGCACTGAAGCTATTGTGCTGCCTTTCCTGGGAGCCCAGCCTGGGGAGACCCCATCTCATCCACCTCTCTCAAATTCCTGCCTGTGGCTCCCCCCAACCTCTCCATCCGGGAGCAAACTTTATATTAGCCACACCGCAATTTATAATTAATGCATCAGCTGCTTAGCTGAGCAAGAGCGATCTATCACTCTTCATTACTGTCAAAAAGCCAAACTCTAGGACAACTAGACAAGAGGAGGTCAGTTCCAACTCAAATAAATCATCCCACATTACACAAGTTAGGGAAAGTTCCCCCACCCCCTTCTTAAAAATATATATATGTCTCATTGTGGAGCGCAGGATCCCTTTTCTCCACATCAAACCCACTCCTGAACCCACAGGGGAAGGGAAGGCAGCCAAGCATCTCTCCCTCTCCCCCTTCTCTCCCAGCCCACGCTCCCCTCCCCCCCAGAACCGCTCTCAGGGCAGCCTAGAAGGGGAAGGGGAAGAGGGTCCCGGGACCTGGGGGCAAGTCTTTGGACTGACCTTTGTGGCTGAGGCACGCAGGGCCGGTGGCGGTGGCGGCGGCGGCCGAGGCGGGAGGCAGCGCGGTTTTCTTGGCCGCCTTCTTCTCCTTCATCCAGGGGTACTCGGGCGGCTGCAGGGCGCCGGCGGGCACTGGGCTGCCGCGGCTGCCCGCGGGGCTCGGCTTGGGGCGGCCGCCAGCGCCGTGGCGAGGGTGACTGCCCGGGTTCAGGCTGGGAATGGTCTGCTCAAAAGGAGGAGGAATCAGTGTCGAGTGTGAAAGCGTCGAGGTCTTGATTGATGAACTTTGAAATGTATCAGCGACAGGGGGAAAAGATGTCAGGCACTCAGCGAGCGACGGCTGGCTATTGATAAAACCAATCTCTCGCTCAAATTCGTAATTCATGGCCTTCTCCTTGGAGCCCCCTCGGAGAAAAAGTTCCCTCTTCTGGAGGGGCTTTGGGGGGGCAAGGCCCAGGAAAAAGGCGAGCGCGGAGGGGAAAAAAAATCTATCATAGAAGATCGCTGGTGGGGTGTTTTTTTTCTAATTCACTGATTACAGCCGTATGGGGACCGCGCTACTATTAAACTATTGAATTCATGGAGACAAGGTTGAAATTGGACCGAATTGGCTGTCACATGATTGCTTCTGCCCAATGACAATTTGGGCTTTAATCAAAAGAAGCCACTGTCTGTTTGATTGATCCAAAAAAGTCGGGAAGGAACGCCTCATTGGGGGCCAGCGAGGCTTTATTTACACTTTTTTCAAGGCAAAAATACATATATGTGGGTGTGGGCTGGGGATGCGTGGCAGTGCGTGGAGGCGAGGGTGCCTGCCTGCCTCCGGATCAGCACGGATGTTGGTGCGTGTGCCTGGGAGCGGGTGTTCGTGTGTGCGTGCGAGCGCTGAGCCTTGCTGCCCGTCCCGCCGGCGGCCGCCCTCTGCCTCCCCCGCACACTCCGCGCATTGTTTGGGACTGTCGAGAAGACGCCTCGCACCTCACAAATCATTTAAGCACCTCAGTCTGACGCCTGCAGTCATTAACAAAGTAATCCATTAATCTTCAAAGTTTTGACACCCGAGGGCCCCGCATCCCAGCCACATAAGTTCTGCTAAGGAAGGAGGAAGAACCAGAGGCAGAGGGGAGATGAGACAGGGGGATGGGGGGAGGCAGAAAAAGAGAGAAGGATTATTGGGGGGGTTCCCCCCCTTTATTTCCCATTTCCTCCTCCGCCTTTTCTGAAATCCAGTTCCTGGATCTCAGAACTCATCTGCCTGTTTTCCTTCCTGTCTTTCCCTTCTTTCCTCTTTTTCCCCCTCTTCTTCCCTCTCCTCCTCCCCCTCTCCTCTGTTCACTTCTCCTAGCCGCACCCCTACCCCGCGACTTCCCTCAGGCCCTCAGCCCCCTCCCAAAGCCCAGCTCGGAGTCCGCGCCCCCGGACCCCGGACCCGGCCCATTGTTAGCCGGCTTTTCCACGACAGCTATGCATCTGGTTCCAGCGGGAAGCGGAAAACGGGAGACAGATCTTCAGGCTTCCCGACCCTCCTGCGCCATCAACTTTTCAGGAGTGGCTCGAGAAAGATAGAGGCATGTGTCAGTCGAGACAACAATCCCAGATCCATTTGCCCAAATCTCTGTAGCCAGGGCGGCAGCCAGCCAAAGAAATGCCGCCCCATCAGGCGCGTGCGGCTCCTGGTATTCTGGGTTTCATACCCTACCCGTAGGGTAAGTATTCCTGATTTCCAGGAAGTCTGTTGGAAGTTAGCAGCTATGAAGGAGAAAGCGCTTGCTTGTTTCCGTTCTTTTTTCTTTTTCTTCTCCTCCCCTTCTTCTCGTCCTTGTCGATCTTATGGGCTTGTTGGTTCAGATGCTGTGAGTGCCTTCTTGGCAGTAGACTCCTCTCCTGCACTGTACCGCTTCTTGGCCACCGGGAATGTTTGCACTCGGGTTCTGTTGTGGGAAACGGCACCGCGGGTGAGAGAGGGCGACCCAAGGAGGAATTATAAAGGTTCTGTTTCTCTGTTCATTTTTTATGTCCGACTCGGATATTTGAGACTGAGCGCATCCTGGACTGTGCTGGAGGGTTCAAAAGATAACACCTTTAGATACCAAACAATGACTTTGAAAAAAAAAAAATCCACCAAACCAGAAAAAGGGAAGGAGGCTGAGAGAGAAATCTGAAGGTACTGCTTTTCCCCCAAACCCTGAGGATGATGATTCGCTTTTGCTTCCTTTGAAATGGACCAAGTGATCAGACTCCCCCTGGCCCGCAGGCATCCGTGGCAGAAAAATAAATCATTCTGATGGCCAGGGAGAGAGAGATTGTCCGGGGAGAAAAATCTACGTAGAAAACAAGAAAGGCTGACCAAGTCACAAGGATAGGACTCCATCCCTGAGACTGGCATCCAAGAGGGCTTGGGTTGGAAATTAGATATAAAGTGACCATCGTCATTGACTAGCCCGGAGCAATGCCTTACAGATAGAGATGCTATTTTGGAAAATGTGAGGTTTTTTCAGTTTTCTTGCTTTTATTCCAAACAAAGCTCTGAAGGAAGTCTGGGTGCGATCAATCTTGCTCACCAAAAGCCTTGACAGCTTCTGGCCCTTAAGAACACATTTCAGCTTCGAGCTCTTTCCAAGATCAAATGTGGCCGAGCAAAGAGGAGAGCAGGAAACGCAAGTAAACAAGGATAATATTTAAAGATATTTTTTGGCAGCAGAGGTATAAGACTGCTTTTAGGAAATGTGCTCTGAGGACTCTGGGGTGGTGGCTTTTGGCATTTGTTTTTACCAGAAAATATTGAGGGGTGAAGGGGAGGGGGAGTGCGGAGAGGAAGCAAGGCTGCTCCCATATCGCTGAGGCTTTGTCAGGGGCTGCGTGGGTGAGAGCTTTCTGCTCGGCTCAGCAGCCTTAATTCAAATACCATCTGAAAGAAAACCCCCCCCCCTTTCTTTTTTTACCAACTAACACTGAAATCTTCCCCAAATCTATCCCTTTAACTCAGGAGATATTTTAATACAGATTTCTTTTTAACATCTAGAAGACTGGGATTAAGATGGATATTTTTTCTTTGCAAGTCAAAATGAATGTCTTGACTGGCAAGGGATGGAAATTCTCACTTGAAGAAAGTCTCTGCCCTGAGGGAAGGTAGACTCCTCCAAACCAGGTCTCCCTTAGCTAAACGGTAGATTTTAGAAACTAAAGGAGTGGTCTCCCTGAAAGATCTTCCTCTCTGGATGGGTACCTTTCTCTCCTTCTTCCCTCTCCCCTCCCCTCAGTGTTCCCAGGTAATTTTACACACTTCTCTAAAATTATTACTTAAACGAAGACTCCTTGTCTGCTCAGCTTACTGTGTTCATATCTGAACAACCAAATGGGTGGAAGCACTGGTCCTTATGAGGACTGGTTTTCCAACTCTGCATTTCTGAGGTGCACCATATTTCAGCAGGGATGCCGGAGTTGGGTAGAGAGCAAATAAACTTCCACATCCCAAACTCTTTTAAAAGAGAAAAACAAAAAAAAAGCAAGAGTCGCAGGATGATTTGGGAGAAGCACCTCTGGCAGTGAGAGAAACATCCAGATCTTTGCAGCTTGCCTGGCTTTGCAGCCGGTCCTTACAGATAGAGATGCTATTTTGGAAAATGTGAGGTTTTCAGTTTTCTTGCTTTTATTCCAAACAAAGCTCTGAAGGAAGTCTGGGTGCGATCAATCTTGCTCACCAAAAGCCTTGACAGCTTCTGGCCCTTAAGAACACATTTCAGCTTCGAGCTCTTTCCAAGATCAAATGTGGCCGAGCAAAGAGGAGAGCAGGAAACGCAAGTAAACAAGGATAATATTTAAAGATATTTTTTGGCAGCAGAGGTATAAGACTGCTTTTAGGAAATGTGCTCTGAGGACTCTGGGGTGGTGGCTTTTGGCATTTGTTTTTACCAGAAAATATTGAGGGGTGAAGGGGAGGGGGAGTGCGGAGAGGAAGCAAGGCTGCTCCCATATCGCTGAGGCTTTGTCAGGGGCTGCGTGGGTGAGAGCTTTCTGCTCGGCTCAGCAGCCTTAATTCAAATACCATCTGAAAGAAAACCCCCCCCCCTTTCTTTTTTTACCAACTAACACTGAAATCTTCCCCAAATCTATCCCTTTAACTCAGGAGATATTTTAATACAGATTTCTTTTTAACATCTAGAAGACTGGGATTAAGATGGATATTTTTTCTTTGCAAGTCAAAATGAATGTCTTGACTGGCAAGGGATGGAAATTCTCACTTGAAGAAAGTCTCTGCCCTGAGGGAAGGTAGACTCCTCCAAACCAGGTCTCCCTTAGCTAAACGGTAGATTTTAGAAACTAAAGGAGTGGTCTCCCTGAAAGATCTTCCTCTCTGGATGGGTACCTTTCTCTCCTTCTTCCCTCTCCCCTCCCCTCAGTGTTCCCAGGTAATTTTACACACTTCTCTAAAATTATTACTTAAACGAAGACTCCCTTGTCTGCTCAGCTTACTGTGTTCATATCTGAACAACCAAATGGGTGGAAGCACTGGTCCTTATGAGGACTGGTTTTCCAACTCTGCATTTCTGAGGTGCACCATATTTCAGCAGGGATGCCGGAGTTGGGTAGAGAGCAAATAAACTTCCACATCCCAAACTCTTTTTAAAAGAGAAAAAAAAAACAAAAAAAAAAGCAAGAGTCGCAGGATGATTTGGGAGAAGCACCTCTGGCAGTGAGAGAAACATCCAGATCTTTGCAGCTTGCCTGGCTTTGCATCTTCCCTGTCTTTTTTTTTTCTTAAAAAAAAATTAATAATAATAATTCAGGAGGTTCCCTAAAAGCAGTTCCTCCAGGCCCAATATGTTCCTCTAAAATGATTCTACTGCCTGTTTTTAAAGCTTATCTTGGGGAGCTTCTCAGGGGAAAGAGGCCATGATGATGTATATTTGGGACTGCAAACAAAATGGCGACATTTTCTGCCTCTGAAAGATACAATCCAGGGAGATGGGGGATTCATTTCTTACATCAGATGCTCCTGATCCCCAGACACAGGTGGTTCCTCATTTCCAGCTTTAGGGGATGGGGGTGCTGATGGGGATGTAGTTCCGAGGTATACACGTTCTGATTTTGCTTTCTTTTCCGAGCAATTCTTTAATCTGAAGATGAAAATATTTCCTTTTCCTGTGCTTGCCTTTGCCTTTGCCAACCAGTCAGTAGGCAGCCCTATCTTAAATCCAACGGTAGAAATGGAGTATTTAGCTCCTGCAGCCTCAAATAAAAGAAGTACTTGTAAAACAGCATTTTTATTAGAAAGATACTAATCTCCTTTCTCTCTCTTCCTCCCCCCGGGGCCATAAAAAGGAAGCAGGGAGGGAAAAAGAGAGGAAATAAATCCAAAGAACGCCAAATCTATATTCCGGAAGGAAGCCAATGTTGGGACTCAAACAGTCCACGGAAGGACTTGGGGAGACTCCTCGGAGTTCAGCCCTTCCTTTGCTGGAGACCTGGGTGAGCCTCAGTCTCTTCCGAGCCGCCCCTCTCCCAGCGGCGAGCTTAGCAGTGATTCTGTTCTCTTGGCACTATAAGGAACAGCGAAACATCCGCGGAGCGTCAGGTTGCTCCTAGAAAATGCATCTTCCGAGTGGCCGGCGTTTTTCCGACTTAAAGCGTTAGCTCGTCCGCTTGGACCAGAGAAAGATCGTGGAGAAGCAGCCCTACCTTCTTCCCCGGCGGGGCTGCCTGGGCACCTGTGCGCCCCCCGCCGCGCCTCAGCCGGGTCGCCTTTGTTCCTCCGACACTCAGCACTCCGCCGCCCCTGCGCCCGCGGCTGGCCTTGGCGGCAGCTGGGAACCAGGCAACCCAGCGGGCTGGCAGCTCAGCGTATCCAGAGCGGCCGGCGCCAGAAGCTCCGGGCGCCTTCCCGAGAATTCGCCGCGCTCCCCGGCAAGCCGCCTGGCCAGGCCTCACTCCGGAGCTGGAGGGCTGCCGCGGCCTGCTCCGCCAATTGGCCTCCACCTGGACTCCACGCAGACCCTTCTCTTCGGCTAAAGAATCCCTTCTGAACACGGATATTATTCAGAATAAAAATTTTATTTTTTTTTTTGTTTTGTTTCTCAGAATGTCAGCAGCAAGGAATGTAGAACTCTCAAAACAAATCTAGCATTTTTCGCGTTTACAGATTTTTCTTTTTTTCAGTTTCGCCGGATGTTACAAACCTAAATCACTGTTTTCAAAAGCTGGATCCTCTCTGGTATTATTGCATCATTACCATCTTTATAAAGGAATTATATTTCCCTTTTGAATAAATTTTTTTTTCTATGTACGCCAATACACTATTGAACAAAAGGCCCAAGAAACCTTCTGCACAATCAGGGTACAGAATTTCTTTAATATAAATACAAACGGATGGGGATAAATAATATTTAAAACTTAGATTATTCAATGCTTGCAAAAAAAATATAAATAAATCTGACTTCACCAGCATACACACACGGAAAGACGACACTTAGTCATCCTTGTACAGGAACCCCTGTTTCAAATTCGCTCTTTACAAGTGACTTGGGGAGACTCCTCGGAGTTCAGCCCTTCCTTTGCTGGAGACCTGGGTGAGCCTCAGTCTCTTCCGAGCCGCCCCTCTCCCAGCGGCGAGCTTAGCAGTGATTCTGTTCTCTTGGCACTATAAGGAACAGCGAAACATCCGCGGAGCGTCAGGTTGCTCCTAGAAAATGCATCTTCCGAGTGGCCGGCGTTTTTCCGACTTAAAGCGTTAGCTCGTCCGCTTGGACCAGAGAAAGATCGTGGAGAAGCAGCCCTACCTTCTTCCCCGGCGGGGCTGCCTGGGCACCTGTGCGCCCCCCGCCGCGCCTCAGCCGGGTCGCCTTTGTTCCTCCGACACTCAGCACTCCGCCGCCCCTGCGCCCGCGGCTGGCCTTGGCGGCAGCTGGGAACCAGGCAACCCAGCGGGCTGGCAGCTCAGCGTATCCAGAGCGGCCGGCGCCAGAAGCTCCGGGCGCCTTCCCGAGAATTCGCCGCGCTCCCCGGCAAGCCGCCTGGCCAGGCCTCACTCCGGAGCTGGAGGGCTGCCGCGGCCTGCTCCGCCAATTGGCCTCCACCTGGACTCCACGCAGACCCTTCTCTTCGGCTAAAGAATCCCTTCTGAACACGGATATTATTCAGAATAAAAATTTTATTTTTTTTTTTGTTTTGTTTCTCAGAATGTCAGCAGCAAGGAATGTAGAACTCTCAAAACAAATCTAGCATTTTTCGCGTTTACAGATTTTTCTTTTTTTCAGTTTCGCCGGATGTTACAAACCTAAATCACTGTTTTCAAAAGCTGGATCCTCTCTGGTATTATTGCATCATTACCATCTTTATAAAGGAATTATATTTCCCTTTTGAATAAATTTTTTTTTCTATGTACGCCAATACACTATTGAACAAAAGGCCCAAGAAACCTTCTGCACAATCAGGGTACAGAATTTCTTTAATATAAATACAAACGGATGGGGATAAATAATATTTAAAACTTAGATTATTCAATGCTTGCAAAAAAAATATAAATAAATCTGACTTCACCAGCATACACACACGGAAAGACGTACACTTAGTCATCCTTGTACAGGGAACCCCTGTTTCAAAGCGCCTTTGATTTTTTTTTCTCGCTCTTTACAAGTGCAATAAAAAAAAAAAAACTAAAAATTAAAAAAAGTAATTGCTTCCCCTCGGGAGCCATAATGTACGAACAAATTCACATTGAAGAACTCGGCTAGAAAATTTGTTCATATACCCTGTTTCTGATCAAAGAGTAGAGAAGGTAAAGGGTGCAGGGCCAGCGGCCGAGCGAGGGGCAGGAGGAGATAAATATCGCTACTGATACCGACAGCCATTCGAGCAACAAAGATTGCTACGTCACATAAACTATAAAACGTGTTACCAAAGAAAACAACACGGGTGGAGGGGAAAACGGGTGAGGGGGATGGAGAAGGGAGAAAAGGGGGAAGCAGGAAGAACCTCAAACAAAACAAAAAAAAACAAATGAATAAAGATCTTGGGGGTGGGGTGGGGGGACTCTCCTGGCGCGCAGCCCCAAGCCCACCATCACAGATGTGTGAGCTTGGGGGCTTCCTGAATTCTTCCCTGAGAAGGATGGTGGGCGGTAAGGTCCGTGTAGGTGGGGTGCGGCTCCCCTGGCCCGGGCCCGTGATGGTGGCCGCTACCGAGTGGCCCAGCGCCCCCGTAGTCCATGGCAGCCGAAGCGGCGTGGGGGAGGTGACTTAGGCCAAAGAGGGGCGGGCCAGAGTTGCTCATGGGCTCCACATAGCTGCCCCCCACGAAGACGGGGCTTCCCTGTAAGTGTGGGGTCCCATAGCTGCCGTTGCCCTGCAGGCCATGCGCGTGCGGATCATAGTCGGGTGTGCCCCCCGCGCCCGCCCCCGCCGCTGTGTAGCGCTTCTGTGGGGGCGGCGGCGGTGCGCAGCTGGGTAGAGGCGCGGGGTAGGAGGCGGGGGGCAGCCCGTAGGCGCCCTGAGGGGGCTTGGAGAAAGGCGGGGGCGACTGGGGCTCGTATGGGACGCTGTTAACCAGCGAATGCATAGAGTTCAGATAGCCAGCAGCGCCGGGGGGCACGGGACTGCGACTTGGGGACTGACCCCCTGATGACGTCAGCATGCCCTTGCCCTTCTGATCCTTCTTGTATTTCATGCGTCGGTTCTGGAACCAGATCTTGATCTGGCGCTCAGTGAGGTTCAGCAGATTGGCCATCTCCACCCTGCGCGGCCGGCACAGGTAGCGGTTGAAGTGAAATTCCTTCTCTAGCTCCACCAGCTGCGCGCTCGTGTAGGCCGTGCGCGCTCTCTTGGACGAGGCCTGCCCAGGTGGGCTCTTGTCACCTGCGCAGCTCTCCCCTGCGAGATCAGAGGAGAGAGGAAGAGTGGCATCAGGGGCTGCCCGCAGCCCCGCCCAGCCCCTGACCTAGCAGGCCCCTCCTTCCTCCAGGCCCCAAAGATCCCTGATCCCTCTGTTGTCCGGGCCCAGAAGGAGGAAGGAGGAACTAGGTATTGCCCTCTGTCCTGGGAGGAAACAGTGCCAGTAGCCCCTCACTGACCAAAGCTGCAAGTCATAAGCCTCTCCAAGGGGGCAAGGAACAGAAAAGCAGAGCCCCCAGTTTGCCTTCCTGGTCGGTGTTTCCCTTCTGGAACTATTCAGTTTCTAACTCATTTACTGATCACTCCTATCAGACTATAAACTCCGTGTGGGCAAGTCTCACTGTGCGTATTCCCTTCACAGTAACTGGAATATGGGCACTTAATACACACTCAATAAACCTTCCTTCCATCACTATCTGATTGGAGGATTGGACAGTTGCCTCATCTGGCCACTTATTTAATCTGCCCAGTATAGATAAATGGAGTGGAAGCTCCAATCTGGAAGACTTTCTCAGACCAAAGGAAGAGATCCCATTGAAAAGCGATTCCATTTCTGGTGGGGAGGCCCAGGCATCTGGTGCTGGATGCCATTAATTAGAGTTCTTCATGTCACCAAGCAGCCTGCCCCAGCTATGCCCACTAATCTGGACCCTCCTTTTCTCTCTGCCCATCCCCCACCCCCATTCCTGGCTCTTGATGGTCCCAGATGCTCAAGCTCAGGACAGAGCACTAGCAATGGGAGAAGGCAATGGTCATCAAGGACACCAAGATGCCGGGAAGCACAAGACCGAGTGCCTGTCCTGGAATCTGGTTCCAGGAGACCCATGTGGTTCCCATTAGGATGACGAGCCTGCATCCCCTCCCCCAGGAAATCCCTGGCTACCTTCATTGTACTAAGTCTGAGCAGGGCCCAGAGGTAAGACAGCCACTCCATCTGCTGGAGCAGAAATTAAAAATAGGCTCTGATTGTAGACAGACTATTGATTCTGACTTGGAGGCTTGTTTTCATTCTGCCACATTTCATTGGGGGGTGGGTGTCACTGTTTCCTTAAGAATGAGGAGCTCCGCTAAGTGGGGTTCAAGCGTGTTTGGCCCAAAGGTCTTCACTCCATAAGGAGGGATTCCTAAGTCACCAGGCCGCTTTTGCTCTTAGAGAGGTCCGGAAAGACTCCCATCAGATTTCTCTCTGGGGTTTCCTAGGCACACAGAGTCCAATCCCTTCCCTAGTCCCAAAGACCCTGGAAGCCTTTGCGGGCTGCGGGAGAAGGAGGAGCAGTGAATTCTAGAAATATTCCATTGATCCCAGACCCTGCTGGCTGTGGCTAGGCAGTGCCAGTAGCCCCTATACAGCAAGCTCTCCAAAAAAAATTTGCCTTCCTGGTCGGTGTTTCCCTTCTGGAACTATTCAGTTTCTAACTCATTTACTGATCACTCCTATCAGACTATAAACTCCGTGTGGGCAAGTCTCACTGTGCGTATTCCCTTCACAGTAACTGGAATATGGGCACTTAATACACACTCAATAAACCTTCCTTCCATCACTATCTGATTGGAGGATTGGACAGTTGCCTCATCTGGCCACTTATTTAATCTGCCCAGTATAGATAAATGGAGTGGAAGCTCCAATCTGGAAGACTTTCTCAGACCAAAGGAAGAGATCCCATTGAAAAGCGATTCCATTTCTGGTGGGGAGGCCCAGGCATCTGGTGCTGGATGCCATTAATTAGAGTTCTTCATGTCACCAAGCAGCCTGCCCCAGCTATGCCCACTAATCTGGACCCTCCTTTTCTCTCTGCCCATCCCCCACCCCCATTCCTGGCTCTTGATGGTCCCAGATGCTCAAGCTCAGGACAGAGCACTAGCAATGGGAGAAGGCAATGGTCATCAAGGACACCAAGATGCCGGGAAGCACAAGACCGAGTGCCTGTCCTGGAATCTGGTTCCAGGAGACCCATGTGGTTCCCATTAGGATGACGAGCCTGCATCCCCTCCCCCAGGAAATCCCTGGCTACCTTCATTGTACTAAGTCTGAGCAGGGCCCAGAGGTAAGACAGCCACTCCATCTGCTGGAGCAGAAATTAAAAATAGGCTCTGATTGTAGACAGACTATTGATTCTGACTTGGAGGCTTGTTTTCATTCTGCCACATTTCATTGGGGGGTGGGTGTCACTGTTTCCTTAAGAATGAGGAGCTCCGCTAAGTGGGGTTCAAGCGTGTTTGGCCCAAAGGTCTTCACTCCATAAGGAGGGATTCCTAAGTCACCAGGCCGCTTTTGCTCTTAGAGAGGTCCGGAAAGACTCCCATCAGATTTCTCTCTGGGGTTTCCTAGGCACACAGAGTCCAATCGCTTCCCTAGTCGCAAAGACTCTGGAAGCCTTTGAGGGCTGCGGGGAGAAGGAGGAGCAGTGAATTCTAGAAATATTCCATTGATCCCAGACCCTGCTGGCTGTGGCTGGAGGTGGCTTGGGGGACTGGGAGCCAGGTCAGAGGGCACTCTTCTGGAAGGCATCCCTTTACCTGAGCTGGAGCCGCTGGTTTTCTGCTTTGTGTTTTGCCGAGATTCTTTCATCCAGGGAAAGATTTGTTTGGCCACGGTGGGCGAGTTGAGTAGGGGGCTCTTGGCTGCACTGGCGGGGGTGGGATTGCTACTGCCATTCTGAGGTGGGGAGACTGACGACGGGGGCGGGGGCGCGGCAGGGGTGGGCGCAGGAGGCTGTGGCGGGGGTTGAGGCTGCGGCGGGGCGGGAGGGGCAGCCTGGGGTGGTGGTGGGGCCAGGGGCGGCTCGCCCAGTCCCTGAGGCTGGCTGGGAGGACCGCTCAGGGTGTGCAGACACGCCTCGCTCAGCTCATGCGCCTTGGGGTGCCCCCCGGCATTTGGAGGCGACTGGAGTGAACAGGCGGGTCGGTGGTACTCTCCGTCGGCGCCCAGTGCCGCGGACGCCGGGTACGGCTGCTGATTGGCATTATAACCGAACCCGTTGGCTGCCTGGTAAGGGTAGCCACCGTAGATCGCCGAGCTGTCGTAGTAGGTCGCTTTTTGCATCGCGTTGTTTCACGGTCTTGATCGCACACTCTGACACGGGCTTGACACCCGTGAGGGCGCACATTGGCACGCCCCCGCGGTCACGTGATGCTCCGCCGCCAATGGCCGCCCCGCGCAGACCTGGGGGGGCGAGAATCGCAGCGCGGTGAGGGCTCCGCGCATATCCATCTTACTCTCAATAGCTAAGTGACATGAAAGCCATAAAAGAAAAAGTGGTCAGCAATATTTAGCAGCACGACTTGGCCCCGGGCGCAGAGAGCCGCGCTATAAAAAGCCGCTGGAATTTACTGGCAGCTACAAATATTTGCTTAACTTGCGTCTGGAGTTGGGGGGTTTTCCAGGGAAAGAGGAGGAGAGCGAGAGGAAGCCGGGTCGCCTGAGCTGGAATCCAAAAAGGAGAAAGGCCTGATGGGCTAGAAAGGAACAGGGTCTGGATCCCTTCTTTTCCAGGGAAGAAGAAACTTTGGGTGTCCCTTCATCTCTGCTGCTTGGATTCCTCCCCTCTGGAGATCACAGGGAGGGGACAAAGGGGAACTTGGGTCACAAACTTTTCCTTCAGTCCTCTCTTTAGGACTAATGTTTGCCCAAAAAACACGATGCCGGGTGAGTTCCCATCCAGCCCCTTCTTGGACTTTCCAGCACCCAAGAGAGGTATGCACACAATTTTTTCAGGCAACAGCCCTACTGGACCCTTGTTGATTTCAGAAGCTGAGCTTGTTAGACAGTTAATATCTCCTTGTGGCGGGATATGACCCACCTTCTCCAAAGGAGGCCTTTGTGGTCAAGGAGAAGGGAGAAAACTTTGGATGTAACATTCTGGGTGGCAAGAAACCAACACCACCACCCTGTCCAGAAAGTCAAACTCAGCTCTTGAACATTTCTTTACTCCTTCCCTCTCCCTATTTCTCAGGCACGTCGCAGCAGGCCACTCCCACCTATTTCCCCCATTACAGAATTCCCCAGATCCTCCCGCCTTGGACTTTCTGAGGTTCTGTTATTCAGGGCAACTATCAAATTCTACCTGTTAAAACATGATGGATTAGAGGAGGGGGGAAAAAAAACACCAGGAACCTGAAAAACCAGCGTCATCTCCATGACCACGGCTTGAACTCTCCTTCCAACTTAACAATAATAGATTCTGTCTTAGAAACTGCACACGGGCTTGACACCCGTGAGGGCGCACATTGGCACGCCCCCGCGGTCACGTGATGCTCCGCCGCCAATGGCCGCCCCGCGCAGACCTGGGGGGGCGAGAATCGCAGCGCGGTGAGGGCTCCGCGCATATCCATCTTACTCTCAATAGCTAAGTGACATGAAAGCCATAAAAGAAAAAGTGGTCAGCAATATTTAGCAGCACGACTTGGCCCCGGGCGCAGAGAGCCGCGCTATAAAAAGCCGCTGGAATTTACTGGCAGCTACAAATATTTGCTTAACTTGCGTCTGGAGTTGGGGGGTTTTCCAGGGAAAGAGGAGGAGAGCGAGAGGAAGCCGGGTCGCCTGAGCTGGAATCCAAAAAGGAGAAAGGCCTGATGGGCTAGAAAGGAACAGGGTCTGGATCCCTTCTTTTCCAGGGAAGAAGAAACTTTGGGTGTCCCTTCATCTCTGCTGCTTGGATTCCTCCCCTCTGGAGATCACAGGGAGGGGACAAAGGGGAACTTGGGTCACAAACTTTTCCTTCAGTCCTCTCTTTAGGACTAATGTTTGCCCAAAAAACACGATGCCGGGTGAGTTCCCATCCAGCCCCTTCTTGGACTTTCCAGCACCCAAGAGAGGTATGCACAAAATTTTTTTCAGGCAACAGCCCTACTGGACCCTTGTTGATTTCAGAAGCTGAGCTTGTTAGACAGTTAATATCTCCTTGTGGCGGGATATGACCCACCTTCTCCAAAGGAGGCCTTTGTGGTCAAGGAGAAGGGAGAAAACTTTGGATGTAACATTCTGGGTGGCAAGAAACCAACACCACCACCCTGTCCAGAAAGTCAAACTCAGCTCTTGAACATTTCTTTACTCCTTCCCTCTCCCTATTTCTCAGGCACGTCGCAGCAGGCCACTCCCACCTATTTCCCCCATTACAGAATTCCCCAGATCCTCCCGCCTTGGACTTTCTGAGGTTCTGTTATTCAGGGCAACTATCAAATTCTACCTGTTAAAACATGATGGATTAGAGGAGGGGGGAAAAAAAACACCAGGAACCTGAAAAACCAGCGTCATCTCCATGACCACGGCTTGAACTCTCCTTCCAACTTAACAATAATAGATTCTGTCTTAGAAACTGCTATGTAATTTGATGTATTGGGGTCATCTGGCTCCGGACGAGGGATGGAAGCACAAGCCATAAAATCCTGTCAGAGTTCTCTGATCTTTGTGTTCTCTTGTTGTTGATATTTGTTACTTGGCCTATTTACCTGCTTCAGAAATACCAAGTAAAGGACAAACCTGGACATCTAAAAAGCAATTGAAAACCTTCTCAATCCCTTTTTACGTAGAAAGTATGTTGTAAAAGTGAAATCTATGTTTTATGTTTTCACCTTTGCATGGTCAACCTCTGGTCATCCCCACAGAAAACTTTTATGTGAGTTCTTGTATTCGCCCTCCCCCTGCCACACACAATCAGAATGTTAGTCTCTCTGGCCATTTAAGAAAATTACAATAACAACTTCATGAAGAAAAGGGTTTACACTTCATACTTCAACTATATGTATTTGTGTCCTGGACTTATTGAAGATTTCCAGGAATAGCAGATGCTTTGTTAACTAGAAAAAATTAATGTAATAAGCATCTACCAATGAATAATCACAATTTTGTTTTTTAATAATAGACTCCTTTGGACTTCATTATTAAACCAACAATCTAACCAACATCTGGAAAACAGACACAATTAATTTTCCAGAACCTCAATTAAAAATTACACCGTCTCTTATCCGGAGTTACTGTATGTGATCTTGAGCTCTGTTTCTCTTTTGGAAATAGATAGGAAGCTACAGATACCGTGATCAAAAGTAAATAAAGGATAAAATAAAATTTAAAAGAGAATAGCAATTTAATGCCTGTTTCCTGTTCTTTCACTGAAAATAGTTCCAATTACATTTGGCAGTGTTAATGTCTGCCATTATAAATTTTTAAGATACTAGGCTTGTGCAAAATAAAACGTCAGGTTAAGAAAATTACTCCAGACACTTTACCAGCAAGATATTAGATAAAACAAAATTAAACTGATCTTGAACATGCAATATTTCAAGTGACTTGCTAATCCATTATCCCAGGCTACACCAGCCTGCAGCTTACTTAAGTCTTTTCGTCAAGTTATGCAATGCCTTGTAAAATAATTTAAAATACTTTTAAACTTCTAAGAGCGAACAACCTAATCTTAACGTGTGAATTCACCCACCAAAGTCCTTCCTATTGTTTGAGGTCAGCAGATGACCATCTTGGGGCCCACACAATCCACAAACCCTCGTCACCATCCCCAATCCAGCCCCCAAAGTTTGCACCCTAGTAAAGAAGTTGGAGATTTGCCAGCCAGGAAACTTTGCTTTGCGCCCCCAAGTAAAGGTTGGGGATGAGAGGAGATTCCTCTGAAAAGCTCCCTCTCTGGACAATAACCACCAGGTGCCAGAAATGAAAGAGAGTTGAAGAGGCTAAACTGACTGCAGGAAGCAAGCCCTATTGTCTCTCTGGAAGATCTGCCCAAATTGAACCTCCTTCCTTCAGACACCGCTCTCTTTTTCCACTCCCGCCCCTTCCTCGGCCTGCCCTCACCCCGAGTTTAAGAGGGATCGGTTGGTAAGAGACCCCGCGTCCCCTCGCCCATCCCTTTCCTCTCCTCCCTAACCCCGAAAAGTTGAGGCTGGGCAACGGAGGGGGAAGAGGTGGGGGCGGGGATGGGAAAGCGGCCTGAACTCGAAGTGTAAGGGTATCAGTCACTGCCGGGAAGGAAGCTCCGGCTTGTGAACTCTTCTTGAACCGAGATTTAAGTCTGCAGCCATAAATCACCGAGACGTAAACTCCACCATTCAGCGCTGAGAGCGGCCGGTTGCAGCCCTGCTTACCTTAACTTCTGACGAGCGCGGGCTTGGGCTCGGGCGCAGGCTCGGGTTCCGGCCCCCGGCCCGGCTCGGCGGCCCGGCCGGGTCCCCTCGGCGCGGGATGGGCACCGACCCTCAGCATCGGCCGAGACGGCGGGCGGGAGGGAGACCCCGAGGCCCGGACGTCGCGGTGCAGAGCGTGGCCGCCTCGCTGCTCCGGCACGGCTCGCCCAGGGCGGACTGGGGCGGCTCGGACCCCCCCTCCCACCCACCCCACCCTCCTCCCTCCCCACACCTCCGCCCCCTGCCCTTCCCGAGGGCAGCAGCCGCGGCCCGGAGATAAGCGCTAGCGCGGCGCGGGCTCTGCCTGGGCTAGTGGCACCGACTTGGGTATGTTTCTTATGAATATTACACGCGGAACAGCGTCTGGTCGGGGGGTGCGGTGGGGGCTGTTGGGGCGGGCGGGAAGGGAGGCCGAGGCGGCCGGGTGGGGGGGACGTGGCCGACGTGGGGGATGGGGCGGAGGCGAGCGAGAGGGGGAGCTCGGCGGCGGCGGGAGGAGGGCAGTCTCCCCCAGCCCCCGACGCCCTCCCTCTCCCCGCTCCGAGGCGTCACTAAAGTCCAGGAAAATTATGCTAATGAGGACAAAGGGCTCTCACAAAGGGGCTCTCTTGCGGGGCTCTATTTCTTAGGAATCCGTTTGAGAAACTACCTTACCCTGTGTCTGGACATTTCCTGTTGCGGGCAAAAGGAAGAGAACCAGGAGACCAGAGTTCCTCAGACTTTGGGCAGTTTTAGCTCATCTACCACCCCCAAGCTAAAAACCTCAGAGGCGATCTCCAGGGGCGCTGGGCCTGGGCCTCCTTTCTTGGGAGGCCTCCCCAAGAGCTAACTGGGCCGTCTTTGCTTACACTTTTAAGGTAGAAATCCTTGAAATCCTGACGGGCCAAGAGGAAAGTCGAGGGGAGATGTAGTTTGCCCAGGCAGTGAAACTGGCATGCTCTGGGCTCAGGTACACACGAAGGTGTTAGCATCCTGGGTCCCCTACTCTTCTGTACCCATTTCACAGTACAAACACGCAGCTCACTCTCGAGCGTAAGACAGATAAAGCTCTGACCCCAGTAGGAACCCCTATCTTTATTTTCTCCCCTAATTAGTGGTAGATAGGGAGGCTGAGCAGAGAAAAGGCCCACTTGTGCCTGGTGATATTGCCAAAACTTTAGATGGTCTTTCTTCCTCCTAATCCTTCCCTCAACTTCCCAGATTCGTAAGTGAACTCTGCAAGGATGCGTGTGTGGCTAAAAGAGAGAAAGGGAGCTTTCGTGCAATTCCAGGGTGTCAGCGGCCGGTCCTTCTCAAAGGAAGGTGTTAAAAATATAAGTAGTATGTTTAAACTGTCAGGGAGCCAAAGTGTCACCTTAGAGCAAAAACAAAGCCAAGGGAAAAGGGAGAAATCAAAAAGCACTTCGGGCCAGGGTGGCCTCATGCATACCAATGGTTTTTGTCATTTATGGCTGGGCAAGATTTATGACTCGGCGCCCCAAAGCTGTAAACAGAGCACAAAACAGCAAACACTTGCTCCTTATGGCATAGTGCTGCAGCGAGACTTGAAAGGGGGCGCGGGGCCGCGTAGGAGGCAAGAGCCGGCCGCAAAAATCCGCTCGGCGGCATTTTCCCTTCAAACCGGCCGGGTCGGATGTAGCATTTGAAGAAAGAAGGCGTGGGTCAATAATCAACCGCACTTTCTCCTCCAAACTGCTGACGCGACTCATCGCCTTCTCAGCTAAGCCAGCTGCTTGGGAAGCCCAGCTCTCCGTGAGAACCTGCCAGGAGGGACGGCCCGGGGCGCCGAGGTGAGGGCCGGGGCTCCCGGGCGCATGCCTTTCCGCCCGCACCCTTAAGGGGCCGGCACTACGTGGGCCGGGACCGCCGAGTCCGGGAGCCGGGTAAGACAAGGCGGGATCTTGGGCCGGGACCTCCATGTTCCCCCGACTAGGTGGCCTCTGGGCGGTGGGCAGAAGTGGGGCTCGGACCTCAGGACTAGGGTCTGACGCCCTGGCACGCAGATTTCAGGGATCCAGGCCTCTGCTAAACTCCAGAGGACTGGCTTTTGGAATCAGACTGGGTTTTGGAATCAGACAAGCGGGGGGATTAAAAATAATAATGTATAACAGCTAAAGGATTTTTGTTTGTTACCGTTTTTTAAAAGGAAACTATTGCCCGTCGATTTCCACCGCCACTGCTGAATCGCACTTTCTAGGTAAATCCCGCAGCCATTCACCCGGCTCGGCCAAAACCAGTTTTCTCTGGGGAGAGGACCCCTTGGCTCCCGCAATGCCCTTAAGTATCGTGTCCGCCCCATTTCTTGCTCAGGAAGACTAGAAGAAAACATTTTCTCAGCACCAAAAAGAATATTGTAATGTAAACTGTAAAAGGAGCCAAGGGTGTCACCTTAAAGGAAGGTGTTAAAATATAAGTAGTATGTTTAAACTGTCAGGGAGCCAAAGTGTCACCTTAGAGCAAAAACAAAGCCAAGGGAAAAGGGAGAAATCAAAAAGCACTTCGGGCCAGGGTGGCCTCATGCATACCAATGGTTTTTGTCATTTATGGCTGGGCAAGATTTATGACTCGGCGCCCCAAAGCTGTAAACAGAGCACAAAACAGCAAACACTTGCTCCTTATGGCATAGTGCTGCAGCGAGACTTGAAAGGGGGCGCGGGGCCGCGTAGGAGGCAAGAGCCGGCCGCAAAAATCCGCTCGGCGGCATTTTCCCTTCAAACCGGCCGGGTCGGATGTAGCATTTGAAGAAAGAAGGCGTGGGTCAATAATCAACCGCACTTTCTCCTCCAAACTGCTGACGCGACTCATCGCCTTCTCAGCTAAGCCAGCTGCTTGGGAAGCCCAGCTCTCCGTGAGAACCTGCCAGGGGAGGGGACGGCCCGGGGCGCCGAGGTGAGGGCCGGGGCTCCCGGGCGCATGCCTTTCCGCCCGCACCCTTAAGGGGCCGGCACTACGTGGGCCGGGACCGCCGAGTCCGGGAGCCCGGGGTAAGACAAGGCGGGATCTTGGGCCGGGACCTCCATGTTCCCCCGACTAGGTGGCCTCTGGGCGGTGGGCAGAAGTGGGGCTCGGACCTCAGGACTAGGGTCTGACGCCCTGGCACGCAGATTTCAGGGATCCAGGCCTCTGCTAAACTCCAGAGGACTGGCTTTTGGAATCAGACTGGGTTTTGGAATCAGACAAGCGGGGCGATTAAAAATAATAATGTATAACAGCTAAAGGATTTTTGTTTGTTACCGTTTTTTAAAAGGAAACTATTGCCCGTCGATTTCCACCGCCACTGCTGAATCGCACTTTCTAGGTAAATCCCGCAGCCATTCACCCGGCTCGGCCAAAACCAGTTTTCTCTGGGGAGAGGACCCCTTGGCTCCCGCAATGCCCTTAAGTATCGTGTCCCGCCCCCATTTCTTGCTCAGGAAGACTAGAAGAAAACATTTTCTCAGCACCAGAAGAATATTCGGAACATCGGAGGTGCCCTGGCGGCTTTCTACCGTTTACAGTGGTGTCCTTAGGAACTTATCTGCGAGGGCCTGAAGGTGGCTGTGCAGCCAGGGACAAAGGTGAGGAGTAACTCTTGGCTGGAAGTGGCATAGGGAGGAAAATCAATGAAGAAATAAGCTTGCCTGGGAAGGTGAGGTTAGTGTTTGGAGGGTAAAAGTGGAGACTAGCCTTTATTTTATTTTTTTTTAATTGCCGTAGTTTAGCTATGATGGAGTGGCTGTAGCTCTTTCCATGGAGGAAAAAGCAACCAGTTCTCTATAAACACCACTCTTGGCTTCTATGTACACTTTTCTACAGAACCAGCTTGAGTCCATCCTTAGATATTTATTCCGCTTGCTGGCACTGAAGCGACAATAAAAAGATGCCTGTGACAAACCTCTATTCCTTCTCTCATTCTTTCTAGTGAAACTATATTATTTATGAGTCTTTAACTGGGTCAAAAATGCGCCAGAACTGGGTCATAAATCATATGAAATGCTGACAAGTAATTGAACAGCAATTAAAGCTTACATTTTATTTCCAAGGGGTGTTTTAGAGCACTTGAAATGGCCTCAGTTAAACACGGTTAGTGCCTGGGCCAGTAGCGGGGAGGGCTGAAGCAGTCTGGGGAAGAGGTAAATCCCACTCAAGTAGGGGAAACCTGATTTGATTTTTTTATTTTTTTTTTCCGGGCAGAAGATTTAAAAAAAAAAAAAGACATCCAATCCCCAACTCCTTGTAGACATCCCTTTTCTCTGCTTCAAAAGCAGAAGAAAGTGAAGTTTCCCTCTCCTTTTTAGAGTTTCTACCCTTCCCATCAGGTCCCTAAAGCCCAGTTAGCTTGGGGGGTTCCCAGCAATTTGGAAGCACACTCTTCAACTCTCATCTGCCTCCATTCTGGCAACAGCACCTTTCCTGGGGCTCTGAAGTCGTTGAGATGTCTGCCTCTGTGCTCTGCAGACTCTGTCTTCAGACTTCCCTCCAGCTCAGGGCACACCAACTCTCCTACCCAGCTGGGGGTGTACCAGGGGATGTCTCAGTCTTGCACCTTAAGAAGCCCAAACTCAGCTCTAGCTCCCTCCTTTCTCAGTCTCCTCAATGTTAGAATAACAGAGCTTCTGGGCATTCGGTACGCTTGCCCCTCTGCACAAGCCTTGCCTAGATCTGAGCTGTCCTTCTCCATCCCTTCTCGGGCAGAGGGTACTCAGGCAAACAATGGCTAGTCCTCAGGGTCTGGCCCCATCAGTCCGACGAGGGGGAAAGTGCGTCCAGCTACCCAGCACTGGACAAAGTGACCCGAAGCATCATCAGTAAAATGGCAGCGCATCTGGACATTCATTGATTTCTCTCTCTCAGCTGCTCTGCCTGTTCAGGTCAGCCTTCTCCCTCCATCCTGGCAGGCAAACACGACTAAACAGAGAGAAATTTCCCTTTTCCTTCACTCAGCCCCCACCCTCTCCAGGCAGCTGCAGCCAGAGAGCACAGCTCCAGCCAGCTCAGGCCACCTTGGCTGGAGCCGGTGCTCCAGGATTCCCGTCTGCCTGGGGCTCAGCTTCTGGGACTTAATTCCCGCTGCAGTGGACAAAGCAAATCAAGCCTTGGAGCCCACCAGGCCCACCTAGTAGCCCCCAAGTTCCCCTTCCTTTACACCCCCCAACACTCTGCAGGGAATTAAATTCAGTCGGAGGCGCTACTGGGGATCTTTCAAATGCTTTCGATTCTAAAGGAGAAACAAAGGAAGAGAGGCGCTGAGGGTCCTGTCCCTGAACCAGGGTCTCCTTGCCTGACCTTTGTCTCTCACAGTCATAACTCACTCTAGATATGAACAATCAACGGAAATACCTTAAAATAAATTCCATCCTCCTGGTGTGGCCTGGAGTCCCATCGGCTAGCTCGCCCAGAACCGCTCCATGAGCGCTGAAAACTGCAACCCGCTAGGAGAGCGCTCTCCGGAGAAGGGGAAGGAGAAGGAGGAGGTGGGTGCGTGGGGGTGGGGGAAAAGCTCTTGCTCAGTAGAGAATCTAGAAAACGTAATCACAGGCAAAGCCCGTCTGGGTCTCCGCTCCAAATGCCACAATAATGCGCTGTATTATGTGCTCACGTGGTCATACGTCAACTTAAAATCCTTCTATTTGAAATAGGGAATCACTGAAGGAACTAGGTTTCCAAGCAGAACATTTAGCCTTCAGGGAGGTGAACTGGGGGACCTTGATCAGCAATGGGGAAGTTTTGTCTAGGGCAGTAGGGCACTGGGGGCATCTCCCCCCACCCCAACACGCATCCCCCAAGGCCACTTGTCTCCACTTACATTTCTTAACACCAGAGTCAACACAAAGGAACAGCAGTTCTGCCCCCATTCTTATAGCCCACAGAACTTTCCTTATGGTCTCCCACTCACACACAAGCCGGCCCCAGAACACCCAAGCACTTCAGTCCCGCCTGACCGGCTGGCCAGAATATCAAAAGGCAAAAGGTACTGGCCCTGTTTCCAGGAGAAAAGTCAGTGCTGACTGACCGAGTCAGTGGACTCCCTAATAGCCGACCATTGTACGGAGTTTGCTAACACCCACACCATACACCACAGCCACTGGATAAACCCAAAAGGCCCATAATTACCTGACAAAAGGCTGAAGCACCACCTCCAAGTCCAGTTGGTTTTGTTTGATGGGAGCCCCCTACAACAAAGATGCTTGGCTCTAGAGTGGTGGGTCAGGGTTTGCAAAATCTGGAGGGACCAAGCGCCCTGGCCAATTCTGCACTTACGCATTTCCTTAGTGCATAGCTGAGTGATATATGAAATTATAGGCTCCTAATGATGAAAATGTGGAGAAACAAAGGAAGAGGCGCTGAGGGTCCTGTCCCTGAACCAGGGTCTCCTTGCCTGACCTTTGTCTCTCACAGTCATAACTCACTCTAGATATGAACAATCAACGGAAATACCTTAAAATAAATTCCATCCTCCTGGTGTGGCCTGGAGTCCCATCGGCTAGCTCGCCCAGAACCGCTCCATGAGCGCTGAAAACTGCAACCCGCTAGGAGAGCGCTCTCCGGAGAAGGGGAAGGAGAAGGAGGAGGTGGGTGCGTGGGGGTGGGGGAAAAGCTCTTGCTCAGTAGAGAATCTAGAAAACGTAATCACAGGCAAAGCCCGTCTGGGTCTCCGCTCCAAATGCCACAATAATGCGCTGTATTATGTGCTCACGTGGTCATACGTCAACTTAAAATCCTTCTATTTGAAATAGGGAATCACTGAAGGAACTAGGTTTCCAAGCAGAACATTTAGCCTTCAGGGAGGTGAACTGGGGGACCTTGATCAGCAATGGGGAAGTTTTGTCTAGGGCAGTAGGGCACTGGGGGCATCTCCCCCCACCCCAACACGCATCCCCCAAGGCCACTTGTCTCCACTTACATTTCTTAACACCAGAGTCAACACAAAGGAACAGCAGTTCTGCCCCCATTCTTATAGCCCACAGAACTTTCCTTATGGTCTCCCACTCACACACAAGCCGGCCCCAGAACACCCAAGCACTTCAGTCCCGCCTGACCGGCTGGCCAGAATATCAAAAGGCAAAAGGTACTGGCCCTGTTTCCAGGAGAAAAGTCAGTGCTGACTGACCGAGTCAGTGGACTCCCTAATAGCCGACCATTGTACGGAGTTTGCTAACACCCACACCATACACCACAGCCACTGGATAAACCCAAAAGGCCCATAATTACCTGACAAAAGGCTGAAGCACCACCTCCAAGTCCAGTTGGTTTTGTTTGATGGGAGCCCCCTACAACAAAGATGCTTGGCTCTAGAGTGGTGGGTCAGGGTTTGCAAAATCTGGAGGGACCAAGCGCCCTGGCCAATTCTGCACTTACGCATTTCCTTAGTGCATAGCTGAGTGATATATGAAATTATAGGCTCCTAATGATGAAAAATGTAAGAGGAAATGATCTAATTGTCTCTGCAAGAGAAGGGGTAGGGGGAGAACCAACCTTTGCTGGCATGCCTTGAATTAACCAACAAGACAATCTAGGACCCTCTCTGCAGACATGTGTGTCCACCCTTCCCCAAGACAACTCTGTGTCCACCATCAGAAGCTGAACTGGACCAACTCAGCTCAGGAGAAAGCTGTCCTTCCCCCTCCTCATCCCACTCCAACTCCTGCCTTCTGCTTGGTGACACTGTCCACTGACTTCAACACACGTCACCTTCTCAGAAGCCATCTAAAACTGTTCTCTTTGCAGGTCTTCATTTCTGAACTTGAGGAGGGCTCTGAGGTAGTAAGGTCCCCGCCATATTCTTTTGTTCCTCAAGAGTGGGTCTTCAACTGGCTAGGCCTCTCTAAGTGTGCAGACTCACTTGCAGCAGCTGCAGGAAGCTTGTGTCCTTCCCTCCCCTCCTCCCTTGCAGAGGGACAGAAGGGCCTGGTGAGAAAATAAGACCCTCAGCAAAGAGGTCTGGTCATGTGGATGTCCAAATGAGAAGGGCAATAAAAGAGGAGATCTAATTCCTTGGAGGTGAGACCTAGAGGCAATGTTTCAATAAAGTTCTGTCTGTGGAATAGCGGGGAGAGAACCACTGAGTGAACTTCTCCCAGCTTCTGCCTAAGCCACAGGCTGCAAAATGAGAACCCAAAGTGAAAACCAGCTTCTCTCAGGTTTGGAGGGTCTAGGAGACAGGACCAAAGGCTGGTTTCAAGGAACATTCTCTGGCTTCCCAAGGGTTCAGACAACTAATACACTGTCCTCTGGTCCCCTTATTGCATCCACCCTGAGCTCTCCAGATAGCCTGGCAAACTCCCTTCCCTACCAACCAAAGTTTCTGCAAAGGCTTCACCTCAAAAATGAGAATGGACCCCTTCAGAACTCTCAGAGCAGTCTGGAGCAAACTGAAACTCCTGAGGCTATAAATCAATGGAGAACGTCCTTCAGAGAAATGCCTCTCTAGCAAAGGGACCAAGCGCCCTGGCCAATTCTGCACTTACGCATTTCCTTAGTGCATAGCTGAGTGATATATGAAATTATAGGCTCCTAATGATGAAAAATGTAAGAGGAAATGATCTAATTGTCTCTGCAAGAGAAGGGGTAGGGGGAGAACCAACCTTTGCTGGCATGCCTTGAATTAACCAACAAGACAATCTAGGACCCTCTCTGCAGACATGTGTGTCCACCCTTCCCCAAGACAACTCTGTGTCCACCATCAGAAGCTGAACTGGACCAACTCAGCTCAGGAGAAAGCTGTCCTTCCCCCTCCTCATCCCACTCCAACTCCTGCCTTCTGCTTGGTGACACTGTCCACTGACTTCAACACACGTCACCTTCTCAGAAGCCATCTAAAACTGTTCTCTTTGCAGGTCTTCATTTCTGAACTTGAGGAGGGCTCTGAGGTAGTAAGGTCCCCGCCATATTCTTTTGTTCCTCAAGAGTGGGTCTTCAACTGGCTAGGCCTCTCTAAGTGTGCAGACTCACTTGCAGCAGCTGCAGGAAGCTTGTGTCCTTCCCTCCCCTCCTCCCTTGCAGAGGGACAGAAGGGCCTGGTGAGAAAATAAGACCCTCAGCAAAGAGGTCTGGTCATGTGGATGTCCAAATGAGAAGGGCAATAAAAGAGGAGATCTAATTCCTTGGAGGTGAGACCTAGAGGCAATGTTTCAATAAAGTTCTGTCTGTGGAATAGCGGGGAGAGAACCACTGAGTGAACTTCTCCCAGCTTCTGCCTAAGCCACAGGCTGCAAAATGAGAACCCAAAGTGAAAACCAGCTTCTCTCAGGTTTGGAGGGTCTAGGAGACAGGACCAAAGGCTGGTTTCAAGGAACATTCTCTGGCTTCCCAAGGGTTCAGACAACTAATACACTGTCCTCTGGTCCCCTTATTGCATCCACCCTGAGCTCTCCAGATAGCCTGGCAAACTCCCTTCCCTACCAACCAAAGTTTCTGCAAAGGCTTCACCTCAAAAATGAGAATGGACCCCTTCAGAACTCTCAGAGCAGTCTGGAGCAAACTGAAACTCCTGAGGCTATAAATCAATGGGAGAAGTCTTTGGTTCTGCTTCAGAGAAATGCCTCTCTGCCAGCAAGACCCAGCAGCATCTCGGCTCCAGCCAGGAGCCTCTACGGCCACTATTAACAGCCCAGTTAATGCCTCAACTGCTGTTTAACAATTAACATTAATGGCTTGGGGTGGCATGGGGTGATTGGGTGGGATGTGAAGGGGAAAATCTGAGAAAGTCAAAGGAAGTTTAACTTTTGATATGAAAATGGATCCCCTAAGAGAGAGCTTGGTTTGGGCAAGCCCCCAGGGAACCAGCAGCTGAGAGGTCTCCTTCAGCACTTGGAAACCCACTTTCCTGGAGTAAGGCTATGGGCCCTTTACATTTCAGTTCCAGAGAACAAGAATAGAGATGCTCAAGTATCCAGGCCCAGGTTGGGGAAACCTAGCTGCCAATTTCCCCTTCACTGCCTCCCCCACTCAGCCTAGCCAGGGCTGGGAACACATGCCCTGGATCTGTGCAGTGGAGCCAAAATAGCACCAACTTGTCTTGGAAGGAACAGGTGACCAAGGATACAGAGCTTGAGTCAATATTTGCAAGGTTGCTGGCAGATTAGCTGTATCTGTATTCAAACACTGCAATCTGATTTCTCTGTCAAAAACACACTTAATGTTTTTCTCACTTTACTTAATTCTAGTGGTTTTTCTATTCAGTGTCAGGTAAGGCCTTCAGCCCACTGTATCTTTTGTGTGTGTGTGCAGGTTATAGATCATTATTTAACATGAGATATTTCCTGTGGGTGCTAGTACAGTGCAAATGGGCTCTGAGTTCTCTGGACACACATGGATGTGTCTATCATTTTATACCTATGGCCGCAGACCTCTGCAACTATTCACACATGCAGTGGTTCCGTTGTGTTAAGAAATGCAAATCATAAGGACATCTAAGTTGCAAATTCCTGAAATGCTCTATCTATACTTGGATAATGCAAGCTAAAATAGGTTTCAAGGAACATCTGGCTTCCCAAGGGTTCAGACAACTAATACACTGTCCTCTGGTCCCCTTATTGCATCCACCCTGAGCTCTCCAGATAGCCTGGCAAACTCCCTTCCCTACCAACCAAAGTTTCTGCAAAGGCTTCACCTCAAAAATGAGAATGGACCCCTTCAGAACTCTCAGAGCAGTCTGGAGCAAACTGAAACTCCTGAGGCTATAAATCAATGGGAGAAGTCTTTGGTTCTGCTTCAGAGAAATGCCTCTCTGCCAGCAAGACCCAGCAGCATCTCGGCTCCAGCCAGGAGCCTCTACGGCCACTATTAACAGCCCAGTTAATGCCTCAACTGCTGTTTAACAATTAACATTAATGGCTTGGGGTGGCATGGGGTGATTGGGTGGGATGTGAAGGGGAAAATCTGAGAAAGTCAAAGGAAGTTTAACTTTTGATATGAAAATGGATCCCCTAAGAGAGAGCTTGGTTTGGGCAAGCCCCCAGGGAACCAGCAGCTGAGAGGTCTCCTTCAGCACTTGGAAACCCACTTTCCTGGAGTAAGGCTATGGGCCCTTTACATTTCAGTTCCAGAGAACAAGAATAGAGATGCTCAAGTATCCAGGCCCAGGTTGGGGAAACCTAGCTGCCAATTTCCCCTTCACTGCCTCCCCCACTCAGCCTAGCCAGGGCTGGGAACACATGCCCTGGATCTGTGCAGTGGAGCCAAAATAGCACCAACTTGTCTTGGAAGGAACAGGTGACCAAGGATACAGAGCTTGAGTCAATATTTGCAAGGTTGCTGGCAGATTAGCTGTATCTGTATTCAAACACTGCAATCTGATTTCTCTGTCAAAAACACACTTAATGTTTTTCTCACTTTACTTAATTCTAGTGGTTTTTCTATTCAGTGTCAGGTAAGGCCTTCAGCCCACTGTATCTGTGTGTGTGTGTGTGCAGGTTATAGATCATTATTTAACATGAGATATTTCCTGTGGGTGCTAGTACAGTGCAAATGGGCTCTGAGTTCTCTGGACACACATGGATGTGTCTATCATTTTATACCTATGGCCGCAGACCTCTGCAACTATTCACACATGCAGTGGTTCCGTTGTGTTAAGAAATGCAAATCATAAGGACATCTAAGTTGCAAATTCCTGAAATGCTCTATCTATACTTGGTATAAATAGACATACAGTTGCTAAGAAAGTAACCAGTTTTACTGTTACTCTGTTTACTTTCCATCTGATAAAGTAATGATTGTATACAGAATACCTTATTGGGCCCTAGAGCATCACTAAATGACATGTTTCCATTAATTAACAACCTGATATCTATCCTACGAGCAAATTTTAGGAAGGACTGAGGCATGGGGAATAGAAGATAAAAATTCTTAGAAAATTTTTTAAGATAAGTAATTCCTGAAAGAACAAAGCAAATCCATTCCTTCATCCCAAGCTTTTGAAAGCTATTCCAGCAGCCCCTCCCCCAAATAGGCACGAAATTTATGGATCTTTTACAAGGTAATAAACCACAGTAATTACCTCCCTGCATCCCAAACTAAGAGAACAAATTAAGCCAGAACTTGGAAGGAATTTTAAAGAGTTTCCCTTGTTCCAAATAGGTTAAGAAAACGCCAAGACTCAGAAAACGCGTGCTTTTCCCGTAGGAGGATCAGTGCATCAGCCTGGCCAAAGACACCGAGAAGCCCTGCTCCCTGCAATGGTCTACACATTTGAAAAACAGCAACTTGCCTCTTGCCAAGGAAAGGCAAACGACAGGGGAAATTGCAAGGCGGCGAGAGAAGTTTTCTCCGCGCAGAGCTGGGACTGACCACAACTGCTGTGAACTCAGAGACTCCGCAGTCACCAGGAGCGCGGCCCACGCGGCGGCCGCCGCACCCGTGGCCTCTACTTGCCTTGGCCCCGCTGCTTCGTGGAGCGGGTGGGTTTGTCTGGTGCACGATCGAAGGAACAGACACACCCTTCGGAGCCCCACGCGCCTTCCACACAGACACAGATCTTTGGTCCTGCAACAGCCCCTCTGCACGAAGCCGATCTGGGCCAGAGCTTTGTAGCCCAAGCCCGCCTTGGCGGGGCGCGCAGCTGACGGGGGAGCTCCTCCGAAGTTAAATATTGACCAGCACCTCTTTAAATATTGACCAGCTGCGAGGTGGTTCCAGCTGCCGGGGAAAGTAAACTCCTTCGCCGGTCCGAGGGGCCGGCGCAGAGAAGAGTTTTGGGCGCAGCGCTTACCTCGGAAGATATCGAAGACTGAAGCCGAGAGTGTCTCCAGCTTCGGGCGCTCAGGGACCCGCCGTTTCCGGTGTCCGGGCGCTCTGCGGACAAACAAACAGCAGAGGGTGAACGGCGGCTGTGGAGGAAAGGAGTTGGAGGAGCCGAGTCGGCGGCGCAGGCGGCGCGGGCGCCAGGGTGGCCCCCGGGGTGACGCGGACACGGAGGAGTCGCCAGGGCACTCGTCCATGCGGCTCACTCATTGCTCGAAAGGTTCCGGTCTACAAATGGCCTGAAGATGGTGATTTATTTTTGTAAAATAAATACATACTCCATCTCCGCACCCTCACTCTATTTTTTCCTTTCTTTTTATGGGAGGCGGGGGCAGAAAACTTTACTAAGGTAATTTTAAAAGAGAACAAATTAAGCCAGAACTTGGAAGGAATTTTAAAGAGTTTCCCTTGTTCCAAATAGGTTAAGAAAACGCCAAGACTCAGAAAACGCGTGCTTTTCCCGTAGGAGGATCAGTGCATCAGCCTGGCCAAAGACACCGAGAAGCCCTGCTCCCTGCAATGGTCTACACATTTGAAAAACAGCAACTTGCCTCTTGCCAAGGAAAGGCAAACGACAGGGGAAATTGCAAGGCGGCGAGAGAAGTTTTCTCCGCGCAGAGCTGGGACTGACCACAACTGCTGTGAACTCAGAGACTCCGCAGTCACCAGGAGCGCGGCCCACGCGGCGGCCGCCGCACCCGTGGCCTCTACTTGCCTTGGCCCCGCTGCTTCGTGGAGCGGGTGGGTTTGTCTGGTGCACGATCGAAGGAACAGACACACCCTTCGGAGCCCCACGCGCCTTCCACACAGACACAGATCTTTGGTCCTGCAACAGCCCCTCTGCACGAAGCCGATCTGGGCCAGAGCTTTGTAGCCCAAGCCCGCCTTGGCGGGGCGCGCAGCTGACGGGGGAGCTCCTCCGAAGTTAAATATTGACCAGCACCTCTTTAAATATTGACCAGCTGCGAGGTGGTTCCAGCTGCCGGGGAAAGTAAACTCCTTCGCCGGTCCGAGGGGCCGGCGCAGAGAAGAGTTTTGGGCGCAGCGCTTACCTCGGAAGATATCGAAGACTGAAGCCGAGAGTGTCTCCAGCTTCGGGCGCTCAGGGACCCGCCGTTTCCGGTGTCCGGGCGCTCTGCGGACAAACAAACAGCAGAGGGTGAACGGCGGCTGTGGAGGAAAGGAGTTGGAGGAGCCGAGTCGGCGGCGCAGGCGGCGCGGGCGCCAGGGTGGCCCCCGGGGTGACGCGGACACGGAGGAGTCGCCAGGGCACTCGTCCATGCGGCTCACTCATTGCTCGAAAGGTTCCGGTCTACAAATGGCCTGAAGATGGTGATTTATTTTTGTAAAATAAATACATACTCCATCTCCGCACCCTCACTCTATTTTTTTTTCCTTTCTTTTTATGGGAGGCGGGGGGGGGGGGCAGAAAATGGACCAGCAGAGGAAGACAGGAAGGTGAAAGAGGCTTTCTGTTGGTGTCCAAGCTCTGCTGCGAGAGCTCCTCTCGCACCTCAAACTTGGAACTGTGAATGCACGCTTTATTTTCTTTTGCTAACAAAGGGAAGCCTTGCCTGGGAGCATTCAATCACGGACTCTCCTGAAACCTCACTAATAGGGTCCATTTCTGTTTGGCGCGAAATCAGATTCCAGCTCCGTCCATGGGCCGGGGGCAGTGTTGCGAGGTTTTCTCTTCTGGTTCATTCAAGCCCTGGGGCGTCCTCTCTCTAGGTCCCGGTGGGCTGGCGGGACCACCACAGGGCTCAGTCCCTCTGAGTAGGCCAGCTATCCTTGCTGGAAGTGGGGGGAACTAGGGAGGCCGCCGGCATCAGACAATACCGCATCTGAGAGCCCTATCCAGCCTCCCTTTGCACAGCAGCCTCCAGCTGCTCCAGGCCCTAATTGCGCTGCTGCCTGGTCCCTAAAGATCTTCGCAACCCTCTCTCGCTCTCTAACTAGCCAAACAGTCCGCTAACTTTCCCGGGATAGGGGAAAGACAGGGGGGAAGCGGGTGGCAAAGAATCCTCCTGGGCACTGGGCCTGGTGGCTTGGAGAAGTTCTCTGCCCGCCGAGACTCTGAGGTCCACTGGCTTCCACAGCCCTGTGCCTGCCCCAGTCTCCCCTTCACCCAGGTCAGGGTGGCCTTGCACTCCAGCCTGCCCTGAGTCAACCCCAGTGGCTGTCCCGTGTCCCAGTCCCTGCAATCCTGCTGAGAGTGCCAAGAGAGGCCACCCAATAGCTGACAAGTGCCGTGACCCTCCGCACACTGAACCCTAGCAGGGACCCCTAGCACACTGAACAAGTGGCTGCACACCAGCCCCTGCCTGCTCTCTGCCACCACCTTGCCCTGCAGCCCCCACTGTCATCAGACCCTTGGGACTCTGAATCCATGCTGGGTCCCTTTCTCTCTATTCAGACTTGCCCTCCATATCCCCAAAGGGACTGCCCCCTGGCCTTGGGCATCCTGGCCTAACCCTGAGCAAGGTGGAGTTTAGCTACCCTGCACTTTACCCCTCAGCACAGCCCCAGAAAGATCCACTATGCCTCCACCCACCATTACACATCCACCCACCTCCTGACTCTTAAGAGCATTGTAATTATTATGGTTATTATTATTGTTGCTGTTTCCTTATCCCCAAGCCAAATATTCATGGCTGCTGTTCCACCATAAATTGTTCAAACTAATGAGTCACAAAGAGATGCTGCTGCCCAGGTCTCTCCCCCTGCAATGGCCGCCGCCGCGGCCTCTCTCTCGGCATTTTTTGGCGCTCGCTTGCTCCCTCGCTCTCCGGGTGATTTATGAACACCGGGAAAATTGAACAAAGCCGCGCGCCCGTCCTGTGGTATCTCTGCAGCCTTCCCCAGTGTGAATCAGAACATTACCAACTGTCTGCGCATCGGTCCCACTTCATCACCAAAGCCAAGATGTGACCGCACAAATCCCGAACTCGGACTCACGTTTCCCCGGTCGTGCCGCGCTCTCCAGACTCGAAAAAACCCTGTAGAAAAAGCCCACGACCCAGCGTGGGTCCACAAGCTCGGTGTTGCACGCTGACAGAATCTGCCAAAGAAAAGTCCGCTAACTTTCCCGGGATAGGGGAAAGACAGGGGGGAAGCGGGTGGCAAAGAATCCTCCTGGGCACTGGGCCTGGTGGCTTGGAGAAGTTCTCTGCCCGCCGAGACTCTGAGGTCCACTGGCTTCCACAGCCCTGTGCCTGCCCCAGTCTCCCCTTCACCCAGGTCAGGGTGGCCTTGCACTCCAGCCTGCCCTGAGTCAACCCCAGTGGCTGTCCCGTGTCCCAGTCCCTGCAATCCTGCTGAGAGTGCCAAGAGAGGCCACCCAATAGCTGACAAGTGCCGTGACCCTCCGCACACTGAACCCTAGCAGGGACCCCTAGCACACTGAACAAGTGGCTGCACACCAGCCCCTGCCTGCTCTCTGCCACCACCTTGCCCTGCAGCCCCCACTGTCATCAGACCCTTGGGACTCTGAATCCATGCTGGGTCCCTTTCTCTCTATTCAGACTTGCCCTCCATATCCCCAAAGGGACTGCCCCCTGGCCTTGGGCATCCTGGCCTAACCCTGAGCAAGGTGGAGTTTAGCTACCCTGCACTTTACCCCTCAGCACAGCCCCAGAAAGATCCACTATGCCTCCACCCACCATTACACATCCACCCACCTCCTGACTCTTAAGAGCATTGTAATTATTATGGTTATTATTATTGTTGCTGTTTCCTTATCCCCAAGCCAAATATTCATGGCTGCTGTTCCACCATAAATTGTTCAAACTAATGAGTCACAAAGAGATGCTGCTGCCCAGGTCTCTCCCCCTGCAATGGCCGCCGCCGCGGCCTCTCTCTCGGCATTTTTTGGCGCTCGCTTGCTCCCTCGCTCTCCGGGTGATTTATGAACACCGGGAAAATTGAACAAAGCCGCGCGCCCGTCCTGTGGTATCTCTGCAGCCTTCCCCAGTGTGAATCAGAACATTACCAACTGTCTGCGCATCGGTCCCACTTCATCACCAAAGCCAAGATGTGACCGCACAAATCCCGAACTCGGACTCACGTTTCCCCGGTCGTGCCGCGCTCTCCAGACTCGAAAAAACCCTGTAGAAAAAGCCCACGACCCAGCGTGGGTCCACAAGCTCCGGTGTTGCACGCTGACAGGCTCTCTCCAGCCCTTCTGAAGGAGTTAAAAAGCTTTTGGATATAAATCTGAGGATGTGAGTATTTAAAAATCAAGTAGGAAGTTGGGGGACTCACTTCTGAGAGATTCATTCCTAGTGAGGCCCTGACGACTCGGATCCATTCCTGACGATCCGCATTAATTATTTAATGAGTCACGTGACCGCAAAGATCACAATTTCAATATCTCCCTCCAACAGACGCTACACCTTTATCTGCTGCAACCAGGGTCCTTGTTTGGCTTTTTTTAGTTTCCAGGCCTCTGGAACCCAGACGCCCTTGCCCGGCTCCCAGGCAAGCGACCGCCTACAGAAATCTCAAGGCCAGCATAGAGTAGAATTAGTCATTCCAGGACTAGGAGAATTGTGGACAGTCGGGTGCCCTGACGTCCATTCCCTCCTGAGTCCAGAGGTCAGCTCACCTCTCTTAGCACCCTTGCTACAGCAGTTTGGTTACATAATTTCCCCACCTGCTTTGGTGGCTCATCAGGCAAGAAGCCACCCTTCTTCCCTGACCTCTGGATACCTGTGGCCCTCCCCTAAGTTTCAAATGTAAGCCCAAATGCATGTGTCCATTTCAGGCAGAACAGGCTGCTGCAGTGAAAAGAGGTTCGTACACTCACCCAGATCCAAGACCAAGACTCTATTCAAACTACACACTCATGAATATAAAGAACATAAAAGAGAAGCATTCAGCTGCCTCAGTTTCCTCACTGGTAAACTGAGAAGACTGAACCAATATGGCCTCCAGATCTCTTTTGCCTTGGACATTCTTTCCATCTAGGACTCTCCTTTAGCCCCAGAGAGAATCAATCCCAGAGAGAGCGGGACTGACCTGAATGCGAGTGTTGGGGAGAGGGGTTACTCCATGAGTCTGGGGCCTTGGATGCCAGATGCCAGAGTTCCAAGACTGAAGTTTCCAGCTAAAAGACTTCACAGCAGCCCCAACAGCCTCCCTGAGGCCATCAAGAAGTTGGAGTACACTCACTTCCTCCTCCTTCCCAGCTCATACTCTTTGAGGGAAGAAGCAGAGCTATTCTCAGGTCAGCATGAAGGGGCAACAGGAGCAGCTGTTGGGAAAGGCGAGCCAGTGTTCTTCCACACCAGACTCTAGCTAGGGATGCACAGACCAAGGAAGTCCCAAAAAACAGTCTATTGCCGTACAGAACCAACTCAGACCACACCTCCACACCAGACTGAGAAACCTAGCTTGCTGCTTCTTATATTGATTCCTTGGGGTTTTCTTTCTTTCCATTTCAAAGAGCTGTGGATCTGCTTCTGTGTTGAAGGGGCGGTGAGACAGGCAGCAGAAAAACAGCACAATTTGGAAGCTCGGGGAACATGGGGGGATGGAGGAGTGCTGGTAATGCCCACCCCATGGGGAGGAGGCTGAAAGGTTGGGGGGACTGTGGGCACCTCGGGACAGCTGACTATGAAGTCGGAGATGCTATGTGGAGGGCCCATTCCCAATATATCTAGGTAATCTTCCCAGGAGCTCCATCCTGGGTATTAAGTACTCTACTATGTCTGTCACAGTTGAATTCCTGCTGTAATAAAACACCACTGGGTATATCGTAGATTTCAGCAGAACTAGGAAAGAGAACCTGTAAAGTGCCATTTTTCTTCAGGGGGGATAGTGTTAAGTACTTAATTCCAACTGTGACCATTAAAGTGTCTCCAATCCGATTTAGGTTGATTTCAGATGTTGACAAAACTTTTATCTCAGGAATCACGCACGGTGTGGCTCTGTGACTAAAGCTGATGAGTATGTGTTAGAGGCAAGGAGGGGGGAAGAGAAAAAGAAGAGAGGAGTATGTTTAAGGATCATTTTGATTGGAGACTTTTAGAGCTTACACAAAATACTGTCTTTAAAGGTCAAGGGTTTAAGGGGCCCATAGGGTTCACTTTAAAAAAAAAAAAAAAGGACAATTAATGAGATAGAAAATTTGTCCTCTGGGTGAACTCTTATGGTTGCCCTAGCAAGGGGCTGACAATGCACGATTTTGAAGCACAAAGTGGGATTTCCTAAGCTTATAACAAGCTCCCTTAAAGACTAAAGCTGAAGCAGGTTAATCACTTGAAGAAATGACATAATCATTTGGATCATTGTGGGTAATTTTGGCTTTATAAAATGTACCGATATTTTAATAATCTAGACAATGTGGGCAAAAACTGACATTCTGTCTTGGAATATTAGAAAAATAATCTCGATCATTTCTTTTTTTGGATAGATTAAGAGTTAGCCCTTCCACCCCCACACGAGTGCCTCCAGTATGAAGCTAATGAATGCCCCCATATCCCTCCTTTCCTACAAAGGAGAAATATAAGAATTTACCTTAAATGATGATAATCTGCCATTTGAGGTTTTGCAGCTTGACACTCAATTTCCACCAAGAGTCTAGGCATTTTATGAGCAGACAGCCAAGATGCTGAGTCTTTGCCCGAGACCACATTATTTGCAAGAAGATCCCTCGCTTCTCCACAGACTTTTCCCAGAGAATGCCTTTCAGAATTGCTGTTGAATTACAAAGAAGTATTTATTGTATGAGGTGATTAATGATTCCTGGGAAAATTGCTATTTTCAGCATGATTTAATTTCGTTTTACAAGTGCGTGTAGTAGGGGGAGGGTTAATAAGTTTTAGCAGCAGTTGTAGCGCCTCCAGAGATCCCTGGCACCCGTCCACATTCACACCTTATAAAATGCACCTTAATCCAGGTTTGGCCTGACTTAGGAAGGAATGTATTGCTTGTCCCTGTATCTTCCTTGGGAGAGGGGGAGGCCCCCTCAGAGAATGGTGTCCACCTTCCTCAGATCTGGTTTGCTCCCAGGTAGATCACCCCGGCCTGTGGCACACACAGACCCAGTCGAGGAGAAAAAGGGAAGAGCACTGACCCCTGGCTAAGGGTGGTGAGCCTCTGGTGGGAGAATGTGGTTAAAACTCCTCTGATACTGCAGAGGTGGGTGAGACCCTTTTCCCATCTCTGCTAACATGATTACATGAGCTGGAAACTATACTCATTCAAGGGCAGGTGACAGCGCTAACATTCTGTGGCTAGTGGCTGTTGCTTTTTGGAATCTTGTTGCAGAGTACTCCTTTCAGTGACAACCAAACCTAAATCCTCTTTATTAATTCCTAAATCAGTAAGCAGATACTAGAGCTGTGAATATTTAGAAGTGGGATTTGATTTCAGCCTTTTGAATCTAGATCTCTAGATTGCACAGAAAGATCCGGGAGCATTTAAGGAAGATGCCCCCAGTTGAGAGTTTGGCTTTCCTCCAGCACTGAATACTCCCAGCTCTACCTTACTTAAGGTGTCATTATACTTAAGCTGTCATTATTCTTTCCTCCAAAGAAACTTGTCAAATTCAGTACTGTCAAAATTCAGTTTATTTTAAAAGCTTTTGCTTGGGAAAAAAAAAAAAAAAGAAACAAAAAACAAACAAACAAAACCCCAAGCTACAGTCAGTGAAGAGAACCTTTAAAACAGCCAAGAGACAAAAAAGCAATTTCAACTCTTTGCACAAACTATTTTTTATCTCCAGGGAAACAAGCAGATTAAGTGTGAAGGTGCAATAAACACCAAAGGAACCACTTTTTTCCAAGTGTGCTCAGAATTCAGCATGTAGAACAGCTGCAGAAACTCTTGGGCCCGCAGCACTGCACGGTTTCACCTTTCATTGCAGAGAAGGACACGTTTCTATGCCTTACAGAGACTTGAAGCTTGAAAGCCTGGCCAAGTTTGGGAAGAAGAGGAGCCCTCTCGGAGCTCAAGAGCCTTCCTGCTCTTTGGAACTTTTCCCACAGTGGGTCAGACTTGACAAGAGTTCAGCCCAAGTTGAACAAATTATGTGAGCAGTCAGTCCAAGTGAATGCAACCCAAAGTACCTACAGGACTTTTTACATGCAAGGTCAACCCTTTCAATTCAGAGAACTGTTTTTTTTTAATTGAAAGTAGGAAACAGACAAATATGCCTTAGAACTTTGTTTTTAAAACCGAGTTTATTCTTAGCACATGGCTTTCTATAGAACCACACCACAATTTGTACAGCTGCACAGGGGTCTAAAGACACTTCCCTCCTCCCAAGATTGTGCCTCAGAATAAGACGACAGTTTCTCCACAACAATATTTTAAATAAATGAAAGGAAGGAAAATTAACATGTGTCACATCTACCATCAAGGTCTATACATTTTTGAGAATTAAATAATCTGCTGAGGTCCACAATGTCTACTCATTTATTCAGTTCAGTACAAGCTTGTATGAGCTGCCTGAATGAGGGAGGGGAAGGTAAGGAAGATAGGAAGAGGGTCTGTTTTCTTCTGCTTTCAACAAATGTACATGTCCCCCGGTCAGCATGGGTTGTGAAACTGACTACAGCCATCTCAAAAGTATTTGATGCTAAGTGGCCCTTCTCAGGCACCCAAATCTGGCAGCCTTGTTCAGGCCAGCAGGTTGTTCCATCAGCCAGCATCCTGGCCATGGTCCTCTCTTCAGGGGCAACCAGTTCATATTCTTACCAGCAAAATGTCTTCTTTTTATTATTCTTTTCAAAACTCTTCTAAGTTTTGTTTGGGGGTCTGTTGTAGTCCAGATGGCGACAGGTGGATGGGAAAAGGGGCAGAAGAGAGGAGAAAAGCATCTGAGGGAAAAACTGGTCTGAGCTCTGGACGATTATATGGAGGATGGAACAGGGGCAGAGGCGCCCTGGTGGGGGTGAGGATGCGGGTGCGGACTCTGAGTTTGCGGTTTCCCTGGCGGGCCTGCTGAGGCCGTGGCCGAGTTGGAGGATCGCATCTTAGTGTTGGGCAGTTTATGATCTTTCTTCCACTTCATCCTTCGGTTTTGAAACCAGATCTTGACCTGGCGCTCGGACAAGCAGAGCGTGTGGGCAATCTCGATGCGGCGACGCCGGGTCAGGTAGCGGTTAAAGTGGAACTCTTTCTCCAGCTCCAAGACCTGCTGCCGGGTGTAGGCGGTTCGGGAGCGCTTGGGCTCCCCTCCGTTATAACTGGGGTTGACTGAAAGCCCACAACCCCGAAGGAGAAAGTCAAGGAGGAGAGAGTAAAGGGAAAGGAGGAGGAGAGAGAAGGTGGGGTGGGGAAGAGCAATCGGACATCATCATTATATAATAACCTGACACCAAGTTCACGCAAGATACATAAAACGGCAAAGAAAATGTTTCACAGGCTATTGACAACGGGAAACACCCGAGAGCCATAAAGAATAGTGCTGGGCATTGGGGCTGAAGAAAAGCTTCAAAGACACATGGCCTGAAGCCTCTGCCAGGGCAATTAAATTTATGGGGGCTATAATTACTGCCCTAACAGTTTGTCGTCTCGTAAATCTCCCGATAAAGGGACCCCGGGTACAAAAGTGTTCTCACGTTGGACTCAGGCGGCTGGCTGGCGCTCACACACCCACATCCCACTGTAGATTGGGCCAGATGGGGCTCCTCCCGAGGCCCCTTCCTCGGTCTCTCCCCTGACCCCGCCCCGACCCTGGAACCCGGGCTCGGCCTCAGCCCACCCTCCCGCGCCTCCCCAGCGGCGCCACGTACCGGCGCTGACATGGCTCTTCTTCATCCAGGGGTACACCACGGGCTCATATTCTTACCAGCAAAATGTCTTCTTTTTATTATTCTTTTCAAAACTCTTCTAAGTTTTGTTTGGGGGTCTGTTGTAGTCCAGATGGCGACAGGTGGATGGGAAAAGGGGCAGAAGAGAGGAGAAAAGCATCTGAGGGAAAAACTGGTCTGAGCTCTGGACGATTATATGGAGGATGGAACAGGGGCAGAGGCGCCCTGGTGGGGGCGAGGGTGCGGTGCGGACTCTGAGTTTGCGGTTTCCCTGGCGGGCCTGCTGAGGCCGTGGCCGAGTTGGAGGATCGCATCTTAGTGTTGGGCAGTTTATGATCTTTCTTCCACTTCATCCTTCGGTTTTGAAACCAGATCTTGACCTGGCGCTCGGACAAGCAGAGCGTGTGGGCAATCTCGATGCGGCGACGCCGGGTCAGGTAGCGGTTAAAGTGGAACTCTTTCTCCAGCTCCAAGACCTGCTGCCGGGTGTAGGCGGTTCGGGAGCGCTTGGGCTCCCCTCCGTTATAACTGGGGTTGACTGAAAGCCCACAACCCCGAAGGAGAAAGTCAAGGAGGAGAGAGTAAAGGGAAAGGAGGAGGAGAGAGAAGGTGGGGTGGGGAAGAGCAATCGGACATCATCATTATATAATAACCTGACACCAAGTTCACGCAAGATACATAAAACGGCAAAGAAAATGTTTCACAGGCTATTGACAACGGGAAACACCCGAGAGCCATAAAGAATAGTGCTGGGCATTGGGGCTGAAGAAAAGCTTCAAAGACACATGGCCTGAAGCCTCTGCCAGGGCAATTAAATTTATGGGGGCTATAATTACTGCCCTAACAGTTTGTCGTCTCGTAAATCTCCCGATAAAGGGACCCCGGGTACAAAAGTGTTCTCACGTTGGACTCAGGCGGCTGGCTGGCGCTCACACACCCACATCCCACTGTAGATTGGGCCAGATGGGGGCTCCCCTCCCGAGGCCCCCTTCCCCTCGGTCTCTCCCCCTGACCCCCGCCCCGACCCTGGAACCCGGGCTCGGCCTCAGCCCACCCTCCCGCGCCTCCCCAGCGGCGCCACGTACCGGCGCTGACATGGATCTTCTTCATCCAGGGGTACACCACGGGCTCCTTGCCCTTCAGGCCCGGCGGGCTCTTGTCGGCCAGGAGCAGCGGGCACGCGGGGGCGCTGCCCCCTGACGGGACGCCCGGGGTGGCGGGAGCCGCCTCGCAGCGCCGCGGGGCCGCGGGGGCCGCCGCACGGTGCTGCGGGGGAGGTGGCGGCGGGGGATGCCGCCCGGGCGGCGGGACGTGGCTCGCGTGCAGGCCGTGCGCGGGGCCCTTGGCGTGCGCCGGGGGCTGCTCGGGCTGCGGCGGCCGCCCGGGGCTGGCGCCGCCGCGGTAGCCATAGGGGTAGGCGGCGTCGGCCGCCCCGTGCGCGGGGTAGAGCGCGGCCGCGGGGTAGGACGGCTCGCGGGCGGCCCGCGGCGCGTAGTAGGAGGCCGGGGGCTCGCGGCCGCCGCCCGCGTGGGGGAGCTGGGGCTGCTGCGGCGGCAGGTGCGGGGCCGCGGGCGCTGGAGGCTGCTGGTAGCCGGGGCCCCCGCCAGGGCCGCCGTCTCCGCCGCCCGGGCCGCTGTGCTGCGCGTACTCCTCGAAGGGAGGGAACTTGGGCTCGATGTAGTTGGAGTTTATCAAAAACGAGCTCATGGTCATTAATTTGTGAAGTGCAAAAATACTAATTTTTCTCGCGTTGTCGTTTTTCTGGGCTCGCCGAGGCCCCTCCCCCTCCTGCCTCGTTTCCCATCCCCCCTTCCTCCGCGCCCTTCCCCTCCCCCGCTGTCAAGAGCCCACCCTCCCCCTCCCTCCGCCGCCGCCGCCGCCGCCGCCGCCGCCGAAGTTCGCGCCGCGCCTCCCCCGTCCGCGCGCGGGCGCGGGCGCGCGCGTCCTCTGTCCCGGCCCGCGCGCGCCCCGCCCCGCACCCCCACGTGACCCGCCCCCGCCAATGCGCGCGGCGCGCGCGCGGACCCGGATCAGGAAGCGCGCGGACGGGTGATGGATGCTGCTGTCCCACTCCAGGAGAAGGGAGGGAGCCGGCACTTTGGTCCTCCGGCGCCCCCCCACCTTAGAGTCCCGCGGAGAATTCGGCGCCCAGGGGATTCCGGTCTTCTCGAATGCCCGGACCGAGCCCTCGGCGTGCCCGACGCCGGCCTAGGCCTCGGGGCAGACAGGCAGCCGCAGCCCAGCGCTGACCTCGAGCCCCAGCCTGGCTGGGCTCGGCGTCCTCCAGAGTTCGAGGCCGCCTGGGGGAGGGAATGGAGTCGAGACCAAGAGGGTATTCCGTTTTTCAGCCTGGCCCCGGAATAAAACGAATGGGGCTAACCGACCGGTTTTCTCACCTGCTGATTCCCTCCCTCATCGTGCTCGCCGCGCCCGCGCCCGCTGTTCCCTGTTTGAGAAGCCAGGGAGGACCCAGAAAGGGTGGGTGGGAAGAAATCGGGCCCTGGATGTAAAGCAAGGCTGTGACAACCGGATAGGCACCTTTTCCCCTTTCATTGAGAAGTAGAATCTATTTGGTAATTTCCCTAAGAAAAACCAGAACCTTTCTAATAGCCTGTCATTTGATGGAAGTGTCGATTCAGAATGAAATATGCTCCAATGTAGTAGGTGCGATAGTTCGAGAGAAAGTGACCCAAGGCTGGGCATGGATAGAAGCGACGATGCGTTCACAAAATCGAGCATTGAGACCAACAATTTCCTACTTCAGAACAATCGCCACACACAAACAAGCTGAGGATAGCACAGGCACTGTGCCGAAGCTGAGGAGGGTTAGTTGGCTCGATGTAGTTGGAGTTTATCAAAAACGAGCTCATGGTCATTAATTTGTGAAGTGCAAAAATACTAATTTTTCTCGCGTTGTCGTTTTTCTGGGCTCGCCGAGGCCCCTCCCCCTCCTGCCTCGTTTCCCATCCCCCCTTCCTCCGCGCCCTTCCCTCCCCGCTGTCAAGAGCCCACCCTCCCCTCCCTCCGCCGCCGCCGCCGCCGCCGCCGCCGAAGTTCGCGCCGCGCCTCCCCGTCCGCGCGCGGGCGCGGGCGCGCGTCCTCTGTCCCGGCCCGCGCGCGCCCCGCCCCGCCCCCCCACGTGACCCGCCCCGCCAATGCGCGCGGCGCGCGCGGACCCGGATCAGGAAGCGCGCGGACGGGTGATGGATGCTGCTGTCCCACTCCAGGAGAAGGGAGGAGCCGGCACTTTGGTCCTCCGGCGCCCCCCCACCTTAGAGTCCCGCGGAGAATTCGGCGCCCAGGGGATTCCGGTCTTCTCGAATGCCCGGACCGAGCCCTCGGCGTGCCCGACGCCGGCCTAGGCCTCGGGGCAGACAGGCAGCCGCAGCCCAGCGCTGACCTCGAGCCCCAGCCTGGCTGGGCTCGGCGTCCTCCAGAGTTCGAGGCCGCCTGGGGGAGGGAATGGAGTCGAGACCAAGAGGGTATTCCGTTTTTCAGCCTGGCCCCGGAATAAAACGAATGGGGCTAACCGACCGGTTTTCTCACCTGCTGATTCCCTCCCTCATCGTGCTCGCCGCGCCCGCTGTTCCCTGTTTGAGAAGCCAGGAGGACCCAGAAAGGGTGGGTGGGAAGAAATCGGGCCCTGGATGTAAAGCAAGGCTGTGACAACCGGATAGGCACCTTTTCCCCTTTCATTGAGAAGTAGAATCTATTTGGTAATTTCCCTAAGAAAAACCAGAACCTTTCTAATAGCCTGTCATTTGATGGAAGTGTCGATTCAGAATGAAATATGCTCCAATGTAGTAGGTGCGATAGTTCGAGAGAAAGTGACCCAAGGCTGGGCATGGATAGAAGCGACGATGCGTTCACAAAATCGAGCATTGAGACCAACAATTTCCTACTTCAGAACAATCGCCACACACAAACAAGCTGAGGATAGCACAGGCACTGTGCCGACGAGTCTTTCCCCGCTAAGAATTTTGTCTGTGAATGTTGCTTTTTCAGGCTGTATCTGAGATTAAAGTTACATTTAAGGTCAGTCTATAATTTCTGAATTGCTGAAAATTAGCATATTAACGATGGCAGTAGCTCTGGAAAGTGGAGCGAGAGGACTGTTGCCTGCCATTTGGTAATTGAAATTTGATGGGTAAACTAATTACGACATTATTAACAAATAAATTACTTATTAATCTCAACCAATGTTGATCTTTGAAGTAAATACTGATGCCTTACATTGTGTACTTTCCTTTCCTGTTTTGAGCAATAGACACACCTAGATCCTCTTTTCAGCCTAGATTAAGAGGTGCAAACTAGGATAGTTACCTTTCTAAAAATACTTTCATATTAGCATGCAAAGCAAGCATTTTTTAACTGGTGCACCTTAGTTGGTTTTTCAAAGAGCAATATAAACAGCCTTCTCACAACAGTCTGGAACACAGACAAGGAAAGTTATAGCCTAAGCCTGGAGACACATCAGAAGAATGTCAATTCTATCTTCATTTATACCGGTTACTCATATGAGTTACTAAATGCTGGAATATATCCATTTGATGGATAGTCATTTAATGCTTAGCCACATAAAGCCTATTATACGGGACTAATCTTTAAACTAATTTAGGAAAAGAGGTTAAAAAAGGGATCATGTTAGCTTTCTAACTGCATAAAGGGAAAAGTTTCCTTGGAATATATCCCAAATTGTGATCAGTGGGTGGGAAGAAATCGGGCCCTGGATGTAAAGCAAGGCTGTGACAACCGGATAGGCACCTTTTCCCCTTTCATTGAGAAGTAGAATCTATTTGGTAATTTCCTAAGAAAACCAGAACCTTTCTAATAGCCTGTCATTTGATGGAAGTGTCGATTCAGAATGAAATATGCTCCAATGTAGTAGGTGCGATAGTTCGAGAGAAAGTGACCCAAGGCTGGGCATGGATAGAAGCGACGATGCGTTCACAAAATCGAGCATTGAGACCAACAATTTCCTACTTCAGAACAATCGCCACACACAAACAAGCTGAGGATAGCACAGGCACTGTGCCGACGAGTCTTTCCCCGCTAAGAATTTTGTCTGTGAATGTTGCTTTTTCAGGCTGTATCTGAGATTAAAGTTACATTTAAGGTCAGTCTATAATTTCTGAATTGCTGAAAATTAGCATATTAACGATGGCAGTAGCTCTGGAAAGTGGAGCGAGAGGACTGTTGCCTGCCATTTGGTAATTGAAATTTGATGGGTAAACTAATTACGACATTATTAACAAATAAATTACTTATTAATCTCAACCAATGTTGATCTTTGAAGTAAATACTGATGCCTTACATTGTGTACTTTCCCTTTCCTGTTTTGAGCAATAGACACACCTAGATCCTCTTTTCAGCCTAGATTAAGAGGTGCAAACTAGGATAGTTACCTTTCTAAAAATACTTTCATATTAGCATGCAAAGCAAGCATTTTTTAACTGGTGCACCTTAGTTGGTTTTTCAAAGAGCAATATAAACAGCCTTCTCACAACAGTCTGGAACACAGACAAGGAAAGTTATAGCCTAAGCCTGGAGACACATCAGAAGAATGTCAATTCTATCTTCATTTATACCGGTTACTCATATGAGTTACTAAATGCTGGAATATATCCATTTGATGGATAGTCATTTAATGCTTAGCCACATAAAGCCTATTATACGGGACTAATCTTTAAACTAATTTAGGAAAAGAGGTTAAAAAAGGGATCATGTTAGCTTTCTAACTGCAATCACCCTCAAGTGGTACAAAGAGGTTTTCCACATTTGAAGAGAGACATCCATCGACATGGGGCACCCTAAAAATTTGTACAAATGAAATCTAAACCACAGACAGAAATCAACACTGTTATCTTTAGACATCCTCTCTAGACTCAGGGAAACAGCTAGCCTGTGATAGAGATGCTGAAACCCATAGTTCTGTACTGCAAGGAAAAATTATATATATAACATGAATAATACATACATACATAAAGTAATTAGCAAAACTGGACTCACTAAGCTTCAGGGAAGAAAAGACATGACGAGGAAATCTTGCCTCCCTCCTCGCCTCATCAGACTAGGGTTTAGCCATGTCTGTTCAGTATTATTTACAGACACTAAAACACAAAATTCATGTAGTTTAGCCTCAGAACCCTCTACTGAGTTTCTATTTTAAAGTATTAATGAGGCACTGTTTTGTATATGGTTAGCCTAAACGAGTTAACTGCGCCTGTGTTTCACGTGGCTCTGTTACTTTAGGAAGATGGGCTTACACAGAATCCCCCCAAGGCCTGTAACTTGTCTTTGTGGTTCGTATCATAAACACAAACGGAGCCAGGACCACCAAGTGTTATCTCGCACACCGACATTTTGACATTTTACTGCAAGATTTATGGCTGTAATAAACAATCTCAGTACCTTTTCTGATCCTTCCACAATCTCTCTTTGCAAGCCATAGCATCATTCCATTGAATCAAATAATCTTTTGAAAAAACAAAACAAACAAAAAATACTCCTGCCTTCACATGAGATCCGAGACACCAACATAAAGCCAGGAAGAAACTAACTCAATGAATAAATAAACTGAAGTTTACCAGCAGCATCTCACCCCCCAAAAAAGATGGGATGCCCTGGGGGGAATTCCCCAGCCCGAGATGAACGATTTCAGAGAAACTGGTAAGCCTGGAGACACATCAGTCATTTATTTTTTGGCTTAGCCGAATATATCCATTTGATGGATAGTCATTTAATGTTTAAAATTATACGGGACTAATCTTTAAACTAATTTAGGAAAAGAGGTTAAAAAAGGGATCATGTTAGCTTTCTAACTGCAATCACCCTCAAGTGGTACAAAGAGGTTTTCCACATTTGAAGAGAGACATCCATCGACATGGGGCACCCTAAAAATTTGTACAAATGAAATCTAAACCACAGACAGAAATCAACACTGTTATCTTTAGACATCCTCTCTAGACTCAGGGAAACAGCTAGCCTGTGATAGAGATGCTGAAACCCATAGTTCTGTACTGCAAGGAAAAATTATATATATAACATGAATAATACATACATACATAAAGTAATTAGCAAAACTGGACTCACTAAGCTTCAGGGAAGAAAAGACATGACGAGGAAATCTTGCCTCCCTCCTCGCCTCATCAGACTAGGGTTTAGCCATGTCTGTTCAGTATTATTTACAGACACTAAAACACAAAATTCATGTAGTTTAGCCTCAGAACCCTCTACTGAGTTTCTATTTTAAAGTATTAATGAGGCACTGTTTTGTATATGGTTAGCCTAAACGAGTTAACTGCGCCTGTGTTTCACGTGGCTCTGTTACTTTAGGAAGATGGGCTTACACAGAATCCCCCCAAGGCCTGTAACTTGTCTTTGTGGTTCAGATTACAAACACAAACGGAGCCAGGACCACCAAGTGTTATCTCGCACACCGACATTTTGACATTTTACTGCAAGATTTATGGCTGTAATAAACAATCTCAGTACCTTTTCTGATCCTTCCACAATCTCTCTTTGCAAGCCATAGCATCATTCCATTGAATCAAATAATCTTTTGAAAAAACAAAACAAACAAAAAATACTCCTGCCTTCACATGAGATCCGAGACACCAACATAAAGCCAGGAAGAAACTAACTCAATGAATAAATAAACTGAAGTTTACCAGCAGCATCTCACCCCCCAAAAAAGATGGGATGCCCTGAAATCAAGCAGAGAGAGAGCGTGCTAATCTTCGCACACCAACTGGCTCCAGTCCCAAGCAGGGTGAAAGCGTTATCCTTTTCTAGAGAAACTGGTAAGCACATTTGCTCCTTTCCACGTGCAGGGATAACATATATTCCTAACAAAAGCTTTCTTAAAATCCCATTAAGTGAAATAACTTTCCATCATGTCCTCGAATCCCAAATGGAGAAGGAAAGCGAAGGGAGTCCAAGGGAGAGAGAGGGTGCGAGAGAGGCAGTGTTTTGCAGCCTAGTTTGAATCTGATTTGAATCATTTTGAATATATTTGGATCAGCCTTCCCTCTTGAATGCAACCCTGTCCTAAGTTTCAAAGTGACCGAACAGTGACACCGTGTGCATTTTGTTTCTTATTAATCTTATACATTGACAGTCTTTGTTAAATCACAAGGCGCGCCCTTCACCAGCCGACATTTTCATATTTGTTAGACGCGCTGACCTGAAGTTCACCTCGGCCTTGGACTTTGCGCTTCTAAAAGGTCTATACAGTGTCTTTTAGAGAGCAGGGTGCTTTGCCCAGGTCACTCCTTCTCAGGGAAAACCAAGGCGGGTGTGTGTGTGTGCGGGGTAAAGGAAATGTAAACGTTATGGACTGTATTGACTGTATTTCTCCTTTGTTCTCTAGAGCAAGAGTCCCCCAGACTGCTCCCTATCTGAAGCATGTCTCTGGAGTGCATAGGAGGACTGAATTTCAAAATGCCTGATGGTGCCTTTCTAGGGCTTCTCCCCACCTATACTGGGAATCAGATGTTGGAAAAGAATCTTTGATCAGTCATTGGATCCATCAATTGTTTGGGGCAATTTCCTTAACAGTAGTTTATACTAATGAACACAATCCAGGCATAAAGCATATTAAACTCATATTTAGTTTCCATTGAATCAAATAATCTTTTGAAAAAACAAAACAAACAAAAAATACTCCTGCCTTCACATGAGATCCGAGACACCAACATAAAGCCAGGAAGAAACTAACTCAATGAATAAATAAACTGAAGTTTACCAGCAGCATCTCACCCCCCAAAAAAGATGGGATGCCCTGAAATCAAGCAGAGAGAGAGCGTGCTAATCTTCGCACACCAACTGGCTCCAGTCCCAAGCAGGGTGAAAGCGTTATCCTTTTCTAGAGAAACTGGTAAGCACATTTGCTCCTTTCCACGTGCAGGGATAACATATATTCCTAACAAAAGCTTTCTTAAAATCCCATTAAGTGAAATAACTTTCCATCATGTCCTCGAATCCCAAATGGAGAAGGAAAGCGAAGGGAGTCCAAGGGAGAGAGAGGGTGCGAGAGAGGCAGTGTTTTGCAGCCTAGTTTGAATCTGATTTGAATCATTTTGAATATATTTGGATCAGCCTTCCCTCTTGAATGCAACCCTGTCCTAAGTTTCAAAGTGACCGAACAGTGACACCGTGTGCATTTTGTTTCTTATTAATCTTATACATTGACAGTCTTTGTTAAATCACAAGGCGCCCTTCACCAGCCGACATTTTCATATTTGTTAGACGCGCTGACCTGAAGTTCACCTCGGCCTTGGACTTTGCGCTTCTAAAAGGTCTATACAGTGTCTTTTAGAGAGCAGGGTGCTTTGCCCAGGTCACTCCTTCTCAGGGAAAACCAAGGCGGGTGTGTGTGTGTGCGGGGTAAAGGAAATGTAAACGTTATGGACTGTATTGACTGTATTTCTCCTTTGTTCTCTAGAGCAAGAGTCCCCCAGACTGCTCCCTATCTGAAGCATGTCTCTGGAGTGCATAGGAGGACTGAATTTCAAAATGCCTGATGGTGCCTTTCTAGGGCTTCTCCCCACCTATACTGGGAATCAGATGTTGGAAAAGAATCTTTGATCAGTCATTGGATCCATCAATTGTTTGGGGCAATTTCCTTAACAGTAGTTTATACTAATGAACACAATCCAGGCATAAAGCATATTAAACTCATATTCAGATTAGATACACATTTTAACCAGGATTGTATGAGAGGCCTTAAGATTAAAATCCTCCAAATAAAAAAAGAGTAAGCACTCTAAAAGCAATAACTTCTGCAGATACCTTTTCTTTGACATGAAAAACTAGCTAAGAGGTGTCTGTGATTATTGAAGCTGATATGTTCCTAAGGTGTGGCACGTTTTTAACCAATAACACAGCAACAAGGTTTTCTCAAAGAGACACAGTTCTCTTGGTGACTCATAGAGGGGCTTTCCACTTTCTTCACTGGCCCAGATGTGGTGAAGTGTTCACTGCTGTGACAGCCGTCACCACGGCTGTTCCCCTTCCTCTCTTCTCATCTGGCACACCCCCATTTGGCTTCAAGCTCTTGGCCAGAGTGAAAACTTTACACATGGCACAGTGGAAGCAATCTGACTACTTCCACGAAGGCAGTGTTTGGGAAATATTTCCTTAGCTGGCACCAGCAAATCCAATCAACCAAATTACAGTGGGATGATCTTAAATGTCGCTGCAAAGGTCTATATTCTGAGTAGTTGAATTAGCTTATCTCCAAATTTAAAAGAAAAACCTAACAAAAAATTTTTATCTTTCTCTCCTCTGTTTCCCTTCATAGATTACATGAAGATCAAGACATAGAAAAGGAAAGTATGTCCCCCAGAAAATAGATGTTAATGGCAACAACACTTGGGGTTAACATGAGTGCGTGAAAAATAAAATATTGTTTAGCTCTCCAGCTGCAAGGCACACTCGAGGCATGGTTCCAGTTGGCTTCCCTCACACACTATTCCCTTTCTTTCCTACTTCCCCGCCCTCCCTCCTTCACTTGCTTCGCCCCTCCTTAGCTTTTATTCCAAATGTATTTTTAAGGATTATTTTCTGAAGAACAGAAATCTGTCTCAGTGGTCGCATGAAGTGGTCTGGCATTTGTGGATTCCATCTTTCAAATGGCATATTATTTACAGTTTATTCACCCATAAATTGCAGTTTATCTTCAATTGAAAAAATCGAGTCAAAAGGGCACTCTAATATATGAACACAATCCAGGCATAAAGCATATTAAACTCATATTCAGATTAGATACACATTTTAACCAGGATTGTATGAGAGGCCTTAAGATTAAAATCCTCCAAATAAAAAGAGTAAGCACTCTAAAAGCAATAACTTCTGCAGATACCTTTTCTTTGACATGAAAAACTAGCTAAGAGGTGTCTGTGATTATTGAAGCTGATATGTTCCTAAGGTGTGGCACGTTTTTAACCAATAACACAGCAACAAGGTTTTCTCAAAGAGACACAGTTCTCTTGGTGACTCATAGAGGGGCTTTCCACTTTCTTCACTGGCCCAGATGTGGTGAAGTGTTCACTGCTGTGACAGCCGTCACCACGGCTGTTCCCCTTCCTCTCTTCTCATCTGGCACACCCCCATTTGGCTTCAAGCTCTTGGCCAGAGTGAAAACTTTACACATGGCACAGTGGAAGCAATCTGACTACTTCCACGAAGGCAGTGTTTGGGAAATATTTCCTTAGCTGGCACCAGCAAATCCAATCAACCAAATTACAGTGGGATGATCTTAAATGTCGCTGCAAAGGTCTATATTCTGAGTAGTTGAATTAGCTTATCTCCAAATTTAAAAGAAAAACCTAACAAAAATTTTCATCTTTCTCTCCTCTGTTTCCCTTCATAGATTACATGAAGATCAAGACATAGAAAAGGAAAGTATGTCCCCCAGAAAATAGATGTTAATGGCAACAACACTTGGGGTTAACATGAGTGCGTGAAAAATAAAATATTGTTTAGCTCTCCAGCTGCAAGGCACACTCGAGGCATGGTTCCAGTTGGCTTCCCTCACACACTATTCCCTTTCTTTCCTACTTCCCCGCCCTCCCTCCTTCACTTGCTTCGCCCCTCCTTAGCTTTTATTCCAAATGTATTTTTAAGGATTATTTTCTGAAGAACAGAAATCTGTCTCAGTGGTCGCATGAAGTGGTCTGGCATTTGTGGATTCCATCTTTCAAATGGCATATTATTTACAGTTTATTCACCCATAAATTGCAGTTTATCTTCAATTCAGTGTAGGGTTAACAATAAGGATTAAGAAAACCTTTTAACAATAATAATATTTTCCTGGTACCAATAAGCATTTTCTCACTGATGGAGAGGCGGGGATCCTGTCCCTTATGGAGGGGTTCCACTTCCTTTCTCCCTTCACAGTTCTTGGCATGTAGTAGGTGGAAGTTTCAGAAAAAACATTCAGTGTTTGAAAATGGCAAAGGATACATTTTGCAAGCTCTACCTGTGCTTGCCCTTGTTCTCACACACTTTAGGGATCATTATAGGTACTAAAAAGGAAAAAAAAATTGGCTAATCAACATCACAGTTTTCAAATTAAGGAAGTTTCCTTCCCTGTTCTCTTCCCTTTGAAGATATGAATGGAACATTGGCAACTTCCTACATAATTTTCAAAGGTCCACTAATGAATTCCTAGCTTTGTTATTTTGTAACAAACCCACAGATTCCTGGATTCTCCAGCATCTAAGTGTTGGTGTTTCAGTAATCTATGCCTATTTACCTGCTGTTCTTCCCTGAGAATGGGAGCAATAATTCAAGATGAAATACAGCATGTATTACTCCTGAAAAGAGGAATTTTCTATCCTTCCCTTCGTAATTGAGGTCATTCAACCACTAGGGTTCACCTGGAGTCCATACCGTGATACACGCGTCACTCCGAGCCATTTTATCTTTTGTGCTGATAGTCAAGATCGCAGCTCTAACATTGACATCAAACTCTGTCTGGGCAGATGACGAAGAGTGCTGCACAATGTAAACTTTTGACCCTCAACTTTTTGACCTGCAGTTACAACCACAAAGATACACAAAGCTGCGCCTCTTCTTTCAAGGGGAAGCCTCCCCCACCCGAGGAGTTAAGGCTGCCCTGCTTCTACCACTGCCTTTTGGAATAAGAGGGGTGAATTGGATTTGTGTGTGTGTGTGTGTGTGTGTGTTTGTGACTGTATTTCCTGTCCAATCGGCCTCCTGCCTCTTTTTGTCATCACTTAAATAGGAATGAGATTATTTGCAAATCCACTCATCATTATATTTACTAGGAAAATCTGGAGCAGGAAACATTGGCGAGGGGACCCTAACAAAAAGTAAATGAAGAAAGAACAAGGAAGATGGGGTGAAAACAGGCAATGGGAGCTGGAGACTTTTCCTTTATTTAAAAATAAAGACGCAGCCCTGATTGTTGGGAGAGCTGGCCCAGGCAGGAGTTGACTGTGAACTTGTACTAAAGCGTGCTCTGCTGGCGAGTCCTAGGGTGTGCAGATTTATCTTCTCTGCATTTACTTAACCCGGCAGTGAACTGCACGGGCGTCATTTGTTAGGCGATGACAGACTTCACCTCCAGCAAAGGCTGCTTCACAAAATCGCAATAATTACCCAATAACCTTCATAACAAATATTATTATTGAAAAGATCGGTTTATGGGGAGGGGGACTGGTGGGAGAAAGGCAGCTTTCTTTACAGAAAACACCAGATAAAACAGACCTAGCCAGATCCTCCAGTCCTGGGATTGAGAATGGCTAGGACTGTGGCTCCCCTTTCTTTGGTGGGTGGGACGCTAGGCAGACCCCCTGAGCCCGGTCTGGAAGCCCTGGTTATACTTTTGTCATTGTCTAGAAAGACGTTCTGCCTTAGAAGCCAAAGCGATGGCGCCCAAAGGTTCTGCACTCTCCATGGTGGGGAAACCTCAGGCTGACTGCAGAGCGAAGATGGGGAAGAGGCTCTGAAGGGCATCTTTTAAGCTACAAGGGTTGTGTTCTTCTTTAATAACCTATCTTTTAGGATGTAATTTGCACTCCCCTTACTAATTGTTTGGATATAATACTCTTCACATCTCAACAAATGAACATGGCTCCGTTTCTGGTAGAAAATTCTGTCTTGCTCTCTCAGAGCTGCCAACAATGAAGCAGAAGGAAAGAGCAGCGGGGAGAAAAAGGCATCTTGGCGTACTGTTGTGAAATTATACCATGGAAACCCTAACAGACCCCTAAGGAAGTGTGACCAGAAGCTTCCTATTATATTTATAGTTCAGGAAATATTGTCTCTTCAGCTTGTAGAAACAAACGGGCCCCGGCACATTTCGGATGCCTTCTCCTTTTACAAGGCTAGGAGCTCAGACACTGCAGTCACCCTCTGAAGCTAGATGTCTTCATAAAGCCCTCGGTGGGACAGAGATATTTTTTTACCCCCCTAGGTAAGTTCCTCTCCAAAAACAACCCAAAAGGATGCACAAGAAAAAAAAAAAAAACTTATCCACAAAACAAGCAGATAACCAGCCATCCTCTTTCCTATGCTTCCTATGAAAATAGGAAAAAAAATTCCTCCAGTAACACTCACATAGGTCTGACTAGATGCTGAGTTTTCTAGAAAGTCATTTAACCCTGTGTGAGTTGGCCTGTTCTTTTAACCTCTAAAGTTTTATGATGATTACAATAGACAGAAATAAGCCAGCTGACAATATTTATAGCGTGTAATATTTTTAATGCATGGGAAAGAGTCTCTCATATTGTGTGATGCTCGTCCAAAGGCCTCTCTGCCCATTCCCACACCCCAGGGTGGGAGGTGACCAGGGAGGAGGCTGGACACTTCCTCCAGACAAGTCACCTAAATGAACCTGCCAGGAGCCCTATCACTCTTTTTTCTGCCACGAATTTTAGTTACCAAGAAATCACTCAAGCAAAATCACCAAGTGAGTAACTAAAATAAAACCTTAATCCCGTATTTTCCAGTAAAGAATCCGAAGCTCAGAGCAGCAGAATGAACACTCCAGAATTCTCACCAACACATAAAATAATAAAATAAAGCCCAAATAAAATTAATATTCTGGCTCCCACTAAACTGTAGACACATCTTCCTAAGTGCTGACCCATCAAGATCAATGCTCACTTTAACAGGTTACACAAAACGACTTGAGAGACTCACCCTGCCACCATTCTGGACCTCTGAATTTGGGGACATCTGTGGGACTTAGGTTGAGCTTAAGTGTCCTCTGCACAACAAAGTTTGTGGAAATTCCAAATCTACACTTGAAATGTTTTCACTTTAAGGACTTAGGAAATATCTTTACCAATTAACACTTGCAGAAAACTACCTAGTTAGATCCTAAGAAGAAAAGCATTTGGAGAGAGAAGATCTCAATTTCTGTTTCATTTCTGAGTTGGAAGATTTGGCTTAGTTCTACATCTCCGGATGGAGGAAAACTGCTAGATCCCTGTGGGTACCCATTCAGAGAACGACCCCAGGCCAGGCCACAGGGTCCCCAGTCATGGCTTAGCCACTGAAGAATGGAGGGGGTTGGGACCAGAAAGGGTGTCTGAGACCAACCTGGAACTGTACCCAGGAAAAATTTATCTCACCCATTGGTGCAATTTGGGAACTTGAAAATAGGAAAAAAAATTCCTCCAGTAACACTCACATAGGTCTGACTAGATGCTGAGTTTTCTAGAAAGTCATTTAACCCTGTGTGAGTTGGCCTGTTCTTTTAACCTCTAAAGTTTTATGATGATTACAATAGACAGAAATAAGCCAGCTGACAATATTTATAGCGTGTAATATTTTTAATGCATGGGAAAGAGTCTCTCATATTGTGTGATGCTCGTCCAAAGGCCTCTCTGCCCATTCCCACACCCCAGGGTGGGAGGTGACCAGGGAGGAGGCTGGACACTTCCTCCAGACAAGTCACCTAAATGAACCTGCCAGGAGCCCTATCACTCTTTTTTCTGCCACGAATTTTAGTTACCAAGAAATCACTCAAGCAAAATCACCAAGTGAGTAACTAAAATAAAACCTTAATCCCGTATTTTCCAGTAAAGAATCCGAAGCTCAGAGCAGCAGAATGAACACTCCAGAATTCTCACCAACACATAAAATAATAAAATAAAGCCCAAATAAAATTAATATTCTGGCTCCCACTAAACTGTAGACACATCTTCCTAAGTGCTGACCCATCAAGATCAATGCTCACTTTAACAGGTTACACAAAACGACTTGAGAGACTCACCCTGCCACCATTCTGGACCTCTGAATTTGGGGACATCTGTGGGACTTAGGTTGAGCTTAAGTGTCCTCTGCACAACAAAGTTTGTGGAAATTCCAAATCTACACTTGAAATGTTTTCACTTTAAGGACTTAGGAAATATCTTTACCAATTAACACTTGCAGAAAACTACCTAGTTAGATCCTAAGAAGAAAAGCATTTGGAGAGAGAAGATCTCAATTTCTGTTTCATTTCTGAGTTGGAAGATTTGGCTTAGTTCTACATCTCCGGATGGAGGAAAACTGCTAGATCCCTGTGGGTACCCATTCAGAGAACGACCCCAGGCCAGGCCACAGGGTCCCCAGTCATGGCTTAGCCACTGAAGAATGGAGGGGGTTGGGACCAGAAAGGGTGTCTGAGACCAACCTGGAACTGTACCCAGGAAAAATTTATCTCACCCATTGGTGCAATATTGGGAACTGTTTTGGAAATCATAGATTATGTAAATTTCCTGGGATCAAACAGAAAGAGCAGCTAACAAAAGAAAGGCGGAAATCTCCTACTGACAAAACGACCAATTTCTTCCCTAAACTACCCTTTATGATCTGTGAGGAAAAACAACCTAATGGCTCTGGGGACTTTTAAGTTGGGCATTGAAGACACCTCGATTTCCCTCCAAACTTTAGAGCACAGTTTGGGAGAGTTTCCCTGTATATTGAAAGGGGATAAATTTCTCTAATCTTTAGTGCTATCTACGGGGATGCTTAAGTTGCCTTTTGAGGGTCCTGTGCCTACATGTTTTAATTGTACAAAGGAGGAGAGGAGAAGGGAAGAAGAGAGGGCGAAGAAAGGCAAGGCGGAAGAAAAGAAAGCGGTGTAACTCCTTTCATTTAAACTGGGGATTCAAAGACTAAAGTTAAATCCGGTCATAAAGTTTATTGCTTCAGACTCACAGGCGGGTGAGAACAATCTCACCGAAATAAAAAGAACGTGCAAGCAAACAAGGTTCAGGGCCTGGTCCCGGGTAAGGGAGGAGGGGGGTGCTGAGCCCTCCCCTAGGTGGGGACCCGAGGTCCCCAGCGCCCCGCGGGCGCCCGCGGCCTAGGCTTGGCCTGGCAGCCCCTGGGCCCAGCCTGGAGGTGCGACCCGCGCCCGACCGGCCTCTGCCACCCTCGGGTTCTCCGGAGTCAGCCCGCGACCTGGCCCCGAAGGTCGCCGCCTCGATTCAGTGCTGCCAAATGACCCCGGCCCGCGAAGACGTATAGCCACAGCCCCGTAAGAAATCCCGCCAGAGTTCTCCTTGGCCCTCCTCGGGCCTTTCTTTCAAACTCCGCAGCGCGCCCCAGTGCAACACGGCCTCGGCGCCCGCGGCCGGCGCCCCCGTGCTCCCAGCCCCCCCACCCAGGGCTCCGCAGACCCCGCAAAGCCCGGCCCGCCAGCCCCGGGATGGGGCGACCCTGCCCCGTCTCCGCACATAGGCCCACTTGCACACAAAAATCATCTTTTTTGCACGCCGGCGAGAGCAGCTGGGGCAGCAATTAAAGTTAGGCCTGGGGATGCGGCGCGGCCAAAGGCGCCCTGCCCCGTGGTGCCTCCGAAGCTGGTTCCTGGCGCTGCTTATTTGGGTAGAGGGAAAGTGTGCTCTCCCCTCTGGACTTCGGAGGCAAACTCAGAGTTATGGAGCCAGGGAGAGAAAGAGAGTGAGAAAGAAAGCTGGAGAAAGAAAGTTTTCAGAGTACAAATAAACTTGAAAGCGCTCAGGGGGCGAGCTTACCTTAACTCGGAAGTAGCCATTTTTCAGAGAGTTTTGAGAACTTGTGGTTTGGACACTTCTGGACCTAAAACTGACAATTTGAATGACCAGGCAGCACACGTAGCCTGCAAAAGAGTCAAATGGAGTCCAGCGTCAGTGAGATTATATGTTATGTGGTATATAATGTTGGATGTCAACTCCCCAAAACCATAAAACTTACTTTAATGGCCCCACGTGACGTTTTATAGCCAGTGAGCCGATCTGTCTGTGCTATGGATGATTTTACGATCTAATTCATAGACAAAACCCTATTCATTTGGCACCCAAATGTCATATAGCCGGAACTGGGGCTTATAAAGTTTACTGTTTTATAACTTTTAAAAGGAAAGACGGCATCAGAGTAAGCAGTCGGTAAATGTGCAAATCTCTAGTTGCGCTTTAGCTGCTCTGAGGAGTTTCCCAATCGAGCTAGGATGGGGTAAGTACCTTCCATTTGTAGCAAATTAATTGTAGCAAAAGAAGCCAACTGGGTTCAGGAGGGCGAGGAGTGGGAAAGGGTGCCTGGGTGGGTTAAGGGCAGAGGGTCTCGGGGCCACAACTTGACATAAGTAGCCTTTTCAGCAAGTGGAGGCCTAGGGTGGCCTTAGGAGAGAAGGCAGCATCTGTGTGGGCCCCTGAGGGCCGCTAACAAAGCCCTGGGTTTTTCTCCTTTCTCTCTTCCTCTTTTTTTTTTTTTTGGTACCCAGTCAGTTAACTTGGTTTCCTCAGAGATGCGCAGGTTGAACTCAGGCTTTGCAAGCACCTAAGGCTTTTCTACCTCCTGCCCTGAACTCTCCGCTGGGTCCAGGTTAGGGAGGCCATGGGGGTCAGGGCGTGGGTCTGAGGTCCCCTTGCACTAGCAGGCTGTTCAGGTGGCCTCAGACTCACTGCCTCCCAGCATCAGACAGACAGAAGAGCAGAAAGAGCCGCTTGCTCTTTGGCACAAAGCAGACCAAGAGAACTTACAATAGAAAGTTTATTTTTTGTTTCCAGTCAGTATTTTTTTCCTTAAAAACAAATACCAAAAAAAAAAAAAGAAAAAAAAAAGCTGATCACAGTTTGCTTAAACAGCCAGACTTGGACAATATTTGTACCATTTTTCGGGTTTTGAGAACTTGTGGTTTGGACACTTCTGGACCTAAAACTGACAATTTGAATGACCAGGCAGCACACGTAGCCTGCAAAAGAGTCAAATGGAGTCCAGCGTCAGTGAGATTATATGTTATGTGGTATATAATGTTGGATGTCAACTCCCCAAAACCATAAAACTTACTTTAATGGCCCCACGTGACGTTTTATAGCCAGTGAGCCGATCTGTCTGTGCTATGGATGATTTTACGATCTAATTCATAGACAAAACCCTATTCATTTGGCACCCAAATGTCATATAGCCGGAACTGGGGCTTATAAAGTTTACTGTTTTATAACTTTTAAAAGGAAAGACGGCATCAGAGTAAGCAGTCGGTAAATGTGCAAATCTCTAGTTGCGCTTTAGCTGCTCTGAGGAGTTTCCCAATCGAGCTAGGATGGGGTAAGTACCTTCCATTTGTAGCAAATTAATTGTAGCAAAAGAAGCCAACTGGGTTCAGGAGGGCGAGGAGTGGGAAAGGGTGCCTGGGTGGGTTAAGGGCAGAGGGTCTCGGGGCCACAACTTGACATAAGTAGCCTTTTCAGCAAGTGGAGGCCTAGGGTGGCCTTAGGAGAGAAGGCAGCATCTGTGTGGGCCCCTGAGGGCCGCTAACAAAGCCCTGGGTTTTTCTCCTTTCTCTCTTCCTCTTTTTTTTTTTTTTTGGTACCCAGTCAGTTAACTTGGTTTCCTCAGAGATGCGAGGTTGAACTCATGCTTTGCAAGCACCTAAGGCTTTTCTACCTCCTGCCCTGAACTCTCCGCTGGGTCCAGGTTAGGGAGGCCATGGGGGTCAGGGCGTGGGTCTGAGGTCCCCTTGCACTAGCAGGCTGTTCAGGTGGCCTCAGACTCACTGCCTCCCAGCATCAGACAGACAGAAGAGCAGAAAGAGCCGCTTGCTCTTTGGCACAAAGCAGACCAAGAGAACTTACAATAGAAAGTTTATTTTTTGTTTCCAGTCAGTATTTTTTTCCTTAAAAACAAATACCAAAAAAAAAAAAAGAAAAAAAAAAGCTGATCACAGTTTGCTTAAACAGCCAGACTTGGACAATATTTGTAACTTTGTTCACAAAAACATACATCACTGAAGCTGCGCTTATAAGAGCCACTTCCAGAGTTCGTGCAAAGGGTCCTACAAAGGCACGCAGGGACACACCGCTCAGAGTCACAGTTTTCGTCACAGAGTCACTAGTCACTACACGTCAAACAAGTTAAGTTGTGTCTCATCAAGTCACCTCTACAACAGCATTAATTACACAAGGAATATAGGTAGTTTGAATAAAAATATCTTTAACAGCTTGGAGCTATGGAGACAGGAACACGTCCACTCACATGCACAGTGAAACAACTGGAGTGCAGCACACAACATTGGCACTAAACGAGGTCGAAGGGGGACTTTTTCGTGTGTTTTTTTCTCTTTTCTTTTTTTTGTTATAGTTACTTCAAGTAACACAGCTTGCTTCATATAAATAAGTTAAAACATCTATTTTTTTTTTTCTTCAAGACAAAGCCATTCAGGACAAAGAGATGAACAGAAAGCAGATCTACTTATACAGGCGCTATAATGGCAATAAACAGGCTCATGATTCAAAGATGATAGGGCAAGGAGAACAGGGCTTCTTCACAGAAGGAACACAAGGGAGTTTCAGAAAGTCACCTTAGTACTGACACTACGCGGGTTCCGCTAACACTGCTCAGTACTTTAAACGCTCAAATACTCAGGGGCGGAAGGCCCCTCCCGCCGCGGCCATGCTCATGCTTTTCAGCTTATTATCTTTTTTCCACTTCATTCTCCGGTTTTGGAACCAGATTTTAATTTGTCTCTCGGAGAGGCAAAGAGCATGTGCTATTTCAATCCTTCTTCGGCGGGTCAGGTAGCGGTTGAAGTGGAACTCCTTCTCCAGCTCCAGGGTCTGGTAGCGCGTGTAGGCCGTTCGGGCCCTTTTGCCTTCCGGGCCGCCTATGTTGTCTGCAACAGAAAAGCCAGTGGTTTAGCCACCCACGCCTCAGCCTCTGGCTACCAAAATCCGCCAGCTGGACCTGCCAGGGCCCTGAACAGGGAACTGGGGAGAAAAGCTCAACAAGTCCTCCCTCCTCGCCCGCCCACTCCTCCCGAATTCCCTTCCCTCTTCCTTTCTAGAGAGAAAACAATACGGTCTGGACTCGGGCAACAATCGGCCCAGCCGAGGCTGGAGTCGCGTCCCGGAGGATCGCCCGGCTTTCCCTCGGCCCTCTCTTGCCCTCTGGCCCCGCTGCCGGCGCCCCGAGGCGGGGCCCAGCCCTCGGAGGCTGCCCAGCACTCAGAAACCCACCGAAGCCAGGCCCTTTTCTGTGCGCCCAAGTGGCCTCCGGGTCACCCGCTCTGAAACTTCCAGCCCCGCGAGCCGCCTCCTGTTCCTGCCTGCACGCTTGGGGCGTCTTTCTTTCTTTTTCCCCCCCTTTCCCTTCCTGCTCTTCCTCCTGCCCCCAAACTTCAGAATCCCGCCAGCTCTCGCCTCAATTATTCCCCCCAAGCCCCTTTTCGGGGACTCTAATTAGTAACGCTGTTTCCCCAGCGTAGCCCTCCTCATAAATTATCCGCCCTGAAAGTAACACAGCTTGCTTCATATAAATAAGTTAAAACATCTATTTTTTTTCTTCAAGACAAAGCCATTCAGGACAAAGAGATGAACAGAAAGCAGATCTACTTATACAGGCGCTATAATGGCAATAAACAGGCTCATGATTCAAAGATGATAGGGCAAGGAGAACAGGGCTTCTTCACAGAAGGAACACAAGGGAGTTTCAGAAAGTCACCTTAGTACTGACACTACGCGGGTTCCGCTAACACTGCTCAGTACTTTAAACGCTCAAATACTCAGGGGCGGAAGGCCCCTCCCGCCGCGGCCATGCTCATGCTTTTCAGCTTATTATCTTTTTTCCACTTCATTCTCCGGTTTTGGAACCAGATTTTAATTTGTCTCTCGGAGAGGCAAAGAGCATGTGCTATTTCAATCCTTCTTCGGCGGGTCAGGTAGCGGTTGAAGTGGAACTCCTTCTCCAGCTCCAGGGTCTGGTAGCGCGTGTAGGCCGTTCGGGCCCTTTTGCCTTCCGGGCCGCCTATGTTGTCTGCAACAGAAAAGCCAGTGGTTTAGCCACCCACGCCTCAGCCTCTGGCTACCAAAATCCGCCAGCTGGACCTGCCAGGGCCCTGAACAGGGAACTGGGGAGAAAAGCTCAACAAGTCCTCCCTCCTCGCCCGCCCACTCCTCCCGAATTCCCTTCCCTCTTCCTTTCTAGAGAGAAAACAATACGGTCTGGACTCGGGCAACAATCGGCCCAGCCGAGGCTGGAGTCGCGTCCCGGAGGATCGCCCGGCTTTCCCTCGGCCCTCTCTTGCCCTCTGGCCCCGCTGCCGGCGCCCCGAGGCGGGGCCCAGCCCTCGGAGGCTGCCCAGCACTCAGAAACCCACCGAAGCCAGGCCCTTTTCTGTGCGCCCAAGTGGCCTCCGGGTCACCCGCTCTGAAACTTCCAGCCCCGCGAGCCGCCTCCTGTTCCTGCCTGCACGCTTGGGGCGTCTTTCTTTCTTTTTCCCCCCCTTTCCCTTCCTGCTCTTCCTCCTGCCCCCAAACTTCAGAATCCCGCCAGCTCTCGCCTCAATTATTCCCCCCAAGCCCCTTTTCGGGGACTCTAATTAGTAACGCTGTTTCCCCAGCGTAGCCCTCCTCATAAATTATCCGCCCTGACAAGCCCGATTCACGGCCCCTCCTGCCATCCTCTACCCCTCTGCGCCCTGCTCGGCTGGCCTGATCCGTGAGCGCGTTCCGAGGCACTGGGGCTCGATGTGTTGCTTTCTTTTTTCTTTTTTTTCCTTTTCCCCCTTTAAACGTCTAAACTTGCCTGGTTAGCAGCCCCTTTCCCCCGTATTTGCGAGCGCCCAGCGCTGCAGAGGAGAGGAGAAGGAAGAAGGAAGGCAGAGGAAGGGGAACGGCGGGGAGAGGCGCCAAAGGGCTGCGAGAGGCGAAACCAGGAGAGAGATGGGGAGAGAGAGGGCAGTAAAGAAGAGGGGGGGGGCACCGAGAGTCGCACCCCCGCGGTTGGATTTAGGAAAAAGCTGGCTTTACCATGACTTATGTGCAGCTTGCGCATCCAGGGATAGATCTGGGGTTGGGCGGGCGGCGCCGGGCTTGGCTCGCTCTGCGCGCTCGCCTGCTCGCTGCTGGCGGGGGCGTCCTCCTCGGCTCCGGACGCCGTGCCAACCCCCTCTCTGCTGCTGATGTGGGTGCTGCCGGCGTTGGCCGAGGCGCCGCTGGAGTTGCCCAGGGAGTTTTTCCCGCCGTGGTGGCTGTCGCTGCCGGGCGAAGGGGCCACGGCGGAGCAGGGCAGCGGGTCGGGCGGAGGCGAGTGCGTGGACGTGGCCGGCTGGCTGTACCTGGGCTCGGCGGGCGCCGCGCTGGCGCCGGCCGCGTAGCTGCGGGCGCGCTCCCCGGAGCCAAAGTGGCCGGAGCCCGAGCGGCCGACGCTGAGATCCATGCCATTGTAGCCGTAGCCGTACCTGCCGGAGTGCATGCTCGCCGAGTCCCTGAATTGCTCGCTCACGGAACTATGATCTCCATAATTATGCAACTGGTAGTCCGGGCCATTTGGATAGCGACCGCAAAATGAGTTTACAAAATAAGAGCTCATTTGTTTTTTGATATGTGTGCTTGATTTGTGGCTCGCGGTCGTTTGTGCGTCTATAGCACCCTTGCACAATTTATGATGAATTATGGAAATGACTGGGACATGTACTTGGTTCCCTCCTACGTAGGCACCCAAATATGGGGTACGACTTCGAATCACGTGCTTTTGTTGTCCAGTCGTAAATCCTGCCTGATGACCTCTAGAGGTAAACTCGTGCACTAATGGGGGAGTTGGGTGGAGGCGAGAGGGGTGGCGCGCGCGCCCCAGGCGCGTGCCCGCCGCCCGCCGCCGTCGTTCAGTCGGACTCGAGCGCCACCCGCTGGAGGCAGAGAGCATCGCTCCGCTTCCGACCCGGGGCTGCAAGGGCCGGGGTCGAATTGAGGTTACAGCCCATTATGGCAAAATTATTGCATTTCCCTCGCAGTTCCATTAGGATGTACCAATTGTGAGGCCGTCAGCTGCCGATCGCGTGCCCGGCGAGGATGCAGAGGACTGGGGGGAGATGGTGACTTGAATTTTATTTACAACTTTATTTCCCCGCTGTGCAGCCCCTCTTATTTTTGTTTGAGGTTGGGGTCGGTTCTGCCCGTCGCGCCCGCAGCTCTGAAATCTGAAAATACAGATATCACTTTTGGAGAAGGGGGAGGCCATTTAGCCAATTGGAGAAATAAATCCTACCCGCAGCAGCAGTTACAATTACGGCTCTGTTTTTGCGAGCACATGAGGGCCGGTGTCCCTGCCGCTCTTAAATGACAGGCGTCTATTAAAGATAGCTTTTGTGTAGTGTTTCTCCGAGGCGAGGTCAAATTCCATACACTTTTATAACCAGAGTCGATTTTTCTTTCGTGTAAATATGGTTCTCGTGTCATTAGTTTGCTATTTGATTTGCTTCGAGTATCCAGCGTGGAGAATCTTCACCACCCGGTCCCTTTCCTCGAGCCAACCGGGGCCCGAGTCGGAGGGTTCTCGGCGAACCCAGTGAGTGGGCCCAGGCTCCTGACAGTCACAGAAGCCGTCTGGGGCTGGGGATCCGTGGGCCGAATTATTAGGGTCTTGCTCAGACCTCCAGGAGCAAAACGAGGGCGCTAATGAAAGCATTTTGTGGCAGTGCCTAGTTCCTCCGCAGTTATCTTCCTGGGTTCTGAAAGACCAGCGTAAATCACGAATATAGCCTAAAGGCGAGGAGGGAGGTCTCCCCGCGGGAGGCCAGGCGTCTCAGGCGCCCCTGACGCGTTTGAAAACCGGGGCTCTCGCTGCTCCCACGGCGATGGGCCATCTCCTTAGGTCCTGAAAGCTGTTGTGAAGACAGCGCCGGAACTGTCAGAGGCGGGGAACCGGAATCCGGAGCTCCGAGCCTTCGGGAGCCCAGTCGCTCCCGGGGCTGTAAAGTTCCACCCGCGCCCAGGTTGGCCTGGGTGGGCTGAGGCTGCTTCTCTTCCACGGACGGCTGCGCGCAGGGCCGAGAGGCAACGCTCTCCTCGTCCCCCTTTGTTCCTCGCGCTTCCTCCTGTCTGGCGACGGCCTGGGAGGCCACGGCAGAGCTGGGGCCCCAGACCTGAGGCTCCCTCTTCCCAGTGGCCCGGGTTGATTTGGTGATGCCCTCTGGGACTTGGTGGCGGGGAACCGAGGCGGAAACGCCCAGACACCAAACGGAGCTCGGCCCCAAGTTTCCTTCCTCTCCAGCAACCCCGCGACCCGAGCTCAGGGGCGTGCAGGAGTGCTAATACAAGAGCCGGGGACGGATTCGGGGCGCTCCCGGAGATCCGATCTGGCTTAGGCGGCCTGGGAGATCGGGACTGCGTGTGCAGTGCGCCCCGCTCTACCACTGGGATTGGCTGGGTGGGGGATTTTTTTTTTCCTTATAAGAAATAAATGCTCAGGCGTTTGCAAAGCTCCGAGCACCCCTGAAGCTTCGAAAGCCCCCCTCCCCCGGATGAGAGCAGGCGGGAAGAAAAGTTGAGGAGCAGGCGAAGGCAAGGGGGCAAAGCCAAGGGAGGTTGCAGCGCGGGCCTGGTCCCTGCGCAGGGGTCTATTCGCCCGCCTTTGCCTCAGCGTCCTCCCCGCTGGGTTGTGTGGAATTGATGAGTTTATTTTCCTTTTTCCACTTCATGCGGCGGTTCTGGAACCAGATCTTGATCTGGCGCTCGGTGAGGCAGAGCGCGTTGGCGATCTCGATGCGGCGGCGCCGCGTCAGGTAGCGGTTGAAGTGGAACTCCTTCTCCAGCTCTAGCGTCTGGTAGCGCGTGTAGGTCTGGCGGCCTCGGCGCCCGTGACTGCCGTACACAGCACCTGCGGGCAGAAATGGCCGGGCGCCGGTAAGCCAGGATCCGGGCAGCCTGACCAGTTAGCCCCGAGCCCCGCGCCCGGCCTCGGGACTGGGACTGGAAACCACCCCCCTCTCCCACTATGTCTGGGGCCCGTAAGCAGACTGGATGGGAGGAGAGTGTTTCACACCAAGCGAGATGCTTTTCATCTAAAACAACCTGGGGTGGGAAATGACTGTTTTTGAAAAATCTGCTACTTCTTACAAGCAGAAGAATAGAACAACATTCTTAAATCAGGGCACCTAAGTCTGTTTTGTGGGAGCACAGTGTCTGCGTGTCTGGGAATGGGGAGTATGGAACCCTGTGAGTAAAGTCCACACTCCAAATCCAAATTCACACTCGAATCTCTGTGGAGATGTTACTGTGGCCAGCATATCAGGATATGGCCTAATATGCTGCGTTTTTGGAAAAATTTTAAATGGTCAGCCCTCTTAGATCTTTGCAAATGCCTTCCAATTGTATGGCCTTTCTGAGAAACACAGAGCTCTTAAAACACAAGTGGATTTTTTTTTTTCCACAAGTGGATTTTAAAGCAAAAGACCCTAAGTTTAAAAATCCACATTAGGCTCTGTCCTTCTCCAGGAATTCCCTGTGGAGTTTTTGGAAACCAGGGGCAAAGAGGTGGAGCTGCGGGCCATCTGGGGTTCCCACCATGTAGGACTCTGATGGGCTCTCTGCTCTGGTGCCACCAGGGCCCATGGGTTGGGGGCTTCCCCCAGGCTGGGTGTGTGAGACTCGTGCAGGGCCTCAGAAGGAGGCAGAAGTTGGCTGTGAGTGAGCAGTTGAGTGGAAGGGGGAGGAGGGGAGGGAGGAGAGAGCGGAAAAATCCTGAGGCTGGAGATGTGGCCCTCCAAGGCTTAGGGGAGACCATGCGAGGGGCCAAGTGGGGGGGCCTTTATCTAGATGGGTTTCTGAAGGGAAGAAAGGTGAGGAGGCTGGGAGGGAAAGGGGAGTTCTCAGGAGGAGTGCAGAAGGCCATGGAGGCTTGGGGATCTGAGCAGGGTGCTGCCAGGCTGCAGGGAGGGCAGCCCTCTCTCCCATCCAGACTTGCTCTCTCTTCAGACTGCCCCTGTCACTGGGTCTCACATCGGGACCCCCACACGCTCGCCTAAAGTGCCACCTTACCTGGACACTAGTCCCCTGCCTTCACTCTTCCACAGTTTGATTGCCCCATTGGGAATTTCTTTTTTTTAACCTCTTTTCGATTAAGCAAAGAAACTTTGTTCAGCCTTGCCTCCTTTCTTTCTGTTTCTTCTGTCTACTCTGTCTCCTCCTTCCTTCCTTCTTCCTTCTTTCCCTGCCTCCTTCCCCCTCTCCCTCCGCTCTCTTGGGGGGCTTAGAGGGAAACACCTTACCCGCGCAGGAGTTCATCCGCTGCATCCAGGGGTAAACAGGGCTCGTGTACTTCCGGTCGGTGCCTTCCTCATGGAGGGCTTTGCCAGGCACGCTGCTGCTGTCGGGTTTGTACTGCTGCTCGGGAGAAAAGTGCAGGTAGTCCCCGGGGCCCCTCTGCTTGCCACTGCCCGAGGGCGAGGCGCCACTGAGGTCCTTATCAGAATAGAAACATGAGGCCCCGTACTCGTAGGATGCCCGGTTGCAGGCCAGGACCGAGTTGGACTGTTGGTAGAAACAAGGTGAGGTGTACGTCTTGTCCGGGAGGCTCGACGCCCCGTATGAGGCCGGGAAGGGCCTCAGCGCGTCATAGCCGGCCGGGTAGAGGGGCAGCTGGCCCAAGAAGGAGTCCTGGCCGCTGGGCAGGCTCCCGGGGAAAGTGGGATTCACAAAATAAGAACTCATTTGCGCGCCCCTCTGCAGGACTGTGATTTGTTGTGTATTAGTACATCTGGCTATAACTATTAGTAGTCATCGAACTGGTTTGTTTCTGGATGGCCGAACGCCAAAAGCGACAGCAGCAAATCGCACCAGCTGACGCGGCGGCGGCCAATGGGAGCGAGCGCCGGAGCCCGCTCCCCGGGGACCGCGGCGACCGAGGCAGCAAAGTTACAAACAGCCCCCAGCCCGCCCGCCCGCCGCCCGCCCGGCAGATTAATGGGCGCGCACAGCCAGCCGGCCCGGCTCTCTTCCCGGACGCCCGCGGCGGGCACGGCCCGGGCAGGGGCGTGCGGATCGGGCTGGGTGGGGACACCCGCGTCCCGGCCGCCTCAAAGGCCCGGCCAGGCCGGCTCTTCCCTCTTCCCCTTTGGCCTTGTCGTATTTTGCTGGTTTTTCCTCTCCAAACAGGAAACCTGACAGCCCCGCGCCGGGAGGGGCGGTGACAAGGGTGGCTCTGCTCCGGGCCGGCCTGCCCCGAGTCTGCCCTCCCCCTGCACGCCTCTCCCGTGGGTGCGGGTCCCGGAGCTGGAGAAGGCTCTGAGAAAGCAGGCCTTCGCTCCACGTCCTCACTCCTGCGCCTTAGGAATCGGTGCATCACCGCCTTCCCTCTTTCCCCACTCCCACCAAAGGCCTGGGCCTCCCCACCAAAGGGAAAGGCTCACCTCGAGCCCACCAGGACCAGGACGAAGCTGGTCTCTTCCCTGCCCGGCCCCCTATTCCCGTGTACAGCTCGCCTCCTCGGAGTCTCCGGAGGCCGGCCTCCTTACAAAGGCCAGCTCTTGCCTGGTCTCAAAGCACCCACCCTCACACAAGCCCCGAGTCCCCTGCCAGCTGCCTCTGAACCCAGGAACTGCGAGGCCAGAAACCACTGGTTTCAACAAGAAGGGAACTTAACAGGGGAGTGGCCGTGATCCTGAGCTCCCAAGCCAGTCCTGGCACCCGCACTCCCGCCCCCTCCGCCACAGTGGCACAGAGATGGGAGGGATCCAGATGTGGAATCTCTGTCCTCAGTTCAGACGGTGCTGGTGGCCCAGGGTTCCTGTCCCAGCCCGACAGAGAGGGCAGCTCCTCTGGCCCAAGGCGGCAGGGATAACGAATGCGTTTAGTTTCTGGGCCACCTGCCCCAAGGGCACTGCCCTGGGATGTCCCCCTCTCCTGCCTTTTTTGGGACTTTGGGGGGGATCTGCCACCCCCTGTGACTCCAGCATCAGAAACAGTTGTCTCCCCAGGGATCTGCGGGGGGCCAATGGGAGCGACGCCGGAGCCCCCCCGGACCGCGGCGACCGAGGCAGCAAAGTTACAAACAGCCCCCAGCCCGCCCGCCCGCCGCCCGCCCGGCAGATTAATGGGCGCGCACAGCCAGCCGGCCCGGCTCTCTTCCCGGACGCCCGCGGCGGGCACGGCCCGGGCAGGGGCGTGCGGATCGGGCTGGGTGGGGACACCCGCGTCCCGGCCGCCTCAAAGGCCCGGCCAGGCCGGCTCTTCCCTCTTCCCCTTTGGCCTTGTCGTATTTTGCTGGTTTTTCCTCTCCAAACAGGAAACCTGACAGCCCCGCGCCGGGAGGGGCGGTGACAAGGGTGGCTCTGCTCCGGGCCGGCCTGCCCAGAGTCTGCCCTCCCCCTGCACGCCTCTCCCGTGGGTGCGGGTCCCGGAGCTGGAGAAGGCTCTGAGAAAGCAGGCCTTCGCTCCACGTCCTCACTCCTGCGCCTTAGGAATCGGTGCATCACCGCCTTCCCTCTTTCCCCACTCCCACCAAAGGCCTGGGCCTCCCCACCAAAGGGAAAGGCTCACCTCGAGCCCACCAGGACCAGGACGAAGCTGGTCTCTTCCCTGCCCGGCCCCCTATTCCCGTGTACAGCTCGCCTCCTCGAGTCTCCGGAGGCCGGCCTCCTTACAAAGGCCAGCTCTTGCCTGGTCTCAAAGCACCCACCCTCACACAAGCCCCGAGTCCCCTGCCAGCTGCCTCTGAACCCAGGAACTGCGAGGCCAGAAACCACTGGTTTCAACAAGAAGGGAACTTAACAGGGGAGTGGCCGTGATCCTGAGCTCCCAAGCCAGTCCTGGCACCCGCACTCCCGCCCCCTCCGCCACAGTGGCACAGAGATGGGAGGGATCCAGATGTGGAATCTCTGTCCTCAGTTCAGACGGTGCTGGTGGCCCAGGGTTCCTGTCCCAGCCCGACAGAGAGGGCAGCTCCTCTGGCCCAAGGCGGCAGGGATAACGAATGCGTTTAGTTTCTGGGCCACCTGCCCCAAGGGCACTGCCCTGGGATGTCCCCCTCTCCTGCCTTTTTTGGGACTTTGGGGGGGATCTGCCACCCCCTGTGACTCCAGCATCAGAAACAGTTGTCTCCCCAGCTCCAGAAATGATCTGAACTGCTTTTCCCCCAGTTCCAAGCCTGGCCCTCCCCAGACAGGATGTGAAAAGCCTGTGCTAGGCTGTGCGGTCTTGCCCAAGAGGTGTGCCTTCCAGATAGCTGACTTTTACAGCGCATGGATCAATCTCATTTTGTAAAATGTGGCATCTATCTAGTGGCATTTTTACAACTGTATTTGTTAGGCTTGTAAAACTCCTTGAATTCGCTTTAAAATCTTAAATTCTGTGGAGCTTGAAGAAAGACTTATTTATGTATATGATTTGGTTGAATTTCTGGAGGGTGTTTATAAGATCTGTAAAACTGGTGAATGCAGGCTGATGGGGTTCAGGACTTGGGGGATGGCAAGGGCCCCTTATGAATCTGGCAACGACTTCCTTGATCTCTTCCATGCTTTTAAATTTTTTTCACCTCACTTCCCCCAAGGGGAAAAAAAATGAAAAAGGACTCGGCTCTGATTGGCCTCCCCAGAGACTGTGGTGCATCCTTAAAATCAGCGGCTGCCCACCCAGTGGGGGTTGCACCCAGAAGCCTTCTACCTGCATCTCAGTCAATGGAAGCTGGGAAAGTTCCTCTTTTGCATATATAAATGAGGCTCTGGCAGGAAAGGATGTAATTTTAAACTGCCCTCAAATGTCTTTAGGAAAAGGATTTGATCGGTGAAAATTAAAGCTCAGGAGTCGGAAATTTTAAAGAGATTTTTAAAAAGCTGTGTTAGAAGAAAACCATGTTTGAGTTTTGTTTCTTAAACAAGACCATTAGAATGACAGTGACGTCAAGCACGTTATCAAGGCAAAAATAACCAATAATAATATAATAAATGTTTAGGTTTATCATTTCTGCTTCATTCCTCGAGGTCCCACACAGTGTTGGGTCTGGGTGCAGTCTGCTACTATTACTAGTATTTGTTATGGTTGGATCAGGATTCTCGATCTAGTCATTGTTCTAGTCAACAAAATACTTGATTTCTCAGCTAAGAGCCCCCAAACAGTATTTTCTAGCTTCTATAGGCACTAAGATGGAAAAAATATATTACACTGAAATCTCTAGGTGTTAGCCAAGGCTGGATAATCATGTTGGCAGCTGCCCAATTTATTTCTCCAACCAGCATTAGGTGCATACATATAGAGAGAGAGAGCAAGAACGAGAGAGAGCGCGCGCGAGCCATTCAGGCAGGAATAGAAGCCCCAGACGCTGGAGGGAGCCTCTCCTGGGAAGGTGAGAATGGCCACCAGGGCTCTTTTCTTGGCGAAAGCCGTACAGAAAGTCCACTTACCTTTTAGCTGTTCTTCAAGGCGGACGGGATGGCCAGCAGAGCCTCACACTTCGCCCGTTCCCTGGGCTGCCCACTGAGCTCCTCAACCTCCGGGGGGCTGGAGGGAGGCCTGCTGTTGGGCGGGGGGCTCCTGGAGGGCCGCCGCGTCCTCTGGACTCGCCTGCCCAGGCCAGAGCCCCTAGCACACAGGTGCGGCCTCTGCCTGTCATAGGCCCTCGCCTGGAGCCAAAGCCCGCCTTCCTTTTCCAAACTAGTCCTTCTCCGAGCCAGCCAGGCCTGCAGGCCCGAGGACCCGGAGTGGTAGCTCCAATTTCAAAAGCCCAATGCGGGCGCGTTTCCCGAACCAGGGTGCGCCCCCGAGGCGCCCTGGGAGGCGCAGTTTGGACAGAAGCAGCCGTGACGTGCCAGGCGGCCTGTGCGACCAGTCTCCATGGTGCTGGGTGGGGGCAGGACCCGAGTCTAGTCGGGCGTCCAGCTCCCATCCAAGGCGGCCAAGGCGCGGGAGGTTCCAGGCCAGTCAGGCCCTGGGAGGCCGCCCCTCCGGTCCTCCCTCGCCCCCTCTCCTAGGGCTGCTTGGGAATCTCTGAGGGGCCCGCGCAGCAGTCGCGCCAGGCTGCACGACGCGGGGCTGCGCCTGGCGTCGGTTCCGGAGACGGCCACAGCGTGGCAGCAGCGAGCGCCCAGAGCGGCCGCAATAAATTATCTGCCGGCGGCAGCCGCAGTCAGGCAGCACCGCGGCCCCACGATGCAAATACACCGCTTTATCCGCCCCGGCGCACCCCCAGCGTCGGTGGATGTCCGTAACGTCCACCCGCCCTTCTTCAATGATCGAATGCCCATCAGGGCAGCATCGTAAGGTGGGGAAAACAACCATAACCAAAAAACAAACAAAAAGAACTCGAGCCCAGAACCTCAGGATCATTTCGCGGTCCCAGGAAGCTCCCGGGGACAAATCTGGCCGAGGTACACCTAGGCCAAGTCTGGACAAGCCCTCGCCCCGCGGCACCCTCCGCGCCTCCTCCCAGGCGGCTGCACAGCCCTCTCCCGGCTCTCTCGGTCGCCAGCCAGACTGCTGCGCCGAGGTAGTTGTGGGGAGGGGGGATCCCCCTATCGCCCAGACTCGGTTTGCGTCCTTCCTTCAACCTTAGCTGCGGGCCCTGCCACGGGCGATAACACCACCACCTCCTCGGCACCGAAACTTCCCGCCGAGCAACACCCAGCCAATTAACCCCATCCTCTCCTTCAACACAGAATTCCACCCACGAACCCATTCCCCGTCCCCGCGCTTCAGACACCGCTCATCGGAAAACCGTGTGAAGGGAAGCAGGCACTCAGCTGAGGACTCTGGCTGAATTAGTAAGTTTTGGGGTTTTTGCTTCTTCCACATTTCTCTCCAGAAACGACTTCCCAAGGGAAGGAAGGTACTGGGTTGGCTGCTGCTAAAGCGCCTGTCGATGAATTCCCGTTCGCCCTCCCCTCTGACCACCTTCCCGCCTCGGGTAACTGTCTCCAGTTATTCGGGGATTCAATCCTGCCAAGTGGGTCAGGAACGAACAAGAAATCCAAACCCGGCAGGCTGGTGCGGAACGCAGGGTGTCGGACCACTGCCTTTGGGGCTCTGCGAGGTCACTGGGAAAGGGGAGCGAGAAGCTCTCAGCGCTGCGGCCCCGTGCCAGGGCGCTGTGCCACGGAAGGAAGGAGGGCAGTCGCTGCCACCGCGGGCACAGGAATGGGGAGAGAGGGAGGGCGGGTGTGTGTGTGTGTGTGTGTGCGCGCGCGCGAACTGTGGTGTGTAATGGGGGTGCATGTGAATGGGTGGGTGGGAGAAGGTGAGCCTGCCCCTCTTCAGAGCCGCCCTGGGTCCCCTCTCCCAACGCCGCCAGCGCCCCTGCCTTCTCACCACCTTTGCTCCTCTCTCCCCACATCTCTCACCTTCAGATGGCGGTTCCCAGAAGCTCCAGCCCCTCTGACAGCTGTCGCTCGGGCAGACCGGGGGGACGAATGGTCCTTCCTGGTGCAGGAAATTAGCCAGGTTGCGAGTTGCAAAGAGGCCGCCGCGGCGCCGAGGACTGGGCGCACCCCACCTCCAGCGGGAGCGGCCGGGCCGGGCCGGGCCGGGGCCTCGTCTCGCTCGCCATCGCGGGACAAAGCACAGGCGAGCCTGACTGGAAGGCAGAGCTCCGAAGCAAACAGGACGGAGCGGAGCAAAAGAATGCGGCTCTATTCTCGCAAGGGAAATTATAAAAAAGTTCATGTTCACGGTTCCCATCCACATGACCGACAGCGGCCAATGGAAGGGCCGAACAACTCATAAAGTTGTATTGCAAAGTTGTAAATTTTCATAAACAACAACGGATTTATGACCCTTTCCCCATCACTAAGAGGCAGCTCCTACACCGGCGCCATCTTACCACCGAGGAGACTCCGACGTGGGGCCGCAGGTTTTATAGATCGGTAGAAGCAGGCACTCAGCTGAGGACTCTGGCTGAATTAGTAAGTTTTGGGGTTTTTGCTTCTTCCACATTTCTCTCCAGAAACGACTTCCCAAGGGAAGGAAGGTACTGGGTTGGCTGCTGCTAAAGCGCCTGTCGATGAATTCCCGTTCGCCCTCCCCTCTGACCACCTTCCCGCCTCGGGTAACTGTCTCCAGTTATTCGGGGATTCAATCCTGCCAAGTGGGTCAGGAACGAACAAGAAATCCAAACCCGGCAGGCTGGTGCGGAACGCAGGGTGTCGGACCACTGCCTTTGGGGCTCTGCGAGGTCACTGGGAAAGGGGAGCGAGAAGCTCTCAGCGCTGCGGCCCCGTGCCAGGGCGCTGTGCCACGGAAGGAAGGAGGGCAGTCGCTGCCACCGCGGGCACAGGAATGGGGAGAGAGGGAGGGCGGGTGTGTGTGTGTGTGTGTGTGCGCGCGCGCGAACTGTGGTGTGTAATGGGGGTGCATGTGTGAATGGGTGGGTGGGAGAAGGTGAGCCTGCCCCTCTTCAGAGCCGCCCTGGGTCCCCTCTCCCAACGCCGCCAGCGCCCCTGCCTTCTCACCACCTTTGCTCCTCTCTCCCCACATCTCTCACCTTCAGATGGCGGTTCCCAGAAGCTCCAGCCCCTCTGACAGCTGTCGCTCGGGCAGACCGGGGAGACGAATGGTCCTTCCTGGTGCAGGAAATTAGCCAGGTTGCGAGTTGCAAAGAGGCCGCCGCGGCGCCGAGGACTGGGCGCACCCCACCTCCAGCGGGAGCGGCCGGGCCGGGCCGGGCCGGGGCCTCGTCTCGCTCGCCATCGCGGGACAAAGCACAGGCGAGCCTGACTGGAAGGCAGAGCTCCGAAGCAAACAGGACGGAGCGGAGCAAAAGAATGCGGCTCTATTCTCGCAAGGGAAATTATAAAAAAGTTCATGTTCACGGTTCCCATCCACATGACCGACAGCGGCCAATGGAAGGGCCGAACAACTCATAAAGTTGTATTGCAAAGTTGTAAATTTTCATAAACAACAACGGATTTATGACCCTTTCCCCATCACTAAGAGGAGGCAGCTCCTACACCGGCGCCATCTTACCACCGAGGAGACTCCGACGTGGGGCCGCAGGTTTTATAGATCCAGTTGGACCGGGGTTTATTTAAAAAGTAATAAGAAACGGGTCCAACCCAAACAGGAGACAGGAGTGGAGGTCTTTGCCCACTGAGCTGACACTGTTCTACGCAGTTCCCATTGCTTCTTGCCCCTTCCTTAGCCCCTCATCCTTCGCATCCAGACACCCCTGCCAAGATTGCGCCGGGGGCTGCGGACACTGGCCTTTCCCATACCCCTCAACTTCAGTGCTCGGCCCTGGGGCAGCCTCACTCTGCCTGAATGTGGGGCTGGGGCCTCCATCAGACCCCATGAATCCTGAGTCTTTTCCTGGGGCCAGGTTCAGGGCTAGTGGCGAATTTCGAATCAGTTGCAGGAAAATATCCTTTTCCAAGCCCACTCTCTAGCCGTAGAGGAAAGAGTGGACTTGGGATTCTCTCGAAGAATACACGGAGGATTTAGGGGAGGGTTCCAGCATAGACTATAATGTATCAATAGAAGATTTCCATTTTCAAGAGATCTGGAAGATGTGTGCAGCGCACACACGCAAACCAGACAAAAACCTCCACACACACAAATGCACACATATGATTACGGACCCACAGAAATGTGTGCACCCAATTATGGACACAGACATACATGCAGTTGTTTACATGCAAAAACACCAGAAATACATACCATTATGGACTCATAAAAATCCACACACAAAGAGGTACACGCCTCTATAAATCGACACATAAATCCACGCAAAAAGAGACTCAATATGTATAGAATCGAATACATGACACCCAACACTTGGACTCTGTTTGTCCTTCCATGTTTGCTGTCCCAAAGCCCCTTTGGCCATCCAGACCTAGCCAGGACTTGCTCTCCAGTCCTTGCTCACCCTCTCTTCCCCAGACCACCCTAGATAAAGCAGTCCACATCTCTTTGTCATCGAGCATCTTTATTTTCCTGTTACATAAAACACCGTTAACTGGGCAAGACGGGAAGTGTCCCTTCTCATTCCTGGAAGCCCAGGCTAGAGCCGAGAGGGATGAGGAGGATACAGGACGACACAGGAGATGAAGGGTATGGGCGAGGGCGTCAGCCCTCCCCACCTGCTATAGAGTTAGCTCAAGACAACACACCATGCTACAAAGTCACCCCATTAACACATCCTTCCCGTCAGGACACTGTCTTACAAATGAGCTCCAAGACTATATAAATGACCCAAAAAATCATGTTCAAATATACAATATTTGCCATTGTAGGAAAAGTCAGGGTATACAGATTCAATGTGGCTGGACAGCAGGGTACAGGAGCCGGGGCGGGGGGCCGGGAGGCTGGGAGCATCTCTGCAGTCCTGCTAAGCACAAGCGAACCCAGAGGCCCGCAGCTAGCTTGGGAATGCTCCCTTCTAGAAATAAGGGGTGATGGGCCTGAACACGAGGTGCCCAGGCCAAAGAACGAGGGATTCTAGATTGCAGCAATTAGAATGCTTTGGAATAAATATATTATTTTCCCACTTAAATAGAAGCCAATGCCCTGGTCCCCAGATCCCAGCGCCTTCTCAGCGCAGCCTCAGGGACCCCAAAGGCTACTAGCCAGAAGCAGCAGAGGCCTGGCTGAGGAGGGGGGAGGGTTCGGCACTAGGTAGCAGGCAATCCAGCGAGCACAAAATAGGTAGTTTGGGGTGAGTAGGTAGTACTGAGAGTCAGGTCCTTGCCGGTTTGGGGGAGGTGCTGGGGTGCTGACAGTGTTGGGACACTTCCGGGCTTCCTGGGAGTGGAGGCCCTCTGGGGCTGGGCCCATAGGTAGTCTGGGGGTGCCTCTCCCCCGAGGCCTGTGCTAGGTAGTATTTTAACCGTGCCAGAGCAGAGCTGGCCGGCCTGGGGTTGGGGGTGTCTGTTGGGGGGTCCTCAGAGGCAGAGGGGGTCCCTAAGGGGACCCAGTCTAGGTGGCTGCTCAGTCCAAAATAGTTGGGAGCTAGAGCGGGTAATGGGGTAGATTGGGTGCAGGTTTGTTTTTTTGTTTTTTGTTTTTTTTGTTTTTCTTTTAACACTTTTTTTTTCTTTTCTTTTCCACTTTTGTAAATAAAATCAGTCTCTAAAGACGCTTTCCCGACTGTCTGGTGCAACCAGGGTCCTGGCTCCGGCCCTCATTCCTCCTCCTCCTCCGCCTCCTCGTCGTCGTCGTCGTCCTCGTCCTCGTCGTCGGCCTTGTCCGCGGTGGCGGCGGCGGCGGCAGGGGCGGCGGGCACGGCACCTTCGGGGGCGCCGGAAGCGGCCGGACCCTCATCCTTATGCTCTTTCTTCCACTTCATGCGGCGGTTCTGGAACCAGATCTTGATCTGGCGCTCGGTGAGGCAGAGCGCGTGGGCGATCTCGATGCGGCGGCGCCGCGTCAGGTAGCGGTTGAAGTGGAACTCCTTCTCCAGCTCCAGGGTCTGGTAGCGCGTGTAGGTCTGGCGGCCTCGCTTTCGGTCCGGCCCTGCGAGCAGACACACGGACACATGGACATACGGACAAACAAACCGGCAGGGACATGGGGCAGTGCATCAGCCAGACTGCCACCCAGGAGCGCGCACCTTCCACGCAGCCCTGACCCAGACTCGAATCCCCCTCCGCCCTGAGCCCCCAAACTGAGCTGGGGGAGGAGAGGGAGGGTGAGCGGAAGACCCCGACTCCGGTGCCAGACGCCAGGCCGCTCTGTTAGGAGGGAAGGCGCACAATCCCAACTTTACAACAGCTCTTTCCAGCCGGCTAGGCTTCCACAATGTCCTGCTTCCCCCTGACAAAGGGAAATTGTAAATATAGAGTGTGAGCAAGTGGGAGACGCTCCGCTTTTGCTATTCAAAGGCGAGCCAGCCAATTCCCCGCCTAGCTGGGCAAGCGAGAGACCCTCCGGCAGCTCGCACTCCAAGGGCGACCTCCCTCCCCAGCAGCCGGCGCCCCCATTCGAGGCGGACCTTCCTAGGGCACTCGCTCTCGGTCTCCACTCCTACCTACCCATCCATCCCGGCCTTTAAATGGCCCCTGGTACAGGGGCGTGTGAGGGGCCCTAAAGGGCTTGGTTCTCTCTGCTTTTGAGAAGAAAAGCAAGGCTGAAAGCAAAAGGAAGGAGAAAGAAAAAAAGGGAGGGAGAAAGAGGGTTAGAGAATTGCGAACAAACTTAACGTTGAAATTCCAAGGCAAATGGAGTTAAATAAATTTATGAGGATGGATCCCATTAATTGGGCCATAAAAAGTTTTATGAGCCTCATTTACATACAATGCTATGAGCTCTCCACGCTATGGCGCCTCGGCTCTAATTAAAACCAGAAAAGCAGCGCCGCCAGGAGTCCCGGGGCCGCCGGCTCGCAGCCGCCTTGCTCGGCTCTCCGCGCCCCCAGCTCGACGATCCCGGCTCCCAGTCTGCCCGCCCACCCGGCCCGCCTAGCGGCTGCGCCTACCTGAAGACCGCATCCAAGGATAAATGCGGAAATTGGCCTCGGCCGGGGCGTGCAGCGCGCCTTCGTCTGCCTTGTCGCAGGCGCCTTTGGCGAGATCACTGCAGAGCCCCGGGATGTTTTGGTCGTAAGAGGCGCAGGGCAGGTTGCCGTAGGCGTCGGCCCCCAGGCCGTAGCCGGACGCGAAGGGGCTCTGATAGAGGGGGCTGTTGACATTGTACAAGCCCGGCACGGTCGAAGGGAAGGCGCCGGCGGCCGCCCCGTAGCCGCTTCTCTGCGAGTTGGGCGCAAAGGAGCAAGAAGTCGGCTCGGCATTTTGGAACAGAGAAGCCCCCGCCGTATATTTGCTAAAAAGCGCGTTCACATAATACGAAGAACTCATAATTTTGACCTGTGATTTGTTGTCCGGCAGCTTTCAGTGTCGGTTTTACGAGGTAGCGTGATATATGATAACATTACACCCCCAGATTTACACCAAACCCCATTTTCTTTTGGACGGAGCTCGCCGCAGCACGTGACCGCCCACATGACCGCCTCCGCCAATCTCAGCAGCCCTCACAGGTGGTCTCGCTCTGCGGGGCCCGCAGCCGCCTAGAATGGAAGGGGAAGAGGCTCAAATATGTGGCCAACGAATCTGTCCGCACCCGGCTGGCCTGGCGACCTGCAGCGGGGAAAGGCCTCCCAAGGGTCTGCGAGGGGGCTCAGCCCGCTGCCGGCCCGGACCCCTGACCGGCAGAGGCCGCGTGGAACCGGCCGGGCTCAGTCCCCTCCTGCTTATTACCGAACGCTGAGCCAAGCCTGCGGGTCCTCCCTGCCCTCTCTCTGCCCATTGACCCAGTCCAGGGGCGGTCTCCGCGCGGTACTGCTCTGCGTGTACCGCCGGCCTCATGGTGGCCAAACGGGCAAGTCTCAGCTCTGGGCAAATCGACTCTTTGCCTGAGTCCCCCATCCCAGGTCCAGTGGGCCAGAGGCCGACCTAGACTCCGACCCAGATGGGGCCGGCGCAGCGTCTCTTTCAGCTGCAGCGAGGAGGCCACCGCAAACTGGAACCATGTGGTTGGAATAAAGTCAAGGTCTCCCAGCTCCCTTTCCTTAATCGGCGGCTCACTGTTTATCCGCCTAAAGGAAACAGTGAAATATTTATCTATTAATGAGCCTCATTTGCCAGCAGATTTATTAACATGAGGTTTCCCTCCCTCCTCCCGAACACCGCTGGCCGGGCCGGCTCTGTGCATTTCTCTTCTGGGCACCTGGCTGGCCTCTGGCAGCCAAGAAAGGGCTGGACACTATTTGGTCCTTCCTGCAGCTGTTGGCTCCCCCTCGCTCAAAGAGCACCAGCTAGCTTTCACCCAGCTTGTGGGGACCTCAGGCCCGCACCTTTCCAACTGCCAGTTTTGCTGTAAGGTTTCTGCTACTCTTCACTGGGGACACCACTGGGTTTAGCTAGGTCCTCATAGGTCAGGATGTCTGGGAGCAATACATGCTTTAGAGCCCATTTGGAGAGGAGAGAGGAACCCCAGCTGCGTGGGGACTGCAGCCCCCTGCGGATCTCCATTTCTTTTGGAGACCCCCCCAAACAAATAGAGGGACCTATCCCTAAAGGCCACCCAGCTCTAGTGGCTTCCCTTTCCAAAATTTAAGAGCTCAGAGGAGTCTCGCTCACTAGGAGGCCCGCAGCCGCCTAGAATGGAAGGGGAAGAGGCTCAAATATGTGGCCAACGAATCTGTCCGCACCCGGCTGGCCTGGCGACCTGCAGCGGGGAAAGGCCTCCCAAGGGTCTGCGAGGGGGCTCAGCCCGCTGCCGGCCCGGACCCCTGACCGGCAGAGGCCGCGTGGAACCGGCCGGGCTCAGTCCCCTCCTGCTTATTACCGAACGCTGAGCCAAGCCTGCGGGTCCTCCCTGCCCTCTCTCTGCCCATTGACCCAGTCCAGGGGCGGTCTCCGCGCGGTACTGCTCTGCGTGTACCGCCGGCCTCATGGTGGCCAAACGGGCAAGTCTCAGCTCTGGGCAAATCGACTCTTTGCCTGAGTCCCCCATCCCAGGTCCAGTGGGCCAGAGGCCGACCTAGACTCCGACCCAGATGGGGCCGGCGCAGCGTCTCTTTCAGCTGCAGCGAGGAGGCCACCGCAAACTGGAACCATGTGGTTGGAATAAAGTCAAGGTCTCCCAGCTCCCTTTCCTTAATCGGCGGCTCACTGTTTATCCGCCTAAAGGAAACAGTGAAATATTTATCTATTAATGAGCCTCATTTGCCAGCAGATTTATTAACATGAGGTTTCCCTCCCTCCTCCCGAACACCGCTGGCCGGGCCGGCTCTGTGCATTTCTCTTCTGGGCACCTGGCTGGCCTCTGGCAGCCGAAGAAAGGGCTGGACACTATTTGGTCCTTCCTGCAGCTGTTGGCTCCCCCTCGCTCAAAGAGCACCAGCTAGCTTTCACCCAGCTTGTGGGGACCTCAGGCCCGCACCTTTCCAACTGCCAGTTTTGCTGTAAGGTTTCTGCTACTCTTCACTGGGGACACCACTGGGTTTAGCTAGGTCCTCATAGGTCAGGATGTCTGGGAGCAATACATGCTTTAGAGCCCATTTGGAGAGGAGAGAGGAACCCCAGCTGCGTGGGGACTGCAGCCCCCTGCGGATCTCCATTTCTTTTGGAGACCCCCCCAAACAAATAGAGGGACCTTTCCCTAAAGGCCACCCAGCTCTAGTGGCTTCCCCTTTCCAAAGACTGGCTTTACTTTTCCAGAGCTCAGAGGAGTCTCGCTCACTCCCACCCAGGGCCCCAATTCTCAGACCTTACCTTGCCAAGCCTCCAATCTCCGCACAGGGTTGGAACACCCTAGAGGGTGGCGGGGCGACCCTTCCCCTAAACGCCTCATAAACTGCCCAGTCTGCATGGAAGCCCAGCGGCCGGGTCAGTCCGCCTTTTACTGCTCAGCTCGATTGCACACCATAAACCCGACCTCACAATGGAATTGCCCCGGAAATTCTCCTCTGAAGTATAGAGTTTGATTCCTTATGTACAAAGTGCTTCCCATCACTTTTAGAGGGTTCAGGCCATCCCTGTGCACTGCACACTCTTAGGGGGTCCCAGCAGCACAAAAGGTGAGGGGGGAGGTTCATGCTCAGACGCAAACTGAAGCGCCAGCTCTGGCCTAGAGGGCTGCCAGAGGCATAGGTGGGGAGGCGGGGGCTGTCTGAGCAGGTGGGTGCCTGGTGGTTTCCCCTGGGGACACAGGGGCCATAGTGTGGCCATATCCGGAATGCTCTTTATGGACGACCAGGATGACAGTGAATCCCGTTGGGAAATGGAGGGGGTAAGACTGGAAGAGAAGGAAACACCAAATATTCCAAATAGCATGACTTTCGGGCAGGAAATAAAAGCCTAAGAAAGTTAAAGAAAGGCCAAACAAACAAGAAGCCCAGGAGATCAAAGAAGCAGGATTAGACAGCTTTAGACCAATAAATTGTTCCTCCGGTGACACAGAGCAAGACGCAAAGAGAAAGACGGGCCCCGCCGCCGCCGCCGCCTGTCTAGACTCGGGGCTGGAGCAGCCGACAGCGAGGACGTTTATAGTAGACCCTGCCTTCGTGGGGCGACCCGAGAGACCGAGGGGGAGCGATTTCTGGGAGCATAGGAAAGAACACATTCCCAGCCAGGAGGTCCGGGAGTCCGTGCCTGGAAGCTCGTCGCTGCCCGGGTTCTGTTGGGAGCAGGTCCAAGCCTTCCTGGCAGGACGTGCTGATGCCTTGTCAAAGACGATCCAGATCCTGTCGCAAGGTCTTGGCCTTTCTGGGCCCAACTCAGCAACTGGGCCGAGGCCCGAGGGTGCTGAAATCTCCCTTTCGTTTCTGAGTCTCTCTCTCCCCTCTTGCCTTCTGTACAGGATTTTTAAAACGAAAAGGCCAGACAAAACCAGACTTTCAATATGGCCTCGTTAATTGCGTATTCTCGAGCCCCTGGTTTCCTACTTCTTTGGCTGAACAGACAGACATACACTGGATTGTATGCGATAACAGTCACAGAAATGCTCGTTGATGCTTGACCTGGAGCAGACACGTGAAGGCGGTTTCTAATCAGCCAAGCCGTCGTTAGATAAAGACATTTTCCGCAGCGTTCTCCTGGAGCTGGGGTCCTCCCTACCGAGCAGTGTGTTGCCCCCGCTTCTCCTTACAGAACAGTCCTCAATATTTCAATCCAGCTGAGAAGGTGAACCCAGCTCTGGGGCAGTGGATGGAGCCTGCCAGGAGCCGGGCGGCGGGAGATTTGCTTCTCTAAACGTTTTCCACCCGCACCCCTGGCGCTGGCTGTGCGTCTCTTCTGCACCCAATGCGCAGTCTTCCGTTGCGGTGCGGGGATGAATCCACCCTCGACCAGTGCAAAGGAACTCTGGCGGGCGCGGGGTCCTGTCTGCGCGGTTCACAAGGAATCCGTGCCCTGGCAGCCGAGCGGGGAGAGCCGCCTCCCGGCCACCGGCCGGCCAAGGGCAAGCCAGGCCCTGCCCCGGGCGGTCCAGGAGGCCTGAGTTCCCGACCGGCTTGCACCTACCTGGGCCCTCCGTGATCGGTGGAAAGAAGCGGCAGTCACCGATCTGCTTCTTCGCCATGTATTTGAAGTGACATAAATCGAGCTTTGGATCTGCGGCTTCCATACAGGGCCACGGGCGGCTCTTGGAGAAGCTATAAACCCCTTCCATTAGAGGCTGTGAAATTTTATGTATTATGTAAGGAAATATAATGAAGGCGTGTGTCTCTAATACCAACGTGTGTATATAAACAGAAAAGGGAGGGGAGAGAGAGAGAGGCGCCCAGGAGAGATGTCAGCCAAAAACGTAGTCCCGGGTTTTACAGCACTGAGATGCAAGCTGTAAACATTTTGTGAGCTTGGCGGAGATGATTACAACCCAAATAAATGCACCGCGTGGTGTGTTCACAGGGCTCAGGAGGGCTTCGAAGCGTTCCCTGTTTGCGTTTGCCGTTTTCCCTCTGAAAACCATTCTGCACCCGGGACTGGTCCTCGCACAGGCGCTCCGGGCCGCCTCCCGCAAGGCTCCGAGGCGTGTTCCCCCGCCCGGGATCAAGGATAGGCTGGACTGGGATTGGGGTTCTCCCGCTCCTAAGCAGGGGACGCCAGACTAGCTTAGGTGCCTCCACTACTCAGGAAATTCGGCGGAGAGAAAAATCAAGGGCGGCTTTCACCACGTGAATTCCTGCCCTGGAGCTGGGAAGTGCATACAATTACTTGAAATATCACATTTATTTTAGAATAACCAAAGTAGTTTCTGGCTTGTCTCCCGGGATCCCCCACCCTGCCAGATCCACACTAGACAGTTACCAAGAATGCCTTTCCGCCCAGTTTTCAGCCGCCTGATTTTATTGTCACGTTTCTAATAGAGGCGGCCGAGTCGCAGGATCCTGGCTCGCCTGCGGGTGCTGGCTCTCCCGATCTTCTACCGGGATGCAGCCTTCGGGGGTCTCTCGGGTCGCCGCAGGACCCTTGGCCATTGTCTACGCCCTCTGCGGACCCTCTGGAGGGTCACCAAGTCCACGGGCTGTAGGCCTTAATCCTTGTGTCTGCCCGCCGGTCAGTCGCGTTCTCCCAATGTAGTGATGCCCCGAAGCCTGTCCCAGGCTGGGAATGGTCACCTTAGGTCGATTCCCGAGACTGGAGCTACTGCCCCGCAGCCGCCGACAGCTGCAGCCCCGCAGCGCTAGGCCCCCGGGACGCGGGAGAAAGGGGCGGGAGCGGTGCCGGTCAGGCGAGCCCCTGCCGCTTGCTTTTTTGTTTCCCAGAGAGGCTTCTGGTCAGACGTGAGCAGCACCGAAAATACAAGACCGTCGCTCGCTCAAATCTGGGACTCCCATTCCAGAAAAGCTTGCATCAAGTCGACATCTTAGGAACTTCCCAGGGTCGCGGCGGCGGGAGATGGCGGCGCAGGGGTCTCTTGCGTGGAGCCATACTGCCATCTGCTGGCCGCGCCTCGACACTACAGCCCAGCAGCCCGGCCTGAACTTCGTCCGCGGCCGCCGCGGGTCGCGCGTCCCACTCTCAAAGCTGGGCAAGGGCCCCTCCCCGGGGGGCCTGCACCGAGTCCGGAATCGACGTTGCCGAGAGGGTAGTGCCCATAAAAGAGAGCTGTTTCCGCAGCCGCTTTATCGGCGGCAGACAGAGCAAACAAATGAAAGGGCTTTGGTGGAAAATCTTAATTGCGGCTGGACAGTTGTAAACTCATTAAGGGCCGAATTCCAGACAGTTCGCAGACCCGGCCTTTATGGCACACCCTTACTGCCCATTCTTTGAAGTTCCTTCTGTCTGCAACAACAGAGGGCGTCCCAACTTGGCGGCAGGGTGGGGGTGGGAGCGAGAGGACGCCCCGTCCTCCGGCGCCCCGCTCCCCTTTTCCGAGCCTAAACACCCACCACTTTGCAGAAATCGCGGGAGGTGGGGAGGGGCGGGTAGAGAGGCGAGAAAAGAAAAGGGGAGACAGGAGGCTGAATCCTCCGCCACATCTAGAAGGCGCTCGGGCCTCCGAAATTGTGGCCGATCCCCCTGCAGCCCTTTACACCCCATAAACGGTAACAGCCCTCATTTTCTTTTATGGCGCTCGGTGCTGGTCGCTTGCCTCAGCTCTGCCTTCGTCAGCTCTGCCTCCGTCAGGACTTGTGCTCCGGGGAGATGCGCAGGGCGGGACCCAGAAGCCCCCGGGCCGGCCGGCCTAGCAGGATGCGGGTGGTGCGGGGGGCGCAGGCCTTTAGGTCCCTGGGAGCCCCCAACTGTCCGTGCCCGTGGCCATGTTGAGGCTGTGCAAATTCCCTCCTAGCAGAGGCCTTAGGAGGCAGCTCCTCAGCTCTCGGTCCTACCAGTGCCCCCAGCTCCCTCCACCCAGCCCCGCCAGGGAAGAAGTCCTCCCCCCACGATGGACCCGGGTTTGGGAAATTCGTGGGGCGCCAGGATGAAAGAGTGTTCATTCCCAGCCACTGGCCAGCCCTACGCAGCACCCCAGCCGGGCCAGCCTGTCTGGAGCCCCCAAAGTCCCAGCAGCTGGACCCAAAGGGACAGGGCCTCGCCTTTGCTATCCAGCCTTTCTCGGTTCGCTGCCTGCGCAGCCAGGAGCCGCGCGGAGATGGCGGCGCAGGGGTCTCTTGCGTGGAGCCATACTGCCATCTGCTGGCCGCGCCTCGACACTACAGCCCAGCAGCCCGGCCTGAACTTCGTCCGCGGCCGCCGCGGGTCGCGCGTCCCACTCTCAAAGCTGGGCAAGGGCCCTCCCGGGGGCCTGCACCGAGTCCGGAATCGACGTTGCCGAGAGGGTAGTGCCCATAAAAGAGAGCTGTTTCCGCAGCCGCTTTATCGGCGGCAGACAGAGCAAACAAATGAAAGGGCTTTGGTGGAAAATCTTAATTGCGGCTGGACAGTTGTAAACTCATTAAGGGCCGAATTCCAGACAGTTCGCAGACCCGGCCTTTATGGCACACCCTTACTGCCCATTCTTTGAAGTTCCTTCTGTCTGCAACAACAGAGGGCGTCCCAACTTGGCGGCAGGGTGGGGGTGGGAGCGAGAGGACGCCCCGTCCTCCGGCGCCCCGCTCCCCTTTTCCGAGCCTAAACACCCACCACTTTGCAGAAATCGCGGGAGGTGGGGAGGGGCGGGTAGAGAGGCGAGGAAGAAAAGGGAGACAGGAGGCTGAATCCTCCGCCACATCTAGAAGGCGCTCGGGCCTCCGAAATTGTGGCCGATCCCCCTGCAGCCCTTTACACCCCATAAACGGTAACAGCCCTCATTTTCTTTTATGGCGCTCGGTGCTGGTCGCTTGCCTCAGCTCTGCCTTCGTCAGCTCTGCCTCCGTCAGGACTTGTGCTCCGGGGAGATGCGCAGGGCGGGACCCAGAAGCCCCCGGGCCGGCCGGCCTAGCAGGATGCGGGTGGTGCGGGGGGCGCAGGCCTTTAGGTCCCTGGGAGCCCCCAACTGTCCGTGCCCGTGGCCATGTTGAGGCTGTGCAAATTCCCTCCTAGCAGAGGCCTTAGGAGGCAGCTCCTCAGCTCTCGGTCCTACCAGTGCCCCCAGCTCCCTCCACCCAGCCCCGCCAGGGAAGAAGTCCTCCCCCCACGATGGACCCGGGTTTGGGAAATTCGTGGGGCGCCAGGATGAAAGAGTGTTCATTCCCAGCCACTGGCCAGCCCTACGCAGCACCCCAGCCGGGCCAGCCTGTCTGGAGCCCCCAAAGTCCCAGCAGCTGGACCCAAAGCGGGGACAGGGCCTCGCGCTCCTTTGCTATCCAGCCTTTCTCGGTTCGCTGCCTGCGCAGCCAGGAGCCGGCCCGCCCGGGTCTGGATGCTGCAGGTTCTGGCTCCCCAAGGACAGCCAGAGGCCCAAATGACTTCTGTTCTCCCCCGTTTCAGCTCACTCCCTGCAGCCCAGATGCTCCCCAGGCTCCCTCGCCCCAGAAAAGAAGGCGCAAAGAGCTGACCCGCAAAGAATTAGAAAAGAATCAATATATTTTATTTGGCAAAAAGTTAAATATCATTTCAACACAATGATTTGGTCAGTAGGCCTTGAGGTAACTATTGCAAAATATACAGTGTACGTTCAGCCTGATGGAAACCCCAGATTCATCAAGGATACAAATCTACGGTAGCCCAATGGCAGTTTCATCGTGTATAATTTATTATCAATAAAAGTAACTCCATTACAATAAGCATTCATTTTCCCCCAATTAAAATTAAACGTAAACCATAGGTAGTAACTGTCTGCACATACGTATAGCTCCAAATTTCCTCACTGTTTGGTGCAAAAACAATATTCAAGCTTGTTTGATGACTTTTTCTTTAATATGTGGATTATATATATATATACACATACAGTGGACAACACAGATCTATAGAGCATGTAGAAACAAAAAATGCCCACATTTCAAAAAATGGAGAAAAACATGAATCTATGCATCCTGGAGAAACCTTGCTTTCCTTGTTTCAAAATTTTATTTCACTGGGAAATCCTTACAGCTAGCTTACAATCAAAGGTTAACAGCCTAGTTATACAGAAGACATATTCCACTACAGAGCTATACTCTATGCCACTGCTTTCTCCCCTCATAAACAACCTGAGTTCAAATCGAATTCTAGCTTTCACAATCACAACGGGCGTGTCACCCATCACAGAAGTTTGAGTCACAAAACATAATTACCACAATAAAACACAGTATTCAAGTATCTGGGCAGAGCGCACTGCCGCACAAAGAGCAAGTTAAATTAACTACACACAGACTAAAAACTATACAGCCCGCGGTCAACAGTTGTGCATTATAAAAAGGTAGTTTTTTTTTGTTTGTTTGTTTGTTTGAAGTCAGGAACAGGTAGATTTTTTTTTTTTTTAAATATATACAAGCTAGCACATACAGCCATCAGCGCTAATGCCCCCACCATATTTTTTTAATCTTATACAAAATGGAAAGCATACAATACCTCCTCCATCAAAGTGGCAGGCTAAGGGACCAGCCTGAACAGGGCTTTCCAGGCGGAGATGAGGCCTGGAGTCTAGAGCCGTTGTGTGTGGGGTGGTGGAGGCTGGAGTGAGGTGGGGATAGGGACGGGGGGCCGGCATTTCTTTCTCTCTAGCGCACTCTGCCTTTTCTAAATGAACGCGAGTCGCATCACTCGTCTTTTGCTCGGTCCTTGTTGATCTTCTTCATTTTCATCCTGCGGTTCTGGAACCATATCTTGACCTGCCTCTCGGTCAGGTTGAGCAGCCGAGCCACCTCGTACCTGCGGTCCCTGGTGAGGTACATGTTGAACAGGAATTCTTTCTCCAGTTCCAGCGTTTGGTGTTTCGTGTAGGGGCAGCGCTTCTTCCTCGTGGAGCGAGCGTGGAGCCAGTTAGCAGCCGGGTTACCTGCGGGTGGGGGACACAGCAGGGATTTAGAAGGCGAAGAAGCACACCCGCCCCCCTTCGCTGGGGGCCAGGAAAACGGCCGGGGTCTTCAGCCAAAGTGCAGGACGCTGCTGAATGGGTTAGGAAAGGCAGCCGAGCCTCGGACACAATGGAACCCTGCCAGACAGACGCAGGGACGGTCACTTACAATTGCACGCCGTAAAACCTCGTCACCCCCTCCCCTCCGAGGCCCTCCTTTCTCCTCCTCTGTCCTGTCCCCTCCTCTCTTTCCTCCCACTCTCCACGCGTCGAGTAAGAAGTGAAATTTGCAAACAGAGCTTTCTTGTCACACATGGGAGAAAACACACTGCTCTGTGTTCCTTAGTAAGATTAATACTGTCTTCTCCCTCTCACTGACTCTATGCTCCCTTCCCACCTTTCCTTCTACTCTCCCCATGCCTTATTTTGACCTCCCTTGGAAGGCCGTGGGAGCTGGGCAGGCCGGCATGGAGCCCCTAGGCACCCCAAGGCCCGTTGATCACTTCTCCGGTTTATTTGAATAATCTAGCACGGGGACCCTCGCGTCCCGGTCGCCTGCAGCCACATCTTGGGCAGGATGTACGCCACCACTGGCTGAAGCAAGAAGTGGAGAGAATCGGCCGTCTTCTCCCAGCGTCCCGGGTCAGGCTGCCCGGGCTTGGAGTTGCTGCCGCTCCCGGACCATCTAGCCGCACAAAAGACTTTCTCTGGCGCGTTGCTTTCGAAGAGTCGCCCAAAGTATCTCTGTCTGGTCCCGGGTAGCCAAGAAGAGGGGCAACGGGTCTTGAGTCGTCCCGCGGCGCCTGCCCCGCCCCCCCTCTCTCGGCAGCAGCCGCCTTCCCTCCCCCGGAGCCCGGCGGGCCCGCTTGTCACTGCTTTCTGGACTTGGAGGCCCCGTCCGAGGCTTCCCAAACAGCAACTTCTGGCTCCTAGCCTTTGCTCAGGAGGCTCCCAGCGCCGGCGAAGGCAGGCTCCGGAGAAAGCTGGAGGGCCGGCAGATCCGGGTGGCCAGCGTGGAGGCGGAGGCCGGCCTGGAGGGAGGAGACACTTACTGGGATCGATGGGGGGCTTGTCTCCGCCGCTCTCATTCTCGGGATTGTTTTCGGAGAAGGCGCCTTCGCCGGGCTGGTTGTGTCTATCAACTGGAGGAGAACCACAAGCATAGTCAGTCAGGGACAAAGTGTGCGTGTCAAGCGTGGGACAGTCACCCCTTCTGGCCGACAGCGGTTCAGGTTTAATGCCATAAGGCCGGCTGGAGGGCAAGCCCGCGAAGGAGAGCGCACCGGGCGTGGGCTCCAGCCAGGAGCGCATGTACCTGCCGTCCGGCGCCGCCGCCGCCACGGGCGCCTGGGGGTGCACGTAGGGGTGGTGATGATGGTGGTGATACACGGCCGCGGGCACTGCGTTGGCGCCCGCCGCGTGCACCGGGTTCCACGAGGCGCCAAACACCGCTGCCTTGGACTGGAAGCTGCAAGGGCTGAAGTCGGGGTGCTCAGCCAGCGCCGTGGCCTGCCGAGGGGGCTGGCCCAAGGCTCCCGGCGATTAATACTGTCTTCTCCTCTCACTGACTCTATGCTCCTTCCCACCTTTCCTTCTACTCTCCATGCCTTATTTTGACCTCCCTTAGGCCGTGGGAGCTGGGCAGGCCGGCATGGAGCCCTAGGCACCCCAAGGCCCGTTGATCACTTCTCCGGTTTATTTGAATAATCTAGCACGGGGACCCTCGCGTCCCGGTCGCCTGCAGCCACATCTTGGGCAGGATGTACGCCACCACTGGCTGAAGCAAGAAGTGGAGAGAATCGGCCGTCTTCTCCCAGCGTCCCGGGTCAGGCTGCCCGGGCTTGGAGTTGCTGCCGCTCCCGGACCATCTAGCCGCACAAAAGACTTTCTCTGGCGCGTTGCTTTCGAAGAGTCGCCCAAAGTATCTCTGTCTGGTCCCGGGTAGCCAAGAAGAGGGGCAACGGGTCTTGAGTCGTCCCGCGGCGCCTGCCCCGCCCCCCCTCTCTCGGCAGCAGCCGCCTTCCCTCCCCCGGAGCCCGGCGGGCCCGCTTGTCACTGCTTTCTGGACTTGGAGGCCCCGTCCGAGGCTTCCCAAACAGCAACTTCTGGCTCCTAGCCTTTGCTCAGGAGGCTCCCAGCGCCGGCGAAGGCAGGCTCCGGAGAAAGCTGGAGGGCCGGCAGATCCGGGTGGCCAGCGTGGAGGCGGAGGCCGGCCTGGAGGGAGGAGACACTTACTGGGATCGATGGGGGGCTTGTCTCCGCCGCTCTCATTCTCGGGATTGTTTTCGGAGAAGGCGCCTTCGCCGGGCTGTTTTTCTCTATCAACTGGAGGAGAACCACAAGCATAGTCAGTCAGGGACAAAGTGTGCGTGTCAAGCGTGGGACAGTCACCCCTTCTGGCCGACAGCGGTTCAGGTTTAATGCCATAAGGCCGGCTGGAGGGCAAGCCCGCGAAGGAGAGCGCACCGGGCGTGGGCTCCAGCCAGGAGCGCATGTACCTGCCGTCCGGCGCCGCCGCCGCCACGGGCGCCTGGGGGTGCACGTAGGGGTGGTGATGATGGTGGTGATACACGGCCGCGGGCACTGCGTTGGCGCCCGCCGCGTGCACCGGGTTCCACGAGGCGCCAAACACCGCTGCCTTGGACTGGAAGCTGCAAGGGCTGAAGTCGGGGTGCTCAGCCAGCGCCGTGGCCTGCCGAGGGGGCTGGCCCAAGGCTCCCGGCGCGTAGCGGCCCGCGCCCAGCTCATCCGCGGCATCGGCGCCCAGCAGGAATGAGTCCACGTAGTAGTTGCCCAGGGCCCCGGTGGTGGCCATCGCCGTGCCCCGCGCCTGGCCCGCCCGGCCCGGCCCGCGGAAATTATGAAACTGCAGATTTCATGTAACAACTTGGTGGCACCAGGGGGGGAAGTACAGTCACCTAATAAGTTGCCGGCGCCCGCGCCCCCATTGGCCGCGCGCGTCACGTGCCCGCCCGGCAGAACAATAACGCGTAAATCACTCCGCACGCTATTAATGGCCCGGTGTTTTGCAGTCATAATTTTTATAGCAAAAGCCATATGTTTTTATGCAAAGGGATCGTGGCGCTCCACGATCGAGTTTGTTTTAATTGTGGCCAACGAAGATTAAAAGATCAAATCTGGCCTTGCCTCTGTACGCCCTCCCCTCCCACCGCCACCACCAGACCCACACTTCTTAAGCGGACTATTTTATATCACAATTAATCACGCCATCAGCAAGGCGCGGGTCCCGCGTGCGAGTGCGGCCAGAGGAGCCCCTCACATAAAATTAGACAATAATTGAAGCCATAAAAAGGCAGCCAAATCGCATTCTCGCTCTACTGTATTTAAATCTATATTTATGATATTTCATAAGGAGTTATTGTTTCAGAAGCCACACAGGCTGGTGGGAAGTTGGGAACGACCAACAGATTCGTGTGCCTCATCGTGGCTCCCAGCTGTAAAAATTTACGAGGACTTGGAAAGGTTAAATTAGACTGTTGTGTTTGGTTGGCGAGCTCCCTGTAAATAATCCTTGCGGTCCCAGGAGATGCGAGTTTACCCGGCGTCGAAGGTGACACTGGCCGTGCCGGGCGCCCGCCGCCGTCGCACGGGCGCCTGGGGGTGCACGTAGGGGTGGTGATGATGGTGGTGATACACGGCCGCGGGCACTGCGTTGGCGCCCGCCGCGTGCACCGGGTTCCACGAGGCGCCAAACACCGCTGCCTTGGACTGGAAGCTGCAAGGGCTGAAGTCGGGGTGCTCAGCCAGCGCCGTGGCCTGCCGAGGGGGCTGGCCCAAGGCTCCCGGCGCGTAGCGGCCCGCGCCCAGCTCATCCGCGGCATCGGCGCCCAGCAGGAATGAGTCCACGTAGTAGTTGCCCAGGGCCCCGGTGGTGGCCATCGCCGTGCCCCGCGCCTGGCCCGCCCGGCCCGGCCCGCGGAAATTATGAAACTGCAGATTTCATGTAACAACTTGGTGGCACCAGGGGGGGAAGTACAGTCACCTAATAAGTTGCCGGCGCCCGCGCCCCCATTGGCCGCGCGCGTCACGTGCCCGCCCGGCAGAACAATAACGCGTAAATCACTCCGCACGCTATTAATGGCCCGGTGTTTTGCAGTCATAATTTTTATAGCAAAAGCCATATGTTTTTATGCAAAGGGATCGTGGCGCTCCACGATCGAGTTTGTTTTAATTGTGGCCAACGAAGATTAAAAGATCAAATCTGGCCTTGCCTCTGTACGCCCTCCCCTCCCACCGCCACCACCAGACCCACACTTCTTAAGCGGACTATTTTATATCACAATTAATCACGCCATCAGCAAGGCGCGGGTCCCGCGTGCGAGTGCGGCCAGAGGAGCCCCTCACATAAAATTAGACAATAATTGAAGCCATAAAAAGGCAGCCAAATCGCATTCTCGCTCTACTGTATTTAAATCTATATTTATGATATTTCATAAGGAGTTATTGTTTCAGAAGCCACACAGGCTGGTGGGAAGTTGGGAACGACCAACAGATTCGTGTGCCTCATCGTGGCTCCCAGCTGTAAAAATTTACGAGGACTTGGAAAGGTTAAATTAGACTGTTGTGTTTGGTTGGCGAGCTCCCTGTAAATAATCCTTGCGGTCCCAGGAGATGCGAGTTTACCCGGCGCCGGTCGAGAAAGTCAAATGCAACGCAGTATCCGTTCCAAACAGAGGCACCACCACCCCTGCCGGAGCGCGCTGGACAGGGACAGGCCGCCGAGAGGACAGCACCTAATGTGGGCCCCCGGCAGCTGCCCGACTGGAGCTCCTGGGCGCCCAGCAGCGCCCAAATTCGCTGCCGAGCCTCCAGCGAGAGACGCACCGAGAAGAAGCCCGAGAGGGAGCCGCCAGCCGTCCCCACGGCGATGGGTTAGAGGACCTGATGGTGCCGCGCGCTCGGCCTCAAGCCCGCGCACACGCGCGACCAGAGCGCCCTGCTCGTGGTCACCTCTGAATCCCTATCCACATCCCCGCCGACCCCACGGGCGCCCCAACCCCGTGTTCTGACCTCGGAGGTCCTAACGCTGAGCTCTACAAAGCCTCGTCGCCTTCCCTGCACCCGAGCTGCGAAAAAAACACGAGGCATCATCAATGAAAGGCGAGTTCGCTGGCAAAGCAGCAGCCCCGCCTAAGAGACCCTTCGGCTCCAATAGCTGGGAGGCCGGCACCGGAGTGATTGGCCTCTGGGCCCCTGTATGAGTCCTTCAGGACTCCTTCCTTCCTGACCATCAAAAAAGGACTCGCCTCGGTTACCCACCCGATCCGCGGCTCTGCAGAGTTACAAGGCCCAAAGCTCGGGGCCACAGATCAAGTCCAGGGCTGGAAATTAAAACGGGGAGGGGCATAGGGCATTGACTTTTAATCCCATGTCTTAGCCTGGCCAAATTACGGAAGGTAGTTCTCAGTCCTGAGAGGTTTTCGAGGGTAAATTAAAAGGCCTCGGCCTGTATGTTAATTGGAAAAAATGAAATAAACTACCGCCAACGGGAACAGAAAGAGGCGACTCCTAAAAACGGGGTAATTAAATTCACGTGTGAACATTGTGTCTGCAGGAGTGTGTTTCTCATTAGCCCACTTCCCGAGCGGCGAGGGCGGGCGGGCGGCAAGGGTCGCTTCCAGTTTCTTTTTGGCTTTCATTCTCCCCAACAGCTCCAGTAATCCCCACAAACCCGGGTACATCCCTCTCCTAGGCGAGGACCCGCACATGCCAAGCTCTCCCCGAGAATGACGCCGCGAAGCCCTTAAGACCAACCGGGCGGCCCTTCGTCGGCCCGCGCCGGAAGAGGGAAGTGGCCGACACAATGAACTCCGACGTGGCCGGTGCTGGCCGCCTCAGCCTCCTCCTCCCTAATATTTTCCTTTCCCCGTAAATTCCTCCGCCTTATCCCCACCCCCAACGCAGCCCGGGGTGCCCCAAATATTGACCTCTTAGATTTTCATTAAGAAACATTAACCCTGGAGGAAACCTTCGCTCCTAATTGTAATTGTCTGCAAACGGGTTGGACACGCCTGGTTGCCTTTGCCTTTTTTTTTTTTTAAACCAGAGAAGACACCAATTATTGCTAGTAATTTTTAAATAAAAGAGGCTATATTTATTCAACTAGCCTTAGAAACCCCGGCCCCCCAAATGGGCTGGTTTCTACATAATTAGCAGGTTTGAGAATTAAGCAGTCCTTACAGGTCCCTAGAAAGGGGGCTAACCTCAAAACTAAATGTTATCCCTATTTAGCCCCCCAGTTTGGGGGAGAGCATATTCAGGCTTCTGTGTTTGCTTCTGTTTTGGAAGTAAAAGGGATTGTGTGTGCATAAAGAAACAATAAATGAGTGTAATTACAAACTGCTTTATCTAGCCTGAGAGCTCAAAAATCTGGGCCTCCAAAAAATGAATCCACGACTCAGGTCCTGAAAATGGCAGAAATGGATAGAAGACACTGCCCTGTGCCAGCCTTTCCCATAACAGAAGGGCAGGCTGGGCAGTGCAAACAGTTCCTAGGCTGCTGGAGCTGGGAAGGGAAGCCTGCTCCGTGGGCTTGAGCCTGAAGGCCCACATGTGTTGGGGGATGGAGGAGTGGAAATTGTTTTCAGTTCCTGGCAGTGAGAATGATCTCCCTGACTTCAAACGTGGCCTACAACTTGGAGCAGTGTCTGGGATATAGGATTCCTTTCCCCTATTATTTGAAACGGACTGGCACGGAAGAGTTCCCTTCTCCAGCATCTGTGGCCCCACAAGGATGCCATATCTAACATACTCTGAACCTGATAGAAGCTACTGACAAACAAGCAGCCAGTCTTTGCCCTAGCTGGGCTCCCTTATCGCGGTTAAAGCTCTGGACCCGCAGGCCGGGAAAGCGGAGGAAGCTTCGCGGCTGTTTCCTGCGTGTCCTCCCACCAAGCCTGGCTGAACCTTAGCCCAGGACTCAGCCTCATCTCCCCAGTGAAGTGAGCGAAGATCTCCTTGCACTCAGAATGGACACACAAAAACGCCCAGAATGTCCCTAACCAGACTTCTAGGCTGCCGTTCTGGACCCTCGGAATCGGAACGCCAGGCCGCCGCCATGCAGTCGTGATCATAACCGAGGCCTTGTCTGCGCGCCCCGGCATACCAGGCCCAGATCCCAGCCTAGACAGCCGCGCCCTCGGCCCTCGCTCAGAAGATCTGGACCTCTGCTTGAACGCGCATGGCAAAATAAAACAACCCCCTACCCCACTCTCCCCAAGCAAGCCCTGGATCTCCCCCGGGTCCCTCCCAAAGGAATAGTTGGGAAGGAAATAGAAAGAAAACTGGACACAGGCTGAAGGTGAAAGAAAATGAAGAAAAGAAAAGAGGAAGGCGTAAAGAAGCAAAAAAGAGGAAGGAAGGAAGAAGGGGAGGAAAGAAGGAAGAGTCAAGGCAACTCGGGAGCAGAGAGAAGGGTAAGGGACAAGGCCAGGATCCCAGCCGCTGTCAGCCCTCTCTGCCCCTAGTTTAGGCTGAGTCTTCACGACTCAGGTCCTGAAAATGGCAGAAATGGATAGAAGACACTGCCCTGTGCCAGCCTTTCCCATAACAGAAGGGCAGGCTGGGCAGTGCAAACAGTTCCTAGGCTGCTGGAGCTGGGAAGGGAAGCCTGCTCCGTGGGCTTGAGCCTGAAGGCCCACATGTGTTGGGGGATGGAGGAGTGGAAATTGTTTTCAGTTCCTGGCAGTGAGAATGATCTCCCTGACTTCAAACGTGGCCTACAACTTGGAGCAGTGTCTGGGATATAGGATTCCTTTCCCCTATTATTTGAAACGGACTGGCACGGAAGAGTTCCCTTCTCCAGCATCTGTGGCCCCACAAGGATGCCATATCTAACATACTCTGAACCTGATAGAAGCTACTGACAAACAAGCAGCCAGTCTTTGCCCTAGCTGGGCTCCCTTATCGCGGTTAAAGCTCTGGACCCGCAGGCCGGGAAAGCGGAGGAAGCTTCGCGGCTGTTTCCTGCGTGTCCTCCCACCAAGCCTGGCTGAACCTTAGCCCAGGACTCAGCCTCATCTCCCCAGTGAAGTGAGCGAAGATCTCCTTGCACTCAGAATGGACACACAAAAACGCCCAGAATGTCCCTAACCAGACTTCTAGGCTGCCGTTCTGGACCCTCGGAATCGGAACGCCAGGCCGCCGCCATGCAGTCGTGATCATAACCGAGGCCTTGTCTGCGCGCCCCGGCATACCAGGCCCAGATCCCAGCCTAGACAGCCGCGCCCTCGGCCCTCGCTCAGAAGATCTGGACCTCTGCTTGAACGCGCATGGCAAAATAAAACAACCCCCTACCCCACTCTCCCCAAGCAAGCCCTGGATCTCCCCCGGGTCCCTCCCAAAGGAATAGTTGGGAAGGAAATAGAAAGAAAACTGGACACAGGCTGAAGGTGAAAGAAAATGAAGAAAAGAAAAGAGGAAGGCGTAAAGAAGCAAAAAAGAGGAAGGAAGGAAGAAGGGGAGGAAAGAAGGAAGAGTCAAGGCAACTCGGGAGCAGAGAGAAGGGTAAGGGACAAGGCCAGGATCCCAGCCGCTGTCAGCCCTCTCTGCCCCTAGTTTAGGCTGAGTCTTCACTGGCAAAGCGATCTTTCCTGATCTCGTGCCCTGGATTGGGCTGGAGGTGTCCCAGCCTTGCAGGAGAATGGCAGAGTCGCTGGCCAGGCGCAGGCCTAGAGCAGGAGAGGCCCGGGTCGGAGGCGTGCGCCCCTGACCTTGAATGGCCCGGGGCCCAGAATTCCTACCACGCCCCTGGCGTCCGCGAAGGAGTAGCTAACCTGACCGTACCTGCTCTGGGCGAGGTGGGGAGGGGAGTACGGCTGGCAGCCTGGCAGAGCGCGGAGAAGGAGGCAGGGTCGAGGTTCCTGCGCGGGATATGCCCAGGTTGCCACCGCAGGCCTGGCACGAACCAGGGCCTGGATGCCCCGCCCGGCCCGGCCCGGCCCGGCCCCCGCGCGCACAGGTACCTGGAGACGATTTCAACTGAAGTAATGAAGGCAGTGTCGTGCTGTCGAGAGAAAGGTGGATCCCAACAACAGGAAACTACCTAAATCACCGACCAGTTCTGTTGCTGCCCGCTTGGAGCTGCCTCGCCCGCCGCCGCCGCCGCCGTTACTGCCGCCGCCACCGCCGCCGCCAAGTGAGAACCCTGCGATCGCGCCTGGCCCCTCGCCAACCTGCGCCCGCCGCTGCCACTGCGTGCCCCCGGCTGCCCCTAAAGCATCGCAGAGGGAGAAGCCACCGGCCCCGGGCCCCGGTAAGGGAAACCTGGGAGAAGGAAGGTAGAGGAGAGAGGGAAATGGAAGGAGCGGAGAAAGCAAGAAGAGAGAAGGAAACCAAACGAGCCGCGACCGTGCTTCTTTCCGAAACCTTGCAGCTCAGCGAGCCGGCGCGGCGCCGAGCGGCGGCAGCCCAGGGCGATTCGCCTGCGCCAGGGACAGCGCGGAGCCCGGCTCCCTGTCTGGCCTCGGCCTCCCGCGCTCGCTCCCTGCCACTCGCTCTCCCCCTCTCTCCCTCCCCGCCAGCCAGCCCGCCGGGGCGCGCGCTCCCGCGCCCCCTCCCCTCTGTGGTTGCCCCCCCCACCTCCCGCGAGCAGGAAACGCGTGGCCCCGCCGAGGGCGACCAGGTGGGGGAGGCCGTGCTAGGGGAGGGAGGACCCATGTAGCCTCGCCGCGGTCTACCTAACCGCCGCCGCGGACGCTAGTGACGGCGCTGTGGGCCCAGCCTGCTCCCTGCTGATCCTGGGCTGGGGGTCATCTAGGACCAGGAGACCCACGAAATAACCAGCCTCTGCGAACCTCCCAGGGGCTCCCGAAACAAATCCTGTTTGGCTTCCTCGGTCTATGCAGCTCCCCTCTCAACTGAAACCATTGGTCCAAGACAGCCACAATCCAGATATACTAGCAAGTCATAAAACTGAACAAAAGCCGACAAACCTTAAGGCACCAGGGCTATAGGGCCCAGACAAATTACGACCGTCTAGGTAATATTTAAATAGATGCCTAAAGTAATTGCAGGGGGCGCGGGCTAGTCCTCCTGTTGTAAAAGTGGTGGACAGGATAGAGTGGAAGGTGAAGATAAGAAGTCAAAAAAAGAGGTAAAATTAAAAAGCTTCATTCCACAGCTTTTATTCTTCTATAAGAACATAAACATCATCTTTTTTTTTCCACGCACAGCAGCATTACAATATTAATTTATTCTGATTTAAGATTAGAAGTAAATAGAGCTAGAACTAACATTTATAATAACGATAGAATGCATTTGCTTAAAACAAGATTGGCAATTTTTCATAATAATAAACATTTATACAGATCTGTATTTTATAGTTTTTTTTCTTTTTCTGCACCTACAGGTTTGACCCTTTTATGCATGTAGCTTCACAGTATAAAGGAAACCCAGCAATGTCTCCCTTCTCTAGTCTGTTCCGCTTGCCCCAGCCCTCCTCGGTTTCCGTGAATTTTGGAAAGAAAAGGGAAAGGAAAAAAAATCTCCGCAAGATAGGGAGAATTGTGGTGTGCTTGTCATGTGTTACCAGTGGTAACAATTATTTAATGACAAAAAATGCACTAAATCTGCATGTATAAACAAAACTACATTCGATTATTTATCTACAGCCAGAAGGACATGGAAATTTAAAGTAACTGAAATAATTTAGTCCCACAATGAAAGACCTTACACACACTGTTAGAGACATTTCCTTCTCCTGGTCATTCTTTTTTTCTTTTAAAGCTGAGATATCTTACAGAGGAAGGAAAAATGAAGCTTTCTGACGTTTTCAATTTTACCAATCTGCCAAAGTCAAACTCTTTTGCCAACCTGCGTGTCCATTCCTGCAAGCCCTTCTCTTTGCCAAGGAAGAAAGAAAAAAGAAACCCAGGGGCCTGTATCCCCTGATTAAACACAGCCCAGCACTCCAGGCAGCCGAGCCCGGTGGCGGCTCCTTGCACCATTGACCTCAGGCCAGACACCTCGACTGCCCACAATGGGACCTCCGCCTTCCGGCTAGGTTGCCGGCCCCGCAGGAAACCAGCTCCCCCGGAGGACAGAGGCCATTTCAGACAGTGGAACCCCAGACAGCAGACCATCCCAGTCACCACTTGACACTTAGGACAGTACCTCTCTATATAGAATTTCAGCGCGATATGGCTTTTTCCCCCAGAAAACAACAAATAAACCAGCACCAAGCAAACAGACAAAGAAACAAAAAGTCAGAACCAACCAGCCCTGCACAGATGTAACGGCCAGCGAGATGGTGAGTGTGGGAGGGAGGAAGGGGGCTCCAGCACAGGTGCGAGTTCCTGGGCAGAGCCGAAGACAGAGGGAGGAGAACGGTTCTCTGGATTTGAAAAGAACCAAATTGCCTGGAGCTTCATCAGGAGAAATTAAAGTTGGCTGTGAGCTCCCGGATCCGGTTTTCTCGGTTCATTTTCTTCAGTTTCATCCTGCGGTTCTGAAACCAGATTTTAACTTGTCTGTCCGTGAGGTGGACGCTGCGGCTGATCTCTAGGCGCCGCTCTCGAGTAAGGTACATGTTGAACAGAAACTCCTTCTCCAGCTCCAGCGTCTGGTGCTTCGTGTACGGGCAGCGCTTCTTTCGGCCGCTCTTTGCCGTGAGCCAGTTGGCTGCGTTTTCGCCTTTGGAATTGCCTGGCATTTCAGAGAATAAAGAGGGGAAGGTTAAATCGAGGCCACGCGGGCTGCACGCAGGGGTGACTTCGGGTCGTCTCTACTTTAAGAGGGATGCCCTAAGTCACGCAGAGTTATGCGCCCCCCACCCCACACCTTCAGGGAGCAAACCCCATTAGAATTTGCCCAGGGAGAGCAGTTCCTCCAAAAGCCTTGTGCAAAATCGAATGGGCCTCCCATCTACACCTACCCTCCCAATTTACATTTTCCTCCACTTTCTTCCCCGAACACCTGTTTCAGCACAAAGCTGCCAGGCGCTTGCAGAAGGAACGGCCTGGGAGGGCAGGCTGTCTATCTTGAACTTAACGCCTTTCCCTGCCTCTCGCCCCAAGACAGACAAGCATTTCCTGCAGCCCCCAGCCTGGGGGGACAGGGGTGCTTACTTGGAAGTGGGGCGGGCAACGTGGCTATATCTCACTCCAGCCCCCTGGCTGCCCGAGGCCTGTTGAGGAGAGGGAGAAGGGCATACCTTGGGACCTAGGGAAGGCACCCAAAGCTGACTGGGGTCAAGGGCCCTCCCTCACGTCTCTCCAGGAGCCAAGACACGCAGTCGTTGAGCCAAGAACCATCAGCGCGATATGGCTTTTCCCCAGAAAACAACAAATAAACCAGCACCAAGCAAACAGACAAAGAAACAAAAAGTCAGAACCAACCAGCCCTGCACAGATGTAACGGCCAGCGAGATGGTGAGTGTGGGAGGGAGGAAGGGGGCTCCAGCACAGGTGCGAGTTCCTGGGCAGAGCCGAAGACAGAGGGAGGAGAACGGTTCTCTGGATTTGAAAAGAACCAAATTGCCTGGAGCTTCATCAGGAGAAATTAAAGTTGGCTGTGAGCTCCCGGATCCGGTTTTCTCGGTTCATTTTCTTCAGTTTCATCCTGCGGTTCTGAAACCAGATTTTAACTTGTCTGTCCGTGAGGTGGACGCTGCGGCTGATCTCTAGGCGCCGCTCTCGAGTAAGGTACATGTTGAACAGAAACTCCTTCTCCAGCTCCAGCGTCTGGTGCTTCGTGTACGGGCAGCGCTTCTTTCGGCCGCTCTTTGCCGTGAGCCAGTTGGCTGCGTTTTCGCCTTTGGAATTGCCTGGCATTTCAGAGAATAAAGAGGGGAAGGTTAAATCGAGGCCACGCGGGCTGCACGCAGGGGTGACTTCGGGTCGTCTCTACTTTAAGAGGGATGCCCTAAGTCACGCAGAGTTATGCGCCCCCCACCCCACACCTTCAGGGAGCAAACCCCATTAGAATTTGCCCAGGGAGAGCAGTTCCTCCAAAAGCCTTGTGCAAAATCGAATGGGCCTCCCATCTACACCTACCCTCCCAATTTACATTTTCCTCCACTTTCTTCCCCGAACACCTGTTTCAGCACAAAGCTGCCAGGCGCTTGCAGAAGGAACGGCCTGGGAGGGCAGGCTGTCTATCTTGAACTTAACGCCTTTCCCTGCCTCTCGCCCCAAGACAGACAAGCATTTCCTGCAGCCCCCAGCCTGGGGGGACAGGGGTGCTTACTTGGAAGTGGGGCGGGCAACGTGGCTATATCTCACTCCAGCCCCCTGGCTGCCCGAGGCCTGTTGAGGAGAGGGAGAAGGGCATACCTTGGGACCTAGGGAAGGCACCCAAAGCTGACTGGGGTCAAGGGCCCTCCCTCACGTCTCTCCAGGAGCCAAGACACGCAGTCTGGGCGGTTTCGAGTTCCAGGGGAAGCTAGATGATCCCTCTCTAACTCTCAGATCAGGGCCCAGGCGTCCGAGACAGATTTGCCATTTCTTCTCCCCGCAACGAGGATTCCTGCCCCACCAGCAAGTTTGAAAAAAGCAAGAGGGATCGTAAACTCGAACTTCGCCGGTTAATGGGCTTATTTATTGGTGCTGGCGGCTGCTTATTTTGGATGCCTTACAAACATCCGCGCTATCTGCGGGCGAGCCACTTTCCCTCCCTCCCCCTCCCCCCGCGTGGGCCGCGCCTCTGCAGGCAGGGCCCAGACCTCGGTTTTGGGTACTCCGGGGCACGGAGCAGGGCGAGCACAGGAGCGGCGCTGCTCGCTGGTGTCCTCGGCTCCAGTCGGGGTGAGGGAGGCGAGCGCGAAGGGCGCTCTTGGTGTGGGGCACTAAGCCGGACATGAATTTTTACTGCGTCCCCACGCCCAAATATTAAAAAGCAAGTTCACAAGGTCAGCCTGCCTGCAGCTGGGGCCAAGGCCGGCCGGCTGCTGTGCGGACTCCTGGCTCTCTTCTCCTTCCCTTCTCTGGGTCGGCCCGTCTACCAGCCCGCCTGACTGCGGCCCTTCAGCGCGCCCTCCTTACCCAGGGAGTCCTTCTCCGGCGAGGCTTTGCTGCTCTCGGAAGGGGCCGGGGAGAGCTCCTCCGCGGCCGAGGACGACGCGTGCGCCTCCTCGTCGCCCTGGGAGCCCCCGCCGCCGCCACCGCAAGCCAGCGTGGGGGGCGGCGGTGAATCGAGGGCTCGCTCCTTCCGGGCTGCATCCGCCGAACCGGAGGCGAGGGCCGGTGGCGGGTCGAAGCCGCGCCCCGGGGCTCCGGCGAGGGGGCCCCGGCTGCAACTTAACGCCTTTCCTGCCTCTCGCCCCAAGACAGACAAGCATTTCCTGCAGCCCCAGCCTGGGGACAGGGTGCTTACTTGGAAGTGGGGCCAACGTGGCTATATCTCACTCCAGCCCCCTGGCTGCCCGAGGCCTGTTGAGGAGAGGGAGAAGGGCATACCTTGGGACCTAGGGAAGGCACCCAAAGCTGACTGGGGTCAAGGGCCCTCCCTCACGTCTCTCCAGGAGCCAAGACACGCAGTCTGGGCGGTTTCGAGTTCCAGGGGAAGCTAGATGATCCCTCTCTAACTCTCAGATCAGGGCCCAGGCGTCCGAGACAGATTTGCCATTTCTTCTCCCCGCAACGAGGATTCCTGCCCCACCAGCAAGTTTGAAAAAAGCAAGAGGGATCGTAAACTCGAACTTCGCCGGTTAATGGGCTTATTTATTGGTGCTGGCGGCTGCTTATTTTGGATGCCTTACAAACATCCGCGCTATCTGCGGGCGAGCCACTTTCCCTCCCTCCCCCTCCCCCCGCGTGGGCCGCGCCTCGCAGGCAGGGCCCAGACCTCGGTTTTGGGTACTCCGGGGCACGGAGCAGGGCGAGCACAGGAGCGGCGCTGCTCGCTGGTGTCCTCGGCTCCAGTCGGGGTGAGGGGAGGCGAGCGCGAAGGGCGCTCTTGGTGTGGGGCACTAAGCCGGACATGAATTTTTACTGCGTCCCCACGCCCAAATATTAAAAAGCAAGTTCACAAGGTCAGCCTGCCTGCAGCTGGGGCCAAGGCCGGCCGGCTGCTGTGCGGACTCCTGGCTCTCTTCTCCTTCCCTTCTCTGGGTCGGCCCGTCTACCAGCCCGCCTGACTGCGGCCCTTCAGCGCGCCCTCCTTACCCAGGGAGTCCTTCTCCGGCGAGGCTTTGCTGCTCTCGGAAGGGGCCGGGGAGAGCTCCTCCGCGGCCGAGGACGACGCGTGCGCCTCCTCGTCGCCCTGGGAGCCCCCGCCGCCGCCACCGCAAGCCAGCGTGGGGGGCGGCGGTGAATCGAGGGCTCGCTCCTTCCGGGCTGCATCCGCCGAACCGGAGGCGAGGGCCGGTGGCGGGTCGAAGCCGCGCCCCGGGGGCTGAGCGGGGAACGGGCCGGGGCCGAGTTGCGGCGCGCCGCCGCCGCTGCTGTAGCCCTTGGCGGTGCCATAGGCCTGAGAGAGGCGGAAGTAGCCGGGCACTGGCACCCCGCTGGAGGTACCCAGGGCGCAGCCGTCGGGCGGCGGGCCCCGCGGGAAGGGGGCCAGCTCGGCAGCGGCGGACGGGCCTTTGGGGCATTTGTCAGCCGAGTCGTAGAGGCAGTAGGAGCTCTCCTCTTTGATGTTCTGCGCGAAAGAGCACGAGGTGGCCTGCGGCGGGGGCTGGGGTGGTTGCGGCGGGGGCGGCGGCGGCTGCTGGGGCTGCGGCGGCGGCGGCGGCCCTTCGGGCTGCTCCATCCGGCACGACCGGGGCGTTTCGAGCCATAGGTCTATAGGCGCGGGCGCGTAGCCGTGCGCCCCGGGACCCAGGCCCCCGCTGCCACCACCGCCGCCCGGCGATGCCGCCTCATTGCGCTTGCCTCCCAGAGCCGGGAAGAGCCCGCAGCTCTGCAGTCCGTAGGGCAGGTCGGCGGCCGAGGGCAGGTAGACCCCGCCGTGGGCGTAGTAGCCGCCGCCGCCGCCACCGCCCCCGGCGCCGCTGCCACCACCGCCAGCCTCGCCTCTGCCGGAGTTGATGAGCGAGTCGACCAAAAAAGAGTTCGCGGCGGGGCTCTCCGAGCATGACATTGTTGTGGGATAATTTGGCGAAGGGAGCAGATAGCCCTTTCTGGCTGACATTTCTTGTGCAAAACATGCTGAATACGATTAGCAATCCCCCCGCACCGCGGCGGGCGCCCGCAGCCAATCCTGAGCCAGAGTTTCCGTGCGACCACTCCCAGTTTGGTTTCGTAGGCGCGGGGCCGCTCTCCTAGGGCGCCCTCCGAGCCCGCGATTGATATAAATATGTAATCTGTATTGATGGGCCGCGAGGCGCACACCCGGTACCTCAACCCAAAGGCCAAAAGCGGTGGGGGCTGCCCCAACGTGGCTGGTGGGGCACCTGGCCCCTGGGCTTGCCCCGCCCATACCCGGACGCGCGCCCTCCGTTGAGGTCTGTTTGAAGGGTCCCTAGGCCCCGCGCAGTTAACAAGCTTTTTGGGGGCTCCTTCCGGGCTGCATCCGCCGAACCGGAGGCGAGGGCCGGTGGCGGGTCGAAGCCGCCCCCCGGGGGGCTGAGCGGGGAACGGGCCGGGGCCGAGTTGCGGCGCGCCGCCGCCGCTGCTGTAGCCCTTGGCGGTGCCATAGGCCTGAGAGAGGCGGAAGTAGCCGGGCACTGGCACCCCGCTGGAGGTACCCAGGGCGCAGCCGTCGGGCGGCGGGCCCCGCGGGAAGGGGGCCAGCTCGGCAGCGGCGGACGGGCCTTTGGGGCATTTGTCAGCCGAGTCGTAGAGGCAGTAGGAGCTCTCCTCTTTGATGTTCTGCGCGAAAGAGCACGAGGTGGCCTGCGGCGGGGGCTGGGGTGGTTGCGGCGGGGGCGGCGGCGGCTGCTGGGGCTGCGGCGGCGGCGGCGGCCCTTCGGGCTGCTCCATCCGGCACGACCGGGGCGTTTCGAGCCATAGGTCTATAGGCGCGGGCGCGTAGCCGTGCGCCCCGGGACCCAGGCCCCCGCTGCCACCACCGCCGCCCGGCGATGCCGCCTCATTGCGCTTGCCTCCCAGAGCCGGGAAGAGCCCGCAGCTCTGCAGTCCGTAGGGCAGGTCGGCGGCCGAGGGCAGGTAGACCCCGCCGTGGGCGTAGTAGCCGCCGCCGCCGCCACCGCCCCCGGCGCCGCTGCCACCACCGCCAGCCTCGCCTCTGCCGGAGTTGATGAGCGAGTCGACCAAAAAAGAGTTCGCGGCGGGGCTCTCCGAGCATGACATTGTTGTGGGATAATTTGGCGAAGGGAGCAGATAGCCCTTTCTGGCTGACATTTCTTGTGCAAAACATGCTGAATACGATTAGCAATCCCCCCGCACCGCGGCGGGCGCCCGCAGCCAATCCTGAGCCAGAGTTTCCGTGCGACCACTCCCAGTTTGGTTTCGTAGGCGCGGGGCCGCTCTCCTAGGGCGCCCTCCGAGCCCGCGATTGATATAAATATGTAATCTGTATTGATGGGCCGCGAGGCGCACACCCGGTACCTCAACCCAAAGGCCAAAAGCGGTGGGGGCTGCCCCAACGTGGCTGGTGGGGGACCTGGCCCCTGGGCTTGCCCCGCCCATACCCGGACGCGCGCCCTCCGTTGAGGTCTGTTTGAAGGGTCCCTAGGCCCCGCGCAGTTAACAAGCGGGGTGTTTATGGTGCGCACCCCGGCCCGCCTTGGGTGCTCCCCACTTTCATTTTGGAGTCAGTCCCCAGACTTGGGTGCACTTTTCAACAATAAGGAGGCCCGTTGGGGCCTCACGCTCTTCCCATTCAACCCTGTACCTGGAGCTGTGTCTCCAAGGTGGTGGACCTAGTCAGTCCTAAGTCACCAGGATCTTCAGAGTGTCTGAAAGCGAGAGCAGACTGGAAGGTGACAATTGTCACTTCTTCCCTGCATCCCTCACCGACCTGTCCCCAAATGCAATGCCCGGGCCTCTGCCCCAAACCTGCCGCACTCCTCCTCTCCCAGGGGGTTGATCCAGTTAGGATCTTCGCCTGCGGTGTGCTCACCTGGCTTGCCTTCTCTTCAGCTCCTGTTGGTGAGCCTTGGTGGGCTGGCACAAGTCGGGGTCGAGGTGACTGACAGCTCTGGCTGAAAGACTCCCCATCCTGACTCCAAGGCCAGAGCCAGGTCCAGACACCCACAGCCACATCACCCTGGCAGCCTCCAAGCTCGTATGCTTTGGGGAGGAAGTGAGAGACGTTGATCTTCAGGGTCTTTGGCTTACCCATTGGCGAAGACCTCGAGGGAGAAACTTGGGTGGGGGGCGGACATTTCTGCAACACAATTTCCGAATTCTTCCTTTAGCCTTGGCATTCGCACGCCGTCGGAGGCTACGACAAGAACCACTGTCACCACACTCCTGCCTCTCTGTCCCCTCCCCTCTTCCCTCCTCCCCTCCAAACCCACGGCTGGGGCAGCCCTCACTCCCGCGGTGTGCGCATTTTAACGAGGCCCGCGGTGAGGAAATCCATTCCCTGTGAGGCCTGGCTGGGCCCGTGGCCCAGTTACAGGCGCGTTCGGAGGCCAGGCCCTTTGCTCAACAGACACCCGGCCTCCTTCCCCGGTCGTAGGGACTGCGCTCTTAGTGCACTGGAAACGGCCGGCCAGGGCGCTAGTCCCCAAGCGTGGGCCTCATACATGTCTCAGGAAATGCGACCTTTTCCGGCCAGATCCAGGGAACCTAGGAGGTGGCTGCCTTGCCCCTGGGTCTACGGGCTAGAGCTCTCCAGGATGCCCCAGGCCTGCCCGCTCGCCAGCTCCGGCCCCGGCAGCGGGCTTGAGGGGAGCTACGCATGCCAGCATCCCAGGAAGCAGACCTCTCAGGCCTCGGAGGGTAGCGGCGGGGGAAGACCCTCGCATCCCTGGTGATTTGCCAGGCACTTGGCCTTGTTCTACCCAGTATGAACCCAGTCGGAGAAGGAAGCCGAGCCTGAGAGGACCGAGAGGGAGAGTACGGGAGAGCAGGCAGCAGAGCCCTGGCGCCGGCCTCTGAGATGCAAGCGCGCAGTTGCAGTCTTCTGCCCGCAGCGGCTGCTCGGCGCGGCGCGCTGCACCGGGAGGCCGCGCCACCGCTTGCGCTGCGGTCCAGCCACTTCTACCTCTGCGCCCCGCGGTGACTGGCTCCGCGGACGGGGCGTCTGGGGTGGAGAGGAGAGGGAGAAAGAGAAAGAGGAGAGAAGGACAGAAGGAGAGAAAAGAGAGAAGAGTAGAAAAGGAGAGAGCCAACTCTCTCCAATTCGACAGGGTCTTGGGGCAGCAGTAGCGTCGCAGCCGAATCAAGGAAGGGGCCTGTGACCAGGGATCGGGAAATGTCCTTGGCGCTCCATATTGCTCAAATGCTTCAAACGCACAAGGCCAAACCAAATTTTAATCAGGCTAGGCCCACGAGGTCAACGAACTTGAAAAAGACTCAGAGGACCCTAGGCAGCCTAGGACCGTTTCCCAGACGGGCTTGGTCCTTACCCAGCTTGTCGGGAGACAGAAACTGACTGGGTCTGTTGTGTTCAGCAGTGCTACTGGGAAATACCACAAAGCCAAGGGCTGCCTGAGAAGGGGGCTTTACCCGTCAATAGGGTCCATGCCTCTCAAGAAATTTCTACCCAGTGGGAGTATAGGAGAAGGTCCTTTGAGATGAGCCCAGGCAGCCAAGTGGGCCAGGGCTTGGTGCATTTTCAGTCAAAATGTGGAAAGCAGTTTCCCAGGCCATAGGTTCAGAAGGGCCAGTGGCCACAGGAGAAACACACTAGTGATAGTGGAAGCAAAAAATAATAATAAAGTGAAAGATAATGATGTAAACTCGCCTTTCTTAACATTTTTGGAAGTTAAGGCCCCCTTTGGTAAATCTAAGGCCATGTTCTGACTCTTACCCTGTGAAAAATGCACATCTGTGCATTCCCACAATTTGACCCATCATTTTCAGGGAGTTCACAGACCTCTCGAAGCCTTTTTCTTGTGCTCTCCAGAATGTTCCAGGACTCTGGGAAGTCAGCAGCCCTGCCAATTTGACTGGTAAGACAAGCTGGGTGCCCGACTGTAGGCAACTCAGTCCTGGTGTAGTCAGAGCTCCGTAGGTTGGCCAAATGGACTTTTAGGCTGAATGGGATCCAAGAGCATAAATGCTCCAACCAAGATTACAAATATCAGTTTCGTGCTGCATCTGTTATAAGAAGGCCACCGCAGCTGCGGAGTAAAGAAGGAAGGTCGACTGTGGGCTCACAGACCATGGCATTGGCACTTGGGTCTTTACAGACCTTTGGGGAGAGCTGGATGTTTCCCTCCAGCGTCTCCCCTACCTTTCTAATAAGCCAAATGGGATGTTGAATTTGTGCTGTTTCTTGCTTGGACAGACACACACACACACCAGAATATGTAAACCCGTGTGGGATCTCTCTGGCCCACGTATTACACTCCACCTCCACCTCCACCGCTGAGATGAGAGCAAGGGGAGAGGCTGCGGGTGTGCCTGTGACCCACACTGGCTTGTCCCGCTGGTTCAGACAAGAAGATATCTGCACAGCAGAAGCTCAAGTCAAATGCCTACTGGTCTTTCAGTTAGTCTCAAGCTCCCAGCATCCCTGACCACCCTCAAGGCTCTGCACTCCCCAGGCTCCACCGAGGTGTTAGCTTCCTCAATAAAATATTCCATTTATCGATCATCTCAGCTTTCCTGGGGTTCCCCACGCCCAAGAGATTAAGAAAAGCAATTCAATGGCAACATGGATGGCTTCTGGACACACTCTCTCCCTCGCGCCCATTTGCCATCTTATTCTCTCTTTCGCCCTCTTTCCCAGCTGCCGAATTTCTCTCTAGGCGGTCAGAATGCCTTTGACCTAAAACTCCCTAGTGTCTGCCTGTTTCAACCAGACCAGGGCCCACATTTTATTTAGGAGTAAATACTGCTCATTTCTACCTGGTTAATTACAGCTCACCCCTCCCCCGCCCCCGCCTTGAGCTATGGAGCTGAAGTAAATGCCAGGCTGGTGAAATAAGCCCTCTGGCCAGGATTACCCTGCAGCTTACCAGAGAGCAGATTCCCTCTCCTGAGTAGGCCCTGGCAAACCACGAGAAATAATAAACCGTTATTACCCACCCACTCCCCAAAAAATTCTTACAAAAATACCAGGTATTGAGATTGAGATAGCCGGTAAACAATTTGTATTTGGATGTCTCTCACTAGTTTCTGGGCTCAGGATTATCTGATCGGCGATGGAGTTGAGATGCAACCCCGAGAGGAAAAATAAATGCTACTTTGACACACCCAGCTTTAGCAAAATTCTGGACTTTTTCGATTCATGCATTTGCCACATAGTTAAAATTTTGGAGGGTGAGCCGATTTGGCAACATTTGTCGACTGTGGGCTCACAGACCATGGCATTGGCACTTGGGTCTTTACAGACCTTTGGGGAGAGCTGGATGTTTCCCTCCAGCGTCTCCCCTACCTTTCTAATAAGCCAAATGGGATGTTGAATTTGTGCTGTTTCTTGCTTGGACAGACACACACACACACCAGAATATGTAAACCCGTGTGGGATCTCTCTGGCCCACGTATTACACTCCACCTCCACCTCCACCGCTGAGATGAGAGCAAGGGGAGAGGCTGCGGGTGTGCCTGTGACCCACACTGGCTTGTCCCGCTGGTTCAGACAAGAAGATATCTGCACAGCAGAAGCTCAAGTCAAATGCCTACTGGTCTTTCAGTTAGTCTCAAGCTCCCAGCATCCCTGACCACCCTCAAGGCTCTGCACTCCCCAGGCTCCACCGAGGTGTTAGCTTCCTCAATAAAATATTCCATTTATCGATCATCTCAGCTTTCCTGGGGTTCCCCACGCCCAAGAGATTAAGAAAAGCAATTCAATGGCAACATGGATGGCTTCTGGACACTCTCTCTCCCTCGCGCCCATTTGCCTTCTTTTTCTCTCTTTCGCCCTCTTTCCCAGCTGCCGAATTTCTCTCTAGGCGGTCAGAATGCCTTTGACCTAAAACTCCCTAGTGTCTGCCTGTTTCAACCAGACCAGGGCCCACATTTTATTTAGGAGTAAATACTGCTCATTTCTACCTGGTTAATTACAGCTCACCCCTCCCCCGCCCCCGCCTTGAGCTATGGAGCTGAAGTAAATGCCAGGCTGGTGAAATAAGCCCTCTGGCCAGGATTACCCTGCAGCTTACCAGAGAGCAGATTCCCTCTCCTGAGTAGGCCCTGGCAAACCACGAGAAATAATAAACCGTTATTACCCACCCACTCCCCAAAAAATTCTTACAAAAATACCAGGTATTGAGATTGAGATAGCCGGTAAACAATTTGTATTTGGATGTCTCTCACTAGTTTCTGGGCTCAGGATTATCTGATCGGCGATGGAGTTGAGATGCAACCCCGAGAGGAAAAATAAATGCTACTTTGACACACCCAGCTTTAGCAAAAATTCTGGACTTTTTCGATTCATGCATTTGCCACATAGTTAAAATTTTGGAGGGTGAGCCATGGCCTTTCTCTCCCATTCATCTTTAAGAATGTCAACATTTTTAGGGATACAGTATTTGATGTGTCCGCTTAGAATCACTCTGTCCCTAAACCATCGGCTTAGAAGTTTTTTCTGAATCCAACCACTGAACTGACCCTTTTCTTCTGATGGGGGGAGTGTTGGAGACTTTTCCTACACCCCTCACATACACCCCTGCAATATCCTTAGCTTTGTCCATCGTAAACTGCCTCTGGGCTTGAAGCTAGAGGCAGCTTTGGGATGTCAGGGAGGGCTCAGGCTGCAGAGAGCACTGTGTGGGCGCCCACTCCTTGCTTGATTCTGGCAGAATCTGAGAGACCGTACTGAACAAGATGGGGGTGACTGACCGGCAAAATTATTCGCTCACGTAAAGCGGCACCTACTTTCTCTGCGGTCTCCTCCCCACACACCCAGGCAGAGTGTATTTGTGAAAAAGAAAATCACCATCTCAAGAAACTAATGAAAACATACTGAAATAAAACTTTTAAATATGAGAAAAGAGGGAATTTAAATCTGGCCTCTGAAATGTAAGCAATAGGATTATTTTCAACTTATTTTATAACAACTCTGATGGAGAGATTGTTTGATCACAGTTTATCCTCACTCTCAGTCTTGGAAAATGTATCAGTGTTCACCAATACAATTTCTGCCCATTTGCAAAATATGCAAAAGATCTCATTTTTACATCTAAGAAACTGCTGCAAAACTCCAACCAAGTGTATAGCGATGCACTCCAAATAAGCGGCACAGACTTCTCTGGCAGCCTTAAAAATGCGCGACTTTTCTGAATTGGACTTTTTTCCGAACAAAGATTACCCCAGTCTGCTGGGTAGACCTCGAGAACGGTACCTAGTAGGAAACCAGTTACTTTCCTGACTTCTGCCCCAGGGAATAAGCCCGCCCCAGCGACCACAGTCACTGACCACCTCATTGTTTCCAGGAGAAACTTTCTGTTTTCCCCCAAGTCCCGCCATCTCCATTTTCTCCTCTCTCTCTCTCTCTCTCTCTTTTTTTTAAATCGCTGTAGCCCGTATCCCAGCACAGCCAGGATCCTTTTGCTTGGATGCTCCCCATCCCTGGTTCATCCCGTTCTGAATATTTCTACAAAATCGAAAGATGGCCTTAGGTGAAATGCTGGCACAGAATTAAAACCGTCAACTTTTCCACTGAGGCCTCCCCCTGCTATCCAACCTTAGGGAGCGATGGGAGAAGGGGGTGGGGTAGGTTGAGCGCCGATAGCGTCACCCCCGAGCTCACAAACCCAGCCACTTTCCCCAGCCCTGCTCAGACACCGGCCCCACTCCCGCCCCAGCCAGTTTGAAATTGCTAAACTAGTGGCCTCTTACCTTGACACATTCCCGAAATCACTGCCAAGGGACAGCTGGCTTCTCCGCGCCGCGACGCCTGCGAGGCCTAGAGAAGGCGCGCTGCTTTAAATTACAGCACCAACCGGTTCTTGAAGGTGAGCTCCTCTTTTTTTGATACGAAGAAGAGCGGGACAAGTGAAATAATGTAACGTGCTGCTCTTAGTATCAGAAGCGAACAAAGGCCAAGAATCGCGCTGGGGTTCCCGGCTCCCCGGCGGCTTTGACATTGATCGGAAGTGCGCCATCTCGTGGCGGCTGGGCGCCTAACCCCGGCCCGAACTCCGGCCCGGAGCCGGGAGAGCAGAGCAGAGCAGGCTCAAGGCAGAGGCAAGAGGAGAGAATGTGCCCAGCCCGCTGCTAAAGAGATCTCATTTTTACATCTAAGAAATTGCTGCAAAACCCCAGCCGGGTTTATAGCGGCGCATTCCAAATATGCAAATTGGCCGGCCCCGGACGGGTTTACGACCACACTGTCACAGCCATCGGAGGATGGGCTTTTATAGGGCTCAGAAATCAAACCCGCGCCCGCTCGCCGACCGCCCTCGAACAGTCCTCCTGGCTAGACTCTCTCTAGCAACTTGGTTGCTGGGTAGACCTCGAGAACGGTACCTAGTAGGAAACCAGTTACTTTCCTGACTTCTGCCCCAGGGAATAAGCCCGCCCCAGCGACCACAGTCACTGACCACCTCATTGTTTCCAGGAGAAACTTTCTGTTTTCCCCCAAGTCCCGCCATCTCCATTTTCTCCTCTCTCTCTCTCTCTCTCTCTTTTTTTTAAATCGCTGTAGCCCGTATCCCAGCACAGCCAGGATCCTTTTGCTTGGATGCTCCCCATCCCTGGTTCATCCCGTTCTGAATATTTCTACAAAATCGAAAGATGGCCTTAGGTGAAATGCTGGCACAGAATTAAAACCGTCAACTTTTCCACTGAGGCCTCCCCCTGCTATCCAACCTTAGGGAGCGATGGGAGAAGGGGGTGGGGTAGGTTGAGCGCCGATAGCGTCACCCCCGAGCTCACAAACCCAGCCACTTTCCCCAGCCCTGCTCAGACACCGGCCCCACTCCCGCCCCAGCCAGTTTGAAATTGCTAAACTAGTGGCCTCTTACCTTGACACATTCCCGAAATCACTGCCAAGGGACAGCTGGCTTCTCCGCGCCGCGACGCCTGCGAGGCCTAGAGAAGGCGCGCTGCTTTAAATTACAGCACCAACCGGTTCTTGAAGGTGAGCTCCTCTTTTTTTGATACGAAGAAGAGCGGGACAAGTGAAATAATGTAACGTGCTGCTCTTAGTATCAGAAGCGAACAAAGGCCAAGAATCGCGCTGGGGTTCCCGGCTCCCCGGCGGCTTTGACATTGATCGGAAGTGCGCCATCTCGTGGCGGCTGGGCGCCTAACCCCGGCCCGAACTCCGGCCCGGAGCCGGGAGAGCAGAGCAGAGCAGGCTCAAGGCAGAGGCAAGAGGGAGAGAATGTGCCCAGCCCGCTGCTAAAGAGATCTCATTTTTACATCTAAGAAATTGCTGCAAAACCCCAGCCGGGTTTATAGCGGCGCATTCCAAATATGCAAATTGGCCGGCCCCGGACGGGTTTACGACCACACTGTCACAGCCATCGGAGGATGGGCTTTTATAGGGCTCAGAAATCAAACCCGCGCCCGCTCGCCGACCGCCCTCGAACAGTCCTCCTGGCTAGACTCTCTCTAGCAACTTGTGAGACTTAGGTTAATCTTTAACTGTCCCAAAGGAAGTCTTTCCTTAAATCCTAGGCTTCGCTGCCCGCTCCCTCCCTGCCCCCCAGGAGAGTCCTTGTTCACCTCCGTGTGTCTGTCAACCTAGACATTCATCTCGGACGGTCCCATTCCCCTCTGAGCTTGATTTCCCCAGTCGGCCAGTTAGACAAACACACAAACAAATAAACAAAGTGGAGGTCTGGGGTCTGGGGCCTCTCTCCAAATTCCATCCTCTCAGCTGCTCTCTTTGGTCCTGCCTGGGTGGCTAGGGAGAGAGTGGGATGGGATGGAGTGGGTGGGGTGGGATGGGGTGGGTGGTGGGCAACAAAAGGCTCTGGCCTTTCGCCCTGCCCCTCAAGGTTACGGGTGATGTCCAAATTTAAGGCAGAAGTTCAAAGGCAGGAAACAAAGGAAACCAGCATCTTTCTTTCCCCAAAGGGAAAAGGCAGCCTTAGCTGGGAGCTGGGGAGAAGGTGCCCTTAGAGGCTCCTGTGAGTCTGCTCTGTATACCCAGACCAGTCTATCCCTAGCTGAAGGGCTCCCCAGGACACCCTACAGGGTTTCCACGTCAGGTCTTCCTGTCTGGAGGTGAGTGAGCCCAACCTGGGATCAGATTCATTGGCCACCTCAAGTCCCAGGTCTTTCTCCCAGGGCTGGGGTCAGTCTGAGGGGATGAAGCCCCATATTCCAGACCCTGAGATCCCCCATTCCTGAGACTCCACTTCCGCAAAGGACCTGGCCACTCACCTTGACTTCCTAAGCCTGCCTTTTAATGGAGTTAAACCCTAAGTCACCTCCTCATCTCCTCAGGGGCCTAGGAAGTTGCCTCTTTCCTAAAGCAAGGGGAGTAGTGCTGGGGGGTGGGGGGAGTTAACATTTGGCAGTAAAAGGTGAGCAGGGAGAGGAATGTCACACCAGGACCCAGTACTCAAGTTTCCACAGTCTTTATTTTCCTTGTGCCCCATCGTCTGTATACACGCTGCAACATAGCGGTGGGTGAGAATGGAGGACAGGCCAACGGTCCCCTCACAAGCAAAGCCACCAGACGCTTCTTAACATGGGGGGGGGGGGGCAAGAAGATGGAATGGGAGGGTGCCTGCCTTTCTCAGCTGAGGTCCCCAGACCCTAGCGGGCTGAACGACCTCAAAGCATCTTCCTAACGCTTTTCAAATATTGCAAGAAATTTAAAAGACCATTCTCAAAACCCTTTCCATCCCCTCCAATACCCCAAAGGCAATCAACGCATGGCAAAAAAAAAAAAAAGAAGAAGAAGAAGAAGAAGGAGGTATTCAAACAAAATAGGTTATGGTTCCTTTATTTACAAGTCTTTTGAACACCATCCCTGTATGAAGCGTACATTCAAATATTCTTAGCAGTGAGTGAGTTTAACCATGGAACACTGTAAACAGATAGAGCCTTTAAATATTTTCTTCATCATCTTTTTTTCTTCCCCCCGCTACATTGCGTCTTTTAAAATTCACTTTGGTTCTTGCAGGGAAATATATATATATAATATAATATTTATCTTTTAAAATAACTCCAAATCACTCTTGAGCTCTTGGAAGCTCTCCGGAAGCTTCCAAACTCAGTTCTGGGGTGGTGAAGGGCAGAGTGCGATGTGGGAACTGGGTGTCTGGTGGGGCTCAAGCTCCACATAGCTGGGGACTGCTGGCCAGGCCCGCTGCCTCACTGAGCAAATCCAAGCTTGAATTAAGTATGGCATAGACTTTGCCAAATTGCTGCACTGCACAGGCATTTCCTGCGGGGACCTGGGGGGCCCGCAGCCCGGGTGCAGCCTCTAGGCTTTTTGATGTCTTCTACCTCAAGGAATGGTCTGCTCTGCTACCAGGCTTTAGGCCTGAGGGGCAGGCCAGACGAAGACCCTTGTTGGCAGAAACCCTAGGTGGGTTGCAGAAGGTGACTGCTGGAAGCTCGGGCCTGGAACAGTGTGGTGGGTGGCTAGGAAGGCTGGAGAGCCACTAATGCCACCTGGGATAGGAGATCGTTTTTCCTCAAGGATCCACACTTCGCATCGATCTCTCAATCCAGTCATCTTTCACACTGGCTTTGGAGAGCAGTCCCAATCCAGACATCTAGGAATCCTCCCCTTTCCTTCTGCTCCTTTTCCCAAACTAAATTGGGTTCAGCGATCTTGACACAAGGGGTGCTGGAGGTGGGCAGGCTCCGTGTGGAGGGTCCTGGGTCGGGGGATTCTCCAGAGGGGCCTGGCAGGAGGCCTAGTCCCTGATGGAGACCACACCCAGCCCATAGCTCTGCAGGCTCCAAGGGTGAACCACTAGGGGCCCCGAACCATTCATTCTCATGGATGCACAGTTCCCCGAATCCAAGTATTGTTAGAAATCTTAACCACCGAGCGGCCTCCTTCCAGGCTGTCTTCGCGCGTAGCCTCTCCTCTCTTGCACATCTCCTTTCTTCAAAAGTCACTGCGTGCCTTGACCTTGTCAAGGGCAAAATCTGCATATCATCTCCTGTGTATGAAGCCCCCACCCAGTTCCAGCATGGAGTGAGTTTAACCATGGAACACTGTAAACAGATAGAGCCTTTAAATATTTTCTTCATCATCTTTTTTTCTTCCCCCCGCTACATTGCGTCTTTTAAAATTCACTTTGGTTCTTGCAGGGAAATATATATATATAATATAATATTTATCTTTTAAAATAACTCCAAATCACTCTTGAGCTCTTGGAAGCTCTCCGGAAGCTTCCAAACTCAGTTCTGGGGTGGTGAAGGGCAGAGTGCGATGTGGGAACTGGGTGTCTGGTGGGGCTCAAGCTCCACATAGCTGGGGACTGCTGGCCAGGCCCGCTGCCTCACTGAGCAAATCCAAGCTTGAATTAAGTATGGCATAGACTTTGCCAAATTGCTGCACTGCACAGGCATTTCCTGCGGGGACCTGGGGGGCCCGCAGCCCGGGTGCAGCCTCTAGGCTTTTTGATGTCTTCTACCTCAAGGAATGGTCTGCTCTGCTACCAGGCTTTAGGCCTGAGGGGCAGGCCAGACGAAGACCCTTGTTGGCAGAAACCCTAGGTGGGTTGCAGAAGGTGACTGCTGGAAGCTCGGGCCTGGAACAGTGTGGTGGGTGGCTAGGAAGGCTGGAGAGCCACTAATGCCACCTGGGATAGGAGATCTTTTTTCCTCAAGGATCCACACTTCGCATCGATCTCTCAATCCAGTCATCTTTCACACTGGCTTTGGAGAGCAGTCCCAATCCAGACATCTAGGAATCCTCCCCTTTCCTTCTGCTCCTTTTCCCAAACTAAATTGGGTTCAGCGATCTTGACACAAGGGGTGCTGGAGGTGGGCAGGCTCCGTGTGGAGGGTCCTGGGTCGGGGGATTCTCCAGAGGGGCCTGGCAGGAGGCCTAGTCCCTGATGGAGACCACACCCAGCCCATAGCTCTGCAGGCTCCAAGGGTGAACCACTAGGGGCCCCGAACCATTCATTCTCATGGATGCACAGTTCCCCGAATCCAAGTATTGTTAGAAATCTTAACCACCGAGCGGCCTCCTTCCAGGCTGTCTTCGCGCGTAGCCTCTCCTCTCTTGCACATCTCCTTTCTTCAAAAGTCACTGCGTGCCTTGACCTTGTCAAGGGCAAAATCTGCATATCATCTCCTGTGTATGAAGCCCCCCACCCAGTTCCAGCAGGCTGGAGCCTTTAGAGAAGCGGGTTGGCCGAGTAGTACTGTAAACGGTCTCTGTTAATTTTTTTTTCCTTCATTCTCCGGTTCTGAAACCAGATTTTGACTTGACGGTCGGTGAGGTTGAGCATGCGAGACAGCTGCAGGCGCTTCTCTTTGTTGATGTACACACTGAAGAAGAACTCCCGCTCCAGCTCCCGGATCTGGTACTTAGTGTAGGGGCAACGCTTTTTTCGGGTTCGTTGGCCACCTGTGAAGGCCGAAAGAGGCGGAGAGTGAGCCAGGTTGTGACGGTGGCAATCCATCCCAGAGCCCCAAGTGGAGGGAAAGGGCTGGCCCCAGGGAATGGAAGCCCTGCCCAAGCCCCAGCAAAGTTCCCCTCAGATCCCTGCCTTCCGTCTCCTACTGCCGGCTGGGGAGAGGCTGCGGGCGGAGGCTCAGTTCCGGATAAAAGCCAGCTGCCTAGATGGGCCCCCAGGGAAGCTGCTTACTCTGCCCCCGAGCAGAAAGCAGGGCTCCTCAGGGCAACAGGCGAGTTGGTGCCGCGCAAACCGCTTTCAAAGCAGCGAGTGGGGGTTGCTGGCTGCCTCCAGCCCGGCCAGACTAAACAAACAGCCGCCCGCGGACATTTCACCTTCCAGCACCTGGGCGGCCGGCTCCGAGGCAGTAAAGGCGGCCCTCAGTCCCAGTCTTTCCCGGCTTCGGCGGGACCCGGCCCTCCTTAACATCTGGGGCAGCTGCCGGATCTTTGTCAGCCTGTCTTGGCCACCAGCTCCAGCCTCCCTAGTTAGCCTCCTGGCTTCCGCGGGGTGAAGAGGTGGCAGCGGAAGCCCCCTACCCCGGGCCTTCCCTAAGGCCACACAGCCATCCTGGTCTTCTGGCAAGGCAGGGGGTGCTGTTTCAGATAGACTGGAGGAAAGAGGGGTTTCCCAGGGCCGCGGGCAGGCTCAACTTGCTCCCTTTCAATAAAACTCCCCAGAAGTAAAGACAAAACCCGCTTTTGACAGATTGAATAACAATTTTGAACTTATCTTCCCCAAAAGTCATGCTGCCTTGACCTTGTCAAGGGCAAAATCTGCATATCATCTCCTGTGTATGAAGCCCCCCACCCAGTTCCAGCAGGCTGGAGCCTTTAGAGAAGCGGGTTGGCCGAGTAGTACTGTAAACGGTCTCTGTTAATTTTTTTTTCCTTCATTCTCCGGTTCTGAAACCAGATTTTGACTTGACGGTCGGTGAGGTTGAGCATGCGAGACAGCTGCAGGCGCTTCTCTTTGTTGATGTACACACTGAAGAAGAACTCCCGCTCCAGCTCCCGGATCTGGTACTTAGTGTAGGGGCAACGCTTTTTTCGGGTTCGTTGGCCACCTGTGAAGGCCGAAAGAGGCGGAGAGTGAGCCAGGTTGTGACGGTGGCAATCCATCCCAGAGCCCCAAGTGGAGGGAAAGGGCTGGCCCCAGGGAATGGAAGCCCTGCCCAAGCCCCAGCAAAGTTCCCCTCAGATCCCTGCCTTCCGTCTCCTACTGCCGGCTGGGGAGAGGCTGCGGGCGGAGGCTCAGTTCCGGATAAAAGCCAGCTGCCTAGATGGGCCCCCAGGGAAGCTGCTTACTCTGCCCCCGAGCAGAAAGCAGGGCTCCTCAGGGCAACAGGCGAGTTGGTGCCGCGCAAACCGCTTTCAAAGCAGCGAGTGGGGGTTGCTGGCTGCCTCCAGCCCGGCCAGACTAAACAAACAGCCGCCCGCGGACATTTCACCTTCCAGCACCTGGGCGGCCGGCTCCGAGGCAGTAAAGGCGGCCCTCAGTCCCAGTCTTTCCCGGCTTCGGCGGGACCCGGCCCTCCTTAACATCTGGGGCAGCTGCCGGATCTTTGTCAGCCTGTCTTGGCCACCAGCTCCAGCCTCCCTAGTTAGCCTCCTGGCTTCCGCGGGGTGAAGAGGTGGCAGCGGAAGCCCCCTACCCCGGGCCTTCCCTAAGGCCACACAGCCATCCTGGTCTTCTGGCAAGGCAGGGGGTGCTGTTTCAGATAGACTGGAGGAAAGAGGGGTTTCCCAGGGCCGCGGGCAGGCTCAACTTGCTCCCCTTTCAATAAAACTCCCCCAGAAGTAAAGACAAAACCCGCTTTTGACAGATTGAATAACAATTTTAACACGCAGTCGGACAGAAGGCAACGCACGTAATTGCCACCGCGCCAGAGGAAAATGGCTTCCTTTGGACAAAAAGGCCAACTTTGGGTTAATTTGTTTCTTTTAATATATTGCTCGAGCTAAGCGGGCTATTTTATCTGTTAAACACGCTCCTAGCGCCGTCGTTAAACAGCGATGCCTTTGAATCCCGGCCGGGACTGGAGTCCCGGCTCAACACATGGCTTTTATAAAAATCTCCGGATTACCTCGCTATCAAAGGCTCCCGAACTCTTGCAGGGGGAATTTACAGGCGCCCACCTCCGGCTCCCCAGCCCCGAGCGACGTCGAGCTGCTGGGCTTGGGAGCCGAGCAGGAAAAAAAGGGGGAAAAGGAGGGTTTTTTTCTTTCTTTTTTTTTTTGCAGGCATGCCTTGGCCGGTGGGTATTTCACGGCCAATTTCAGCACTCGCCACGTGATCCCGCCTTTTATAACAAAGTTTTGTTGGGGGAAACCTAAAGGCCCTTCATAAACCTTATATGCTTATAAAACAGCATATAAAAATTTAACAGCGGTGCTGCGCTAGATTTCCAACTCCCCTTTCATAAAGCGCAGGGCGCTGCCTTTATACGTACTGGAGCCGCCGGTCTTGTCCTCAGTGTGGCCGGAAGACGACTCGGGGCTGCTGCTGCTCTCGGGGCGCCGCCGCCGCTCCTTTTCCTCCGCCTCCCGGCAGCCGCCGGCGCCGCTGTCCGAACTTGAAGTTGCCGGCGTGCCCGTGGCCGCTGCCGCCGCCGCCGCCGCCGCCGCGGAGGTCGCCGCGGCCGCCGGGGGCCCCTTCTCGGCGCTCTTGTCCCCGGGGTAGTCGGAGGAAGCGAGGTTTTCCGGGGTGCCGTAGGCCGTCTCGAAAAACTGGTCGAAAGCCTGTGGCAGGACGCCGTTTCTGCCCACGGTGCTATAGAAATTGGACGAGACGGCGGGGGTGGGGTGGTGGTAGACGTTGGCCGAGCTCTTGGCCAGCACGTCGCCAGGCACGCCGGCCGCGCTGGGCGCCTGCAGGCAGTCTCTGTGCACGAGCTCCTCCGCGGAGTAGCAGTGGGCCAGATTGCCGCGGGGGTGCCATTTAGTGGCGGGCTCAATGGCGTATTCTCTGAAGGTCACTTCGCGCACGGGTTGGACCTGGGGCAGGTTGGAAGAGTAGGAGTATGTCATTGGGCGCGAAGACGGGGTCTGGGGCAGAAAAGAAGGGAGGCTGGAGAAATCTGGACCCGAGACGTAGTAAGTACAACTTGGCAAATACATGTTAGAGGAGCAGGGACCACGCTCATCAAAATCCATCATTGGGCTACCTTGGGCTCTCCGCAGTAGCCGAGCTTAACATGATTCTCCACTGCAGCTGCCTCTTTGAAGCGGATCCGTGAAGTAGAAATTTGGAGACGTAAGCTGACGTGGAAATCTATCCCCATCCTTAGCAGGGAGGTGCTGGTCATGTGACCTGATGTTGAAATTGACAAGCTGCGAGCTAGTCCGGGCTTTTTTTTTTTTTTTTCCCCTTTCCTTTTTCCCCCCTCCCTCCCCGGCTTCCTTTCTTTGTAGCCACCTCAAGGGAAGCAACAGATCGTCACTCGGTGTTCTCACCGAAAGCACGTAATCGCCGGTGTAACTCATGTTGGCTGGGGCGGGGTGGGGGGGCTCCCGGCGCGCGGCGAGTCTGGGTGCTACCCGGTGCCAATTGCTTGTGCTCAGCTGCACGGTCCTTGATTGCGCCGAGGGCGGTGAGAGAGCTCAACTCCTGCCACCCACCTCTCCCCGGGTGAGGGATGCCACAGGCTGGGGGTGGCCGGGTGGGAGCCCGTCGCCGCGTGGCCCGTGCGTGATCTTGGAATCTATTCGCCTGGAGGTTCGCCTTCGCACCTCCTTCTGCGCTGGCCCCCTCCCACAGACTTGCTCTGGGAACCACCTCTGCCTCCGATCCTCGCTGGACCCCCTTCGGGGCCAGGGCTCGCAGCCGTGGATGTGACTGCCTCGTGGCTTGCCCGATTTGCACGGTGACTTGATTACACGCTCGCATTCATGGTCACTTCCGAAGAGCTTTAGTGCCTTCCGTCCCTAAACCACCAACAACCAGGGCGGCTTCCCCCGCGGTTTGTCAGGGATCCGCATGTCCCGGAAGGGCCTTCGTCTCACCCGGGATCCTCCCTCCTTTCATTCTCCCTGCCGGCCTCCTCACCTCACGCCCTGCCCTTGGAGAAACCCGCTCCTCCTCGCTGTCTGCCGGGGTTCGGAGGAACTCGACAGAGCCAGAGGCACGGGGGCTGCGCCGCTGCGCACTGATCCGCCCGCCGGGTCTTCTGGAGCTGAGGACTCGCGAAACCATGCAGTTGAGGCGAGCCTTGGGCGGCTTCACAGGCTCTGACAGCCGAGGAAACTTCTCCTGGGTATGCTGAACCTTCTGGGAGCCCACCTCAGAGCTCCAGAGCTGCAAGGAGAGTGGGAAGAGTGAGCAGGGGACGAGGGTCCGGGAGCCGCGGCTGAGAAAGGGGGTAAAGCGTCTCCTTTCCTTTGCAAAGCTTGAGAGCCAGGAATGTGCAGGGCAGAAACTCAGAAGGCTCAGGGCCTTTCCTGCTGCTCATCCCACAGAAGGGACACAGTGCCAAAGAAAAGAGATGTCCCTCTGAAATTCCCAGCACCTTGGGTGAAAAGGACGCTTTGAAAAGGCTAGCTAGGTTTGAACTAAGACAGAGACAGAGGCCATGGCTGCTAGGATGAGTCTAGGTTTCTGGCAAGAGGAAAGAAAAAAATAATTGAGATGGTGAAAAATGCTTGCCATCCTTCAGGACTGAATGAACAGTGTTTGGGAGACGCAGAAGAAAGGGCATAGAGCAGCCGGGTAGGGCCAGGAGCGGGGAGGGGCCCAGCTCTGAGGCCTCCCCACATCTATCTTCTTGGAAAGAACTGGATGCTGCTGAAGGAAAGTTGAACATTGAAAAAGGATAACCTTTTCCCTTTCCCCATCCAGGAAATAGCTGAAGGTATTTATATATCTCGGGGAGATTTAGAGTATAAATTCTAAGATCTTTGGTATTTAAGTGTCAACATCGATTTATTTATTTATTGCTGAGCCGACTGTAACTGACTCAATAACAAATCTAAGCATGTATTGCAGTGGAAAAGAAATATTCTCATTATGTATTTTCTCCAAACGATGGCCCACCATTGCATTTGAATGCCCGCTGTAAATATCAATAATATCGAGTAATTACTCTGTAGTGGAGTAAACTAATTTATTAGCGTTAATGTTTATGTGGCTCCTACCTCCCCTCCGTTGCAGGGGTTGCGTATCACAAATCAAACTACCCAGACACATTGGCTTAATGAACTCTTTATTCAGGATTTGCTGCAAGAACTTCCATGCCCCTTGAATCCCTGAGAGCTGAACTTAAAATTATTTGTGCATCTTCAGCTTGTCATATTTGTCCACTGTGTCTTGTGCAGAGGGCAATATCAGTGTGCGTGAGAAGGTCTGGTGGGAAGGAAGATCATTTGGGAAGGGTAGCTTGAGATCTCCTAAAGCTGGGAAGCAGTTACTGGGTTGCCCTGCAGCGAAAAAACTTCTATTTCCAGCGGTGAACAACAAGGCAAAATATTTATTTCTCCACAGCATCTCTTCCTTGAAGACTGAATATAAAAGGGAGAAGGAGAGGTTTTCAAACAGCAGTCTTTAAGCCATTCCTCAGGCTGATTTTGGTTCTCTCCACTCTCTCCCAGCAGCCCACCCAGTCCCCGCCACCCCGACCCTCGAACAAAAGGAATGCTTGAGGGGTTTCAATGACTTTGCCATAACAAAGGCGCCACCATTGCGGGGCTTGCCCCGCCCCTGGGTGAAGGCAAACAAATTCTTGCACTTGTATTAGGGCTTTTAAGACTATAATTGAACCCGGGGCGAGAGGAACAGGGAAATAGAGTCTAGGTTTCTGGCAAGAGGAAAAAAAAATAATTGAGATGGTGAAAAATGCTTGCCATCCTTCAGGACTGAATGAACAGTGTTTGGGAGACGCAGAAGAAAGGGCATAGAGCAGCCGGGTAGGGCCAGGAGCGGGGAGGGGCCCAGCTCTGAGGCCTCCCCACATCTATCTTCTTGGAAAGAACTGGATGCTGCTGAAGGAAAGTTGAACATTGAAAAAGGATAACCTTTTCCCTTTCCCCATCCAGGAAATAGCTGAAGGTATTTATATATCTCGGGGAGATTTAGAGTATAAATTCTAAGATCTTTGGTATTTAAGTGTCAACATCGATTTATTTATTTATTGCTGAGCCGACTGTAACTGACTCAATAACAAATCTAAGCATGTATTGCAGTGGAAAAGAAATATTCTCATTATGTATTTTCTCCAAACGATGGCCCACCATTGCATTTGAATGCCCGCTGTAAATATCAATAATATCGAGTAATTACTCTGTAGTGGAGTAAACTAATTTATTAGCGTTAATGTTTATGTGGCTCCTACCTCCCCTCCGTTGCAGGGGTTGCGTATCACAAATCAAACTACCCAGACACATTGGCTTAATGAACTCTTTATTCAGGATTTGCTGCAAGAACTTCCATGCCCCTTGAATCCCTGAGAGCTGAACTTAAAATTATTTGTGCATCTTCAGCTTGTCATATTTGTCCACTGTGTCTTGTGCAGAGGGCAATATCAGTGTGCGTGAGAAGGTCTGGTGGGAAGGAAGATCATTTGGGAAGGGTAGCTTGAGATCTCCTAAAGCTGGGAAGCAGTTACTGGGTTGCCCTGCAGCGAAAAAACTTCTATTTCCAGCGGTGAACAACAAGGCAAAATATTTATTTCTCCACAGCATCTCTTCCTTGAAGACTGAATATAAAAGGGAGAAGGAGAGGTTTTCAAACAGCAGTCTTTAAGCCATTCCTCAGGCTGATTTTGGTTCTCTCCACTCTCTCCCAGCAGCCCACCCAGTCCCCGCCACCCCGACCCTCGAACAAAAGGAATGCTTGAGGGGTTTCAATGACTTTGCCATAACAAAGGCGCCACCATTGCGGGGCTTGCCCCGCCCCTGGGTGAAGGCAAACAAATTCTTGCACTTGTATTAGGGCTTTTAAGACTATAATTGAACCCGGGGGCGTCTAGGAGAACCGAAAACAGTTCTAGACAGACCTGGGGTTTTATAGCAGTGTTGGCAGTCAACTTCAGCTTGTGCCTGAGCAGACCGGCTGCGGTGGCCCGCCAGCGGGGGACGCCAGGCTATCAACCCTAGCTGCACGGAGCCCCTCTCCCAATTAGACTGGCTTTCTTCTTGATGCTAGGGAGAGGGGGTCATTGCAGAAAGGTCGGTATAGGGATGTGTGCTGTTTCGCAGAACCAGTGCCTTCCACTTTGAGAGCCAAGCTGAGAGGGTGCCGGTCGCTCTGGATCCCATGGGTGTCTGCAGGAGACAAAGGCGAATTCCCGAGGAGAGGCGGGGGCAGGAAAGGTGCTCTGGGAGCGGCTGGAAGAACCAAAGCGGGGTGCAGGTAGGGTCTTGCAGCCTGGAAGGGGGGCGAGTGGGGGCGCTACCGTGAAGATGGTTGAGAATAAAGGCTTTTTTTTTTTTTTTTTGATGCCAGAAGAAGGGAAACTGCCCAGAGCAGTGAATGCGTTTAGTTCCCCAGCAGGGACAAGAGGGGTTGCTCAGATCCCCAGTGCTATGCACTGTTCCCAGCTTCGCCTGCTTCTGCCCCTCTGGGTATGTGCTTTTTTTGCTGGGGGAGGTAATCAGTGGGTGCGGCTCTGAGAATCAGACCACATCTTGGGGAGGCACGAGAGGCAGAGCTTTGGGTCCTTGGTTTTGATTTTGCTCTGAGCCTAATTGACTCTTCCACTTTGCAGGCCAAAGCTGAGCCCACCCGGCTCACGGTGAACAACAAGGCAAAATATTTATTTCTCCACAGCATCTCTTCCTTGAAGACTGAATATAAAAGGGAGAAGGAGAGGTTTTCAAACAGCAGTCTTTAAGCCATTCCTCAGGCTGATTTTGGTTCTCTCCACTCTCTCCCAGCAGCCCACCCAGTCCCCGCCACCCCGACCCTCGAACAAAAGGAATGCTTGAGGGGTTTCAATGACTTTGCCATAACAAAGGCGCCACCATTGCGGGGCTTCCCCCGCCCCTGGGTGAAGGCAAACAAATTCTTGCACTTGTATTAGGGCTTTTAAGACTATAATTGAACCCGGGGGCGTCTAGGAGAACCGAAAACAGTTCTAGACAGACCTGGGGTTTTATAGCAGTGTTGGCAGTCAACTTCAGCTTGTGCCTGAGCAGACCGGCTGCGGTGGCCCGCCAGCGGGGGACGCCAGGCTATCAACCCTAGCTGCACGGAGCCCCTCTCCCAATTAGACTGGCTTTCTTCTTGATGCTAGGGAGAGGGGGTCATTGCAGAAAGGTCGGTATAGGGATGTGTGCTGTTTCGCAGAACCAGTGCCTTCCACTTTGAGAGCCAAGCTGAGAGGGTGCCGGTCGCTCTGGATCCCATGGGTGTCTGCAGGAGACAAAGGCGAATTCCCGAGGAGAGGCGGGGGCAGGAAAGGTGCTCTGGGAGCGGCTGGAAGAACCAAAGCGGGGTGCAGGTAGGGTCTTGCAGCCTGGAAGGGGGGCGAGTGGGGGCGCTACCGTGAAGATGGTTGAGAATAAAGGCTTTTTTTTTTTTTTTTTGATGCCAGAAGAAGGGAAACTGCCCAGAGCAGTGAATGCGTTTAGTTCCCCAGCAGGGACAAGAGGGGTTGCTCAGATCCCCAGTGCTATGCACTGTTCCCAGCTTCGCCTGCTTCTGCCCCTCTGGGTATGTGCTTTTTTTGCTGGGGGAGGTAATCAGTGGGTGCGGCTCTGAGAATCAGACCACATCTTGGGGAGGCACGAGAGGCAGAGCTTTGGGTCCTTGGTTTTGATTTTGCTCTGAGCCTAATTGACTCTTCCACTTTGCAGGCCAAAGCTGAGCCCACCCGGCTCACGAGAACACCCGATGAGGGCTATGTCCTCCCTGGAAGGCCAAGTGCGAGTTGTATTTTTTTTTTCTGGAAGAGTCCAAGATAGGCACGGCTGTGACATTGGCCCTGGAGGCTGTTTTCCCACGATTCGTCTTTCTCAAGCCCCACAGTGCGGGGCCATCTCCAAAAAACAGTCTTCAGTGTGTATTTCCTTTTATCGTCAACCCGGAGACCCACGGCAGCTAATGCAAGAGGCCAAAAATGTTTTGGAGGAAGAAAAACAAAGGCAGGAAGTGGCGGCGGCTTGACGGTGCGTGTGTGTCTGCGGAGAAGGGAGGGAGCCATTTCAATCTCTTCTTGTTTTTCCAAACTTCAAGGTCTAGGCAGCCCTCCGCAGGGCTGACCCGTCGCTCCTCACGCAGCATTTGGAGATGGCCACCCGGACAGGAGAAGGCTGGCGCTCGAGCCAGCCTCGTCAGGAGGAAACGGCTAACGAGGCGATTTGCTCAGCAAAGGAGACCAAATCTTTCCAAACTTCATTTGATTTGGCCCTAAAAGGGGAGGGGGGGGTAGTTGGGGGATTCTGCAATGCCTCCTGGACCCTCCTCAGCGGCGGGCTGGTTGAGTGCGTCTTGGCCCGTGCCTTCCTAGGCAGGATGCGGGAATAAAGTGTGTCCAGGTGCATCTGCCCAGCACTGCTGCCTCCCCTTCTTCTTGGAGCCTAGGGGTCTGGGCAGCGACTGGAGGGTGCCTGCTGGTGGTGCCCAGGGTCGGTAACCTTGGCACAGTCAGTGCGCACCAGAGCAAAGTGAACCTTTTCACTGGGGCATTCAAGGGACATTAGCAGAAAGGACCATCACTTGATAGGCAGCCTAACACCCGTTCACTCCAAGGGAGGATAGAGTTGAGGGACAGGGAGTCCCTGCAGGCTCTGGGGTTCCCAGCCCTGACCATGCTGCTAGGTTGCCTTCTGCGCTCTTTGCGGTCGGCTTGGCCTCTGGCAGAGGCTCATTGCCCCTGAATCTAGGAATCTGTGAAGTCCCCAGTGCCTGCACTTGCCCCCTTTTGACTGCTCAGTGCATAACCTCTATTTAAGGTGAATGCCAATCGCAGGCTGCCAGCTCGCTCTGCTTCCTCTCTCTCTAACCATCTGTCTCCATCTCCCTGCAGCTCCTGCTTGCTGGTCTCCTGCCTTGCCTCTTTCCAACCAAGTCTCCCCTTCTGCGGCCTCCTGCCTCTTCTGATACTCCCCTACGCTGAGCCAAAGCTGAGGTGCCACTGGAAGGCACTCAGTTTGGAAAGCACAATTTCATTGGAAGCTGGTCAGGTTCCTGACTCTTCCCCAATTCAGGCCTCCACCAGGGTCTTCCTTCTGAATATTCCATCCCAGGGCCCTACCAGATTCTTTTTCTCTCCTTCCCACTCTCATCAACCCTCTCTCCTCTTCTTGGGACTCAGTCCCTGCTTTTCTAGGCCTGGAAATCTTGGATGGCAGCTGGACTGGGAGGGGTAAGGCCCACCAGACAGACCAAAATTCACTCCCAAAGATCTATAGTTGTTTATCTGTGGATCACAAAGGGCACTTTTTTTTTTTTTTTGCTTTTGCTTGCTAGTCTGAGCCCTTACCTTCCTCTGTCCCTAGATGCCACACCTGTTTCTAGAAAGCAATAGAAAAGACCATTTCAACCCTTGTGACCACACTGCACACAGGTGCAAGAGCCACCTAGAGGACCAAGGATGGAAACTGCTACCAAACCCTTCACAAGGCTGGCGGTCAGGCCTCCATTTGGGGGTTTTCTCTTTCCAAGTGGGAGATACCCTGGAGGTACATCTGTCCTCTATGGCAAGCCCAGGAGATCGCCTAAAATTTGTTCTTGGAAAATGTTCTATTAGCAGATCATAGCCAAATTATCACATTTCCAGATATTCTACAGAGGAGGCACTGAGGTTTCAATGAAATATCAAGAAACCCACTTCCATCACTAAGGAGGCAGGGGCTAATTTATCTCCTTGGCTAGGAGAGGCACCTGTCCCTCCCACAAGCTCTTCCTCCCTTCCCTATAACACAGAAACAGGTAATGCCTTGATGTTGAACTTACGGTTGATTCTAATCTGACTCACAGTTTAAATCTCCAAAACATCTGAAGAAGTTCCCATCCTTCCCTTGGCCACTGAGGCATAGAATCTAGCAGAGGGTCTCAGACACCCAAGCAATCTGGTTATTATTTAGTTAAGTGTGTCCCAAAGTGATGGGAGAAAGAGAGTTACTTCCTTTGGGAAAAAAAGTATTTTTATTGTTGTGGACTCATTCAAGAAGGTTTTTTTTTTTTTTTTTTTTTTGCTTTACTGAGTGGGAACAAATCAGGGGAATGGGGGTTGAAGGGTAAAGCCCTGGATCTCAGCATATGCCTTTCATTCTCCAGACTTTGGCCCAAACGGGTTTCCCCAGCCAAGGGTATCTGTAATAAAGAAGACAAAAGGGGGGAAGTCCAGCCAGAAGACCAGCTCTGGTCCCCAGAGTCTTGGTCCTCATAGCTGTGGCTCACAGGAAGGAAGTGCGCATGCCCTAGGCTTCAGCTGCCACCTAGGGCAGGTCCCCCAGGCTCCTACGGCTCTCCTCAGCCTCAATCCATGGTTCACATTCCGGAATGAAGAATGAGCCTCATCAAACCCAGCCCTAGGAGTCTCCCCACAGGAGCCCCAAAAGCCAGTTCTGTAATGGTACCTGTCCACGGATAATCCTTCTGCCTACTGTCCCCCAGAGACCCTGCTCCACCCCGTGCAGCCCCAGGGATAAACTCCTGCTTTTCTGTATTCTATGAACAACAAAAAAGACAAACTCAACCATTTACAAGGCCTCTTTGATTCACCTGGAGTAATAAGTTCACAGGTAGATCACATTTAAGCGATTGACCACCAGGCCTGAAGCCATGACCTGCTGCAAGCAGTCTATGGACAGAGGCAAGGGGCTTCCATCCCCTCCACAGCACAGTGGAGGGGTTCTTGGGGCCTGAGAGTCATAGGGTTTTACCTCTGGCAGAATGCACTTCACTTCTTGGCCCATAGTTTAGGCAGAAGAGGCACATCAAAGTTCTCACCAAAGGCCTGCTCCTATGCACTGAGGGGGCGGCCCTGGACTCAGGGACCTCAAGAGAAACTTCCAAGCAGGTTCCTTGCTTTCATATTTTATTCCATTCCCCACTGGCCCGGCTGCCCTGGCTAGGTCCCTCCGGTGTGGTGTCTCTCTTGAAAACTCGGATCAAGCTGCGTCTGCTCTCCGAAGCGTGCAGGTTTTCGCCTCTCATTCCGGCTAGGCCTCCTCGGGTCAGTTCTGCCGGGACTCGAACTCGACAGAGCTCAGACAGAGTTCAGGCCATCTCTGGCTACGGGAACTCCTCTTCAGCACGGCTGGGGGCGCAGGAGTTGGTAACTAAGAAGGAACTGTCTCCAATCCACGATCCCCGGGTATTAGAACCTGCTTACAGCCGGTCAGTTGTGTGTCCTACGCCTTCCCGCGGTGGCCGGCCCTGGCCGTGGAGACGGCAGTGGAGCGGAGGACTTGACCTTTAAACGGCGCAAGAAGAGAGCTCTCTCTGAGCTGCAGCGAGGGGGTTTCTGCAGTTTCCAGCCTCTCGAACCCAGTAGTAGCCCAAACACCCACGCACGCCGCTCACCCCATTCCTCCCTCCATTTCGTGCATTGTCCGCAGATCCACAGCCAGAACAAAGCCCCCAGCAGTGGTCTCACCATCGCCTTTGCGAGCCCTTGTCCCTAACTCCCCTGGGCTAAAAAGCGCTCGGAGCTACAGCCAACCGGTCTAAGGCCACCGCCTCCCACTCCAGCGCCCTGTTCTCTCACTTAACCCCAGCCGCCCTCAGCCAGAACCAGGGCACTACTTTGGGTGCCAGCCGGGCCCCTGCCGGTGCCAACCTCCCATGCGCCTGGAGCTGGCCTGGGACTGAGGGCGGCGCCGGGCCTCCAGCCGAGCCGAGCATGGCCGAGGCGCGGGGCGCAGCGAGGCTGAGCCTGCTTTCTGCCCCGGGAGGAGACTCGGGGTTGCCCGGGGCGCCCGGATTCGGCCGCCTGGGTCCGCAACGTGGCGGTGCGTGCCCAGCTCACTCTCGGGTTCCCTCGGATCTCACCCCACCCGTCACACCGAGGCTCACAAAGCGGAAGTATTTGGTGGAGAAAAACACGGTTTCTTTTCAGCCCGTCTCAGAACCCCTTTTAGAGAAAATGCTCCTGTCAAGTTTTATTTCCCGTTGCAAACCACCTTCCACGCTGCCAAGAATTAAGACCGGGAGAGATTAAATACCCGATTATTCTCCTGGGGAGGGAGGGGTGGGGCGGAGAAGGGGCACCCGCACAAAACATTCGTTGGACTCGGCTTGTCCTCATCAAATAACGCCTGGAGAGGCCCGCGAAGGCCCGCGCGGGCGGCGGTGACGTCAACCTGCAGCTGCGGGGCGCGGCGCGGGGGCCTGGGGGGCCGGGGCCTTGACCTCGGCCTAGCGTCCTGCCGCACGCACCCTGCGGCCACAGGTCGCCCGATCGAGGCCTGCTTTCTAAGGCTCTGCGCCTCCATTTTGAGTAGAGGGTTCCTACCGATGCGCAGAGGACTGTGAGCCTCCTCGGCCCTCGAGGGGAGCGACATCGGGTGGCGCCCCGAGTCTGCGGGGGCGCCTCTCCCGCGCGTCCCAGTCCCTGCACGTGGGGGGAGCCCCCTGCGCCGATGCGCGATCGCCGGCGCAGCTTCGCACGTCTCCAGGGCCCCTTGTGACTACTGCTGCCCGGTGGATCCGGCTCTTCGGCGGCGCGACGGAGCCAGGCAGAAATGCAATCAACTATGGCGAGGCCTTGGCTGCTTCGAACGGAGGAGGTTTTCTGTGCCAGCGTCGTTTTTTTCTTCCCTTGAAAATCAAATTAAAAATTACAAACATCTTTCAGACATTCGTCGGCGCTAGGTAGATGCGCTAGGATTGAAGCGGCAGATCAGAAAGTGGATATCTTCATAAAGAATGAAGCCGGTTGCTATTTACCCGGCAGCCTGGCGGATGAAAACTTAATTATTGTGTGCGTGTCCTAAAACGAGGCATAAATCTCCCTCAGGCCTCTTGGATAACGTTGCATCTTTGCTTATGAAAAATGGGATGTGAGCGACTCGCTGCACATTTCTCTGATTCTCCAGGTCCTGGGCTGCTGACACGCATTCGATCAACTTTAAAGGAATGCGCATAAATCAGCAAGCCCCTAGAGTCTCCTCCATAGAAGCTCGCAAATCCGGAAGGGCGCCTCTGAACCCACACGGTCTGAGGCTTAGCAGTCCCGGGCAGGCTCCATCTCCACTGCGAAAGGAACTCGGGAATTTTCAGACGGGAGCGAGAAGCCGCATCTTCACCAACCCCTCCAAACACACTCAGCAGGGTGTAATCCGCACATATATTATACGGTGATATGTGTCATTAGCTACCCGCGCACATATGCATCATCCTTAACTGAATTTCGCTGCCTCCTGAAGTTTTAAGAAAATATTTCAGTTAGGTTGAATTTCTAAAAGGAGTAATTTTCTCCCCCTTTCTTTAAAAATTTTAGTTTTCTGTTACAGAAAAAACCAGTTTAAATAGATGGTTTAAGCTCCATATCAGGCATAAATAGTAGTGAGATGCAAAGTGGCATTTTATAATCATCCACTTAAAATACTTTAATAAATTTGACAGTATTAAGAGCAGAGGGAAAAAGTAGGGTTTTTAAAAGTCTCATATTTAAAATTTTTAAAAAGTGGTAACATGACAGGCCATTACAGGATTAAAAATCATTGCTGATTTGATAGATGGAAACGGTATTCCATATTATAATTTCTTATCCTGAAACTGTGTCCCTTTTAGGGGGAAAAAAAAAATACATGAATCAGTTATTCAACAACCCTGTTCCCATGTCTGACATCATCAGTCTTATATGGTGGCTGGGGTCCTCCTGGATGTCTTTTTTGTAAAGGCTTAGATTAACTGCTATTTGGGTGTTAGCCATCATACACCATACTTACTTGATGTTATCTGATAGATCTATGGAAATTTTAAGTAAAATGTAAAATTAACATTATTAATAACTGTTTCAGAACAGAAAAAAAAAAAACCCTCTGAAATACGTTCTGTCATTAGGTTTAAAAACTGAAGAGAGAAAAAATAGAAAACTACTACTTTACCCAGAGTTCCTGCAGCGGCAATGCCTTGTGAAAGGGGTGGTATTCCTGCTGCAGAGCTGCTGTTGGCCTCCTTCCTAGGCCTGAGGCTCAGAATATTTCTTACATCTAAAGAAAAATATCCCCCATCAACAGAAGAGTCCCCTTTGGAGCTGTTCGTAAACACACAGTTTGATCCAGCTTTGAGGGGATTTTCCACCACTTTAAACATGTTGGGAGAAAGTTGTTACTTCGACTTGGTGGCCACTCACTTAGAAACGGAGTGCTTGCTATAGAAGAAGATGTGGGGAGGTAGATGAGAACCATCACTTTCATTTGTTTCCACAAGTGGAGTGAAAATCCTCAGGGCAGCCAACCTTAATTGCATTTCACGAGACCATCCCATGTGTACCTTTGAAGACCATGCTGTTTTTAGACAGCTTCAGAGATTCCGTAATTCTCCATCTATAAAGGACTCTTTAAGTCTTCAGGTTGGAGAGGTTTCAGCGAGCCAGATTTGTTATTAACGGGTATTATTTTCCATAAAATGATGAATAAAATTACTCAATTCACAATTACTTTCCTCTTAGCATAAAGATAAAATTCACCTCATCTCTAAATTTTGCATCCTAAGGATCCTGGTTCCACCAACATTTCAACAGATATGTGTGTAGCATGTTTTTGACAAAAACACATCATCTTATGCATACATTAAATATGGAAACATACATATGTATCAGTCACGACTCTAAACACAGCATTGGATGTGCTGTTAGGGGTCAATAAGTAGAAGATATGATTGTTATTGCCAGTATAGTTTTGATGGTGGTTGTTAATACTAAATGTATATATTTCTTCCATAAATCAAATGGCAGCTTAGAAATCATCAGTATAAGATTGCACACCTCCCAGGCACAGCACTCGCCGCTGAGCTATCCAGGATAACTCTCCTTCTGCATCTATATTATGGTCATTTTACAGATATGAGATCTTTAAGCTCTCCATACTGACCTCTTAAGAGGTGAGTTTCTTTGAATTTCTAAAATGTAATTCTAGAGCTCTAGAGCTAGCAAGGCATCTGAAACTTTTTATTTACCATATAGATTCCTCTGTAGCTCTAATTAGGATGGTAGACCACCTTGGAGGGTGAAGGTCAATGAAGAATGGTTATTTAAGAACACCTCTTAGACTGTAACAAAAATGTACAGCTTTAAAGCAGATCTGCAGAAATCTGATGCAGAGCAAGCTGCTGTGAATACAAATCAAACTTGGCCAGAAGAAAAGGAGAAAAACTTCATCATGTAAGGTACATTTTGTACCTCAACTCTCAGATCACCTTAAATTACATCATCTTTTGTCATCAGTAATTAATGATCCTCTGTACAGAATTTATAAATACACATACAAGCACACACAAGCACTAATATGCAAATGTATACATGTATACACATATGATATATATTCACATATATACAGGCACATGACTAACTTACATATATTCAAATTTACTCCATCTGGTGCCCAAGAAATGAGTACTAAATCTCTAAAACAAGGAGTCAAGGAGGTAAGACCTTTTGATTCCCTTGAAGCTGAAGAATTACAAGGAAGCTTGTCAACGCGAGGTGGCGCCCTTGATCTACTAATCCAGCTGAGGCCAATTCATGAGCTGTCAAAAGTCAAGGTCACAAATTGTCTTTTTTCATCAAGGTCAAGGTTTAAGGCCTTTCCTAGTCCTGTCATTTCAACAAATATCAAAACCTGCCCTCTCTGACACACGCAGACCCAATAGCAGAGGTTAAAATACGGCAGCCTGGGCATCGCAGATACTAAACAACTGGTTTTCATTTTCCACAGGGACCCTGGGAATTTTTACTGTCTCTTTCTCCTTTCTCTTCTCTTCTTTTCAGAATACCTGACACTTTAACCCTCTTGAAGTACTTCTCTAAATTTTTAGGATTTTACTTATGAGGGAATTTTCCCTTCACTTAAAAAATTTGTAGCCAAGAAAAAAAAAAAAAGAAGCTGAAGAATAACAGAAAAGACTGGTCCTTGGTTTGTCCAGGACAAACCACCAGCTCCTTTTCTTTCTGTGAAGTGCATGTTCAGCGTAGGAAAATAATGACTATTTCCTTCAGATTGTAATGGCAGTGTCTAGTTTATTAACATAATTAATACCACTATATCAACTATCTACAGGACTACAGCTTTTTTGACTATTACTTTTAGTAGAAATATTTGAAAGGCAGGTGCGCAAATACATTTTCACAGTGTGCTGAATGTCTTTATTTACAAAATAGCATTTTATAGTGAATATGAACAAAATGAATGTGCTGGTTGAAATAACTGCTTGATTAAAGACGTACTGTGAAGATGAATTCCTAAACTTTCTAATGCAGTCTCATAACACAATAAACAAGGAAAGAGTACTAATCCCTTAATCCAAAAGAAAGAGTAAAAATGTTGGGTTCATTCTGATCACATCTTTCTTTTGTCCATCAGTAATTAAATTTTGATCCTCTGTACAGAATTTATAAATACACATACAAGCACACACAAGCACTAATATGCAAATGTATACATGTATACACATATGATATATATTCACATATATACAGGCACATGACTAACTTACATATATTCAAATTTACTCCATCTGGTGCCCAAGAAATGAGTACTAAATCTCTAAAACAAGGAGTCAAGGAGGTAAGACCTTTTGATTCCCTTGAAGCTGAAGAATTACAAGGAAGCTTGTCAACGCGAGGTGGCGCCCTTGATCTACTAATCCAGCTGAGGCCAATTCATGAGCTGTCAAAAGTCAAGGTCACAAATTGTCTTTTTTCATCAAGGTCAAGGTTTAAGGCCTTTCCTAGTCCTGTCATTTCAACAAATATCAAAACCTGCCCTCTCTGACACACGCAGACCCAATAGCAGAGGTTAAAATACGGCAGCCTGGGCATCGCAGATACTAAACAACTGGTTTTCATTTTCCACAGGGACCCTGGGAATTTTTACTGTCTCTTTCTCCTTTCTCTTCTCTTCTTTTCAGAATACCTGACACTTTAACCCTCTTGAAGTACTTCTCTAAATTTTTAGGATTTTACTTATGAGGGAATTTTCCCTTCACTTAAAAAATTTGTAGCCAAGAAAAAAAAAGAAGCTGAAGAATAACAGAAAAGACTGGTCCTTGGTTTGTCCAGGACAAACCACCAGCTCCTTTTCTTTCTGTGAAGTGCATGTTCAGCGTAGGAAAATAATGACTATTTCCTTCAGATTGTAATGGCAGTGTCTAGTTTATTAACATAATTAATACCACTATATCAACTATCTACAGGACTACAGCTTTTTTGACTATTACTTTTAGTAGAAATATTTGAAAGGCAGGTGCGCAAATACATTTTCACAGTGTGCTGAATGTCTTTATTTACAAAATAGCATTTTATAGTGAATATGAACAAAATGAATGTGCTGGTTGAAATAACTGCTTGATTAAAGACGTACTGTGAAGATGAATTCCTAAACTTTCTAATGCAGTCTCATAACACAATAAACAAGGAAAGAGTACTAATCCCTTAATCCAAAAGAAAGAATGTAAACATCTAAGTGTTTCAGGGGAAAGGATTGCCATTCTGAGTTTTCTAAAAAAATTTAAAAAAGGAAAATTAGTTCTCCAACCAATGTTTAGTACATAATGGGAAATATCAATTTCAATGAAAAATTAATTGTCTTCAAACCAAAGGCCACCATGTTAGGGCGGGACCCCTCAAGAGATCTAACATAAAGTGAATTCTGTGAATTATCTGATACCTTAAATATTTTTAAAGATATCAAATACTTTGACAAGTAGATTATATTGGGGGCAAAAGAATATTGTCCAAATGACACAAAAACACGTGTCATAAGCAATTAAAAATTATCATCAGGAGGGCGTCCACAACCTAGGGTTCTCCTACAGCCTCAAAGACTCACTCCGCTGGTTGCATTGACTACCAAGACAAATAACCCTCGGAAGAGCTTTCTTTCCCTTTGCCCCTTCATAGTAAATAGCTGAAGATCATTATTTCAGTACCTTCTTCTCCTTTCCTTTCTAAATCTATACATGACATGCTCTGCAGAGCATACAACAACGGTAGGAATTCCACTAAGATTTACCTGAGCAGTCACTTAACATGCAAAGGAGTTGGCAATGGTGACCCAAAGACAAACACATGTTTACAACAGCCTCTTGCATTTGAAACCAATTTTTCTGATTATTATCATATAAAGTAGTGTCCTAAAATATAACGGTCACATAAATACTTACAAGATTTTAGTAAATGTGTAACTTATCTGAAATTGCGTATTTGGGGGTTGATGTCTGACTCTAGAGTTTGTCATTTAATGTTCTGTCGGGGTTGGCGGAACTGGCAGTCTCTACCATTTCTTAAAGTTTTAAAAGAATTGTAGATTCCACAAGGGAAAGAGATCCCCCTAGGAAAGCCAAACGCCAATGTCTGTCTCTTTCTCTTTCCCATTCTTCCATTATTATTAACATTATAATCACGATCTGGGCAAAGGAACGAGTTCTGAAGCATTTCTTCAAGTTGCCCTCTGGCTCCACTTTTAATCCATTAACTAGTGGTCTTCAGTTTGTTGATAACCTTTTTCTCTTTGACCCTCCTGTTCTGGAACCAGATTGTAACCTGCCGCTCGGAGAGATTCGTCGTGGCCGATATTCGCCTCCGTTTGTCCTTGGTAATGAATTTGTTTGTAGCGTATTCCCGTTCGAGTTCTTTTAATTGCACCTTGGTGTAAGGGACGCGCTTCTTTCTTCCCCGCCTGTACGAGCTGGAGTCTGAGGGATGAGAAACCACGTCTGGAAGACAGGGAAGAAGGCAAATTAGAGAGGGATCAGATCCAGGCCAGGACTCAGGCGACAGTTCCATGGGAACCACCGCCTTGAGATGCGCGACTGCCCTTTGCCACCCGCTCTACAATCCAGCCCTTCTTCCAAAACCTGGAGGGTCAGGAAGGCGGGTGCTTAGTTCTGGACTGAAATGAAATCGCCCAGGAATCTAATGACTACACCAGCCTGGGCCACTCTGCCGGCACAGCGGCGCGCTTCGCTTGGTCTCCTGGCCCAGCGGCTCAAACCTTAGCACCAGGCTCAGGGGACAACATAAACTCCCTTTCATTGTAAAAAATACCCTCTTTTTCCTTTCCTTTCTGAAGATCATTATTTCAGTACCTTCTTCTCCTTTCCTTTCTAAATCTATACATGACATGCTCTGCAGAGCATACAACAACGGTAGGAATTCCACTAAGATTTACCTGAGCAGTCACTTAACATGCAAAGGAGTTGGCAATGGTGACCCAAAGACAAACACATGTTTACAACAGCCTCTTGCATTTGAAACCAATTTTTCTGATTATTATCATATAAAGTAGTGTCCTAAAATATAACGGTCACATAAATACTTACAAGATTTTAGTAAATGTGTAACTTATCTGAAATTGCGTATTTGGGGGTTGATGTCTGACTCTAGAGTTTGTCATTTAATGTTCTGTCGGGGTTGGCGGAACTGGCAGTCTCTACCATTTCTTAAAGTTTTAAAAGAATTGTAGATTCCACAAGGGAAAGAGATCCCCCTAGGAAAGCCAAACGCCAATGTCTGTCTCTTTCTCTTTCCCATTCTTCCATTATTATTAACATTATAATCACGATCTGGGCAAAGGAACGAGTTCTGAAGCATTTCTTCAAGTTGCCCTCTGGCTCCACTTTTAATCCATTAACTAGTGGTCTTCAGTTTGTTGATAACCTTTTTCTCTTTGACCCTCCTGTTCTGGAACCAGATTGTAACCTGCCGCTCGGAGAGATTCGTCGTGGCCGATATTCGCCTCCGTTTGTCCTTGGTAATGAATTTGTTTGTAGCGTATTCCCGTTCGAGTTCTTTTAATTGCACCTTGGTGTAAGGGACGCGCTTCTTTCTTCCCGGCCTGTACGAGCTGGAGTCTGAGGGATGAGAAACCACGTCTGGAAGACAGGGAAGAAGGCAAATTAGAGAGGGATCAGATCCAGGCCAGGACTCAGGCGACAGTTCCATGGGAACCACCGCCTTGAGATGCGCGACTGCCCTTTGCCACCCGCTCTACAATCCAGCCCTTCTTCCAAAACCTGGAGGGTCAGGAAGGCGGGTGCTTAGTTCTGGACTGAAATGAAATCGCCCAGGAATCTAATGACTACACCAGCCTGGGCCACTCTGCCGGCACAGCGGCGCGCTTCGCTTGGTCTCCTGGCCCAGCGGCTCAAACCTTAGCACCAGGCTCAGGGGACAACACTTCAACGCCCGATTCCTCTCTACAACTCCAAAGCCCCAACGCTTGATGCTTCTAGCCTGAAGGCACTTTTTAAGAGAATGAATATGGACAATTTGATAAACCATTTCCAGGTCAACTTCCCATCCTTAAAATCGATGTCAAGGACTGGCGAGGGCGGGGCGCAGAGGGAGAAGGAAGCCAGCGAGGGTCCCCACAATCTTCTTCCCAGCCATCCTTCACCCAGGGAGCGCCAGGACCAGCCGAACTCAAGGGCAGTAAGGGCAGCGCCAGCCTGCTGGGGTCGGGCTCCCGGGGGCGCAGCACCCCCAAGACAGGCCAGGGAGAGAGCAGAGGGGCGCAAGGCGGACCCAGGATAGAGCGGAGAAGCCGGAGCGGAGCCGGAGGACCGGGGCTGCGAAGGGGGCGACATTTACCGGGCAGAGCGGACTTCCAGAGGTGGGGAGGCTGCGCCTGCTCTTTGGGGCAGTACATTTGGCCGTTCCAGCCGTTGGGCAGCGCCCAGGGCTGGTAGCTTTCCATGGGAAGACCCAGGGGCTCGTGGCGCGACTCGCCGGGCCCCCCGAGGCCCGGCACCACCGGCATATCCAGGTAGCCAGGCACCGGCTGGTGGTGGTGGTAAGGCCCGGGCGCGTAGCCCTGGTGATAGAAGGCGAACTCCTTAGCGCGAGAGCTGAACTCCTCGGCCGCGGGGCCGGCGGTGTCCATGTACTTGTCCGCGAAGGCGGCGGCCGAGGCGGGCTGCGCGCACGACTTGATGGCGTTGGGGTGCGGGCCCATGCGGGCGCAAGGATAGTAGCCGCTGCCGAAATAGCCATAGGGCAGCGTGGCGGGCCCCGACGAGCTCTGCGCCGCCGCCGAGCAGGGGCTGCACTGCTTGGCGGCCTCGGAGCCTGCTGGGCCCGCGGGGCCGGGTCCTCCCGAGGACGACGCCGCGGCGGCCGCGGCGGCAGCGGCGGCGGCGGCGGCGGCGGCGGCGGCGGCCGACGGGGGCGCCTCCCCCGGCGTGCTGCTGTAGGCGGCCGCGGCGCCGGGCGCCAGGGGCGCCGGGTGCGCCATCAGGTTGCGGCACTGGTTGGCCGCGGCCGCCGCCGCCGCCGCCGCCGCCGCCGCCACCGAGAAGTTGCCCCCCGCGGCCGCGGCCGCCGGGTGGGGGAAGCCCCCGCCCCCGGCCCCGGCCGCCGCCGCCGCCGCCGCCGCCGCCGCCGCCGCCGCCCCTTCCATGTTCTTGTTGAGCTCGTCGGCCACCAGGCCGCCGCCGTTGTCGTAGAGAAACATGACGGTGGGCTCGATCCAGCGGGGGTGGAGGAGCACGGAGGCTGTCATAGCACGAGCCGCATGGAGAAGACCCCAGTGGCGCTGTTTTAAAAAGCCCCCAAGAAGTGAAGAGCGCGCGGCGCGGGGCCGGGGCCCGAGCGAGGGGGGCGGATCGCGCCCCGCGGGGTCGCGCCAGGCGGCCGCCCATTGGCCCGGCCCCCTCCCGCTCCGCCCCCGGCGTATGCAAAGCGGGCGGCTCCGAGCCGGGCTCCGCTCCACACTCTCGCCGTCCCCGCCGCCGCCCGCGCCGTCCCCAGCGCCAGCGCCCGCGCCCGCCGCGCGGCCGCGCACCGTCCACCCAGGGGAGAGGCGGGGCGGTGGCGCAGGAGGGTGGGGGCGAGGGACTGGACTGACGGGGTGGGGAGGGAAGGGAGACCTCCGCGAGGCTCCCCTTCCCTTCCCCGCTCCCAGTGGGGCTGAGAGCAGCGTACGGCGGAGAGGGGACGGGCGAGACGTTGGGTGGCGACCTGAGGCGGTGGGGACAGGCCAGGTGGATCGGCGGGCAGCTGAGGTTGGTAAAGTAGCGAGGCGTAGAGCAGGCGGGGTGTTTCCTGGGGCCTCTGGCGCTGTTCTCTTTCCAGGTATCCGCACCTCTTTCTGCAGAGAGACGCCAGCACCGACATTTGCGCTTTCGGCTTTGACAGCGTCGCGATGTGGCTCTTTCCGGGGAACCGTGGCGGGGCCTTTGCGGATGCGCCTGGCTCAGGAGTCCCAGGACATTCCACCAGAAAGCTTGGACTGCGTGTAGAAGCTTCCTCTCCCTCTCTGTCCACAGTGTTGGTGGGCTATCTCCTACACTCACATTTAGGCCCATAGGCTCAGAACGACCCATCACACCCACACAAACACACACAACCAAGTGTACTCTGGTCACACACACACACACGCTTTTGTATACAGACTGTTCCTTACTTTGTCTCCGCAGCAACTTTTCCCTCCTCCAGAAACTTTGAGATGGAGAGACCGATCTCTGTGCCCCGTTTTACAGTACTCCCACATCTCCAGCCAGTCTGGCCTGTCTCCGAAGGGGTGTAAGAGGAACAGGCCCCAGCTGGGTGCTGAGCTGGGACTCTCTCCTGGGGCTTAATGAGGCTTCACGGAGCCCGGGCACTCTCTATTGCACGGAGCTGATTCTCCAGGCACCTGGGCGCTCTCTATTGCACTCTGTTTGGGGACAGGAGAAAGGGACTCTGTGGGGTCATCTTACGCGCCCCCCACCCCAGGTGGGAAGAAGACTCTCTCCAGCCCACAGAGAGGGTGCCTAGTCCTCTGTCCATGAACCAGCTCAAGAAGCTTTTATCCCTCTGTGCCTGGGAAATGCAAGGCTTTTCCCGAGAGCACGGTGGGGTGTTGATGTTGGAAGGGCCAAGCAGCGGGCACATTTTGGTGAGGGATTCTGGGTCTCCTGTGACTTGGGGATCATATACGTCTATCTCCGATTGTGAATGTTGTGAGCTGCTCAGATGCGCAGAAGGGGAACTTGTGTTCAAAGTGAAAGTGGGCGCATTCCTTGGGAACCTCAGGGCTGGGAAGAGTGCTGGACTCCAACTCCGATCCCAGGCAGACAGACTGGTGAGCAGCCAGGCTTGGACCTGCCTCCCGTCTCAGCTTGCAGACTCAGCCCTAAGCTCAGGGCACCACCAGTATCCCCCTGCCCCCACTCCCACATCGGTCTGCTCTCTAAGGTCTTCCCCAAGTGTCTGAACCAACGAACTCTGGCTTTTATCTGCCCTGATCCCAGGTTTGCCCGGACCAATGTAAGTGTTGCCCAATAAAACCTACACCCCCTCTCCCAGCCATACACATACCCAGTGTGCCCTTTTCCTCCTGCCTTTTTAGTAGCTCCGGGTAAATATTGATTTGCCCCCAATTTACCTCCTCCCTGACTTGGCCATTTGCAGACTAAAGAACCAACCTCTGCAGGGACCTGATTTTTGTGTTACTTTCCTTCCCGTTCACCCCCCTTCCTTCCTCCAAGTGGCATTGTAAAACTCATGATGACAAAGAGACAGAGTAGGGTTTGAGGCCCCAGTTCCCAAGGACTTGAGGGCTGTTTTACATACAGGTCAGACACGGCTGGAGGCCAAGGTCAAGTTGAAAGCTGCAGTCTAGCCATTGTGAGAACTGCGGTGCAAGCCTGGAGACCCAGGCAGCTTCTAAAGGCCCACCGCCCACCTCCCCTCACTCTCGATGCCTTTTTCCTTTAGAGGTCCTCCTGTTTCTGGCTCTGTTTGATTACTGAACTTTTTGTTTGTTTGCTTTACTGCCTTCACAGAGTTTGGGGGGCAGTGTTTACAGACTCTTCTTCTCTGCCTCCACCCTCCTCTTGGCCCGGGCTTCGTGCCTCTTCTGTTTTCCAGCCAGACCCGGAAAAACGAAAGCACAGCTCCAAGAGTCCCCACCAGCCAGCGCCTGTGCCAGCTCACCTCTGGCCATGGCACAGCGCAGCTGCCTGCCGGTGCACACCGCGGCCAAGGCCAGTTTCACATTCCTCCCTTCCTCTCCCCACTTCACTGGAGACCTAGCCTTGCATGCAGAGGAAGGGCTCCAGCTCCACAGACTACCAAAGCCAACTGGGTCCCTCCCCACCAAAACTGGTGAGACAAAAGGAGCCTCAAGCAGGCTTGTCTGGGAGGGAGAGCACAGTGGTGGCGGTGGGTGTCTGAGGCTTTGGGCTGCATCTTGAATAAGGCTTTGCTACCTAGACTTGGTGACCCCCCAAGGAAGGGCTTCAGGCCTGAATTATTTGTTGTGCTTTGTGATGGATCTTTCGTTATCAAGTTATGGGGATATCTTCTTCATTCTGAATAGCTCTATCCACTTTTGAAAACGCTTGAGATGTGCTTACTTAGAGGGAGGCAGCCTGCCTGTTCTCTTCTTGAGAGAAGTAATTTTTCTACCAGACAATTTAAGGGTGTCCTGGCATGCCTTCACTGTTTTTAAGTCTGCAGGTTCCATTAGATATAGAGTTCACCAGTGGGCATGGTTTATAGAATTTGAATGAACTCCCGCGAATAACTTGGGGTTTCCAGGATTTCTCCCTACTTTGAAGAAAGCCTCTTTCTCTTTCCACCTCTTGTTCATTGCTGGGGGACCTAAGAGATGCGTTATAGGTTCCCAGTATTGTGTCTTAGCCTCTTAGTCCTCCAGGCAGAGACCAAATCCACTTGCTGGAAAATGAAAGGTTGGAGAGCAGTGAAGAACCGGAGAGTGTTCTGGGAAGCAAGCACAATGTCTCCCAGTGTTTTATTTTTTTCCCAAAGGCAAGGTCAAGACTCTCTTGCTTGCCCAGCTGGTTGGGCCAGACCCTCTGAGCTCTCCCTCTGCTGCTCTGTTTGATTACTGAACTTTTTGTTTGTTTGCTTTACTGCCTTCACAGAGTTTGGGGGGCAGTGTTTACAGACTCTTCTTCTCTGCCTCCACCCTCCTCTTGGCCCGGGCTTCGTGCCTCTTCTGTTTTCCAGCCAGACCCGGAAAAACGAAAGCACAGCTCCAAGAGTCCCCACCAGCCAGCGCCTGTGCCAGCTCACCTCTGGCCATGGCACAGCGCAGCTGCCTGCCGGTGCACACCGCGGCCAAGGCCAGTTTCACATTCCTCCCTTCCTCTCCCCACTTCACTGGAGACCTAGCCTTGCATGCAGAGGAAGGGCTCCAGCTCCACAGACTACCAAAGCCAACTGGGTCCCTCCCCACCAAAACTGGTGAGACAAAAGGAGCCTCAAGCAGGCTTGTCTGGGAGGGAGAGCACAGTGGTGGCGGTGGGTGTCTGAGGCTTTGGGCTGCATCTTGAATAAGGCTTTGCTACCTAGACTTGGTGACCCCCCAAGGAAGGGCTTCAGGCCTGAATTATTTGTTGTGCTTTGTGATGGATCTTTCGTTATCAAGTTATGGGGATATCTTCTTCATTCTGAATAGCTCTATCCACTTTTGAAAACGCTTGAGATGTGCTTACTTAGAGGGAGGCAGCCTGCCTGTTCTCTTCTTGAGAGAAGTAATTTTTCTACCAGACAATTTAAGGGTGTCCTGGCATGCCTTCACTGTTTTTAAGTCTGCAGGTTCCATTAGATATAGAGTTCACCAGTGGGCATGGTTTATAGAATTTGAATGAACTCCCGCGAATAACTTGGGGTTTCCAGGATTTCTCCCTACTTTGAAGAAAGCCTCTTTCTCTTTCCACCTCTTGTTCATTGCTGGGGGACCTAAGAGATGCGTTATAGGTTCCCAGTATTGTGTCTTAGCCTCTTAGTCCTCCAGGCAGAGACCAAATCCACTTGCTGGAAAATGAAAGGTTGGAGAGCAGTGAAGAACCGGAGAGTGTTCTGGGAAGCAAGCACAATGTCTCCCAGTGTTTTATTTTTTTCCCAAAGGCAAGGTCAAGACTCTCTTGCTTGCCCAGCTGGTTGGGCCAGACCCTCTGAGCTCTCCCTCTGCTTTTTCTCTTTTTTTGGTCTACCAGACTGAGGAATTCCTATGGGATTGCAGGAAGATGCCCCAACTTGAATCCTAGCAATGACAGGTTTATCCGCAGACCCCACATAGGCTAGGCTAGGAAGCCATGGCACCTATTGGGATCTGCAGGCAGTGCTGCCTGCTTGAGCAAGAGGGTGGCAGGGGTGGAGGCAGGCTTTGCCTGTTGCTCCCTGGTTTTCTTTAGAGAAGCCCTGAGTGGGCAACATGGGCAAGATCAGAGGGGCAGCAGCTTTTGTTCCAGGAGCTGTCAGATTCTTTCTCTTGCCAGCCCCTTGGCAGGGATGGCGACCTCCCGACCTCCCAGGGCCGACTAGGGTGCCCTGAGGGGCTTTGGCTGTTCTGGAGCTGAAGAAAGATACCTTGGTTGGATTTTGAAGGGGGGAGGTGTGGGTAGGGGGGAGGGTGGTGGAGACTCGCTGCCAGCCTGGGCCATGAGGCCCTGGCTTCCCAGGACTGAAAGAGAAAGGGATAAAGGGAAACCAGGTTTTAATCGAGTTTGATTTTCACTAGCAAATGAAATTTACCTGCTCTCACTTTAACTCAGAGGAGGCTGTCAGCGCTGCTCTCTGGCACTATTTCTCTGCATCCATCCAGCATTAGGATAAACATTCCTTGGTTGGTTTTAAAGACACTTTGTATTTCAGGATATTCATGTGTTTCTAATGTATCCAAGCAGCTTTACGAGCTGCATTTGCAGAACATCTTAACCCTCTCTCTCCCACCGCAGGAGGAGTAAGGCAAAGGAGATAATGGCAAAGGAAGACAGATTCAGAGAGGGGAAATGGCCGAGGAGCTGAGGCTAGCTAAGAGAGAAAGAGAAAAACACTAGAAAAGGACAGCGCTTCCAAAAGTGTGATCAACCAGACTCTTTGGAAAAGATACCAGTGAGGGACAGTTTTGTGGATGGGGCGTTGTGTGGAAGCCGAGCTCTTTTCTGCAGGAGAAAGGGTCGGTTTTGAAGAAATTTGGGCCAATGCTGGCCAGTAGGCAGAGAAATGGCATGCCCTGAGTTGCTTGTTCAAGCTTTAGTTCAAGATATATATATATTTTGCATTTGAAGCATTAATGAGGCAGCACAAAGGCCCAAGGCAATAAGGACAGTGCCGAACTGTGGGAAGTCACTGGGCACTATGGTGACCAAAGGCTAGCATGGTGCCAATGGGAGGCTGTGCAAGATCCAGGGAGGTGCACGAAGACTCCCACTTTGTCTTGAAGGATGCCTTCATCCTGTGAATTCTGAAGAGAGCCACATTTTGGAGGAGCAGCTCTCCCTCTGCCTGGTGGGTTTCAGGTCCCAGACCCTCAGGACACCAGTGCTCAGAGCCCCAGGAAGGACCGCACTTCCAGCACTGCCCTTCTGTATTTCTCACAGAAAGTCCCAGAACAGGGAGAAAGTCATCTTCCTCCTTTTAGAGCAACCAACCCCAAGTCCCAGGCTCTCTTGAGGAGCAAACCCCTCCGCATAGTGCCAGCCAGCCTTCTCAAGTTTGGTTGGTGCGGACTTAGAGTGAAGATCGAATTCCTGCCTCTGAGAACCACCGCCCTGGGGCTCAGGGAGGCGTGGGTGATTCCGGCCAGTGGTCACCGCGTGGGTGACAATGAGGTGGAGTGCTGCCTGCCCCATCACTGCTCAGCTCTCAGTGGGACCTGGAAACAGCCTCGGCTTAAAGGACAGAAGCCGCGCTAGAAGCAGAGGGAACTCGGAGAAGCGCTCACTCGCTCGCAGAGAGCAAGTCCTTCTCGCAGTCCTCCGCGGGCTGGAGGACTCCGCGACCCACACCACCCAGGGAGTGAACTCGCTGTCACTCCCTGGCCGTCACTCAGAACGGCCAAGGAATTCAGGGAGGCTGCGGCACGAACGGGGCCAGAGAGCTCTGTTCCGGCGCGGTGTGTCTGTCCCTGCCACAGCCCAAGAGAAGTCCCACCCGCCAGCCTCCCTCCCCATCTCTGATCGAGGCTCAGGCCCACAACAAAACAGGAAATCAGCTTCGGGGCTGTGGATTCATGATGTCAACAAATACACTGAAGATATTCGAACGTTTAAAGGAAATAGGGGGCCTGGACGTAAACTGGGCCCCACGGAGCCCCCAGATTTCTCGCTGAGAAACCGGTGTAGACGGACCAGCGACCACGCGGCCTGGGCCCGCGGGAGTCCGTCTCTCTCCAAAGACTTCCACGTCCCTGACCAGGGTTGCAAATTCTTTTCTGCATCGAGCAACCGCGGGAAACTCACTAGCACAGCCACGAGAAAGGGGGACTCAGAACAGAGACCAGAGAAGGTCTCATCAGACTTTCCCAGGCACGTTATATGCGGTAATCCCAACGCTGTGGGCGCCTCATCCGCGCAATACAGATTCACGTATCAAATGAGCCCACACACCCAGAGGACGCGGACACCCAGCGTCCTGTCGTGAAACAGGCATCCTACCAAGTCCCGAGGAGTAATAGTTCACCCTGTCGGACCAGTCTGGTGACATAGTTCGGGGTGGCTGGCGTCTCCCTACCCTTGCTGGGAGAAAGTCATCTTCCTCCTTTTAGAGCAACCAACCCCAAGTCCCAGGCTCTCTTGAGGAGCAAACCCTCCATAGTGCCAGCCAGCCTTCTCAAGTTTGGTTGGTGCGGACTTAGAGTGAAGATCGAATTCCTGCCTCTGAGAACCACCGCCCTGGGGCTCAGGGAGGCGTGGGTGATTCCGGCCAGTGGTCACCGCGTGGGTGACAATGAGGTGGAGTGCTGCCTGCCCCATCACTGCTCAGCTCTCAGTGGGACCTGGAAACAGCCTCGGCTTAAAGGACAGAAGCCGCGCTAGAAGCAGAGGGAACTCGGAGAAGCGCTCACTCGCTCGCAGAGAGCAAGTCCTTCTCGCAGTCCTCCGCGGGCTGGAGGACTCCGCGACCCACACCACCCAGGGAGTGAACTCGCTGTCACTCCCTGGCCGTCACTCAGAACGGCCAAGGAATTCAGGGAGGCTGCGGCACGAACGGGGCCAGAGAGCTCTGTTCCGGCGCGGTGTGTCTGTCCCTGCCACAGCCCAAGAGAAGTCCCACCCGCCAGCCTCCCTCCCCATCTCTGATCGAGGCTCAGGCCCACAACAAAACAGGAAATCAGCTTCGGGGCTGTGGATTCATGATGTCAACAAATACACTGAAGATATTCGAACGTTTAAAGGAAATAGGGGGCCTGGACGTAAACTGGGCCCCACGGAGCCCCCAGATTTCTCGCTGAGAAACCGGTGTAGACGGACCAGCGACCACGCGGCCTGGGCCCGCGGGAGTCCGTCTCTCTCCAAAGACTTCCACGTCCCTGACCAGGGTTGCAAATTCTTTTCTGCATCGAGCAACCGCGGGAAACTCACTAGCACAGCCACGAGAAAGGGGGACTCAGAACAGAGACCAGAGAAGGTCTCATCAGACTTTCCCAGGCACGTTATATGCGGTAATCCCAACGCTGTGGGCGCCTCATCCGCGCAATACAGATTCACGTATCAAATGAGCCCACACACCCAGAGGACGCGGACACCCAGCGTCCTGTCGTGAAACAGGCATCCTACCAAGTCCCGAGGAGTAATAGTTCACCCTGTCGGACCAGTCTGGTGACATAGTTCGGGGTGGCTGGCGTCTCCCTACCCTTGCTGATTATTTCCAACCACGCACCATTCCTTCAGCCGCCGTTTTGCAAATACACCTGTCCCCAGGAGAAGGCAAGCCCCCGACTGGCATTTACCTGGTTCGAGTGTTCTCCCCAGAAACTCTGGCTGTCTCCGGGGGCCGCGCCAAGCCGACCAGAAGCGCCGACCTTGCTCGTGGCGCAGCCGCGACTCCTTTGTCCCCGCTGCTCTTGGCCCCGCTCGGCCCAACGCTCAGGGAAACGAAGCCGCTCAATAAAAACTTTTGATATTAGTTTTTATGGGTATTTACACTCGTTCAGAGGAGCTGAGTACGGAAGCTCCATTAATCAGCCCCCAACCTCAGGTTTGGATGCTCAGTTTATGGGTTGAGAAAGAGAGATTGCCGGAAAGAAAGCGTGGGGATGGCCGACTGATTCTGGAGAAATGAAAACAGGAGCGAGGTCGTTTACCATTCTTGGAAAATGAAGATTAAAAGGGTAACTCCAGGTGCTACCCGACGGACTACGTTTTTATTTGATCCCCCTGGCAGGGATATTTTTTCCACCTTTGCGTAAACACATTAAAAGAAAAAACACAACTTTTTATTATGGAATTTTCCAAAGGCACAAAAGTACAATGAACCCCTATACACCCAACTCTTGATTTTAACCTATTTCGTCTTTCATGTTTCATTGTCCACTTCTACTCTTTTTTTTTTTCCTAGAGTATGTTAAAGTAAATCCCTAGTCGCACATCATTCCGCTCCCAACATAGAATTTTGAGGATAAATTTCAAGGTTGAGCAAAATTGCTCAATAAAAGGAATCCTTCCTATGTCTGAGGGTAAGAGGTCAGTGTATTTGAACTTGAATTGTTCTGATTACAATCTAGAAAAAACTTGAGAGTTCACCCAAGAGAAATCTGGTTTAAAAAAACAAAGGAGTGAGGCTAGTGAGGGCATCTCGCCTGCAGTTTTATGTGTCTCTTCATCAAAAATACATATGTAGAGACTTATGTTACCCTTTTCCACGAACGTGTTGTCTTTAATTGAATATTTACACTGCTGAATCAGAATTTGGGGAAGAGAGGAAAACCATGCCTCAGTCCATTCTATGTCCTAAAGTGACATATATTTCTTTCTTATTGGGCAAATAACCAACCATTTGTCATTTCAACACACCTCCTCCCCTTGTAGAAAGCAAAGATATTTCTAATGATTAAGGGAAGGTTTTTTCTGGGTTGACATATCACATAACCACAGTTTTCAAGAAGAAATACAATTCTGTGTTCTTAAAAATGTCTCAACAGCAAAATATCTTTAAGGAAGAATTACTAATGGTGTTTGTGCTTTGTTTTGTTTTAATTTGGTGGTCTAGTTGATGATGAGCATGATTCTCATCTGAAGCATGATATAACAAAGCATTGGCAATTTTAAAAAGCAAAAAGGTAAAAATGGAAAAGAGTAAACTGTTGAATCTGAAAAATCCTACACCAGCCAGCTACTTAATAAATTATAACCCTGCTTGTCAGAGTGGATATCAATCCTCCTTTCAGAGGCAGAGTGCTGCTTTATTTTGCATTTGGACTGTGTATGACTCCTTAACTTCTTTGAGGAGTTGTGAAATATCATGGACATTTTTACTTGAGATGCTTTTATGCTAATATGTTAAAATATATGCTAAAATAACTGCTCATTACATTAGAAAAGATTTGGTTAGACTCATTAGGGATGTGTAAATTAAGCAAGAGAAGAAATCATGTGCACAGATTTGTATCTAACTTTCTGACAACTCCAGCTACAGCCAACAGAAACCCCTGGAGACATCGGCCTTGAGTCCCTACCCGCAGCCTGAGGGTCATCAGCAAGATCGATCCCTGCCCAGTCTCTGGGTAGCTCCTTCAAGGCTCCCTGGACTCCAGATTCTAGGATGGAATTCACCATGGGGATTAGGGTTCCGGTCAGAGTCTGAGTGGTGACTGCAGAAACAGGAAGATTTGGAGGAGGAGGGAAAAGGGAAGAAAGCAAAGCTGGGAGACAAAAAGGAAAAGGGAGATGGGAGGGTGCAAAATGAAAAATCAGGGAGCCATGTGTATGGGTGTTCAGTCGCTAAGTTGTGTCTGATTCTTTGTGACCCCAAAGACATTGGTCCACCAGGCTCAGACTCTGTCCATGGCACTCTCCAGACAAAAACACTGGAGTGGGTTGCCTGCCATTTCCTTCTCCAAGGAAATCATCGTTGATGTCAAAAAGTCAAGCCATGGCACCCAAAGTCAGGCCCGTGTTTTTTAAAGCTCCACAGAAACCGGTTCTTTGTGGAATCCTGGCGGACCCTCCCCCTTCCCCCTACCCTCTCCCCATCCACCTCACTGGTGCGGGCAAAAGAAAAAAAGCTTTTCGAAAATTAATAAAATGGAAAATTTGGAAAATTCTTTTTGGCTTTGTTTTGTTTTAATTTGGTGGTCTAGTTGATGATGAGCATGATTCTCATCTGAAGCATGATATAACAAAGCATTGGCAATTTTAAAAAGCAAAAAGGTAAAAATGGAAAAGAGTAAACTGTTGAATCTGAAAAATCCTACACCAGCCAGCTACTTAATAAATTATAACCCTGCTTGTCAGAGTGGATATCAATCCTCCTTTCAGAGGCAGAGTGCTGCTTTATTTTGCATTTGGACTGTGTATGACTCCTTAACTTCTTTGAGGAGTTGTGAAATATCATGGACATTTTTACTTGAGATGCTTTTATGCTAATATGTTAAAATATATGCTAAAATAACTGCTCATTACATTAGAAAAGATTTGGTTAGACTCATTAGGGATGTGTAAATTAAGCAAGAGAAGAAATCATGTGCACAGATTTGTATCTAACTTTCTGACAACTCCAGCTACAGCCAACAGAAACCCCTGGAGACATCGGCCTTGAGTCCCTACCCGCAGCCTGAGGGTCATCAGCAAGATCGATCCCTGCCCAGTCTCTGGGTAGCTCCTTCAAGGCTCCCTGGACTCCAGATTCTAGGATGGAATTCACCATGGGGATTAGGGTTCCGGTCAGAGTCTGAGTGGTGACTGCAGAAACAGGAAGATTTGGAGGAGGAGGGAAAAGGGAAGAAAGCAAAGCTGGGAGACAAAAAGGAAAAGGGAGATGGGAGGGTGCAAAATGAAAAATCAGGGAGCCATGTGTATGGGTGTTCAGTCGCTAAGTTGTGTCTGATTCTTTGTGACCCCAAAGACATTGGTCCACCAGGCTCAGACTCTGTCCATGGCACTCTCCAGACAAAAACACTGGAGTGGGTTGCCTGCCATTTCCTTCTCCAAGGAAATCATCGTTGATGTCAAAAAGTCAAGCCATGGCACCCAAAGTCAGGCCCGTGTTTTTTAAAGCTCCACAGAAACCGGTTCTTTGTGGAATCCTGGCGGACCCTCCCCCTTCCCCCTACCCTCTCCCCCATCCACCTCACTGGTGCGGAAAAGATGCTTAGGCTGCAAGTCTCCCTGAGATTTCCTTAACTTCACAAAAATCATCTGAGCTTAATAAACCTGACTGGAGTTCAGAGTTAAATGTGGGCACGAGCTTCTGCCCATAGGGAGCCTGAGAAGGAATTTTGGCTGGTCTCTGCTGCCCTGGCATAGGGCTTGAGCCATACTTGGGACAACCTCTCGAGCCTGCTAGCAATTATGTGCTCTCAATCACTTTTAAAAAGGCCATATTTCTTTACATTTCTAGGACCTAATGTGGGGTTATGTCGGGTCATGGGACCCTTGACTGGTGCAAAGTAATTTGATGTCACTGAGAGCAAACAGACTCGTTTGTCACCCAGAGGGATAGACATCCCCATGGGCCTGAGCTGAGAATGGAGCAGCGCAGGGCTGGCTGGGACTGTGGGATCCAGAAATGGGCCCGAGGCTGGCTTAGCCATGTGGGCTGGTAGTGGGGCTGTCTGAGTTGTTCATGTAGGTGCATGATTGTAAGGGGTCAGCTCTCTTCCAAGTACCCATGTCATCTGGTGGAGCTCATACGTGACCCAGGCCCTTGGATCCCAAGTTCAGTTTCTACAGGATCCAGGTCTCAGGTTTTCATTCCCTGAAGTTAAAGCTGGTTAAATCAGGAGCAGTTTTTCCCTGCTCATGCTCATTCTACTCACTGCTGCTCTAATGGTCTGTGTCTTCTTCAATAAAACCTAAGGGATTCTCTAGTTGAGGAACAAGATTCGCCCAGCTAAGGGGAAGGAGGAGGAGAGGGCAGAATCATATGCCTTATACTCCTTTGGGGATACATCTCAGTGTGTGGCAGGGCTAGCTAACACCTTGGGGAAGGGCTTCCAGGCATTTGCCTACAATTCCTTGCTTCCAGTTACTTTCATTTGGGGGAGGTAAGGGTAGGGTAACACAAAGCCAAAGAACAGGGTTCCCTGAGTCCCCCTTTGAGAATCAGGGAGTGTTTAAGTTCTGGAGTATGATAAGTTTGGAGAAGGCAACTTGATGGGCAAAAGGAAGGAGGAGGCCACTTCTGGCAGCCCTGGACTGAACATAAGGAGGGATCCCCCTAGCCAGAGCAACCCTCAGGATCATCACTGTCCCCTGCAGGCCCCACCCCAGAGGGCTTGGAATGTCTATCCATGGAGTCACCGGGCCACTGTTGGGGTCCCATTTGTGGATCCATGAAGTCCTAGGATTCACAGATAGAAATGTGGCAAATGTACATGCCTTGTCCTTCTGTATCATTGGAAGGTATCCTGGTGCTGCTCTGCCTCCCTAATACTTCTTCGATGATGTATGCCACAATCAATGGAGCACATGGGACAGTTTAGATCCAGTCAGGGGGGTCAGCCATGAAGGCCCAAGGAAAAGATCCTAGAGCTTTAAGCAGATGAAGCCAGCAAGAGAGAAGCTGTAAATGGCATCTCTGAGGTGCTGGCGCAGCTGAGAGAGTTAATGTAAGAGACGTCATTCCACTGAGATGTTCATTTTCTCAGGGTCCTGAAAGGCACCCAATCCTCCCATAGAAATGAGACAGTCTGATCAAGAGGAAGAAGATGGGGGGAGGTCCAGCGACTCAGCGACAGAGATGCAGTGAGAACACTGTCCTTGCACCTGGACAGAAGGGCTCCTCCAACCAGGCAGTGTGTCTGGCCACCACCAGCCCCCAGCCGGTGAGGGCTCAAAGCAGACCCCTGGGTGGGATGGTCTTCAGGGCATCTGCCTCCGCTGAATTCTGCAGCCATCTGTGGCTCGCAGACTCACTACCCTGGAGGAGAACCCAGCTGTGTCGCTCCAGCACTCTGCCGGCTCTGGGTTCAGGATCCCCAGGAAGAGTTGAATGAAAATCTGAGGCTCCTGGGCCCAGAAAGCTTCAGTTGGCTGACCAGAACCCCAACCGAGAGAGAGGAAAGCCGATGACAGCCGGACTTTTCCTCTCGGAGGTGGAAATAGGGTCTCAGGCCCGGAGTGGGATTCTTGCCCTGTTGCAGGAACTTTTAAATAGTGGCCTGCTTCGAAGAAGCAGCCAGGAGAAAGGGTCTTCTCTTTCGTGGATCCCCGACTTCCACCTCCACGATTTAGCAGCCAAGATCGTGGCGGGCAGAGGCCCAGGATGCTCGCGAGGCGCCGCTGCCACTTCTGGCAGCCCTGGACTGAACATAAGGAGGGATCCCCCTAGCCAGAGCAACCCTCAGGATCATCACTGTCCCCTGCAGGCCCCACCCCAGAGGGCTTGGAATGTCTATCCATGGAGTCACCGGGCCACTGTTGGGGTCCCATTTGTGGATCCATGAAGTCCTAGGATTCACAGATAGAAATGTGGCAAATGTACATGCCTTGTCCTTCTGTATCATTGGAAGGTATCCTGGTGCTGCTCTGCCTCCCTAATACTTCTTCGATGATGTATGCCACAATCAATGGAGCACATGGGACAGTTTAGATCCAGTCAGGGGGGTCAGCCATGAAGGCCCAAGGAAAAGATCCTAGAGCTTTAAGCAGATGAAGCCAGCAAGAGAGAAGCTGTAAATGGCATCTCTGAGGTGCTGGCGCAGCTGAGAGAGTTAATGTAAGAGACGTCATTCCACTGAGATGTTCATTTTCTCAGGGTCCTGAAAGGCACCCAATCCTCCCATAGAAATGAGACAGTCTGATCAAGAGGAAGAAGATGGGGGGAGGTCCAGCGACTCAGCGACAGAGATGCAGTGAGAACACTGTCCTTGCACCTGGACAGAAGGGCTCCTCCAACCAGGCAGTGTGTCTGGCCACCACCAGCCCCCAGCCGGTGAGGGCTCAAAGCAGACCCCTGGGTGGGATGGTCTTCAGGGCATCTGCCTCCGCTGAATTCTGCAGCCATCTGTGGCTCGCAGACTCACTACCCTGGAGGAGAACCCAGCTGTGTCGCTCCAGCACTCTGCCGGCTCTGGGTTCAGGATCCCCAGGAAGAGTTGAATGAAAATCTGAGGCTCCTGGGCCCAGAAAGCTTCAGTTGGCTGACCAGAACCCCAACCGAGAGAGAGGAAAGCCGATGACAGCCGGACTTTTCCTCTCGGAGGTGGAAATAGGGTCTCAGGCCCGGAGTGGGATTCTTGCCCTGTTGCAGGAACTTTTAAATAGTGGCCTGCTTCGAAGAAGCAGCCAGGGAGAAAGGGTCTTCTCTTTCGTGGATCCCCCGACTTCCACCTCCACGATTTAGCAGCAATCAAGATCGTGGCGGGCAGAGGCCCAGGATGCTCGCGAGGCGCCGCTGCAGTTGCAACCTCTTCCCACTAGATGTCTTCCCAGTTAATCGGAATTGAAGGGTGCTGTCTGTTCCCGGTGCCCGAGACTTGGTTTCCCTGGCCGCTTTTTGAAGTCTGGAGTTCCGTTGGGAAAGCAAACCTTTTCCTTTCTTTCTTATAAACCTTTTCCTTTCTTTCTTATGGCCCCCACCCCGCCCCGTGCTCCAGATCCTGGCTCTGAAAATCTATCAGAATTAAACGCTGGCTCCCTGCAGGCCCGCGTCGGACCGCTCTCGGCATTGGAATCCTTTTATGACCTTTGACGTGTTTAAATAACATGGCAAGGCTGAGTACACACCTAGGATTAAACTTTAATCGGCTGCAGTCAAGGTCGCCCAGGTGGTAAACGCGTTTCTTCCGACGTCTCCTGGTAGACCCTGCGGGGTCCAAGGTCTGCGGCTGAGGCCCCCACTGTGCCCTCCTGCCTCTCTGCCCAGGCCTGGGTGGGGGCCAGGACCAGGGCCATCCCATCGTGCCCCAAAGAGGACTGCGGAAATAGGATCGGAGGCAGACACCCAGGGTGGGCTAATGACCCGAGCACGGTTTTTATAGCTATGAGACAGAATAGTTAAAAATTCCAAGAGGTACTTCCGATTTCCCCTGACTCCAGAGAATGTTTGTAGCTCCAACGTCATGGTCCGTGCCGTGCCTTGATTATTTTCCCCAGCATGGTTCTGGTCTCTCATGAAGCAATCAGAGTTGCTGGTGGTAGTGAACCAACAACCCTCATGGAGAGATGAGGGTGGTGAGCCAAGGTAGTTGATTGTCTTGAAGGTTGCCAAGTCCTTAGAGGCACCTCAGGATCTAGAAACCCGGCTCTCATGACCCTTCCTCAGTGCCAGGCCACACAAGGGTAGCACGAATGTCAGCTGTGTTGTCACCAGGGCTGAACATAACTTGCTGAACCAATACATGTGTCATGGAGAATTGTCTTGGACAGTTACTTAGGAAAAACATCCAAGGCCAGGGCCGCTTGCATATTGAGGGTCTTCTCTTTCGTGGATCCCCCGACTTCCACCTCCACGATTTAGCAGCAATCAAGATCGTGGCGGGCAGAGGCCCAGGATGCTCGCGAGGCGCCGCTGCAGTTGCAACCTCTTCCCACTAGATGTCTTCCCAGTTAATCGGAATTGAAGGGTGCTGTCTGTTCCCGGTGCCCGAGACTTGGTTTCCCTGGCCGCTTTTTGAAGTCTGGAGTTCCGTTGGGAAAGCAAACCTTTTCCTTTCTTTCTTATAAACCTTTTCCTTTCTTTCTTATGGCCCCCACCCCGCCCCGTGCTCCAGATCCTGGCTCTGAAAATCTATCAGAATTAAACGCTGGCTCCCTGCAGGCCCGCGTCGGACCGCTCTCGGCATTGGAATCCTTTTATGACCTTTGACGTGTTTAAATAACATGGCAAGGCTGAGTACACACCTAGGATTAAACTTTAATCGGCTGCAGTCAAGGTCGCCCAGGTGGTAAACGCGTTTCTTCCGACGTCTCCTGGTAGACCCTGCGGGGTCCAAGGTCTGCGGCTGAGGCCCCCACTGTGCCCTCCTGCCTCTCTGCCCAGGCCTGGGTGGGGGCCAGGACCAGGGCCATCCCATCGTGCCCCAAAGAGGACTGCGGAAATAGGATCGGAGGCAGACACCCAGGGTGGGCTAATGACCCGAGCACGGTTTTTATAGCTATGAGACAGAATAGTTAAAAATTCCAAGAGGTACTTCCGATTTCCCCTGACTCCAGAGAATGTTTGTAGCTCCAACGTCATGGTCCGTGCCGTGCCTTGATTATTTTCCCCAGCATGGTTCTGGTCTCTCATGAAGCAATCAGAGTTGCTGGTGGTAGTGAACCAACAACCCTCATGGAGAGATGAGGGTGGTGAGCCAAGGTAGTTGATTGTCTTGAAGGTTGCCAAGTCCTTAGAGGCACCTCAGGATCTAGAAACCCGGCTCTCATGACCCTTCCTCAGTGCCAGGCCACACAAGGGTAGCACGAATGTCAGCTGTGTTGTCACCAGGGCTGAACATAACTTTCTGAACCAATACATGTGTCATGGAGAATTGTCTTGGACAGTTACTTAGGAAAAAACATCCAAGGCCAGGGCCGCTTGCATATTGAGGGCTACCAGTGTGGTTTAAAAAAGAGAGTGTATAATAAGGGCTGGAAGGATAGTCAAGCCACCAATAACAGCAGCTTCCTCTGGGGTAAACTAGAGGTTAGAGGGTCAGAGGGAGAATTCACTCTTTGCTGTAAATTCTTTTGTATTGTTTGCAATTTGTACCAATTTCATGTGTTCACCAGTGGGGTAGCACTTGTCAAGAAACAGGGTGCCCTGTTCATCTCACAGCCAAACAACTCTATGGATAATTCCTTCTGTATGTGAACCTAGATTTGGATTCACAGAGGATATTGAAATCAGGTGCCCCACAACTTAGACCTCAGCCCTGCAGGTATCTAGCCCCTGAAAGGAGTATTCAGGCCTTTCTCTGCTGGGCTTGCCCTAACCTGGAAATGAGTACACCAGCCCAGGATATAGAGCCCCAGCTGAGTACAGCAACAGGGGAATGTTGTTGTCTCAAAAGGAACTAAAACCTTATCTTCAACTTGCCCCCGACCCCTGAGTGCCTGGGGGTTTGTAGACAATGGTCCATCCACCACACGTTCCTTCAGTTCAGAGATTCTCATAGCCCCTAACCATGGTGTGAAAAGTAAATATCCTTTCTGTGTTTATTCGGTTTGTCACTTTTTGCTGCTGAGGTTCCACCTACTTGACCAGGGTGTTGACTTCTTGAGTTAGAGACAATAATGTTATCACAGACTAAAGTTAGTTTTAAAAGTGCTTCTTCTTCGTGGAGTCTTGTGGGGGTTAGTAATTCTCTATATCTTGATCTGGGTCGTAGTTACACACGTATATGGTATATACACATATAAAAATTCGGCGAGCTGGGCGTTTAAGATTTTTATGCTTTGCTATATATGTAAGTTATATGGCCATAAAAAAAACTTTAAGTGCTTCCTCCTAACAACCTGTGAAGTAGGTCCCGTGGTTATTATAATCATCTCCATTTTACAGACAGGGCAACTAAGTCTCAAGGGAAGCTAGAGCCTCCCTGGCCTCTGTGGGAGAAAAGAACCACTCCCAACTTCCTCCTCCCACTCTCTGTTGCTTCAATAGGGAGCTCTTTCTTTTCCAGCGATGTCTCAAGTAACAGCAGCTAGCCTTGTCTAAAGACACCGTTCTCAGCTGGTTGTGAGGCGGGCCTGTGATAACCAAGCTCCTTCTCCAAAATGTTTAGCCTGTGAGTCAGGAAAGGATGGGGAGGGCAGTGTCCCAAGGCTGTAAGGCCTAGAGGGCTCCTCTTGAGTCCCTCTAATGCGGAACTTCCGCGGCTGGGAACCCATCTTCTTATTCCAGCCACCGCTGCCCTGGGGCAGAGCTGGAGTCCTCCCTCACCCCCTGAGATCCCCGTCAGGAAGCTGCACCCTCCCACCCATACACTCCTCCTCACCCCACCTCAGGCACCTTTTCTCAAAGCACTAGAGGGAATGGAGTTGGGGGTGCTCTGAAATCACGGTGGCTGCGGTTAGATGGCCCAGGACATAGAAAGCGTTTGTTATTTATTCCAGGCACAGTCGCAAAAGGCTTCCAAAAATATCGAGCCGAGATATTTTATTGTTCAGCCTGTCTGCAGCCTGTAATTATGCGTTCAAGATGTTTAATGTGTGCAAATGCATTAGCCGCTTTCGCTGGTGAAAACCCTAGCTGGGAGCCGGGGAGAGGCAAGCCTGGAGATAATTATGTCGTACAGTCGCAAACATTATTCTGCTCTTACTGTAAACGGCCTCAGCCACCTTTACGAGAAGCCAGGAAAACTTGGAGAGTGCCTTGTAGCCTTGACGCGGGCGAAGTGGTTTCTTTCTTTCGTTCTCTTTGTTTCTCCCGTATTGTTCGAAGTGTCTATTGGGCGGCGTCTGTGCCAAGTTCAGGGGCGTGCCAGAGAGAAGGCGCAGACCGAGGAGCGCCCGGAGCGGCCCGCGCGGGTGTGCGGAGCCCGGGGCCCTTAGAAGCAGGGCCTGGCGCGCGAGCCTGGCAGCCGGAGGCCGCTGGACTGGCGGCCTGGAGCCCTAGCGGCCGCGGACAGCCCCCAGCTTGGGCAGGAGCGAGCACGGTCGCTCTTCCCGATCGTTCGGGTCTCTTCCGCACCGTCCTCGCCCTCTCATCAGGCCGCGATCGGCACACCCGCAACATCGCCGCTCCGGGTGGAAATGCGACCGCTGGGCCGAGGCCCCGGGCCCGCGATCCCTTGCTGGGGAGCGGTGCGGGGTCGGCTCTCATTGGGCTGACCTGGAGTGAACTGGCTATTTTGGGTCCCGGGTACTGCGGGGCCAAGAGAACAGCTGGGATGGGGACCCCTCCTCCACCCCCCAACCGGGCCGGCACGTCCGCGCCCCCATCCCCACCGGCCGTGTGGCGCCAGGGGCTCTCGGAGAAATTAGCAAGGTCCTGTGCAGGCACCTCCCACCGCCCGACACGTACATCTCAATCCCCATATCCAGGCAGTGGCTCCACCAGCCGAGTGTGAGCGACCAGCGCGCAGGAACTGCAGTCCAGAACGGAGCCCGACCGTACGCTAGCAAGCCAACAATAGCCCTCAACTCTGCGGGGCCTAGTAGGACATAGAAAGCGTTTGTTATTTATTCCAGGCACAGTCGCAAAAGGCTTCCAAAAATATCGAGCCGAGATATTTTATTGTTCAGCCTGTCTGCAGCCTGTAATTATGCGTTCAAGATGTTTAATGTGTGCAAATGCATTAGCCGCTTTCGCTGGTGAAAACCCTAGCTGGGAGCCGGGGAGAGGCAAGCCTGGAGATAATTATGTCGTACAGTCGCAAACATTATTCTGCTCTTACTGTAAACGGCCTCAGCCACCTTTACGAGAAGCCAGGAAAACTTGGAGAGTGCCTTGTAGCCTTGACGCGGGCGAAGTGGTTTCTTTCTTTCGTTCTCTTTGTTTCTCCCGTATTGTTCGAAGTGTCTATTGGGCGGCGTCTGTGCCAAGTTCAGGGGCGTGCCAGAGAGAAGGCGCAGACCGAGGAGCGCCCGGAGCGGCCCGCGCGGGTGTGCGGAGCCCGGGGCCCTTAGAAGCAGGGCCTGGCGCGCGAGCCTGGCAGCCGGAGGCCGCTGGACTGGCGGCCTGGAGCCCTAGCGGCCGCGGACAGCCCCCAGCTTGGGCAGGAGCGAGCACGGTCGCTCTTCCCGATCGTTCGGGTCTCTTCCGCACCGTCCTCGCCCTCTCATCAGGCCGCGATCGGCACACCCGCAACATCGCCGCTCCGGGTGGAAATGCGACCGCTGGGCCGAGGCCCCGGGCCCGCGATCCCTTGCTGGGGAGCGGTGCGGGGTCGGCTCTCATTGGGCTGACCTGGAGTGAACTGGCTATTTTGGGTCCCGGGTACTGCGGGGCCAAGAGAACAGCTGGGATGGGGACCCCTCCTCCACCCCCCAACCGGGCCGGCACGTCCGCGCCCCCATCCCCACCGGCCGTGTGGCGCCAGGGGCTCTCGGAGAAATTAGCAAGGTCCTGTGCAGGCACCTCCCACCGCCCGACACGTACATCTCAATCCCCATATCCAGGCAGTGGCTCCACCAGCCGAGTGTGAGCGACCAGCGCGCAGGAACTGCAGTCCAGAACGGAACCGGTCCCCTTAAGGACCAAGGCGTACGCTAGCAAGCCAACAATAGCCCTCAACTCTCCAGATTTCTATTTCAGCTCAGGCGTTTAGGACAAAAATCAAGGCCGCGGTGTTAAGCAGGGGAGGCTCTGGCCCGAGTGCCAGTCTGGGTGCACCTCTGGCTCGGCAATCCCCGGATGCGAAAGCCCTTGGGAGGCAGGTCAGGGGCGGCTGCGGGAGGCTCCTCTCTGCAGGAGGCCGGCAGATGCCTTCCGCCTTCCTGGTATCACTGGGTCCCGGGCTCCCCTTCGGCGCAACGTTCCGCCTCGGGTCTGAGTTCTCTCATTTCTCCTTAGGAAACCAGATTTTGAAACTCATTTTCTGCCGCTGATTTAAAACAAAACAAAACAAAACGAAAACATCGGGCGTTCATTCCATGGTGTGGAACACGTAAGAAAATCGGTGAAGGATCCAGGTTGCATTTTTTGAGGCTTGGCAGCGCTGATGGCCCCCCAGCCCCGGGGCATGGAGAACAGGCGGGTGTGGAGGAATCTGAGAGGTTGACATAATCCCAGGAGGGGAAATACTCATCCAGAGAAGAAAAACAAAACCCACCAGACATGATTTGGTTTTGCTTCAAATGCTAATCATCCAGGGAGACTCCCTTTAGGCTTCAGTTACTTGAACGCAGGGGTTCAGGTCCATAGCTCTCCCGATGTTCAGGGAGGCTCCCTGAGGTGTGAGCTCCTGGCCTCTTCCTTGAGGGTGCAGTCTCTTGCTAAGGGAGATGAAAGGGAGAAGAAAAGTCTAGTGGGGATTCTGGTTGGCTGCAACACCAAAGTAGATGCCATGCCTTGGATGCCCCCTCATCACGAAGCTGCCAAGACTCCCAGGCTTGATTAGTGACAGTGACGCAGCAGCTAGAACTCTGGGGACAGCGAGACCTGGCAGGAGGTGTAGATGGAAGCTTTCAGACTCCATTCTTCTTCCTCCTTTTCCTGTGTCTCCCTTTTGTCTCTCCTATCTTTACGCCATTCAAGGGAGTCAGACCTCCAGGTACAAGTGCCTTTGCTCCCAGGCCTTACTTGGATAAGATGGGGAGACTAGGAATTTTGATGAGGTGCTCAGGGCACCAGCGCGCAGGAACTGCAGTCCAGAACGGAACCGGTCCCCTTAAGGACCAAGGCGTACGCTAGCAAGCCAACAATAGCCCTCAACTCTCCAGATTTCTATTTCAGCTCAGGCGTTTAGGACAAAAATCAAGGCCGCGGTGTTAAGCAGGGGAGGCTCTGGCCCGAGTGCCAGTCTGGGTGCACCTCTGGCTCGGCAATCCCCGGATGCGAAAGCCCTTGGGAGGCAGGTCAGGGGCGGCTGCGGGAGGCTCCTCTCTGCAGGAGGCCGGCAGATGCCTTCCGCCTTCCTGGTATCACTGGGTCCCGGGCTCCCCTTCGGCGCAACGTTCCGCCTCGGGTCTGAGTTCTCTCATTTCTCCTTAGGAAACCAGATTTTGAAACTCATTTTCTGCCGCTGATTTAAAACAAAACAAAACAAAACGAAAACATCGGGCGTTCATTCCATGGTGTGGAACACGTAAGAAAATCGGTGAAGGATCCAGGTTGCATTTTTTGAGGCTTGGCAGCGCTGATGGCCCCCCAGCCCCGGGGCATGGAGAACAGGCGGGTGTGGAGGAATCTGAGAGGTTGACATAATCCCAGGAGGGGAAATACTCATCCAGAGAAGAAAAACAAAACCCACCAGACATGATTTGGTTTTGCTTCAAATGCTAATCATCCAGGGAGACTCCCTTTAGGCTTCAGTTACTTGAACGCAGGGGTTCAGGTCCATAGCTCTCCCGATGTTCAGGGAGGCTCCCTGAGGTGTGAGCTCCTGGCCTCTTCCTTGAGGGTGCAGTCTCTTGCTAAGGGAGATGAAAGGGAGAAGAAAAGTCTAGTGGGGATTCTGGTTGGCTGCAACACCAAAGTAGATGCCATGCCTTGGATGCCCCCTCATCACGAAGCTGCCAAGACTCCCAGGCTTGATTAGTGACAGTGACGCAGCAGCTAGAACTCTGGGGACAGCGAGACCTGGCAGGAGGTGTAGATGGAAGCTTTCAGACTCCATTCTTCTTCCTCCTTTTCCTGTGTCTCCCTTTTGTCTCTCCTATCTTTACGCCATTCAAGGGAGTCAGACCTCCAGGTACAAGTGCCTTTGCTCCCAGGCCTTACTTGGATAAGATGGGGAGACTAGGAATTTTGATGAGGGGGTCTCACTGTGGTTCAGACTTCAGAGACTCCAGAAATGACCACAACCTACCCCAGTTCCCCCAAAACAAAACCCACACACACATAGCCACATTCAATGTCCCACAAGGTTGTGGCCTGGAGAGCCTAACAATGCCATCTTTTAGCCCAGAGGATCCTGGTTGCCTGAGAAGGTACGCGGGATTTTGCAACAGAAGGGAAGCAGGGCAGAAGAATCACTGTTTCTGTTGATTGCTTAACTTAGTCCAAAATCAGTGCTCACAGAAGGAGGTCATGTGTCCTGTTCTGCTCCCTTGAATGTAATTTTCCTTCTCTCACATGAAATTGAGGGTTTCTAAATCCCCTCACAGCAATTCAGTATTTGATCCTCCCTAGGGGAAGTGAATCTGATAAGGGCCTTCCTTGTTCTCCTTCTCCCATGTTCTTCAGCCTCCTCGGAAGAGCCCACAGAAACAAGGGAAGGCCCAAGGGGAGACTCTTGCTGCTAGAAATGACTCTGCCTGGGACCCAGCATCCAGAAATGGTGAGTGACTTCTCTTCAAAGCTTCCTGGGTCCTGGCGTTGCAGGGAGGCTGGGCTGGGTGGCCAGGGGGCCTCCCTTGCAGCTGCATCCAGCCAGGAAAAGGGGTGGGCTCTCAAGAAAATGGGTGAACATAGGGCCACCTGGAAAACTTAGCTTTCTGAGCTCTCTAGATCACCCGAAGGAGGAGGAGGAATTCTCTGGCTGGGAGTGATTGTTGCCAATACCAGTTTCCAGATTTGGTTTTCCGGCCCAGGAAAATTGGGGCCTTGTTTCAGTCTTTTCCTAGAAGTTATATGCTCGCTCGTTCTTCGGCTTTCTGTTTTCTATTAGCCAAATAGAGACTTCATAAGATAATCTTGGTTTCTCTGAGACCTCTGAAACATGTAATTTGGAGATACTGTATTTAAAATGCCAATCCTCGTAATGAGCCCATGCTTGGTTTTTCTTTTCCTGAGACCTCTGAAACAGTGAAATCTCTCCTATCTTTACGCCATTCAAGGAGTCAGACCTCCAGGTACAAGTGCCTTTGCTCCCAGGCCTTACTTGGATAAGATGGGAGACTAGGAATTTTGATGAGGGGGTCTCACTGTGGTTCAGACTTCAGAGACTCCAGAAATGACCACAACCTACCCCAGTTCCCCCAAAACAAAACCCACACACACATAGCCACATTCAATGTCCCACAAGGTTGTGGCCTGGAGAGCCTAACAATGCCATCTTTTAGCCCAGAGGATCCTGGTTGCCTGAGAAGGTACGCGGGATTTTGCAACAGAAGGGAAGCAGGGCAGAAGAATCACTGTTTCTGTTGATTGCTTAACTTAGTCCAAAATCAGTGCTCACAGAAGGAGGTCATGTGTCCTGTTCTGCTCCCTTGAATGTAATTTTTCCTTCTCTCACATGAAATTGAGGGTTTCTAAATCCCCTCACAGCAATTCAGTATTTGATCCTCCCTAGGGGAAGTGAATCTGATAAGGGCCTTCCTTGTTCTCCTTCTCCCATGTTCTTCAGCCTCCTCGGAAGAGCCCACAGAAACAAGGGAAGGCCCAAGGGGAGACTCTTGCTGCTAGAAATGACTCTGCCTGGGACCCAGCATCCAGAAATGGTGAGTGACTTCTCTTCAAAGCTTCCTGGGTCCTGGCGTTGCAGGGAGGCTGGGCTGGGTGGCCAGGGGGCCTCCCTTGCAGCTGCATCCAGCCAGGAAAAGGGGTGGGCTCTCAAGAAAATGGGTGAACATAGGGCCACCTGGAAAACTTAGCTTTCTGAGCTCTCTAGATCACCCGAAGGAGGAGGAGGAATTCTCTGGCTGGGAGTGATTGTTGCCAATACCAGTTTCCAGATTTGGTTTTCCGGCCCAGGAAAATTGGGGCCTTGTTTCAGTCTTTTCCTAGAAGTTATATGCTCGCTCGTTCTTCGGCTTTCTGTTTTCTATTAGCCAAATAGAGACTTCGCATAAGATAATCTTGGTTTCTCCCTGAGACCTCTGAAACATGTAATTTGGGGAGATACTGTATTTAAAATGCCAATCCTCGTAATGAGCCCAGCTTAGCAGTATGAGCTCCCACCCTCCCCTTAATGAACAGAGCTGTCGAGAAATAATTTCACTTTGATCTAGTTTGTGACCTGATTTTTTGGCTTAAAGAAGACTGGGCAGCTAATTGGATTCTTCAGTTGCCTTTAATCTCCACCTCAACACTTGGAACCTGACCAAGCTGAATTAAAACAAGTCTGATAAACAAGATGTAGCTGGCTCCCAGGTTCACAGCAACAAGAAAATCCCCCCACCATGGTGGGGTTTAATGATCACAGCGTGGCTGGCACCTCACAAAAAACATGAGGCCATAGGCCCCCAGAACCTGCAGCACGGAAGTCTTCAGAATCCTTTCCCCTTTCCCTCCCAACACCCTGGATGTGCTTTAATTAGAGAGAGAAGGCGGGGTAGAGGGAGGTGGAGAAGAAAAACTTACAGTTGGTGAGAGAGGCAGGATTGAGGGGTTCATCTCAAAGGGAGGCAGGACGTTGAGAAGACTTTGTCTCTGGGAGAGGAAGCAGGCTGAGCCTTTGAGGGCTGGACAGTAAAGATTACAATTTGAATTTCCAACTGTGTTCCAAGAGTGTGGGGGTGCAGGAGGGAAATAGGAGATGAGGGGCAGGGTTATGCAGCCTGAGGGGCTGGGAATCATGGATTTTATTTAATCTTTTCAGATGCCAGGATTTTGTGTTCTGGAGACAAAGCAGGAGGAGGAAGGAGTATGTTGGGACCTCCTCATTCTTAGTGCGGGGCCCAAGAAAGCATTCTCTTGGGCTCCCCCGACCCCACCAGCCCCAAGCTCCAATTACTCTTTTTTTTTTTTTTTTATAGTTATTCTTTTTTTTTTAAATTTTAATTAATTAATTAATTTATTTATTTATTTATTTTTGTACATGTATGTTCCCAGATCAATCAGATGCATATCCCTTGGCCCTCCCCCCACCCAGGTTCCCCCCCCCCCAATCCCTCCAGACCATTGCTCCAAGTGGTTGTAGGTACTCCTATTCCTCTAGCACAATGACAATAGCTATCTTTTCTACATCCAATTACTCTTTACCTAAGTTGCTGGAAAATTCTGTGAGGTTATTTCCTCCACAGCAGTGGAAGTTTGCTTAGGTCCGGATCTTTCAATCTAGGCACTATTGACATTTGGGGCTGGAATATTCTTTGCTCTGGAGGGTGTCCTATGCATTGTAGAATGTTTAGCGGCATCTCTGGCCTCAACCCACTAGATGCCAGGAGACCCTACCTCAGGTGTGATCACCGAAAATATATCCAGATTTTGCCAAATGTCCCCCGAGGGCCATAAGCATCCCCCTTTGGAGAACTACTGGTTTGGGCCTAGGTGAAGAAGGCATTTCTGGGGGAAAAAAGCGGAATGCTCAGAAAGGGGCCTAGTTCTTGAGGTGCTAGCCTGCTTTGCTCCCCCTTTGCCTAGCAAAGAAATAAAGTCACTCTTTGTCAAAAAAAAAAAAAAGGAGAAAAAGAAAGTGGAGTACTCTGCTAAAATGATCATTGTAAGTTTCCAGAGAGTCAGGAAAGAAGCCCAGGGTGGGGAATGGTCTCTTCTTTTTTGAACTTATGGGCAGCTAGGTCATGATACCTTCTCAAGGCTGCCTTGAACCTCCATTGTAACACCTTCACAAAGACTTTTAAGAAGCATGTAACGTCCAGTGCATATAATCCAAACCTTAAGATGTACTGACTTTAGGATAAGTGTGTCCAGGTGTGGGGGGAGAAGGAGATTCAGGTCTCACCTTTTCAAGCAGGCTTATGTGAAGGGCTTCCCTGGTGGCTCAAATGATAAAGAATCTGCCTGCAGTGCTGGAGACTCGGGTTCCATCCCTGGGTCAGGAAGATGCCCTGGAGGAGGAAATGGCATCCCACTCCAGTATTCTTGTCTGGAAAATTCCATGGACAGAGGAGCCTCTTGGGTTACAATCTATTGGGGTCGAAAAACAGTGGGACACAACTGAGCACTGAGTGATAGAAAGCCCTTTCCATGCCATGTCATAGCGTAATATGGAAAATGGCTGAGTTTTGTGCAACTTGTGCTGTGGACAGGATCAGGCGTGGAGGGCCTGTTTCAAGTGTGGACGTGAGAGCCAGTCTCTGGTCTCCATATTGCTTGCTATTGGGGGTATTTGTTGCCAGACCTGCCGCCTTGTCTCCTGTGAGGCCTCCACAGCAGTGGAAGTGCTTAGGTCCGGATCTTTCAATCTAGGCACTATTGACATTTGGGGCTGGAATATTCTTTGCTCTGGAGGGTGTCCTATGCATTGTAGAATGTTTAGCGGCATCTCTGGCCTCAACCCACTAGATGCCAGGAGACCCTACCTCAGGTGTGATCACCGAAAATATATCCAGATTTTGCCAAATGTCCCCCGAGGGCCATAAGCATCCCCCTTTGGAGAACTACTGGTTTGGGCCTAGGTGAAGAAGGCATTTCTGGGGGAAAAAAGCGGAATGCTCAGAAAGGGGCCTAGTTCTTGAGGTGCTAGCCTGCTTTGCTCCCCCTTTGCCTAGCAAAGAAATAAAGTCACTCTTTGTCAAAAAAAAAAAAAAGGAGAAAAAGAAAGTGGAGTACTCTGCTAAAATGATCATTGTAAGTTTCCAGAGAGTCAGGAAAGAAGCCCAGGGTGGGGAATGGTCTCTTCTTTTTTGAACTTATGGGCAGCTAGGTCATGATACCTTCTCAAGGCTGCCTTGAACCTCCATTGTAACACCTTCACAAAGACTTTTAAGAAGCATGTAACGTCCAGTGCATATAATCCAAACCTTAAGATGTACTGACTTTAGGATAAGTGTGTCCAGGTGTGGGGGGAGAAGGAGATTCAGGTCTCACCTTTTCAAGCAGGCTTATGTGAAGGGCTTCCCTGGTGGCTCAAATGATAAAGAATCTGCCTGCAGTGCTGGAGACTCGGGTTCCATCCCTGGGTCAGGAAGATGCCCTGGAGGAGGAAATGGCATCCCACTCCAGTATTCTTGTCTGGAAAATTCCATGGACAGAGGAGCCTCTTGGGTTACAATCTATTGGGGTCGAAAAACAGTGGGACACAACTGAGCACTGAGTGATAGAAAGCCCCTTTCCATGCCATGTCATAGCGTAATATGGAAAATGGCTGAGTTTTGTGCAACTTGTGCTGTGGACAGGATCAGGGCGTGGAGGGCCTGTTTCAAGTGTGGACGTGAGAGCCAGTCTCTGGTCTCCATATTGCTTGCTATTGGGCAGATGCTTATCCAGGGGCTGCAGCCATGGCTTCTCTCCAGGCCTGAGACCTAGGCCGCCTGCCTCAGCAACCTCTACTCACCTAGGTTTTCTAGAAACTGTAAGATCCAGGAAATTATGAGTTTGGCATAGTGTATTGAACATTTGGCTTTCATCTAATGCTGACGGAAAATAATTTTAAAACTAAAAATTTTTACCACAATTCAATAATCTCTATCTGATCCTTCTTCCCTTCCTCTTTATCTCTTCCTCTCTTTCTCCTCTCTCCATCTCCTTCCTTCTTTCCTTCCATCTTTTCTTATTTTCCTTCCAGAATGTGTCCACATGTCATACAAATGAAGGGAAGTAAAGATAGAGAGAAATTAGTTGATTCCCAAGGATATTTCTAACAGGCTTAAATATCAATAATAAGACCAGGATTAAACTAGGTGATGCTTGTGTATATTTTACCACAGCCATCGTTAGTCTCTCCTCGAGAACAGGTTATAACCATTTAGAGCTAGCCAGACACCTTTAGGAGTCAGCGTCTCTACCTGTATTAAGCTTTAGGTATATGACCAAAATCACTGATCGAGTGCTTACAGAGTGCTCTTCACTGTACAAATATGAGTTCATTTAATCTGTCAAACAACTTTGTGAATGCTTACTGTCATCATCTTCATCTCATAGATGAAGAGACAGAGTTACAGCCAGGTTCAGTAATTGGCCCAAGGTCATTCCGTTAGTCAGGGCCAACATCAGGATTGAACCCAAGCGCTGGGACCAGGGTCATGTTTTCAGCCACTCATCTGCTGTCTCTTTTTCGTATGCTGTGTACAGACAGTGGCATCGCTGTGCTAAGCAGGTAGCCACTGCTCTAGGAATCTTACTCTGAGCTTTGAAGCCAGATTCCCTGTCAACAGCAGATTTATTAATAGAAGGTTTTTCTGATCACTGAACATAAGTTATGGGAAAGGTAATGCATATCCCTGGTATTTACTGCTTCAGGAACACAGGAGACATAATGAAGGAGGGAAGGTTGTAATTGTAGCAAAAAACATCAATTCTAGAAACAGAAATCAGTGGCAGCCAGAGACGTTCTCCCCAGGTTTCCGGCCCTGCTGGTGGTCCCCGGACGTGAGAGCCAGTCTCTGGTCTCCATATTGCTTGCTATTGGGCAGATGCTTATCCAGGGGCTGCAGCCATGGCTTCTCTCCAGGCCTGAGACCTAGGCCGCCTGCCTCAGCAACCTCTACTCACCTAGGTTTTCTAGAAACTGTAAGATCCAGGAAATTATGAGTTTGGCATAGTGTATTGAACATTTGGCTTTCATCTAATGCTGACGGAAAATAATTTTAAAACTAAAAATTTTTACCACAATTCAATAATCTCTATCTGATCCTTCTTCCCTTCCTCTTTATCTCTTCCTCTCTTTCTCCTCTCTCCATCTCCTTCCTTCTTTCCTTCCATCTTTTCTTATTTTCCTTCCAGAATGTGTCCACATGTCATACAAATGAAGGGAAGTAAAGATAGAGAGAAATTAGTTGATTCCCAAGGATATTTCTAACAGGCTTAAATATCAATAATAAGACCAGGATTAAACTAGGTGATGCTTGTGTATATTTTTACCACAGCCATCCTTAGTCTCTCCTCCAGAACAGGTTATAACCATTTAGAGCTAGCCAGACACCTTTAGGAGTCAGCGTCTCTACCTGTATTAAGCTTTAGGTATATGACCAAAATCACTGATCGAGTGCTTACAGAGTGCTCTTCACTGTACAAATATGAGTTCATTTAATCTGTCAAACAACTTTGTGAATGCTTACTGTCATCATCTTCATCTCATAGATGAAGAGACAGAGTTACAGCCAGGTTCAGTAATTGGCCCAAGGTCATTCCGTTAGTCAGGGCCAACATCAGGATTGAACCCAAGCGCTGGGACCAGGGTCATGTTTTCAGCCACTCATCTGCTGTCTCTTTTTCGTATGCTGTGTACAGACAGTGGCATCGCTGTGCTAAGCAGGTAGCCACTGCTCTAGGAATCTTACTCTGAGCTTTGAAGCCAGATTCCCTGTCAACAGCAGATTTATTAATAGAAGGTTTTTCTGATCACTGAACATAAGTTATGGGAAAGGTAATGCATATCCCTGGTATTTACTGCTTCAGGAACACAGGAGACATAATGAAGGAGGGAAGGTTGTAATTGTAGCAAAAAACATCAATTCTAGAAACAGAAATCAGTGGCAGCCAGAGACGTTCTCCCCAGGTTTCCGGCCCTGCTGGTGGCCCCTCCACCAGGCTCCATGCAGGCAGGAACCCCCCAGAGGAGGAAAGGGGCCTGTTATAGGAGTCATCAACCTGTCACCACGGCTAGGGTGAATATGGCTTCTGAGTTGGGGGGAGGGGGTGGAGGCTTAGTCTTTAGCACCACCAGCTGCAGGGAAGGGGGAGGGGGCTGTGCGGTGGGGGTTGGGAGGGAGAGGGTAGAGGTGGAGCAGGCCTGTGGACATTTATAGAGTTAGCAAGGCTCTGTGCTAGGCACTACTTGGCATTTAACCTGAGGAAAGTGGTATGCATTCTCAAACAAGCTGTAATAGTCCATAGGTGTGTGCGTGGATGAGTTTGTGAGACACAGATGGGGTGACACAGCTACGGCCCTGAAGGCTAAGGACCCAGGGACAGTATGCACAGAGTATGGTGGAGTGGAGGTCTGGTTGGGGTGCCCAGCTGGGAGGCTGGGGTGCTTGTGCCAGGCCTGGAGAGTGTCTCTGATCCAGGACAAGCCGAGAGAGGGAGTTTGGGGGAAAAACCACAAAGGGTGGTTTGGCTGAAGGTTGGGGAGGCTAAGGAAGTATTGTCCAGCACCCACTGCTTTCTGTCTATATGCTGTGATTGGCAGGGGTGTCTCATTTCACTCTCTCATGCCTAACCCCCATGAGTTGGACAGGGTAATTATTCCAACTTTACAGATGAGAAAACTGAGGCAGAGGGTCAATGACTCCTGCAAGGTCCCAGGGCTGGGGGTTTGGTGGGGAGGCCAGGATCTGTGTGACTCGGGAGCCCCTCTCTCAGTCACTCTGGGCCAGGTCCCTAAGCGGGCTTGTGTAGTTAAGTCGGAGTCAAGGGGAAGCCCAAGTGGGAGGTTTTTGAGATTCACCTAAGAGCGAGCTGTGTTGTTCTTCCATTTCTGTATTTTCCCACTGCTGCCATCGCATCCAAAGGATGATATCCAATAGTACTGAGAAACTGGGGCTTTTTTCCCGGGGCGAGTGAGGGTCAGACGGCACCGTCGTTCAGGGAAGGGGACCAGGGCGCTGAGGCCACGAAGGCACGGGCGGACTGACCAGCGCGGCCGGGAGGACGGCGGGTCCGGCCGGCCACCGCGAGAACGCAGAGCCCCGGGAAGCCGCGGCCGCGGAGCCAGGGAGACCCGGCGGGCCGGGCCGAGCGCGGCGATGCCTCTCTCCGCCCGCCCGGGTCGCGTCCTCGGAGCCCGCTCGCGGCTTCGGGTTGGAGGGCCGCCTCCGGCCGCCCGGCTTCTTCCGGCCGCCCAGCTCCGGGCGGCGGCAGGACCGGCCCGCGCGGCCGCGGAATCGAAATGGGGCGGCGATCCACCCTTTCCCGGCTCGGGGGCAGGAACCGAGGCTCCCGGCTCCGCGACGCAACCAACTGCGCGACCCGGGCAAGGTCTTCCAACGTCTTCCAACCTGGGAAGAAAGGTTAATAACGACGACCGTATCAACAGCACATTTCGAGTCTGCTTACCTCACGTGATGGGATCGAATACAATCCTTTATTCAATGAACACATACGAGACGTCCACTTACTACATGACAGGCACTGTACTGGGCTCCTTTCATTCTAAACTATTCTTCATTTGTGCCTTTTCAGATGGATTATAGTGATACACTATGTACAAAAGGAAGTGCATAATATCACAGAGTATCTGCATAACTCGCAAGAGATCAAGAAAGAGAAGGTAGCACCTCCTGAGGGGAGCCACTATCCTGACATCTAACACCAACAAATAGTTATTTTCATTTGATGAATAAATAATGCTCTTAAAGGATACTGCACGCAGGGGATACAATACTGTCATCATCAGAGTTAGGTGCTGAAGAGCAGGGGCGGAAGGAGCATTTATCTGAGTACCTGCTTCTCCTGGGTCTTTCTAAGGGACTGAATGACTTGGTTCATCATTCCCAGAACACCTGGGTACCCTCCTGTGATCTCTGGGCTTCTTTTGTGAAATAAGGCTTGGCTTCCATGCTGAGGACGTTTTCTTTCTGCAGCTAATAAGGGTGGCTTGGGTTTATCTCAGAAATAATAGGACAATAGTACTGAGAAACTGGGGCTTTTTTCCCGGGGCGAGTGAGGGTCAGACGGCACCGTCGTTCAGGGAAGGGGACCAGGGCGCTGAGGCCACGAAGGCACGGGCGGACTGACCAGCGCGGCCGGGAGGACGGCGGGTCCGGCCGGCCACCGCGAGAACGCAGAGCCCCGGGAAGCCGCGGCCGCGGAGCCAGGGAGACCCGGCGGGCCGGGCCGAGCGCGGCGATGCCTCTCTCCGCCCGCCCGGGTCGCGTCCTCGGAGCCCGCTCGCGGCTTCGGGTTGGAGGGCCGCCTCCGGCCGCCCGGCTTCTTCCGGCCGCCCAGCTCCGGGCGGCGGCAGGACCGGCCCGCGCGGCCGCGGAATCGAAATGGGGCGGCGATCCACCCTTTCCCGGCTCGGGGGCAGGAACCGAGGCTCCCGGCTCCGCGACGCAACCAACTGCGCGACCCGGGCAAGGTCTTCCAACGTCTTCCAACCTGGGAAGAAAGGTTAATAACGACGACCGTATCAACAGCACATTTCGAGTCTGCTTACCTCACGTGATGGGATCGAATACAATCCTTTATTCAATGAACACATACGAGACGTCCACTTACTACATGACAGGCACTGTACTGGGCTCCTTTCATTCTAAACTATTCTTCATTTGTGCCTTTTCAGATGGATTATAGTGATACACTATGTACAAAAGGAAGTGCATAATATCACAGAGTATCTGCATAACTCGCAAGAGATCAAGAAAGAGAAGGTAGCACCTCCTGAGGGGAGCCACTATCCTGACATCTAACACCAACAAATAGTTATTTTCATTTGATGAATAAATAATGCTCTTAAAGGATACTGCACGCAGGGGATACAATACTGTCATCATCAGAGTTAGGTGCTGAAGAGCAGGGGCGGAAGGAGCATTTATCTGAGTACCTGCTTCTCCTGGGTCTTTCTAAGGGACTGAATGACTTGGTTCATCATTCCCAGAACACCTGGGTACCCTCCTGTGATCTCTGGGCTTCTTTTGTGAAATAAGGGGCTTGGCTTCCATGCTGAGGACGTTTTCTTTCTGCAGCTAATAAGGGTGGCTTGGGTTTATCTCAGAAATAATAGGACAATAATTTGGAGCATATCTTGCTGTAGAATGTATTAATAAAACACATATTATTATTGCATTCATAATAATAACACACCTGGGGAGGTGAATGTCACCAGCCTGAGGTTCATCATAACATGTCGATTAGGTTTTACTCTTTTAAATAACAACGGGAGTTCTATTTAGAAATCTTTAGACAAGAGTGTTTAGATGAGTGTGTCAGCAGACATTTCCTACTGAACAGTTTTCTCAAGTGGTAGATGAACCAGTATTGAAACGTTCAGTGTTACATCTTCAATGTTACAGTATGTTGTTGTGAGTTCTAAGCTAATAATTGTTAACACTAGGAGTCATGGATCCTAGAAGACATTTCCCTCTACATGTCCATTTCCTGTTAGACAGAGTGGATGGCTAAAGGTCAGTTCCCTCCCCAGGCTGCTGAGGATGCACTAGGACAGTACCAGGAGCAACAGCTTTGCATTCCAAAAATCCTAATCCAACCAAACTGCGTCCTTCATGCTACTAACTTCTCTAAAGGAAGCTAAATGCTCTCAGAACAGGGCAGCATCAGGTATGGAGAATATGATAGAGTAAAAACACCTTACATGAGTGAGGATTTACAACTGGAAAAGCCCAGGTCATTTCTCTATCTCTTAGGTGGGGTTTATATGAATATTTCCTTGGATTTTATTTTTCTGATTATGGACGGGTATGAAACTTGAAAATTTGCTGATTTTTGAAGGTGAATGACTTTAGTTCCAATGTCAAATGATTTAGGTTTAAGCCCCCACTCTGCCACCCACTTGATTTGTGACCTTGGATTAGTCTGCTTACAATTCAAAACTTGTTTCCTCCACTCAAAAATAGATATAATGTCACCCAGATAACCCATAAGGCTATTGTGAAGTTTAAGTTTTATGATACAAATAAAGCAGTTAGCCCAATGTCTAGAATAATGTAGGTGTTACTAATAGTTTTAATTATATAATATTAAGAATGTAATGTAACTCTCATAGACATGGTAGAAATCAAATCTGAAATAAGGGCTTGGCTTCCATGCTGAGGACGTTTTCTTTCTGCAGCTAATAAGGGTGGCTTGGGTTTATCTCAGAAATAATAGGACAATAATTTGGAGCATATCTTGCTGTAGAATGTATTAATAAAACACATATTATTATTGCATTCATAATAATAACACACCTGGGGAGGTGAATGTCACCAGCCTGAGGTTCATCATAACATGTCGATTAGGTTTTACTCTTTTAAATAACAACGGGAGTTCTATTTAGAAATCTTTAGACAAGAGTGTTTAGATGAGTGTGTCAGCAGACATTTCCTACTGAACAGTTTTCTCAAGTGGTAGATGAACCAGTATTGAAACGTTCAGTGTTACATCTTCAATGTTACAGTATGTTGTTGTGAGTTCTAAGCTAATAATTGTTAACACTAGGAGTCATGGATCCTAGAAGACATTTCCCCTCTACATGTCCATTTCCTGTTAGACAGAGTGGATGGCTAAAGGTCAGTTCCCTCCCCAGGCTGCTGAGGATGCACTAGGACAGTACCAGGAGCAACAGCTTTGCATTCCAAAAATCCTAATCCAACCAAACTGCGTCCTTCATGCTACTAACTTCTCTAAAGGAAGCTAAATGCTCTCAGAACAGGGCAGCATCAGGTATGGAGAATATGATAGAGTAAAAACACCTTACATGAGTGAGGATTTACAACTGGAAAAGCCCAGGTCATTTCTCTATCTCTTAGGTGGGGTTTATATGAATATTTCCTTGGATTTTATTTTTCTGATTATGGACGGGTATGAAACTTGAAAATTTGCTGATTTTTGAAGGTGAATGACTTTAGTTCCAATGTCAAATGATTTAGGTTTAAGCCCCCACTCTGCCACCCACTTGATTTGTGACCTTGGATTAGTCTGCTTACAATTCAAAACTTGTTTCCTCCACTCAAAAATAGATATAATGTCACCCAGATAACCCATAAGGCTATTGTGAAGTTTAAGTTTTATGATACAAATAAAGCAGTTAGCCCAATGTCTAGAATAATGTAGGTGTTACTAATAGTTTTAATTATATAATATTAAGAATGTAATGTAACTCTCATAGACATGGTAGAAATCACTCTAATTTTACAGGTGACAAAATAGGAAATATTGAACTACTAATATATGCTACATCATGGATCAATATCAAAAAATTATGCTGAGTGGAAGAAGACCACAAAGGACTAGTTATTGTAGGATTCTATCCATCTAAAATATCCAGAAAAGGTAAATTTTTAGAGACAGAAAGTGGATTGGTGGTTGCCTGAAGCTGAGATGGGGAGAAGGATTAACTGTGGGTTATGTGGGATCTTGGTCAGGCAGGGGAATGAAAATATTGCAAAACTGATTTGTCTTAAAAACATAAAGTTGTCTTAAAAACTCAGAGATCGGGCTTCCCTGGTGGCTCAGTGGTGAAGACTCTGCCTGCCAATGCAGGAGACACAGGTTCAATCCCTGATCTGGGAAGATCCCACATGCTATGGAGCAACTAAGCCCATGTGCCACAATTACTGAGCCTGTGCTCTAAAGACCAGGAGCTGCAACTACTGAGTCCCTGTTCCCTAGAGCCAGTGCTCCACAACAAGAGAAGCCACTGCAACGAGAAGCCCATACGCCGCAATGAAGAGTAGCCCCTGTTCGCCGCAACTTGAGAAAAAGCCCATGTAGTAATGAAGACCAAGAACAGCCAAAAATAAATAAATAAATAAAAGTATTAATAAAAACAAACTAGCTTTTTAAAAAAAAAAACTCAGAGATTGTCACTGAAGAAAAACAAGAGGAAGAACAGAATCCAGATTTCCATCTGGGTGTTCTTTAGACTGTGGTGTAGTCATTTGCATCCCATTGGGTAAGAGAGAGAAGGCAAAGAGCAGGGGAGGAGCTATTGTTAGAATCTCCATTAAGTCAGGGATGCAGCTAATGAAGACAGGAGAATGTGGAGATGGCAGGGTCTTAAGGGAGGAGGAGAATGGGGGAAGCATAAGCTTTTGTAGGGGATATAGGAGTAGGCAATAGTTGTGGCTAACATTTATTAAGCTCACTATCCTAGCAAGCTTTATATCCTAAAGCTATATTGTCAGTATTCTAAAGAGCTTAGTGTTGTATAATCTTTATATGTACTATAAGATATATATATTATATATTCATTATGTATCTTATACAGATAATACACCTTGCTAAAATTGCATAACATTGTAAAATGGGTGATGCTATTGTGTCTATTTTGGAGGAGATGAACTTAAAACCCAGAGAAGCTAACCAAAGTCATAAGTTAATATATGACAGAATCAGAATTAGAGCCTGGGAAGTTTGTTCCCAAATACCTGCATTTCACATGGATGCTGTTAACACATAGGAACAGGAGGAGAAAGATGTCAGGGGTCTGATCAAAAATCTTGACTTCTGTGTGTGAATGTGTGATTCTGGTGTGTTCTGAGATTTTTGCCTAAGGGAATGCGATATTGTTTTGTGAGTAAATAAAAACCAAGACAGACATCTTGGTAGGGGTGGATGCTCTTGGCTTGTGGCTGGGTGCCATTTTTCTATAATAATCTTTTAAAGTGCCAGACAACCACTGCATTTCTGCGTGTTTGACGTGTGGCCATGCTTATTTCCCATAGTGTGAATGCAGTTCATGTTTCTGGGACAACACTCAGATTGATTGAAACAGTCCCTGAGTCACAAAGCCCCTGTGCCAAGTCACATCCCCCCAAGCTCTGTCACAGCACCCCACCTTCAGCCAAGAGCACCGTGCCTGCTCCAGTCCTTGTCCCGGGAAATCCTGTTCAATTCTCCAATACGACTTCCTCTAGAAAGTATGAAACTTTCGGATTAAATATTTTTTAAAAATCCCATACTTTAAAGATCTACTCTCATGGTTTACTGCATTGAGAGAGAATGTGTCCTATAGAGGACAAAATAGGCCACATCTACACAGAGAACTTGAGAAGTGATGGGGATCAAAAACTACAGTACTTTCAAGGGTCAAAATATCCTGTACCTCATCTTTTCATTTGAATCATATGAATAGATTAAGTGGAAGTAATACACTCACTTCTTTCATTCTTGTAGTTGAAAGAAGAGAAATTATTTGCACATATGAAACAGGCAGTTTGTGAGCTGTAATGAAAGGAATGCAACTGTTTTGAATACTATACAGGCAGGAGAAGAGGCTGAAGGAAAAAAGTAACACTGTAAAGAAGTGATCAGAAAGTAATGAAAAGTGATAACAATCTGGTGGTCTGGAGACCACCCTTTTTTTTTTTTTTTTTAAATTATGTGTTGTTTTTAAAGTGTGGGAAATGCAAAAGTAATGCATGCTTATGTAAAAAAATGTAATTTTGAAGAAATCTGTAGTGTGGTAAGTTACTGCCTTCTCTCACCATCACCCCAAAGGTAAACAATGTAGCAGTTGGGTGTACATTCCTGTAGATGTAAGTACAGATAAAATATACATATGCTTCCTGAGTAACCATCTATGAAATAAAAAGCCAGTAATTGTATTTGAGTGAGTTGCAGCATTTACTTAAAATTCCTTTTTGCACCTTAACAAATGTGAAATCATGCATGTCTTTTTTTGTTGTTGTTACAACTTATCATTTTTTTCATTTAATGTAAATTTAGACCCATTTGCCTGTGAATACACATCTTTTTTTTTTTTTTTTAAATAGAGTTTTCCCCTTATTTGTTGAATTATTTATATATAGATGGTTGGGTTATTTCCATTTTTTTTATGATTACCAAAGTGATGCAGTAACTATTTTTGAGTGCTTTGTGAGGAAAATTTTCAGGAAATCAGGTTTGGGGAACAAAAGGAATAGTAACTAAATTCACAGCTATCAAAATTGCCTCCAAAGAGGTTTTAAATGATTGGTTGTATGCTTGTTTTGAGGTTTCACCAATAGCGTGGGGGTGAGTGTCCTTGTTTGCTGTTTTTAGTTCTCAAAGTTCTTTTGCATAAACTGAATCATGTAGAAAATAGGCTTCTGTGTTTGAACTTGACAGAGATCCGCCTCCATAGAAGGCAGGCCAGAATAGGTGAGGGGCCTGGAAAGAACTCCATGTCTGGGAGCACTGGGGTGCATCCAGGGGAAAGGCTCCCGGGGGTCATGGTGTCTGCAAGGCTCCCCACAACCAGAGGGGTGGGACACCGCCGCCTGGAGCCCCAGGCTTTCTCCGCAGATGGAGAATCTCTTTAAAAACCCGGAGGAATGAGCTCGCCCAGCCCACTGCTCCTCCTGTGTCGAATTTCCCCCGACAAATACGTCGCATTAGTTTGGGAGTTCCTCGGCCACGTGCCCTCTTGCCCACCACCCCGAGCCCAGCCCCCGCCTGGATGCCGAGCCCCCGGGGGGGGGTTCTCGGCGGGGCCCCCAGCCGCCAGAGTCGCTGGGTTGCTGGCAGCAAGCCCTCCCGCACCCTGCACCTGCCCGAGGCGTTGTTGGCAACGGTGGGCTTGTCTCGGCTTTGTCTGGACCCTGGAGGCCCGGTACCCTCAGGCAGGCGGCCATTTCCTGCCTGCTACCTCGTCTTTTTTTCCAGCTGCGAGTTGCGGACCACCGTGGTTTAAAAGTAAACAGACCCAGACTGACCCAGATCACTACAGGTGCGCCAGGGAAACTGAGGCTGGGGTAAGAGTTCAGACCAGACCAGCTAGCTCAGTCTTGGCCAGCACAGCTCTGTCCTCCACGTGGGGGACGCTCCATCCACCCCGCTCAGGGCCAGGTCCCTACCTGGTCAGTCTCTTTCTAGGCTTAGTGGAATGCAGAAGTTCAGGCCACTTCTGTTGAATTATTTATATATAGATGGTTGGGTTATTTCCATTTTTTTTATGATTACCAAAGTGATGCAGTAACTATTTTTGAGTGCTTTGTGAGGAAAATTTTCAGGAAATCAGGTTTGGGGAACAAAAGGAATAGTAACTAAATTCACAGCTATCAAAATTGCCTCCAAAGAGGTTTTAAATGATTGGTTGTATGCTTGTTTTGAGGTTTCACCAATAGCGTGGGGGTGAGTGTCCTTGTTTGCTGTTTTTAGTTCTCAAAGTTCTTTTGCATAAACTGAATCATGTAGAAAATAGGCTTCTGTGTTTGAACTTGACAGAGATCCGCCTCCATAGAAGGCAGGCCAGAATAGGTGAGGGGCCTGGAAAGAACTCCATGTCTGGGAGCACTGGGGTGCATCCAGGGGAAAGGCTCCCGGGGGTCATGGTGTCTGCAAGGCTCCCCACAACCAGAGGGGTGGGACACCGCCGCCTGGAGCCCGAGGCTTTCTCCGCAGATGGAGAATCTCTTTAAAAACCCGGAGGAATGAGCTCGCCCAGCCCACTGCTCCTCCTGTGTCGAATTTCCCCCGACAAATACGTCGCATTAGTTTGGGAGTTCCTCGGCCACGTGCCCTCTTGCCCACCACCCCGAGCCCAGCCCCCGCCTGGATGCCGAGCCCCCGGGGGGGGGTTCTCGGCGGGGCCCCCAGCCGCCAGAGTCGCTGGGTTGCTGGCAGCAAGCCCTCCCGCACCCTGCACCTGCCCGAGGCGTTGTTGGCAACGGTGGGCTTGTCTCGGCTTTGTCTGGACCCTGGAGGCCCGGTACCCTCAGGCAGGCGGCCATTTCCTGCCTGCTACCTCGTCTTTTTTTCCAGCTGCGAGTTGCGGACCACCGTGGTTTAAAAGTAAACAGACCCAGACTGACCCAGATCACTACAGGTGCGCCAGGGAAACTGAGGCTGGGGTAAGAGTTCAGACCAGACCAGCTAGCTCAGTCTTGGCCAGCACAGCTCTGTCCTCCACGTGGGGGACGCTCCATCCACCCCGCTCAGGGCCAGGTCCCTACCTGGTCAGTCTCTTTCTAGGCTTAGTGGAATGCAGAAGTCCTCCAAATGGCCTAGTAGGCCACTTCTGTCCTAAGAGTCACTGGCCAGTACTGAATTTTGTAACAATTTAAATTAGTTGCCCAGATGTGAAAACACTTGCAAATGAAATACGTGGCAACACTATTAGCTGATGCGAATCTGCCCTCCTCCATCTTGCCATCCTCAATTTCCTAATATGACCAAGCTGACTCTACTACTACCAAGCTATTTCTATAGGAATCAGCATGTGTTCCTGCTGGGGTCACAGAATGCCGCTGTGGGGACACCCTGAAAAACAAATCCCTTTAGCTCCCTCTGATACTTGGTGCTGTGAATTTGTCAAGCTCACCAGTGTGTGGCAGAGCTGGGACTGGCACTCTGTTTACTGACAAGGGTCCAGAGGAGTGAAGTGACTTGTCCAAGGTCACCCAGCCAAGCAATGGCAGGAGCAGTACTAGAGAGTCCATTTCCCTGACCACTGGCCCATTTGCTTGACTGCCCAGGGGCCTCAGTACAGTTATTGGCCGAAGATCCCGCACATGAGCATGACCTGGGCTCTTGGGTTTCTGGTCTAGTCATTGGTCCCTTGCTTCCATCTAAGCCAATAGAATGGAGACAATCCATCATGTCTGACAGGTGTCTTACTTTCACCTTTCAGGGGCTGGATTGTTGTCTAAGAAACGTCACAGACCCATGGGCAGCCTTTCCTCATCCTCATACACAGTCTGAACATTGACCTGGCTTATACTATAGCAATTATACTTGAATGCAATAATCTGACCCGACTGGAAATCTACTGTCAAGCCATCAGGGGAATTTTCCCAAACCTTTAAACTTGCCACCTGCAGAGTGGATGAAGACAACAAAAGCAAGAGCCACATCATATAGCCAAACCCCTTTTGCCAAACCTGCAGAGTGGGAAAAGCGAGTAAACAGACCAGACCAGCTAGCTCGGGGTAAGAGTTCAGACCAGACCAGCTAGCTCAGTCTTGGCCAGCACAGCTCTGTCCTCCACGTGGGGGACGCTCCATCCACCCCGCTCAGGGCCAGGTCCCTACCTGGTCAGTCTCTTTCTAGGCTTAGTGGAATGCAGAAGTCCTCCAAATGGCCTAGTAGGCCACTTCTGTCCTAAGAGTCACTGGCCAGTACTGAATTTTGTAACAATTTAAATTAGTTGCCCAGATGTGAAAACACTTGCAAATGAAATACGTGGCAACACTATTAGCTGATGCGAATCTGCCCTCCTCCATCTTGCCATCCTCAATTTCCTAATATGACCAAGCTGACTCTACTACTACCAAGCTATTTCTATAGGAATCAGCATGTGTTCCTGCTGGGGTCACAGAATGCCGCTGTGGGGACACCCTGAAAAACAAATCCCTTTAGCTCCCTCTGATACTTGGTGCTGTGAATTTGTCAAGCTCACCAGTGTGTGGCAGAGCTGGGACTGGCACTCTGTTTACTGACAAGGGTCCAGAGGAGTGAAGTGACTTGTCCAAGGTCACCCAGCCAAGCAATGGCAGGAGCAGTACTAGAGAGTCCATTTCCCTGACCACTGGCCCATTTGCTTGACTGCCCAGGGGCCTCAGTACAGTTATTGGCCGAAGATCCCGCACATGAGCATGACCTGGGCTCTTGGGTTTCTGGTCTAGTCATTGGTCCCTTGCTTCCATCTAAGCCAATAGAATGGAGACAATCCATCATGTCTGACAGGTGTCTTACTTTCACCTTTCAGGGGCTGGATTGTTGTCTAAGAAACGTCACAGACCCATGGGCAGCCTTTCCTCATCCTCATACACAGTCTGAACATTGACCTGGCTTATACTATAGCAATTATACTTGAATGCAATAATCTGACCCGACTGGAAATCTACTGTCAAGCCATCAGGGGAATTTTCCCAAACCTTTAAACTTGCCACCTGCAGAGTGGATGAAGACAACAAAAGCAAGAGCCACATCATATAGCCAGCCCTGTCATGGCTCTGAGCTCTGTCCCCCATTTTTCACTGGGAACCAGGAAGAATTGGTCCCATGGAGGCGAGACTCCCTATCATAAAACAAATACAGGAAAACACACTGGGTGAAAAGCGAGTTAATAACTGCTGTGGAAAAGGAGAAAGACTTCTGAAATGACTTCTTATTTTACTTAAGAGCATTTCCCACCCAAGACTAAAGCGTATACAACAGGCCAGAGACTCTGATGTCCCTCCATCAAGGGTATAAAAGTTTGAGGCATGTATGTTAAGTTAGCATATGGAATATCTATTGGTGACTGCATTAGCTCTTCAAACATCTCCTCTTACCTCCCTAGCAAAAGAAAGTGAGCAGCTCTTTACATTTTTGCATGTAAGAGGCTCAGTTTGGATTTGAAATCACACACTCTATATGAAATTATCACCCCATTTTAATAAGCTCCAAGATATTTAATAGCTCACTTAAGGTCTCACAGCAAATTGAGAACAGAAATAGAAATAGAAGAGTTGGCTGTTTTTCTCAATTGGTCTCCTGAGAATGGCTTGTTCATTTTTATTCTGTCTCCAGAGAAACTTCTCATTTGCCCTCTTCACAATCCCTCTACAATATCTCACTTAGCTGTTATCATTGTGCAGGTAAAATTATTTTTTTAAGTACCATATTGTACATGTAAAAATAATTAGGTTTCTGGTTATAGTCTAGCAACTTTTTCTTCAGTTCATCTTCTTGCCTGGAAAAAGGTTTAGGGTAGCCCAAAGTTCTCTGAAGATGGTTTGTAATTTGGCAGTGGAAAAATTACACACACACACACCACACTACATACACACACACACTCTTTATTACTACTCTGAAACCTTGGGTAATTTACATTTTCTTATAGGTCTCTCCTTTCTCTCTCTCTCCAGCTCCCTCCTTCCCCTTTCTTATTCTCTCTGTCTCCTTTTTTTTTTTTCATTTGGAAAACAGGATTCCTTCATTTCCCATTCTCCTGGTGTGGTGCTCCATGATGTCAGGGACACAGGCTTCTTCCACTTCGTTGCTCTGTTATATGTCCATCTGGGGTCTCAGTAGATGGGCTCCATGCAGGACAGAGAAACAGTAAACATGACTGTGGATGGGTTTACACACTGTTGGTCTTTTAGAGCTAGCAACTGGAAGCTACCACACAACACTCTGCTGCCATCCCCGGGCCAGAATGTAGTTCCAGTGATACCCCTACTTGCAAGGAGGCAACGTAATGCGGTCTTTACATGTGAAAGGCATATGCACAGCTGATGTTTGGAAGCTCTTCCATCACAAAAGAAAGGGAGCTGCAGTATTTCTATAACTGAGTGACCAAGACAGAATAGAGTGCACAGTGCGTGCATGCCAAGTCCCTTCAGTCGTGTCCAACTTTGCGACCCCATGGACGGTAGCCCACCAGTCTCCTCTGTCTATGGGATTCTCCAGGCAGGAATACTGGAGTGGGTTGCCATGCCCTCCTCCGGGAATCTTCCCAACCCAGGTATCAAACCCATGTCTCTTAAGTCTCCTCTGTTAGCAGGTGGGTACTTTATCACTAGACCCGCCCCAGGAAGCCCCGGGGCAGTAAGACCCCAGTAAATCTTTTTAAAATTGAGTTAAACTAGAGTATCTTTGAAGCATTTCTGGGACATTGACCAGGAAGACTAGTAACACTGGAACCTTCTGCTGGGCATGGGGACAAGCTGGTGAAGGGGGATCAAGTAGTTTTGCTTTCCATATTGGCTGTACCTTTAAGCCAGCTAGCTGGAGAAAGGAGAAACCTTGGTAATGTATTCCCTCCACTTCCCAATATTCCACTGAAAACACTGCCCAACATGGCAGCCTCCTTGTATTTCTTATACTATCTGTCTCCCACAGATATCAAAGAAAGTCCCACATCACCAAAACTCTTATCTCTTCCCTCAAAATAGAAGAGGCTGTCAAGAATAGCTTTCATTTAGTTTACAATATTTGTGGCATTAAGCCAGCAACAGTACTGTAAGGCAGGGGCCAGGGTGCTCCTCAAGGAGACAAAGTGAAGGAAGCAAGAGGTCTTGGGAGTCCACTCTTGTTCTGCTCTCCTCATTTCCTCCATTGTGCCTCCGAGCCTGCCCCTCCTCAGTCCCGGCCTTGCTGTCACCCACTTCCATAACACTGGTAAAATGTTGTTGGGTTGCTAAGGACTGAGCAGGTGATGGCTGAAAATGCGGCTCCTCCCAGAGGGTGTGCTCCTTAATAAGCAGAAGAAAACCTTTATGAGTCCAAAGATTAAGAACTAAAATGGCAGGCAATAGGGCTCTATCTGGGCCAATAACTGTAGGAAGATGACCAGGCAACTGTAGCTCACCCCCAGTTTACAGGGAAGCTCCTGAAGGTGAAGTGACTTGTCCAGGCCCACTAGCGGTGGAGCCAGAATTGAACCCAAGGTCTCCCTAGCTCTGAAGATAAGTGGTTGCCCACTGGTATATTTACTCCCGGCATGAAGTGCTTGCTTCATTCATGTTTCATTCCACAAACCCGCAGAACTCCCTTGGGCTCCCAGTCAGGGAAGTAACACACCATGATAGCAACAGCTAAATTGATTTAGACTTACTACAAGCTAGATACTCTTCTAAGTGCTATATATATATATATACTAACTCATCTTATCTTCATACGACCCCATTCTACAGATGAAACTGAGGTTTAAGGAAGTTAAGTAATTTGCCCAACATTACTCAGCTGTTCTAGTCAGTAATGAACTGGACTTAGAACTCAAGCAGGTTAACTTGAGTCTGGGCACTTAACTGTGATGGTAAATTGCCACTACAGTTAAGAGGGCAATATGGTTCTCTATTATTATTTATGTATCATCCACTTATGTCTTTAATCTACCATAAAGGGGACATTCCATTATCACACTGGGCATGTCTTGATTTTCTTCTCACGATCCCAGTTCCCAGTGAATGGAGTTATAGAAAGGACCCAGGAACCTGGATGCCATCTAGAATGGTACCACAAAGACGCCAGTGAGATAATTTCTTTACTTCAGTTACATGTTTACCATCTTCATATTTGTTTGAACTCCAACAAGTGCATGAATGCACCTTAGTTTTGCTGTGTAGATTTTTCGGGGAAATGTTAGCCATCATTCAGGGAGAGGGGCATAACCATGATATTGCTCCCTTGGGCATCATTCCCCTTTACTTCACATTTACTGCTGGTTCTCACTCACCAGGAATGTAGTGCTAAAAAAGGAGAGTCAGAAACATAGGGTGAAGTAGGCCACTGAAGTGAGTACCCACTGTAGGCCAGACACCGTGCGTCTCATTAAATCTTCAGGACAGCTCCATGAGGCAGGCCTCATATCATCTCTTAGGTCTAATATCCTGCAGCTTTGGTCTGCTCAAGGTCATTGGGGTAAGTGCCAGGTTCAAGCTCAGGTCCATCTGACTTCTGAGTGCATGCTCTGAGCTTGTCACCAACTGTCCTTGCAGCATCAGAAGTCTCGGTGGGGTGAGTCTGAGAGCACTCCTCCGTCACTGCTTCTGTTCTCATAGAAGCTGTAGATCATCTTCTGTCTTCGCAAAGATCTCTGGGATCTGCCTCTCTCCCTCCTGGACTCAGATGTCAGGCCTCACTACATTCACACCAGATCCTTGTTGCTCCTCTCCTGCTGGATCGACCTCAACCTCTACATCCAGAGTGAAAGTGAATTTAAACCTATTGGAAATAAAATTTGGTATTTGCAAACCTGAGTTTTCCCTCTGGCTCTCCCAGTTGCTATCTGTGTGACCTCAGGCCAGTTGCTTATTCTCTTTATGCCTCAGTTTTCTCATCTGTATAATGGAGAGACCCATAAGTTCCTCTGAGGATTGTTAGGAGGCTTGGATGAGAGCATGTATCATGTCCTTAGAGCCTAAGAACACAGGCTTGTGCTTGCTTCATTTTCTGTACTGGGAAAAGATGAGGGTTATGATAAAAGGAAGATTCTAATAAAAGGAAAATGGGCCAATTTTTGGAGGTAATCTGGCCCTTCAGTTGCTGATGGGTCATACTCAGGATTAAAGTACAGTCTGAGTGTTGGCACTTGTGAAAATGCAGACCCCTGTCTCAGGCCTATGGCCAGGTCAGAGTTACATCCTGGATATGAGTTTCTTTGGTCCTTTCCATGCCTATTTTTAAAACTGACCTTTCTTTCCTCTTCTAATTCTTTCCAAGAACAGTAAGGCTGACTCCAGAATAATTAGGAAAACATTCCAAGGTTGACACATTGCCAGTAATGAAAGTTATGAAAGAACCACTATAATAAAAGTCCATTATAATAAAAATTTGGATTAACAGCACATTATATTCTGAATACTTGTAAATTATCAGTAAATTGACAGTACTTCACAACTGGATGCCTTTCCTTTGACTGTCTCTCTGTATTGCCAGGATTTTTTTTTTTTTTTTTGGCCATGTCTATTGGTCTTTCATTTATTCATTTTCATCCATCTTTGTTCTTTGGCCTGTGTGGGCCTCCCATCGCAGTGGCCTCTCTCACTGCAGAGCATTTTCTCAGGGTGCATGCGCTCCAGAGTGCCGGCTCAAAATTGGACACATTGGTCTAGCCGCTCTGCGGCACGAGGGATCTTCCCAGGCCAGGGATTGAACTGGCGCCCTTTGCACCGCAAGGCAGTGTCCTTACCCACTGGACCACAGGGAGGCCCTTGCCAGGTTTTAAGGATGGACAGGGACTAAGAATAATTATTCATTCTGTAGAATCCTGTGCAAAATTCATAGCCTTGTCTGTGAAGTGCCTGAGACTTCTTTGCTTACTGAGGCTCTGCAACGTTGGTCAAGTCCTCTGAACTCTCTGGATCTTTGCTTTCTCATCTGGAAACTGGAAAGAACAACTCTGGCCTTTCTGACATCATTAGAGACTTGGGGAGGAGCAAACAAAATGCTGGACAGAGGAGTCTCTCAAAGCAGCCTGACCTAATAGAGAAGTGTCAGGGATTAATATGATGGTACGTGAATGTGTGCCTAAAGTGAGAATGGAAGAAAAAAATGAGAAGCAAAGCCAAAGACATCACAAGGAGTGTTCCTTGCTTTGCCATTCATTAGCTGAGTGATTTGGGGGGAGGCACTTAACTTTTTCGAGTTTCAGGTCCCTCATCTGTAAAATGGAGATTATATTAATATCTGTTCTTCTGATTATAAGGAATTTACCTGGTGGTTCAGATGGTAAAGAATCCACCTGCAATGTGGGAGACCTAGATTCAGTCCCTGGGTTGGGAAGATCCCCTGGAGAAGGAATAAGCTACCCACTCCAGTATTCTTGCCTGGAGAATTCCATGGCTTCTCCACGGGGTTGCAAAGAGTCAGACATGACTGAGTGACTTGACTGACTTCCTATTATACAGAATTATTGTACCAAATAGGACTGTAGGTATAAAAAATGTTGCCTAAGTAATAAAAGACCAACCAGCTGTTAGTGGTTATTAGTATTAGAAGTAGTAATGCCTGGTGAAGTCGCAGGATTCTTCACAGGCATCGAACTGGTTTAGTCTTCATTGGAAATGAAAGCAATCCATTGAGAGTCTTGGGCATGACCTGTTGGCTTCCACAGGCAGGGATGGATCCTGTGAGTCGGAGGCTGGCCTCTAACATCGCACTGTTGGATTTAAGTCTCACCTCTGTCACTAACAGGATGTGTGCTTTTCAGTAAGCATTTAACCCTTCTTTAACTTGGTTTCTCTGTCTGACCCTATAGAATTAAACAATACAATACATGTAAAGCATTTAGAGTAGTACCAAGTACACCAAGATATTTATGGCTATCTTTATTGTTGGTGACACTCTGGTCTCATGATGCCTATTCTATACATTAGTTGTTCAGTCACTCATCCATGCTCAACGCTGCAACCCCATGGACTGCAGCGCACCAGGCTTACTATCCTTCACCGTCTCCCAGAGTATATTTACTTTATTAAATAACATCCCAGAGTATGTCTGATACTAGACAAATCTGACTGAATGAACAAGCATATATGTCTACAATTACATGGCGAGGTCTTCTGATTCCTACTAAAGCTGCTTGCTTTAACCCATCTCCACAGATGCCTTAGTTACCATCTTGAAAAGTCCGAAAAGAAAATACTCGTATACATCAAGGCAGGTGGGGCTGGCAATACCTCCTTGAGCCCCATAGTCCTTGGGGGCCATAGAATTCCTATGTCTGCCTCACCTTTCCTTATCCCCAGTTACTCCCATGACTTTCCTTTTCATTCTGTCTGTACTCTAGCAGGATAGGGGTACCCATGGAAGATCTACTCTTCCCTTCTCTAGAGCCAGCAAGCAAAGCACATCTGAAGGCCTCTGATTCCTTTTGGTGAAGGACATGTCTGGGTAGGGCACGTTTGTTTTCCACTCTGCTCCAGCTGCTGCAGTGCCAGGGCAGTTTCTAATCTGCCACGGAGTAAGCCATGTCCTTAGGCAGAAGAGGAATGAGAAGATGAGTGAGGAGCCAAATGAAATCATGATATCATTAGGTAGTGAGTTAGGGCACAAAGAGATACATGGAGGTGATAAAGTGTAAAGAACAAGGGTGAATGACCTTGGTAAAGAGGCCTAAAGCTCTGCATCGGAGGTTAAAAAACAAAGTCTACTTGAAAAGAAGCTGTTCCAGGCAGAGTGAAGAATCATGGGAACTGAGAATCCGGGGTAATGGGATCCGGCAGCTTTTAAGTCTCACCTCTGTCACTAACAGGATGTGTGCTTTTCAGTAAGCATTTAACCCTTCTTTAACTTGGTTTCTCTGTCTGACCCTATAGAATTAAACAATACAATACATGTAAAGCATTTAGAGTAGTACCAAGTACACCAAGATATTTATGGCTATCTTTATTGTTGGTGACACTCTGGTCTCATGATGCCTATTCTATACATTAGTTGTTCAGTCACTCATCCATGCTCAACGCTGCAACCCCATGGACTGCAGCGCACCAGGCTTACTATCCTTCACCGTCTCCCAGAGTATATTTACTTTATTAAATAACATCCCAGAGTATGTCTGATACTAGACAAATCTGACTGAATGAACAAGCATATATGTCTACAATTACATGGCGAGGTCTTCTGATTCCTACTAAAGCTGCTTGCTTTTAACCCATCTCCACAGATGCCTTAGTTACCATCTTGAAAAGTCCGAAAAGAAAATACTCGTATACATCAAGGCAGGTGGGGCTGGCAATACCTCCTTGAGCCCCATAGTCCTTGGGGGCCATAGAATTCCTATGTCTGCCTCACCTTTCCTTATCCCCAGTTACTCCCATGACTTTCCTTTTCATTCTGTCTGTACTCTAGCAGGATAGGGGTACCCATGGAAGATCTACTCTTCCCTTCTCTAGAGCCAGCAAGCAAAGCACATCTGAAGGCCTCTGATTCCTTTTGGTGAAGGACATGTCTGGGTAGGGCACGTTTGTTTTCCACTCTGCTCCAGCTGCTGCAGTGCCAGGGCAGTTTCTAATCTGCCACGGAGTAAGCCATGTCCTTAGGCAGAAGAGGAATGAGAAGATGAGTGAGGAGCCAAATGAAATCATGATATCATTAGGTAGTGAGTTAGGGCACAAAGAGATACATGGAGGTGATAAAGTGTAAAGAACAAGGGTGAATGACCTTGGTAAAGAGGCCTAAAGCTCTGCATCGGAGGTTAAAAAACAAAGTCTACTTGAAAAAGAAGCTGTTCCAGGCAGAGTGAAGAATCATGGGAACTGAGAATCCGGGGTAATGGGATCCACAGGGCAGCAGTTCTTACATTGGAGTGTGCACCAAAGTCACCTGGAGGCTTGGTAAAACGCAGATTGCTGCCCCCTCCCCCACCAGAGTTTTCAACTCAGTGAGTCTGGAGTGGGCCGAGAATTTACATTTCTAACAAGTTCCCAGGTGATGCAGGGACCACGCTTCAAGAAAGACCTCAAAGGGGATCTGGGAAGACTTGCTGCCAGGAAAGTTACTGGTGAGAACTAAATGAGGCTCAAAGAAACTCTTGAAGTCTGCCGGAGGCAGGGCTGTCCAAGGGGACACCCTGGTTTTCCTGTGCCACAACAGATAGGGTGGATTCTTGCGTTTGGAGCGTGAGCTGATCCTAGCGGCTGACCAGGGGAATCGATAAGACAGCCTCACCTATGTGACTCTCCTTTAGGCAAGCTTCGACTGCTTTGGGGAGAAGTGTTCTCTGGCCCCTCTCAAGGGGTGGAGAGGGGCGGGCCTCAGAGCTGTTTGCTCCCTCCAGTCCCTCGCCGGTAATTACCCGTTCCTAGTAGCCAAGGCTAAGGGGCCGCTACCTGCCACCCATCCCTCCTGGAGTCCAGATCGGAGGACGGGCGTTTAGGTTGAGGGGAGACTCCCGACCGAGCAAAAGTGGGCTTCCGGGATAGGGGATTTGGGCTGCCGCCCCCCGCAGAGGCTCGGGACCAGCGCCAGCGAGGATGCCGGGACGCGCCGCGACTTCCTCCGCTGGCGGTCGGCAGTGGGGGGCGCACCAAGACAGCAGTTCAGGAGCTGAGCTTTGTCACCGCGGCGGCCAGGGGAGGGAGCCGAGGAGGGAGCAGAAAAGGGCTGCTGGGACCGGACGGGGCGGCTCACCGGCTCTCAGGCCGGACGGGGACGTTCAGGGACTGGGGGCCACACTTCTCACGGCCCTGTAGGGGGAAGGAAAGGACTGAGATGCCAGGTCCGGGCCCGGGCTGTGCCGGCATTCGGTACTGGGCTGTTGACACCCTGTCCTTTATGGCGACATTCCTCCTGCTCTTCCTCCGCTACAAGAAACCCCGATAGTCTGCACCCCACCTACGAAACTCACCGCTGCAGGCAAGTGAGCACTCGCACTGGCTTGCCGAAAGGTTTCTGAGCCGGGAACGCGCACTCCCTCCACGTCGCGGCGCCCTCCGGCCCTCCCAGTTCATAGCCAACGTTTTCGATGTGCGCCGCTCCTCTGAGACTTACGGTAACAGCCGAAACTGGCTCAAGCTCATTGCTCACTTAGTGCAGGGGCCAAAGCAGCATCCGTGCATCCATCCAGCTTGAGGAGGGTGGCCGCTGTCTGGGTCTTTCGACCATACCCAAGGCACTGCAGTGGTCTATCTGCGGTGTCAGTGGACGTAGTCCTCGGCCTTGGCGGGGGAGGCACTGTTAACCTCACAAAGAGAATCTGACTTTTGGAGGCTGGACGACTCGGGTTAAAATCCCAGCTCGGCCACTTCCCAGCTGTGTGACCCTGGGCAAGTCTCTCAACCTCTCTGAGAATCAGTTTCCCCTCTGCACATCAGGAGGAACTGTACACCATCCGGAGCTCAACGGGGGGGGGGGGGGGGGAAGGGGCTACGCTGGATCAGGAGGGGCTCCGTAAAAAATCAGTCTCCTCACACAAAGGTTTTTCCATTTTGGAGGGAGAGGCTTAGCCGACCCAACTGGTTGGACTTCCTGGCCTGCGGGCGGTTCTCCACCCCTCACCCGGGAGACCGACTCCTCCTTTTGCAGTCCGGCGCCACCGCGTCTCTGGGCCTGGTGAGGCCAAGAAGTGAGAGAAGGGGCTGCGGCCTTCTCCTGGCTCGGGGAACCAGGAGAGACAGACATGCGGTCAGGAAGCACACAGAAACAGAGACTCAGAGAGAGACCCACACCAGGAGGGAGCGCTTAGGGCATTTAATACTAGTTAAATCATAGAAGACAGATCCCACTGGGTAATGACTCCACCAAGATAGGGGTCCTCTGTCTGGACCACCCGGGTGGGTGCCTCAGTAGGCGGGTTCCCTCCACTAACCCCAGGGTGAGAGGTGGGGTGCTCCACTGAGGGGAGGAGGGGAGCTGTCTGGCTCTTGCGGCCTTTGGACTGTCCAGGAAGTTTGGAAAGGGTTTGTGCCCAGTCAAAAATCTGTTAAAAACAAAGCTGAAGGACAACTATCCCCTCCTTACTCCTCCCCAGGAGGGAAAGCAACCCATAATATATGGGACTCCATAATCACCCTCTAGTTCCTGGCACTCTGGCTCACCCTTATCCCAAGGGAAAGTCAGTCCAAGTTAAGTCCTGCCTTTTATAGCAGAAGCAGGATCCCCACCATTCTCTCCACCCACATGCCACTTCCTGGGTCTGATTTTGAATGGAGGGTCTGATTTTGAATGGAGGGTCTGGTTTTGAATGGAGGCCTGTGTAGAGACTGGAGGATGTGTGGGAAGGCTTAGCCAGTCCCTGACGTTTTGGTCCTTGGGCCAATCAATCCTGGAAGACAGTTTGACAGAGGTAGCTGCCATTTAAGGGAACACATCTGGTAGAGCCATACCTCCTTATCAAAGGGATTAGGCAATTGTGTCTGAAGTTTGGTGGCTCTGTTCAGGTTGTAGAGGAATCTTGAAAACTGAAGACTAACCTAATGTCTCTGTGCATTTTTTTCTGGAGAGAGGTTTACCAGATACGTGGAGGGCCATAATGCCCTAGATGTTCAAACTGGCTAGGTGTGCCTGATATATTTTGCTCCTTTCTAGACAGGCGCTCCGAGTCTCAGTGGACTGTGATGGTCAAAGAGGGTCCAGACTTTGTCTCTTAAGAACCTCCAGGGCTTCCCCTGGTGGTCCAGTGGATAGGGACACCGCCTTGCAGTGCAAGGGGTGCCGGTTCGATCCCTGGCCTGGGAAGATCCCATGTGCCTCAGAGTGGCTGGACTGATGTGTCCAATCACCGAGCCGGAGCTCTGGAGCGCATGCGCCCAGAGCCCGCGCTCTGCAACGACAGACACCACCACGATGGGAGGCCCACAGGAGCCAGAGAACAAAGACGGATGAACATAGACAAACGAAAGACCAATAGAAGTGGCCCGCCCACCCCCCTCCCTCGCCAACCCGACCCCACCCAAAATAAGTAAATAAATAAATCTTTAAAAAAAAAAAAAAAAAGAACCTCCAGAATCAGCTGCTGCAATGACATGCCTATTTTGGAATTCAGGCCCTGAAGATTCTTTCTACCTGCTTGAGTAGATCAGGTAGTCTGTTTTACCCCATACCACAAGCATGCTCAGCCTCTCTGTAGGTCATGGTAACCCTCACTCAGCCTCTGCTCCCTATCTTAAAAGAGAGAAAGCCTGGAGAACAAGTTTACAAATGGCTTTGGGCCATTTCACTCATTACTTTCTTTCATGCCCAAAGTGAGTGGCTAGAGGTTAGTTGCCTACACCTCTCCCTGCTCCCCCACATCCCCCACATCAACATACATTTCTCCTAGTCCCTGTGAATTCATCTGGAAGAGGAGAAAATGCCTTGGCAAAAGTCCACAAGTGAACTTTTTGAAGGAAAGGCTAGAATGTGATGCCTGGCACTTTCTAATAGCTCTAGTTGTTGTGAGTGTGGCCCTGAAGTTAGAGGGATAGGAGTTGAGTCATTTATAGATGAGCCTCCTCTCTGTGCTTCAGAAAGTAGACTAATTTGGGATTATACATATCTGTAAACAACAAAACTCTGTAAAAGCAAAAAGTAAAATAAAAATAATTATTTTAAAAAAGAAGAAAGTAGGGGTGTATCATAAGATCTTCCTTAGGCTTGTTGTGACAATGAAAAGCTAATACAGATGAAGTGCTGGAACAGTGACTTTCTAGACAGGCGCTCGAGTCTCAGTGGACTGTGATGGTCAAAGAGGGTCCAGACTTTGTCTCTTAAGAACCTCCAGGGCTTCCCCTGGTGGTCCAGTGGATAGGGACACCGCCTTGCAGTGCAAGGGGTGCCGGTTCGATCCCTGGCCTGGGAAGATCCCATGTGCCTCAGAGTGGCTGGACTGATGTGTCCAATCACCGAGCCGGAGCTCTGGAGCGCATGCGCCCAGAGCCCGCGCTCTGCAACGACAGACACCACCACGATGGGAGGCCCACAGGAGCCAGAGAACAAAGACGGATGAACATAGACAAACGAAAGACCAATAGAAGTGGCCTGCCCGTCCCCCTCCCTCCCCAACCCGACCCCCGCCCAAAATAAATAAATAAATAAATCTTTAAAAAAAAAAAAAAAGAACCTCCAGAATCAGCTGCTGCAATGACATGCCTATTTTGGAATTCAGGCCCTGAAGATTCTTTCTACCTGCTTGAGTAGATCAGGTAGTCTGTTTTACCCCATACCACAAGCATGCTCAGCCTCTCTGTAGGTCATGGTAACCCTCACTCAGCCTCTGCTCCCTATCTTAAAAGAGAGAAAGCCTGGAGAACAAGTTTACAAATGGCTTTGGGCCATTTCACTCATTACTTTCTTTCATGCCCAAAGTGAGTGGCTAGAGGTTAGTTGCCTACACCTCTCCCTGCTCCCCCACATCCCCCACATCAACATACATTTCTCCTAGTCCCTGTGAATTCATCTGGAAGAGGAGAAAATGCCTTGGCAAAAGTCCACAAGTGAACTTTTGAAGGAAAGGCTAGAATGTGATGCCTGGCACTTTCTAATAGCTCTAGTTGTTGTGAGTGTGGCCCTGAAGTTAGAGGGATAGGAGTTGAGTCATTTATAGATGAGCCTCCTCTCTGTGCTTCAGAAAGTAGACTAATTTGGGATTATACATATCTGTAAACAACAAAACTCTGTAAAAGCAAAAAGTAAAATAAAAATAATTATTTTAAAAAAGAAGAAAGTAGGGGTGTATCATAAGATCTTCCTTAGGCTTGTTGTGACAATGAAAAGCTAATACAGATGAAGTGCTGGAACAGTGACTGCTCTTATCATGTGGGGTTTCCAGACTTCCACATGGGGCTTCTCTTTGCCACCCCCCCCCACACCCCCTGCCTGGGAAATTATGGAGGAGCAGGTGGAAACCATCTCTGTGAGGCCCCTGAACCCAGCTTGATCTCAGGAAAGGCTAGAGGGTTGTGGAGGCTGCCTTATGGAGCGTTAAGGCACTGATAGGTGTTAAGTTGTATCTGCTTTCCAGGGAGGGAAGAAGACTTGGAAGGAGCCAACATTCAGCCAGGCCCTGGTCATGAGTCAAGACCACTGCTCACCCTATCTGTACAGGAGAAAAGGTGCTACTGCTGGCTTTTAAAGGAGTGTTATGTTGATTCAAGGAGAAATGGGCATCAATGCACTTTGTAATGAAAGCAAATTTCAGAACAGTAATGGTGAAAAAAAACACATACTATGTCTGTTAGGATAGGGCCTTTGGGTGTTTGGGTGTTGGAGAACTGCTTGCCCCAAACATGGGCCCTCCAGTTAGTTGTTGGCTTCAGGAAGGAGCAAGCTTGGGGCTTGGGGAGGTCCTCAGGCTACAGTCCTTCCTTGGTCCTCCAGCTCCTGGACAGTTAGGTGGGGCTTATAAGGATGTGAACTGCCCAGGGCTCAGGGCTCAGATGCAACTGGGTTCAGGCCTACAGGAGCCTACAGTTAACAGGTATAGAAGCAAGAGTGCTGCAGGACTGGCTGGCTTCAAGAACCTGAGGAGCGGGACTCGTGGGCTGGTGAAAGCATCCAGTTTTCTGTCCCAGGTGCCTGGCCCTTTGCTCCAGGAGGTACAGAGAGAAGAGGGTGCTTGCTCAGAGTTCTGAAAGCCACAGGTTCTGCTTGCCTGAAGGAGAAACTGTTCTGTGGTGCCCACTGCAGGCCCAGGACCAGTTCCCTTTGCACAGTGGGCAATGGGGTGGGAGAAGTGGTCAGGTATGATCTGCCCCCTCATTCCTGGAAAGCCAGCTCTCTGGGCTTCTCAGACCCACTGCACCTTGTTCCCAGAGGGGCACCTCTTGCAGTGCCTCTGGGCTCTGGGCTCCAGATGGAACGAGATGAGGACTGGCCGCTTGAAGTCCCTCCGCTCCTACTATTACCGCAGCCGAGACACGGCCGCGCCGGAATTTTGACGGCCACAGCCCCAGCCACGTCCTGAAAGATGACCCAGGGCCCCAACTCAATGCCACGATAAGCCCGCAACTCTAATGGTTTACAGGGAAGCCCTCTTTGTTCTTAGCACTTTATCAAAGTGAGAAGCAAAAACCAATTTTTTCTTGATCAAAATTTTGCCCACATTGAAGCAGCCAAATCCGCTTCAAAGGTCCTGATCTTTCTTCTCCTGTACCAGGTTTCCTCGCCCCTTCCTTTCGGCCGGCGCTTGCTTGCTGCCAGTAGGCCCCGCACATGGCTGGAGAAGGTACTCGGGGTCTCAGACTATTGCTCCCAGCGGGTCCGCGGGCCACTGGCGCATGCCCTCCCCCCTGCCTCCGCTCTCCCGAGCCGAGCCGAGGTTTTCTGGGTACCCGACGAGGCTCCAGCAAATCTGTGCGTCTGGTGGCCCAGCCCCGGCTTCCGATTCCATTTAACACCACCCAGCGCATCTTATCTCCGCGTCGCCTCCTGAAGGTTCCCACCCACCCCCTGCCCAGCCCAGCCCAGCCCAGCCGGGCGGAAGCGGAGCCGCGAGCTTTTGAAGTCCGGAGAATTTCAATCCCAGAGGAGCCGGCGGGACCTAAACCCGCCGCTCCAGCGGGGGAGGGGACTGCAGGCTCAGGGAGGGGCGGGGGCTTGTCCTTCCCGCCGAAGGTGGTGGGAAGCGGTGGGGGCCCGGGCCGGACCCCACTTAGGCTGCCATCACCCTCTCTGTGCTTTTATGGGGTTGCCCAGGCCTCGGCGACGCGGACTTCATTCCCCTTTCGACTTTACCTTTTTTTGCTCCTGCCGCATAGGGAATAACCATGACACAGTGATAACCACGCTATTAAAGTGCCTATACCTAAACTAAAAAAAAAAAACAAAAACAAAACAACCTCCCTTCACCAAAACCGCCTCCCCCCCAAAACACCGCAACTAGAAACAGTGCTCTAATCGAGTCCCCTCCTCTTCTTCCTCTTGTTAAAAATTCGGCCTCTCTTCATCTGATGTTGATGTTTGGAAGACGTGACATTTGGTTGCAAAAAGAAAAATTTTTATCCTGTGCCCGGGGTAACTTTGACCCCTAAATACAGGGGAAATTGAGACGTTTTGAAAGAGTGGAGGCAGAAGTCAGAGAGGGATAAGACGTCCCTGAAGCTTCAGATCGGAAGCCCAGAGGAGGCAGCCCCCTCCGGGAGAGGCTGAGCCCGGGGTCGAGCCTCCTTCCTGCAGGGTCGCCAGGGGAAGTCCCGCTTGGATGGGCAGGACCCAGGAAGGAGACGCAAGGGGTACCTCTTGATCTCCCAATCCTACTCCGCTTTCATCTCACGCGGAAAACCCGGAGGAAAAGAGGATCAAACGCAGAGCACTCCCATTGAATGCAAAACTGGGGGCGGGGCAGGCAGCCAGGAGTCCCTCTGAGGACCCGGCCTCACCGAGGTGACCGCAGCAGGGGGCTGCTGTGAGTCGGCGGGGGGCTGCAGGGGATGGGGGAGGAGGAAAGGAGAGGGAGGGCCCGCCCGAGGCCCAGTGCTGGAAGGGCTCAGGCCAGAGTGGAGGATACTGGCGGATTTAACACAGACGCTGGAGGCTTGACTCCAACGGGAAGGAAAGAGCAAGCCAGGTGCTCCCTTAGGCTCCGGCTACAGCTGGAAAAGACAGGGCGCCACAGAATCCTAGGACCACAGAACCCTCTCCGTCTGGGCAAAAGTCTGGGCTCTGATTCCAGTCGCTCCTCTCACCTTTAAAATATTCTCCAGGACTTTGGGGCTGACAGTGCTTAATAGCTGGTGACTTTGGGAGTCTCGGGGAGGGGGTCGGGAGGGGGTGGTGGAGGAGTTTATGCAAACATTCCCTTCCAGATCCAACGGCAAACCCCAGCCCAAGGAGGGGCGGAGGAGCGGTCAGTGAGCCTGTTCTAATCTAACGGGAGAGAAGTCAAAAGCGAAACTTGAGAAGGGAACTTTTTTCTTTCTTTGCTTCCTTCACCAACTCTGGAAGCCCACAGACAGGAAGACTGAGGAAGGAGGGAAGAAGAGAGAAGAGAGGAGAGAAAAAGAAAAAGGAGGAGGAGAGAAAAAAAGAAGTCAAAAATACATAGCGATAGAGGGCTTTTTCTTTAGAATTTTGGAGCTTGGGGCTCCAAAATGTCTTGGAACATACCGAAGGAAGAGGGGCAGGGCAGCCCTATGCCACTGTCAGTTTAGCACTAAAAGCTCTGAGAAGGGGCAGAGAAAGTCAGGTCGGGGGAGTTGCAGAGAAAAGAATGGGTCTGTCTCCTCGCCTCAGCAAAATGGGGAGAGACCCAGCCCACCTACCTGGCCCCAACACACTTGCCAAAGCTGGCAAGGGATCAGCTATGGCTTCCACCTTCCCTGGAAGAAGACCTGAGAGGGAGCCTGTTCCAAAAGCTATCCGGCATTCCTCGTGCCCCTCAGTCCTGCCCTGGAGGCTCCCCTCCTACCATCAAAGAGTGAGAAGAACCCCACTCACATGTACTTGCTTGGCATTTTCAATGACTTCTCTCTCTTCTATCCCAATACCACCCACTTTTGGAGCAGGGAACCAAAGCCCCGGGGCAGAACATGAGGGAGAACCCTGGGAGACAACCCTCTGTGAACCCCAATGCCGCATGCTAGTCATTCTCAACCCCTTCCCCAAATCTCTGGGTGAGAAAAGCACCCTCTCCTAGCTAGGAGACTTTCTGCCGCTGCCGCTGCTGCTGCAAGCATTTCTTAACTCCCCAAAACCTGTTTCTGGGGGAATTCGTTGACTCTGAACGAATACTTTAAAACGCGGGCAAGAAAAGAAACCAGGCCACCCTTAGAACATCGCCCCACCCTACATACCTGAAATGCAGGCGAGGCCAGAGCAAATGGGAGATTTCTTCCTTGAATAGCCATCTGGAGGTCAGGCCTGGCTGTGGAAAACTTAAGGCCACCTAGATGGGGAGGGGGGCAATTAAAAAGAAAAGCGAACATTTGTGGAGTCAGCAGCCAAGGCCGTCTTTAAAGAAAAATATTAGAACATTTATCCCTTGCCCCTTGGGGAAGAAAAATGGCCAAGTTCTCTTTTGGATCCTGGGAAGCAGGAAACAGCTGGGGCTAGGGTCTGGGAGGAGGAGGGAGGAAAGGAGACCCCAGGCTCAAGCTGTCCCAACAACTTGCAGGGGAGGGAATATGCTTTTCGGTAGCTTGTTAAAAAAAAGAAAAAAAAGACTTTGGAGCATGGCGCGGTTAGCTCGCCAGGGACAGGCAGTTGTAATACTGAGAGAATCAAGGCTAGTGAATCGGCCTTCACACTTCTAAAATGCAGTTATGGATTCTCTCATCAGTATTAGAACAAGGCACCAAGTTCAGAAAGCAAAAGCCGCAACAATAAATAAATATATATATTATCTATACATATATATAGTTTATATATATATATATATATATGTATATCTCAAAAGCGTGTTCAATTACCGAGTTCCGCAAGCCCTGCGGAACTCGCCGCGTTAAGCTCCCTTTTCTTCCTGCGGAATTCCATTTGCATCTCCTCTGCCTGGGTGTCTCTCTCTCTCAGTGTGTGTGTCTCTCTGTTTTCACACTCTCCTCCCCATTCGAGCGAGGCCCACACCTGGCGCATCACTGCCGAGCCATTAGCTGCGGGCCTCCTTTCATCTTCGCTGTGGCAGACGTTTCTATTTATCCACTTGCGCGCACCGAGTGGCGTCACCAGCGGTACTGTAATGACGATTGCAGCAGGAGGATGACAGCTTAGAAAGAAGAGGGCAATGGGGCTTCCTCCCAGAGGCGGTGCGGCACAGAGGAGCGCTCGCATCACAAGGTGACCCCCGCTCCCCGTCGCCACCGCCACCGTCACCGTCGACACCGCGTTCCGGCCGCTCCGCGCCCGCCCAGTCGCCTGGCCTCTTTCTGCCTCCCGCAGCCAAGATCTGTCCGACCGCTGAGGACCCAGGGAGCCGGGGACTAGGCGCTCACTTGGGGCTTTCCCCCTCCCCGCTCCGAGAGCCCGGGATGGAGAGCCGAAAAGACATGGTTATGTTTCTGGATGGAGGTCAGCTTGGCAGTCTCGTTGGCAAGAGGGTCTCCAATTTGTCCGAAGCCGTGGGCAGCCCCCTGCCAGAGCCTCCGAGAAGATGGTGCCCGTGGTTGCCTGACCCGGGCGGCCTGCGCCGGGCGGGCGGGCCAAGTTCTCTTTTGGATCCTGGGAAGCAGGAAACAGCTGGGGCTAGGGTCTGGGAGGAGGAGGGAGGAAAGGAGACCCCAGGCTCAAGCTGTCCCAACAACTTGCAGGGGAGGGAATATGCTTTTCGGTAGCTTGTTAAAAAGAAAAAAAGACTTTGGAGCATGGCGCGGTTAGCTCGCCAGGGACAGGCAGTTGTAATACTGAGAGAATCAAGGCTAGTGAATCGGCCTTCACACTTCTAAAATGCAGTTATGGATTCTCTCATCAGTATTAGAACAAGGCACCAAGTTCAGAAAGCAAAAGCCGCAACAATAAATAAATATATATATTATCTATACATATATATAGTTTATATATATATATATATTTTGTATATCTCAAAAGCGTGTTCAATTACCGAGTTCCGCAAGCCCTGCGGAACTCGCCGCGTTAAGCTCCCTTTTCTTCCTGCGGAATTCCATTTGCATCTCCTCTGCCTGGGTGTCTCTCTCTCTCAGTGTGTGTGTCTCTCTGTTTTCACACTCTCCTCCCCATTCGAGCGAGGCCCACACCTGGCGCATCACTGCCGAGCCATTAGCTGCGGGCCTCCTTTCATCTTCGCTGTGGCAGACGTTTCTATTTATCCACTTGCGCGCACCGAGTGGCGTCACCAGCGGTACTGTAATGACGATTGCAGCAGGAGGATGACAGCTTAGAAAGAAGAGGGCAATGGGGCTTCCTCCCAGAGGCGGTGCGGCACAGAGGAGCGCTCGCATCACAAGGTGACCCCCGCTCCCCGTCGCCACCGCCACCGTCACCGTCGACACCGCGTTCCGGCCGCTCCGCGCCCGCCCAGTCGCCTGGCCTCTTTCTGCCTCCCGCAGCCAAGATCTGTCCGACCGCTGAGGACCCAGGGAGCCGGGGACTAGGCGCTCACTTGGGGCTTTCCCCCTCCCCGCTCCGAGAGCCCGGGATGGAGAGCCGAAAAGACATGGTTATGTTTCTGGATGGAGGTCAGCTTGGCAGTCTCGTTGGCAAGAGGGTCTCCAATTTGTCCGAAGCCGTGGGCAGCCCCCTGCCAGAGCCTCCCGAGAAGATGGTGCCCCGTGGTTGCCTGAGCCCGCGGGCCGGTCCTCCGGCCGCCCGGGAGCGCGGCGGGGGAGGCCTGGAGGAGGAGCCGGTCGACGGACTAGCAGGCAGCGCTGCGGGGCCGGGCGCCGAGTCGCGGGCAGCCGGGGCCGCGGTGCTCGGCCCTGGACCTCCGGCCGCCTCTGCTGACAGCCTCTCTGGCCAGGGGCAACCCAGCAGTTCAGACACCGAGTCGGATTTCTATGAAGAAATCGAGGTGAGCTGCACCCCGGACTGCGCCGCGGGGAACGCCGAGTACCAGCACAGCAAAGGTAGCCACCGCGCCCTCTCTCTCCCCTGGTCTCCCACCGCGCCCACCTTCCACTTCAGCTCTGGAGGACAGGAAGACCCTCCTTTCCCCCAGGGCGGAGTGGCTGAGGGGACCCACCTGAGCAACTCGCCCTCGCTATCTGCGCCCTAGCAGGGGACTCCTCTGCTCAGGCATTGGCGGGACCGAGGGTGACAGCTGTGTTTTGGGGGAAGGAGGGAGACGCAAGCCCTGGGCTTGAGGGGGATTCAGAGTGCACCCCAACCCCCAAAGCTTTGTGGGATTGCTTCAGCTGCGCGGGGAGGACACTGCTCTCCCGGCGTGGGCGACATCAAACGAGGGTCCAGGCAGTTTGTGGCTGGTGGGGTAGAAGGCGCTTTCAGGCGCGGAAGCCGAGAGTCCATAAAGGACCGTAAAATCACGACCGATTCGGGCCGCCTGGGTGCTGCGGCCCTCCGACCAGTTTGCACGTCGGTCAGAGGTCCAAATTACCTTGTCACTTCCCGGGCTCGGTGGCGCCAGGTCGGAAATGGTCCCAATGGTCTAATTACCTTGGGTCTCCGGTTGCATTTGAAAAGGCAGAGCCCCTGGCCCTCCCCCCATTCGCCTTTCCTTCCTAGCCCCACTTCTCCACCCAAAGGAAAAGGAGCTGCAGGGGGCAGGAGCCCCACCCTTCCTGGGTTTTGCTCAGATTGGGAGGGGTGTTGCACTGCTGTAACTGGAGACCCCTGCTCCTGACCAGGAGCTAGCGAGGAGGCGGGTGAATGACCAGGAAGGAGTCTCCTGAGAGGGTGGTTGCCTGAGCCCGCGGGCCGGTCCTCCGGCCGCCCGGGAGCGCGGCGGGGGAGGCCTGGAGGAGGAGCCGGTCGACGGACTAGCAGGCAGCGCTGCGGGGCCGGGCGCCGAGTCGCGGGCAGCCGGGGCCGCGGTGCTCGGCCCTGGACCTCCGGCCGCCTCTGCTGACAGCCTCTCTGGCCAGGGGCAACCCAGCAGTTCAGACACCGAGTCGGATTTCTATGAAGAAATCGAGGTGAGCTGCACCCCGGACTGCGCCGCGGGGAACGCCGAGTACCAGCACAGCAAAGGTAGCCACCGCGCCTCTCTCCCCTGGTCTCCCACCGCGCCCACCTTCCACTTCAGCTCTGGAGGACAGGAAGACCCTCCTTTCCCCCAGGGCGGAGTGGCTGAGGGGACCCACCTGAGCAACTCGCCCTCGCTATCTGCGCCCTAGCAGGGGACTCCTCTGCTCAGGCATTGGCGGGACCGAGGGTGACAGCTGTGTTTTGGGGGAAGGAGGGAGACGCAAGCCCTGGGCTTGAGGGGGATTCAGAGTGCACCCCAACCCCCAAAGCTTTGTGGGATTGCTTCAGCTGCGCGGGGAGGACACTGCTCTCCCGGCGTGGGCGACATCAAACGAGGGTCCAGGCAGTTTGTGGCTGGTGGGGTAGAAGGCGCTTTCAGGCGCGGAAGCCGAGAGTCCATAAAGGACCGTAAAATCACGACCGATTCGGGCCGCCTGGGTGCTGCGGCCCTCCGACCAGTTTGCACGTCGGTCAGAGGTCCAAATTACCTTGTCACTTCCCGGGCTCGGTGGCGCCAGGTCGGAAATGGTCCCAATGGTCTAATTACCTTGGGTCTCCGGTTGCATTTGAAAAGGCAGAGCCCCTGGCCCTCCCCCCATTCGCCTTTCCTTCCTAGCCCCACTTCTCCACCCAAAGGAAAAGGAGCTGCAGGGGGCAGGAGCCCCACCCTTCCCTGGGTTTTGCTCAGATTGGGAGGGGGGTGTTGCACTGCTGTAACTGGAGACCCCTGCTCCTGACCAGGAGCTAGCGAGGAGGCGGGGTGAATGACCAGGAAGGGAGTCTCCCTGAGAGGGGTGGAAAGCTAGGAGGAAGAGCCCACCGGCAGACCCTCCTCCACAAAGCCGTGGGGGTGGGTGAGAAGAGCCCGGGGTGGAAGAAAACCACCCCTTGGCCTTGGCAGCCAACACCTTGCTGAGAACCCACATCCACCCATGGCCATCTTCTCCACTCAACCCAGACAAACCATAGCACGCCCTCAGAGTAACCTGCAGTCCTTTCATATGTGGTCAGGTAACAAGATACTCATACACACACTCCTGGGCCATTCCCATGGCACATGCAAGCCTAGTGCACAATCACACACCTGCACCAGCAGTCTGGTACACAAAGCAAGGCAATTTAGTCGCTGCCCACCAACGCTCCAATGCACGAAGGCCCAGGTTCACAGCACTCCAGCACAAAGGTGCATCTCAACCCACTTGCCTGTCCAGTAGGCATATCCTTGCCCACTCTCGTCGGTAGTGAGCAGGGTGTTCAGAGGGACTGCATCTCTCCTGTGCCCCAAGGCATGTGGCCAGGATGACTGGGGCTTTTGTACCCAGCAGGCCTTACACAGAGGCCTCCCCAACAGCTGGCCTGGCTGGCCTCCCCAGCCAGGCCTAATGGCTGCTGTGTGCTCCTCTGGGTGGTGAGCCTCTGTCCTCCATGCCTGGGTCCTCCAAGTCCCTGCCACCCCAGCAGAGGCAGAGGCTAAGGCGACGGAGAGGGGACTGTCTCTTTCCGTCACTCCCTCCACACACAGCAGCGAGGGCCTGCAGCCCCACATGAACAGCGTCTGTGTGTCTGTTGCGTGTTCTGTGTGTGTGTGTGTGTGCTCTGGGCTCCTGCACAGGGCCTGGCTCTGAGGCACTGGCCAGCAGTCCCAACGGCAGCAGCGAGACCCCAAAAGCAATGGCAGCAGTGGCTCCCAGGGCAGCCTGGCCTGCAGCGCTAGTGACCAGATGCGACGGTACCGTACTGCCTTCACCCGGGAGCAGATTGCACGGCTGGAGAAGGAATTCTACAGGAGAACTATGTAGCCAGATTGCACGGCTGAGCCAGGGAGGGGGTGTTGCACTGCTGTAACTGGAGACCCCTGCTCCTGACCAGGAGCTAGCGAGGAGGCGGGGTGAATGACCAGGAAGGGAGTCTCCCTGAGAGGGGTGGAAAGCTAGGAGGAAGAGCCCACCGGCAGACCCTCCTCCACAAAGCCGTGGGGGTGGGTGAGAAGAGCCCGGGGTGGAAGAAAACCACCCCTTGGCCTTGGCAGCCAACACCTTGCTGAGAACCCACATCCACCCATGGCCATCTTCTCCACTCAACCCAGACAAACCATAGCACGCCCTCAGAGTAACCTGCAGTCCTTTCATATGTGGTCAGGTAACAAGATACTCATACACACACTCCTGGGCCATTCCCATGGCACATGCAAGCCTAGTGCACAATCACACACCTGCACCAGCAGTCTGGTACACAAAGCAAGGCAATTTAGTCGCTGCCCACCAACGCTCCAATGCACGAAGGCCCAGGTTCACAGCACTCCAGCACAAAGGTGCATCTCAACCCACTTGCCTGTCCAGTAGGCATATCCTTGCCCACTCTCGTCGGTAGTGAGCAGGGTGTTCAGAGGGACTGCATCTCTCCTGTGCCCCAAGGCATGTGGCCAGGATGACTGGGGCTTTTGTACCCAGCAGGCCTTACACAGAGGCCTCCCCAACAGCTGGCCTGGCTGGCCTCCCCAGCCAGGCCTAATGGCTGCTGTGTGCTCCTCTGGGTGGTGAGCCTCTGTCCTCCATGCCTGGGTCCTCCAAGTCCCTGCCACCCCAGCAGAGGCAGAGGCTAAGGCGACGGAGAGGGGACTGTCTCTTTCCGTCACTCCCTCCACACACAGCAGCGAGGGCCTGCAGCCCCACATGAACAGCGTCTGTGTGTCTGTTGCGTGTTCTGTGTGTGTGTGTGTGTGCTCTGGGCTCCCTGCACAGGGCCTGGCTCTGAGGCACTGGCCAGCAGTCCCAACGGCAGCAGCGAGACCCCCAAAAGCAATGGCAGCAGTGGCTCCCAGGGCAGCCTGGCCTGCAGCGCTAGTGACCAGATGCGACGGTACCGTACTGCCTTCACCCGGGAGCAGATTGCACGGCTGGAGAAGGAATTCTACAGGGAGAACTATGTATCCAGGCCTCGGAGATGTGAGCTGGCGGCTGCCCTAAACCTGCCGGAAACCACAATCAAGGTATGAGCCACGGGGAGAGGGGGTGCATCTGGTCCGGAGAAAGTCAATGCCAACTTCCCACTTCCTAAATCACGAGCTGGGGTCTCTTTACATGGCGGCTAGGCGGGGGTGTCTAGACCGGTGCAGGTGCTAGGTGTGCTGCTACCATGCGCTTGGCTGTCCTGGCCAAATAAACTGGGGACCAAGTGCCTGGGCGGGTGACAAGGAAGTGCCCCGAGGGAGAGCAGCAGGAAAGGGACATATTTAAGGGGGATCGCTGCCTGCTGCCTCAGACCGGCGGAGTCCTTAATGGCCCGAACGCGTCCTGGTGATGTGGGCTGAGGGGACGAGGGACAGAGCCTCTCCGGGAGGGATTCCAGCCCCAAGGGCTGGTGGTCGGACCTGCCCACGCCCACAGGGGCTCCTGCTCAGCTCTTCCCTGTGCTACCCGCACCGTCGTCCACAGTGGGGCGGGACTTCTGGGCTCTGTGCACCGGCCCCGGCGGCTGCCGAACCCGCTCCTCTCCTCCTCGCCAGGTGTGGTTCCAGAACAGGCGCATGAAGGACAAGCGGCAGCGGCTGGCCATGACGTGGCCGCACCCGGCCGACCCCGCCTTCTACACGTACATGATGAGCCACGCGGCGGCCGCGGGCGGCCTGCCCTACCCGTTCCCGTCGCACCTGCCCCTGCCCTACTATTCGCCGGTGGGCCTCGGCGCCGCGTCCGCCGCATCCGCCGCCGCCTCGCCTTTCAGCGGCCCGCTGCGCCCGCTTGACACCTTCCGTGTGCTCTCGCAGCCCTACCCGCGGCCCGAACTGCTGTGCGCCTTCCGCCACCCGCCGCTCTACCCGGGCCCGGCGCACGGACTGGGCACCGCGGCTGGCGGGCCCTGCTCCTGCCTCGCCTGCCACGGCGGCCCGGCCAACGGGTTGGCGCCCCGCGCCGCCGCCGCCGCCTCCTCGGACTTCACCTGTGCCTCCACCTCCCGATCAGACTCCTTCCTCACCTTCGCGCCCTCGGTGCTCAGCAAGGCCTCCTCCGTGGCGCTGGACCAAAGGGAGGAAGTGCCCCTCACCAGATAAGGGGCCGCCCGCGGGCAGCCGGCTCCAGGACGCCCGTGGGGACCCCCGGGACTCAGACAGCATCCCTCCCTGCCCCAGGGGCACCGAGGGGAAAGAAGAGGGCCGCCGAGGACCAGCGGGACTTGGCTTCGAGCATCAGGATGCCTGGGAAGCTGCCGTGACTGGCGCTTTGGGGGAGCAAGAGTGGGGTCGCAGAGGCGACCCTGCCTTCCTCTGGGGCTGCCCTTCTTTGCGGTTCTTCACCCGACCCACTGCCCTGACCCGGGTTGAAGCCGAGACTCCAAAGCTTAACAGACTTAGCAGCAACAGCTACCGGTATCTAGCCCTTTAGCCCACCTCCCCAGTGCTTCTCACCCGGACCCCTCCCCCTTGCCAAGGCCAAGCCCATGCAATGAAAAGGGAAATTGCTGTCTCTCTCAACAAAATGCTGTGTATGCAGAGCAGGTAGAGATTAATCTTTGCCAGCTTTTCCAAGGCATGGCAAGGGGCTTGTGGATGGCAATGCACCAGCCATCTAGGGGAGAGAGGGAGATGATTTACTACCGTGGAGAATCCTGGCCCTCCCAAAGAAGCTGGGGGCTCTCTGGCCCTCCTGGAGCCTCCCTTACAGGATATTTTCTGATTCGGGCATCTACCAGCACCTGATGTCTTTCCTCTCTCCTGGCTTCTTGATATCTCTCAGTTTGTAACTTCATCTTCACCCTCACTTTTTTGTGTATCCTGGGCGGGGAAGCTGCAGATACCCCGGGGTCCCCTGGCAGCTTCCACCAAGCCTCTTCTCCCTGGGCCTGATTAGCAAGCGCTGTGTGTGAGGAGCGTTTTTGAATGTTGAATGTATAATAATGATTACCATGCTGCTGGCTGGCCATGGAGCCCAGAGCTGAGCTGTTAACAAGGCGCCCAGGGAAGAGCTTAGGGAGCAGGGACCTCATCTCCCTCCCTCCATATATGGTGGCAAATTAGAGGCTATTTCCAGCCTTTGCCTTCCATTCACCAGGAGCTTTCTGCCCCTTCCTTTTGCATTTGGCATTTTACACCCTTCCGTCTCTCAAGCTGCCGTGAGGCTTGACTTTCAGATTCAAGAATACTAGTGGGAGCCTTCTGTCACTTCTGGGGACCTTGTCTCTCCCCTCCACTGGGGCTTGTTTGGGAGTCACTCCCAAACTCTCACATCTGCAGTCGTTCTTGCAGCCAGTGTTTGAGGGATAGGAGAACTTGTACCCCGCAAAGGCAAGCCTCACCCCGACCGACTGGGAGGGAGTGGTTCTTCCTGTAGGGAATGCATTTGATTTGGTTTTCCTTTGAAGCCCAAAGAATTTGCTGTTACAATTTGTTGACCATATTGCAATAAAGCTGGATATGATTCTCACTTTAGCATTTTAGATTTTTTGGTAGCGGGCAGTACGTGAACTCCTTTTGAATGACTAGTTCCGCCATCATAGGCTTGGATAGGGAAAGCACACAGACATCTCCCAAGCCTCTGTTTGCCTTTGGCAATCTCCAAATGGACGTTGTAGGAAAGTGGAGAAGGAGGAACTGCCGTGGGGTGAACATTTCCTTATTTTGGTGCACACTAGGAGATTTGGCTCAACTGGCCCAGCATAGCGCCAGCCCCTTCAAGGGACTCACTCTGATGTTTCCTTCTCTACCTGCTCCCAACCCTTTGAGAAACAGAGACCCTGAACTCTGGTCTCTGTGGATCCCATCTCCACCCCAACCAAGGTAGAGACAAACAGTGTGGTAGGTGTGGAGCACTGCCGAGAGTTGGGTTATCTGGTCAAGCTGGGTCTGCATCTTACTGTGAGGGAAGAGGAGGGAAGAGAACTCTCCAGTTGGGATAGGAAGGTCTGAATCTTCTTCAAACTGGAAGTCATCTCCACGGATGGAATTCTGAGCTGGTCAGGGCAAAGGGACAAGGCTGAGTGGCACCTCGTCATCCTCTGACCCCATGGGAGAGCCACTGTGGCTGCCTCTGGGGTCCTGCTCAAGCAAGAGGGGGATGGGTATCCTCAGCAGGCTGGGAGCTCAGGACTGTATGGGTTCAAGGGTCCGCTGCCCGAGGATCCATGGGCAAGTGAGGTCTCCTTCATCAGCCTTCATTCCTCCTTGGACTTTAGAGCAAAGCCTCTTGAACAGTGCACTCCCCATGCTCCAAGCAAAGCCTGGTGCTGAGACTTCCAGCATTCTATCTGCCACTCACCCCACCCCCTAGCCCTGCGCAGCTCCCTCTGCAGTTGGGAAGCTGCTGGTGCCAAACCCGGGCAAATTTCTCAGTTACTTCACGTCGGGGCAAGATTGCTTGCGACAGGTAAATGGGCTGCGGGCTGCTGTAATGCCAGGCGTATTTTCAGTTAATAGGAGGGAAAATGAGGTGTCTGTAGCGATATTGGAAAGTACAAGATCGATGATCCGGCCTCGTGTCCAATCAGCAGCCTGGAGTGGTTCTTCCTGTAGGGAATGCATTTGATTTGGTTTTCCTTTGAAGCCCAAAGAATTTGCTGTTACAATTTGTTGACCATATTGCAATAAAGCTGGATATGATTCTCACTTTAGCATTTTAGATTTTTTGGTAGCGGGCAGTACGTGAACTCCTTTTGAATGACTAGTTCCGCCATCATAGGCTTGGATAGGGAAAGCACACAGACATCTCCCAAGCCTCTGTTTGCCTTTGGCAATCTCCAAATGGACGTTGTAGGAAAGTGGAGAAGGAGGAACTGCCGTGGGGTGAACATTTCCTTATTTTGGTGCACACTAGGAGATTTGGCTCAACTGGCCCAGCATAGCGCCAGCCCCTTCAAGGGACTCACTCTGATGTTTCCTTCTCTACCTGCTCCCAACCCTTTGAGAAACAGAGACCCTGAACTCTGGTCTCTGTGGATCCCATCTCCACCCCAACCAAGGTAGAGACAAACAGTGTGGTAGGTGTGGAGCACTGCCGAGAGTTGGGTTATCTGGTCAAGCTGGGTCTGCATCTTACTGTGAGGGAAGAGGAGGGAAGAGAACTCTCCAGTTGGGATAGGAAGGTCTGAATCTTCTTCAAACTGGAAGTCATCTCCACGGATGGAATTCTGAGCTGGTCAGGGCAAAGGGACAAGGCTGAGTGGCACCTCGTCATCCTCTGACCCCATGGGAGAGCCACTGTGGCTGCCTCTGGGGTCCTGCTCAAGCAAGAGGGGGATGGGTATCCTCAGCAGGCTGGGAGCTCAGGACTGTATGGGTTCAAGGGTCCGCTGCCCGAGGATCCATGGGCAAGTGAGGTCTCCTTCATCAGCCTTCATTCCTCCTTGGACTTTAGAGCAAAGCCTCTTGAACAGTGCACTCCCCATGCTCCAAGCAAAGCCTGGTGCTGAGACTTCCAGCATTCTATCTGCCACTCACCCCACCCCCTAGCCCTGCGCAGCTCCCTCTGCAGTTGGGAAGCTGCTGGTGCCAAACCCGGGCAAATTTCTCAGTTACTTCACGTCGGGGCAAGATTGCTTGCGACAGGTAAATGGGCTGCGGGCTGCTGTAATGCCAGGCGTATTTTCAGTTAATAGGGAGGGAAAATGAGGTGTCTGTAGCGATATTGGAAAGTACAAGATCGATGATCCGGCCTCGTGTCCAATCAGCAGCCTTTAATTGACTGTATTTTCTGGGTAATTGAGCCTCTCTTCCTCCAAATTGAAGTGAAAGATATAACAATACATCTTGCCAGGAGGAATTACTCATTACTTCATAATGAAATTTCCCTTTTGCCAAGGTTTGCGGTTTGGTGCTAGGCATGCACTGTTCACACTCCCTCGCAGACCCCCACCCCTAAAAATAGGCTCTTCCCACCTGCAGCAGTGCCAGTGTGTGACCTGATACTTTCATTTGGGTGGTGGTGAGGGGGGCTGGAGTGGAGATGATCTTGAAAGCCCTACCCCCTCCACAGCCTTAACTCTTCATCTGTAAAATGAGAAGGCCAGATCAAGTAATAGGGCTGACATGATATTGTTTTCATTTTTCAATTTTTCTGAGACTCTCTACTTAGTATCCTCCCATCTTGGTCCCATTTTGCAGGTGGGAAAACAGAGGCTCTGGTCTCACACAGCTATTAGTGACTCATGTAGCTAGGAGCTTCCCCTCTCATGCCCTAGGCCTCTTTGGGGCTCAGAGGCTACGGTCACCCCTGTGAAGTCTGACACCTCACAGCCACTCACACTTCTCCTGGGCTCCTCAATCTAGTCAGGACCCAGCAGGGCCTGGGAGCACAGACCTGCACTCAGCCATGGTCCTTCTGCCCTGGGAAGAACACCACCTCGCAGCCCAAGTGCACGCTCAGCGCGGGCCGTCGCCGTCTTGTTAGCGAGTGATTGATTGCCTTATTAAAGCGTGTTCTTGTAAGTGTGACCAAACTGATTGCATTGCATATGTTTGGGATAATGCTCATTTTAAACAACAGGATAAAGAGGATGAGCCGGCAGAGCCTCCGAAGACGAAATGATTCCAGCCGGCAGCTCCCTAACTCTGGCATTAAATTGCCTGGTTACATAGCAAATCACTTGGTTCCTCCACCCTTGTCCCCGTTTTTCCCTAGCCTACAGTTTGATTGCATCCCCTGCGTTTTCTGCCCCAAGAATGATTCCTCTCACCCCTTGTCCCGAGATTGCTTAGTTTTAATGCCAGGCGTATTTTCAGTTAATAGGGAGGGAAAATGAGGTGTCTGTAGCGATATTGGAAAGTACAAGATCGATGATCCGGCCTCGTGTCCAATCAGCAGCCTTTAATTGACTGTATTTTCTGGGTAATTGAGCCTCTTCCTCCAAATTGAAGTGAAAGATATAACAATACATCTTGCCAGGAGGAATTACTCATTACTTCATAATGAAATTTCCCTTTTGCCAAGGTTTGCGGTTTGGTGCTAGGCATGCACTGTTCACACTCCCTCGCAGACCCCCACCCCTAAAAATAGGCTCTTCCCACCTGCAGCAGTGCCAGTGTGTGACCTGATACTTTCATTTGGGTGGTGGTGAGGGGGGCTGGAGTGGAGATGATCTTGAAAGCCCTACCCCCTCCACAGCCTTAACTCTTCATCTGTAAAATGAGAAGGCCAGATCAAGTAATAGGGCTGACATGATATTGTTTTCATTTTTCAATTTTTCTGAGACTCTCTACTTAGTATCCTCCCATCTTGGTCCCATTTTGCAGGTGGGAAAACAGAGGCTCTGGTCTCACACAGCTATTAGTGACTCATGTAGCTAGGAGCTTCCCCTCTCATGCCCTAGGCCTCTTTGGGGCTCAGAGGCTACGGTCACCCCTGTGAAGTCTGACACCTCACAGCCACTCACACTTCTCCTGGGCTCCTCAATCTAGTCAGGACCCAGCAGGGCCTGGGAGCACAGACCTGCACTCAGCCATGGTCCTTCTGCCCTGGGAAGAACACCACCTCGCAGCCCAAGTGCACGCTCAGCGCGGGCCGTCGCCGTCTTGTTAGCGAGTGATTGATTGCCTTATTAAAGCGTGTTCTTGTAAGTGTGACCAAACTGATTGCATTGCATATGTTTGGGATAATGCTCATTTTAAACAACAGGATAAAGAGGATGAGCCCGGCAGAGCCTCCGAAGACGAAATGATTCCAGCCGGCAGCTCCCTAACTCTGGCATTAAATTGCCTGGTTACATAGCAAATCACTTGGTTCCTCCACCCTTGTCCCCATTTTTCCCCCCTAGCCTACAGTTTGATTGCATCCCCCTGCGTTTTCTGCCCCAAGAATGATTTCTCTAGTGACTAAATCAGTTCTGCTTTCCCAACCTGGAAGCCCTCCGCGCACATTCCAGACATCAAGTCCCTCTGCCCCCGTACCCGGCAGAGGGAGAGGGGGTTCAGAATGCACCCTCTCACCCCAGGCCTCTCAGGGGGATATGGCCCTAGCTGGTCATGGATAATGGGAGCTTATGTCCCCACTCCGGTCGTGTGTCTCCCCACCCCCAGTCTAGCATATTCCTGAAAGTTTAAACGATTCTTTTGTTCCCCAGACTTTTCCCTGCTCGGTTGCTTCCATTATTCCCCAGTCAAGGGAACACCTGCAGCCATATGCTGGCTGAAGGGCGTGGGTGTCGCTGGGTGAGGGGGACAGTTGTCTGGGGGTGATTGCCGGGTGGCATTCTCGTAGTGGGAAGGCCTTTTACTTCCTAGCAGCTTCTCCAAGCAAGCACTGTCACCAGGAGTGAGAGAGGGAGGACAGTCAGTGAGGGAGGGAGGAAAAGGAGGTTGGGCAAAAAAATTAAAATGAAATAAAAGGAGGGGGATTTTCTTCTAATTACTCTGCCCCCCTAATGAATCTCTGTGGCCAGGTTCCCTTCCTTGGCCTGTTCCCTAACAAAGAAATCCTCAGCTGGCCTCTATCTGCTCCGGTTAACTTGCACTGGAGCCAAACTGCTTGGCAGATTGAACTTCCTAAGGGACACCTTTCGGGTACGCTGGAATTCTGATTTGTTCAAGATGATGACGGTCATCAGGACAAGTCAGAAATGATGCCACCCTTTGGGGTGTCATTTGTCAGTGCAATCGCACGGATTCGTTTGCAAGACCCCGCTACAATGAGTCTGACTAAGTGACTTGATCCAAACGGAAATTTTCTTCCAATCACTCAGTTCTTCTCTGGCTCTGCGGGGGCAGGTACATCAGATTGCATTACGGCGAAACCAAGGCCCACCTCACCATAATGCTTTAAACAACAGGATAAAGAGGATGAGCCGGCAGAGCCTCCGAAGACGAAATGATTCCAGCCGGCAGCTCCCTAACTCTGGCATTAAATTGCCTGGTTACATAGCAAATCACTTGGTTCCTCCACCCTTGTCCCCATTTTTCCCCCCTAGCCTACAGTTTGATTGCATCCCCCTGCGTTTTCTGCCCCAAGAATGATTTCTCTAGTGACTAAATCAGTTCTGCTTTCCCAACCTGGAAGCCCTCCGCGCACATTCCAGACATCAAGTCCCTCTGCCCCCGTACCCGGCAGAGGGAGAGGGGGTTCAGAATGCACCCTCTCACCCCAGGCCTCTCAGGGGGATATGGCCCTAGCTGGTCATGGATAATGGGAGCTTATGTCCCCACTCCGGTCGTGTGTCTCCCCACCCCCAGTCTAGCATATTCCTGAAAGTTTAAACGATTCTTTTGTTCCCCAGACTTTTCCCTGCTCGGTTGCTTCCATTATTCCCCAGTCAAGGGAACACCTGCAGCCATATGCTGGCTGAAGGGCGTGGGTGTCGCTGGGTGAGGGGGACAGTTGTCTGGGGGTGATTGCCGGGTGGCATTCTCGTAGTGGGAAGGCCTTTTACTTCCTAGCAGCTTCTCCAAGCAAGCACTGTCACCAGGAGTGAGAGAGGGAGGACAGTCAGTGAGGGAGGGAGGAAAAGGAGGTTGGGCAAAAAAATTAAAATGAAATAAAAGGAGGGGGATTTTCTTCTAATTACTCTGCCCCCCTAATGAATCTCTGTGGCCAGGTTCCCTTCCTTGGCCTGTTCCCTAACAAAGAAATCCTCAGCTGGCCTCTATCTGCTCCGGTTAACTTGCACTGGAGCCAAACTGCTTGGCAGATTGAACTTCCTAAGGGACACCTTTCGGGTACGCTGGAATTCTGATTTGTTCAAGATGATGACGGTCATCAGGACAAGTCAGAAATGATGCCACCCTTTGGGGTGTCATTTGTCAGTGCAATCGCACGGATTCGTTTGCAAGACCCCGCTACAATGAGTCTGACTAAGTGACTTGATCCAAACGGAAATTTTCTTCCAATCACTCAGTTCTTCTCTGGCTCTGCGGGGGCAGGTACATCAGATTGCATTACGGCGAAACCAAGGCCCACCTCACCATTTGTGCCAGCTTGTGGACCCCTAAATGTTGACCCTGAGGGGGAAAAAAGCTGACCACAAAACACACGCTACTCTCTACAAAGCAAACAGAAACACAAAGTCGTCTCCAAAATCGCCTTCTCAGCAAATAAGTGTGTGATATTCCGAGCAGGAGCAGGAGAAAGATTGCCACTTAAAAATAACATGAAAGCATTAAGTAATTATTTAAAACAAGGCTGTTTAGAAAAATATTTGTATTTATTGCAGCTGCTCAATTGGCCTCGTTAAAGTCGGCAAGCATTTAAATTGTGTTACAATCTCATTTAAATCCCTCTCCGTTCCAGCAGGCTGAAGAGCTTGAATAGACCAATCACTTCATAATGATGATGAATGAGAAATTAATTCAGATACAAGCAAGACAATTTAGGCCTTCATCTGTTTAAATAGCCTTCCAATATTATTCGCGATCGCGGGTCACAGATTGAATCAATTGTCCAATCTTGTGAAAGTCATATCCTTGCATCTTCATCGAGATTATTTATAGCGCAGTGAGGGCTGCTGAAAGGTATACGCTGTTAACAGGGACAATTACTTAAAGGGAAGCGTTTATAAAATGGAAAACAAATGCCCGGGTTAGTAACAAACGGGATCAAAAGCAGCCTTTCCAATCTGGCTCCTCCAGGGGAGCGAGCGGGAGCGGCCCCCGCAGGATGAGGGTCGCCGGGAGCTCTGGCCTCGCGGCCGCCCAGGTGAGGCCGGGCTTCCGGGCGCGCCAGCTGGCGCTCTGACTGCCGCGGCGACCCGGGCCGGCCTCGCCCGGTCCCGCTTCAGGTCGGGGGGGAAGCCGCGGCGAGGCCCCGCGCGCCCAGGCCTGGGCGGTGGCTGCTGTGGCCCGGCCCCGGCGTCTGGAGGCGCCGCGCCCGCGGTTACCGGCCCCGGGAGGGGCCCTCGGTGCCCGGCTTCTGGCCACGCCCGGGGTTCACCCACCACCAGGTCTGACATGCTTTGGGCTCGGGCCGTTGAGGTTGGAGGCCTCGCAGGGTGCACGCAGGGTGCACGGGGCTGGAGGTCGGGCTTCTGGACTCCTTCTACCCTTGACCTCGCGTCCCGTTTCCACGGGGCTGCTCATCCCAAAGGGCGCCTGGGGCCTCACCACCTCCTGCAGGGACAGGGCCGCTTGCCGGTCTGTTACTCCGGGTGCCCTCGGACCTGCGAGTGGCATCCAGCTCCGCAGAGATGCGTCAGTTCCTTCCTTCTGCCGAAGCGCGGCTCCCCGCCTCCTAAAATACGACCCCCTCCCTCCATGGATGCTGTTCCCCGCATTGTCGAGGGCAGCCCAGGAGGCCGTTACGACTTCGAGGCGACCTGTGCCTCCCAAGGTGTCCGCTTTCCCTTCTCCGCCAGGTTAGGCAGAGAACCTGAACAGTGTGCGCGGAGGTGGGGTGGACTTATTTCTACCCTGGAATCGGTCCAGGCGCACTTAGTGCGGCGTCTAAATGGGCTGTGTTCGCGCGTCCAGGGTATGAGGCTTTCCAGACGGCGCTCTTTGGGGATAAATGTGAAGGTCGTAACAGACGAGCGGAAAAGTTATACGCCGAAGATGGACGTTGGTCCAATCTTGTGAAAGTCATATCCTTGCATCTTCATCGAGATTATTTATAGCGCAGTGAGGGCTGCTGAAAGGTATACGCTGTTAACAGGGACAATTACTTAAAGGGAAGCGTTTATAAAATGGAAAACAAATGCCCGGGTTAGTAACAAACGGGATCAAAAGCAGCCTTTCCAATCTGGCTCCTCCAGGGGAGCGAGCGGGAGCGGCCCCCGCAGGATGAGGGTCGCCGGGAGCTCTGGCCTCGCGGCCGCCCAGGTGAGGCCGGGCTTCCGGGCGCGCCAGCTGGCGCTCTGACTGCCGCGGCGACCCGGGCCGGCCTCGCCCGGTCCCGCTTCAGGTCGGGGGGGAAGCCGCGGCGAGGCCCCGCGCGCCCAGGCCTGGGCGGTGGCTGCTGTGGCCCGGCCCCGGCGTCTGGAGGCGCCGCGCCCGCGGTTACCGGCCCCGGAGGGGCCCTCGGTGCCCGGCTTCTGGCCACGCCCGGGGTTCACCCACCACCAGGTCTGACATGCTTTGGGCTCGGGCCGTTGAGGTTGGAGGCCTCGCAGGGTGCACGCAGGGTGCACGGGGCTGGAGGTCGGGCTTCTGGACTCCTTCTACCCTTGACCTCGCGTCCCGTTTCCACGGGGCTGCTCATCCCAAAGGGCGCCTGGGGCCTCACCACCTCCTGCAGGGACAGGGCCGCTTGCCGGTCTGTTACTCCGGGTGCCCTCGGACCTGCGAGTGGCATCCAGCTCCGCAGAGATGCGTCAGTTCCTTCCTTCTGCCGAAGCGCGGCTCCCCGCCTCCTAAAATACGACCCCCTCCCTCCATGGATGCTGTTCCCCGCATTGTCGAGGGCAGCCCAGGAGGCCGTTACGACTTCGAGGCGACCTGTGCCTCCCCAAGGTGTCCGCTTTCCCCTTCTCCGCCAGGTTAGGCAGAGAACCTGAACAGTGTGCGCGGAGGTGGGGTGGACTTATTTCTACCCTGGAATCGGTCCAGGCGCACTTAGTGCGGCGTCTAAATGGGCTGTGTTCGCGCGTCCAGGGTAGATCGAGGCTTTCCAGACGGCGCTCTTTGGGGATAAATGTGAAGTGGACTCGTAACAGACGAGCGGAAAAGATCGTTTGATATGCGGGCCCTGGAGTAGGAGGGGAAAGCGAGGGGCTTCCAGCGAACCCAGAGTGGAGGCCACGCCGTACCGCCTCCGCGCCACTCCAGTCTGCATCGAGGTGCTTTTTTATTTTATTTTTATTTTTTTTTTTTTCCTCTGTATTTCTATGTTTTGAAACAAAAGCCCAACTAATGGATTCCTGGCGCTAGGAGGACCCACACCCGGGAGCGACTTTGATGTATTGCTGTCCAATTAGTGCCTTTAATTGGTATCCTCAGGGACAGGCCGGCCGGGAGCTGGGACACAGCCTCCTCTCGCCTCTCCCGCACACTGGAAAGGTAAAATTTATAGTGCACTGTAGCAATCCCCTGGGAGAGCCAGAGAGGAAGGGAGGCTGGGAAAGAAGGGAGAGATACAGCTCCATCTTGCAGTTTCCAGACCCTCCAGTCGCAGGGGTCGTGCATAAGGGTCCAGATCACCCGGCTTCTACAGTTTCCTGACTCCCTCTCGAGGCCTGGGAGGAGCGCTCTGAGTCGCTGAGGATTATGAATTTGTTCGCAGAAAGGCCAAGGGAGCACCCGTTATCTGTAGAAACGCACTCCGTGTTGTCTCTCATCTCGTTAATAATGGCTGTTTGTTAACAAGGATGCGAAGGTTAAATAATCTGGGTGGAAGATTAAACACGCCTCATCAAGGCGCTGGGAGCGGAGTCTCAGAGACCCGCGCCTGGAGCCTTCCGGCTGGCTGGAACCTGGAGACAGGTGGGCATGGACTGCCTGCAAGGAGACCGGGGGTAGAGGAGGGGGCGGGGTCTGGGGCTCCTCTCCAGGGTGTTTCCCCCATAAAGTCAGTACAGACCCAATCCCTAGTAGTGCTGAATGGAAAATACCACCTAGGAGCCCACTCCAGTGAAATGTGGATGTCAAACCCTGCCAGAAGAATATGCTGGACATCAGAATTGAAGACCTGGGTATGAACCTAGGACCCCACTTTGAGGAATTTGGGCTCTCTGCTGCCTTCTAAGCCTTACAACTCATGCTTCTGGGAAGTAAAGAGTAGTGAAATGTGGACTGTCCAGGGGGGAAAAAACTCGTAACAGGGGGTCGGAAGGGCCCTGGAGTAGGAGGGAAAGCGAGGGGCTTCCAGCGAACCCAGAGTGGAGGCCACGCCGTACCGCCTCCGCGCCACTCCAGTCTGCATCGAGGTGCTTTTTTATTTTATTTTTATTTTTTTTTTTTTCCTCTGTATTTCTATGTTTTGAAACAAAAGCCCAACTAATGGATTCCTGGCGCTAGGAGGACCCACACCCGGGAGCGACTTTGATGTATTGCTGTCCAATTAGTGCCTTTAATTGGTATCCTCAGGGACAGGCCGGCCGGGAGCTGGGACACAGCCTCCTCTCGCCTCTCCCGCACACTGGAAAGGTAAAATTTATAGTGCACTGTAGCAATCCCCTGGGAGAGCCAGAGAGGAAGGGAGGCTGGGAAAGAAGGGAAAATACAGCTCCATCTTGCAGTTTCCAGACCCTCCAGTCGCAGGGGTCGTGCATAAGGGTCCAGATCACCCGGCTTCTACAGTTTCCTGACTCCCTCTCGAGGCCTGGGAGGAGCGCTCTGAGTCGCTGAGGATTATGAATTTGTTCGCAGAAAGGCCAAGGGAGCACCCGTTATCTGTAGAAACGCACTCCGTGTTGTCTCTCATCTCGTTAATAATGGCTGTTTGTTAACAAGGATGCGAAGGTTAAATAATCTGGGTGGAAGATTAAACACGCCTCATCAAGGCGCTGGGAGCGGAGTCTCAGAGACCCGCGCCTGGAGCCTTCCGGCTGGCTGGAACCTGGAGACAGGTGGGCATGGACTGCCTGCAAGGAGACCGGGGGTAGAGGAGGGGGCGGGGTCTGGGGCTCCTCTCCAGGGTGTTTCCCCCATAAAGTCAGTACAGACCCAATCCCTAGTAGTGCTGAATGGAAAATACCACCTAGGAGCCCACTCCAGTGAAATGTGGATGTCAAACCCTGCCAGAAGAATATGCTGGACATCAGAATTGAAGACCTGGGTATGAACCTAGGACCCCACTTTGAGGAATTTGGGCTCTCTGCTGCCTTCTAAGCCTTACAAACTCATGCTTCTGGGAAGTAAAGAGTATGTGTGCCCACATCATCCACAGTGAATTGCACTGGATTGGAAAGCAGAAGATGAACCTTCTAGCTTTCACTCTGCCCTTAAATAGTTGTGTAATCTGTATTACATTATTTCCCTAGCTTCATTTTTCCTATTTAATAAGAGTAACAGAAGATAGGGCTTAATATAGATGCTGTATAATAATTTTCTTTTTTCCCTCCAGTTCTCACCAGAGTTAGGGAGCTGAGCCCCTTCTCAGATACTCTGCCTTGAAAGGTTCAGTCAAGGAAGATTTTATTCAGCAAATATTTGACAGCCGACTCTATGCCAGTTACTGTGAAGTGTGCTTTTTTTCTTTTTTAACTGTGACAGCATAATATCAAATTTTACATCCTCATGTTTATCATTCTCAAATACGATCTTTTTTTTTGTGTGTGTGAAGGAGAACAAGAGAAAGAAAGGGAGAGAGCTGAATAGAATGCGTGTGGCACTGTGGATGGTGACTGCAGCTATGAAATTAAAAGACACTTGCTCCTAGAAGGAAAGCTCTGACAAACCTAGAAAGCATATTAAAAAGAAGAGATACCATTTTGCTGACAAAGGTTCAAGCTATGGTTTTTCCAGTAGTCATGTATGGATGTGAGAGTTGGACCATAAAGAAGGCTGAGCCCTGAAGAATTGATACTTTCAAACTGTGGTTCTGGGGAGAAGACTCTTGAGAGTCCATTGGACAGCAAAGATTTCCAACCAGTCAATCCTTAAGAAATCAACCCTGAATATGCATTGGAAGGACTGATACTGACACTGAAGCTCCAATACTTTGGCCATCTGATGCAAAGCACCGACTCAATGGAAAAGACTGATGCTGGGAAAGATTGAGGGCAAGAGGAGAAAGAGGCGACAGAGGATGAGATGATTGGATGGCATCACTGACTCAACAGACATGAGTTTGAGCAAGCTCTAGGAGATACTGAAGGCCAGGGAAGCCTGCTGTGCTGCAGTCCATGTGCAGTCAGACATGACTGAGTGACTGAACAACAACATAGGGCAGAGAGACTGGAGAATGCAGGGAAAAGAAGTCAGAACTAGAGCTTTTGGAGATGGCAGAGGAGTCAGTGAGGATGAATACTGCAGAAGCAGTTCCTTGATGGAGAGTACTTTCAAGGGAGCAGAGAGACGGTCCTGTTCTGGAGGCCCTGAGATCTGACAGCCAACAAAGGTAACCAGTTGTTTCAGAAGTTAAAGTTCCTCTGTTAATAAATTCCCCCCAAATATCATGCTCTGAATCCACCAAACAGAGAACTCAGCTGCTAGATGGTGACTTGTTAAGCTTCTGGCTGATGGGTATCTGTGCTCAAGAAGGTAGTGGGCAAGGGTTAGGTTGAGTTTTTCTTCAGATCAGCAGTAACCATTGCTCCTACATTTCTCTGCCTTCACTTGTAAAGTCCAGTGATCAGATTTGCGGTGCTGGGCCAACATGCTGAATAGTTCACATTTACTGAGTAGCTGGTCTCATGCATTTATTATTCTATGCTTTCTATGCGTTATTTAATTCCTACAACAATCCCTTGAGTACTATTATATTCCCATTCTACAGATGAGGAAACTGAGGCACAGAGAGCTAGCAATTTGCTTGTGTCACACAGCTAGTAGATCAGTCTGATTCTGGAGTTTGCACTGCTGATCACATCATTAAAGCTGTCTTTGTGGTGTAGTATGGTGTCTGAGGGCAGACTGAGAACATTTTGCCACAAGTTACTAACATCAGATGTGGGATGTAGATAAGGGCAACTAGTGTAGGAGGCAGGACTTGTGTCTGTTTGCAAAGATCATAACTCTATTCTGCCTTCCAAAATTACCATCTCTGATTTCTTTGGTGGATACGCAGTAAGCAGTGTAGTCCAATGAATATAGCAATAAATATTCATTGCGCACCTACTCTATGGCCACACCAGACTTACGTTTATATAATATTTTCTCTCCTCCAATTTGGTTCTGATGTGGCTTTGATTATGTTTGTAATCTATTACAACCGCCCAACTTCCCTTTTTCATAAAGTTATAGCTTCAGCAGGAGCCGTGAAAATGATATGGCAAAAGAAGTCAGAACTGAGACGAACAAAAATAGGGCAGAGAGACTGGAGAATGCAGGAAAAGAAGTCAGAACTAGAGCTTTTGGAGATGGCAGAGGAGTCAGTGAGGATGAATACTGCAGAAGCAGTTCCTTGATGGAGAGTACTTTCAAGGGAGCAGAGAGACGGTCCTGTTCTGGAGGCCCTGAGATCTGACAGCCAACAAAGGTAACCAGTTGTTTCAGAAGTTAAAGTTCCTCTGTTAATAAATTCCCCCCAAATATCATGCTCTGAATCCACCAAACAGAGAACTCAGCTGCTAGATGGTGACTTGTTAAGCTTCTGGCTGATGGGTATCTGTGCTCAAGAAGGTAGTGGGCAAGGGTTAGGTTGAGTTTTTCTTCAGATCAGCAGTAACCATTGCTCCTACATTTCTCTGCCTTCACTTGTAAAGTCCAGTGATCAGATTTGCGGTGCTGGGCCAACATGCTGAATAGTTCACATTTACTGAGTAGCTGGTCTCATGCATTTATTATTCTATGCTTTCTATGCGTTATTTAATTCCTACAACAATCCCTTGAGTACTATTATATTCCCATTCTACAGATGAGGAAACTGAGGCACAGAGAGCTAGCAATTTGCTTGTGTCACACAGCTAGTAGATCAGTCTGATTCTGGAGTTTGCACTGCTGATCACATCATTAAAGCTGTCTTTGTGGTGTAGTATGGTGTCTGAGGGCAGACTGAGAACATTTTGCCACAAGTTACTAACATCAGATGTGGGATGTAGATAAGGGCAACTAGTGTAGGAGGCAGGACTTGTGTCTGTTTGCAAAGATCATAACTCTATTCTGCCTTCCAAAATTACCATCTCTGATTTCTTTGGTGGATACGCAGTAAGCAGTGTAGTCCAATGAATATAGCAATAAATATTCATTGCGCACCTACTCTATGGCCACACCAGACTTACGTTTATATAATATTTTCTCTCCTCCAATTTGGTTCTGATGTGGCTTTGATTATGTTTGTAATCTATTACAACCGCCCAACTTCCCTTTTTCATAAAGTTATAGCTTCAGCAGGAGCCGTGAAAAATGATATGACATAAACGTAGTGCTGGAGTGTGGGAAAGCAGTATGTCAGATACTTGATTAGAAGTCTCAACCCTGCCTGACTTAGCTAGTAATATCGCCTTGGTGAAAAGCTGACTCAAAAATGGGTAATCAGGAAATTCAGTTGCAGCACCCAAAGGGGCAAGCTTTTGATACTGAGCTACTTAATTATGGAGGTGGAGCTCAGTAGCAAAAGGACAGAAGTTGAAGATGCATTATTACTCAGCAGCCAGAGGTAAAAGATAAAAGCTTTGGGACTGGCAAGAGAAATTGATGCAAAGTGGTTAGGACAAATAAGGCTCTCAGACAGGTTAGGCTGGTAATGGTCAGGTTAGGGCTATAATCCAAGAGGGGAAGACTGGAGGAAAACATGGCAGGACTTTTCAGATAGGAAAACACGACTGAGATTTAACAGCTCCTGTCCTTATTCTATAGTAAAATAACCCCTATTTTAGCGGGGTAAATGGCCACCCTGTAATAAAGGCTACATTTCCCAGTGAGCAAGATGTGGCCATGGGACCAAGTTCTGGCCAATGGGATCTAAGTACACCTGATGAATGTGACTTAACAAAAGTGTTTACTGTCTTTAAATATATATGATGCACTCAAGTTGTCTAATGAGTAACCCAAGTTTTAGCAGTTTGAGTATACTGTATAACTGGAGTCACCTTGAGATTTCAGAGCCAGAAATAACATCAAGATCATTTAGCCAAACTACTTTATAGATCTTTCAATTTTCTCTAGGCAAAGTGAGCCCTGTATGGCTACTGTGGTTTTAGAGCAGGCACGGGATGTTATATAGGATCTATGCCACCTCTATTCTTGTTTTATTTTGATGCCAACCCTGGAGTGACTGTACATTCATTTCGTAAGTCCTAGGGCCAATCCCAGATCCAAAACCCAAAGCTACTTTACTTAACAGCACTCAAGGAACTTCACTGGAAGCTGGCATTTCAACTGTACGTCTCCAGGTTTAGCAATTGAATGGAGGGAAACGCAGGGTTCTGAGAAATGCAGGGTAACAGGGCATACTATCTCCTAGACATTACCCTACTGGTCACTAGAAAGCGAAGGCGGAATCATAGGTGACACTCACAGACTCCAGAAGGTAAACTTCATGCTGCCGTTAGTGTGCCTAGGGAGGGTGAAATCTTTGGAGAGCTCCACTAACTTCTGTTATCTAGATGACCAGAACTGGTCGGGTGACTTTGGGACTCATGATTGTTTAAGATGATAGACAAGGTTTGGAGGTGGCTGTGACTCTGGAAGATATATATATGTAAAACAGTTTTGCGTCTCTAAAGAAAATTTCTAGAATTCCAGAAAAGTGATCTTAGCACTGCCTGAAAAAGGATCTGTTTCTGAACTACCATGATATTACTGCAGAAGAGCCAACAATTCTACTTTCTGCAGGGATAAAATAAGTTTTTTTTTTTTTTTTTCCCAGGAATTTATTTAATTCAACACTTTTATAGTACCTGTTGAAGTACCAGAAAGATCTTGGTCGGGATGTCTTCTCCTGGCTGCCATAGCCAGAAACTTACATTTGCCAGGATGTCTGGATCAGATCAAAGGAGATAGAAAAGAAAAGAAAAAGGAGAGTGGAGTACAACCAAAAGTCTTAGCAAACCATTCAAGTCATAAGTGGACTGGTGGAATCAGGAAACACCACTTGAGTTGGAGACTTACACTGGATTGGAACTCATGGAATAAAGTGCACAAGCGCTTAGTCACTTGAAGGTGACCTAGAGGACAGATGCTAATCAACCCCTAGAATATACTGATGACTCTACCCCAGATCTGATCATCTTTTAGTAGACAAGAATGACCATTTTAGCCTGGTGAGAAGTCTTACTCTTCTTTTATCTATCACAAGGTTTTTGTAAAACATGATGAAGGGTCCTCAACTGGTCTCATTGTATTTCTACGTCTGTGGAGGAATCAGGATCATGGGCATACAGGGGGAGCACCGCAGAAACTTAGATGGCTTAAAGTAACTGTTTGAGGGTGGACATTTAATGGAACTTTCTGTTTGTATAAGATTGCCTCTCTCTGGTCTGAGAGGAGGGAGTGAGAGGTTTACATGGGCTCTGAGAAGCAGCAGCGGAGTTCTTGGCTCTGTTTGTAGCATGTGTTGGTTTCCTGGATTATTTATGGGAAAGTCTGGTTCAGGCTTGCCTTCTTAAACCTGGCATTCTACCTTCCTACAGTGAACTGAAGTTCAAATCTACTTCTCTTGACCCTCGTATCCACATTATTACCCAGGAATGCTCTTCAAATCTGAATCTCTAGCTTATTAGGATGAGTTTCACAAAATGTTTAAAGGTGATTAGAAGCCATTCAAGAGGCAATTCCTGCTGAAGGACTGATATGGATTTAACTGGATGTTATTTTAATACCGTGCATGTATTTCCAGGCGTGTGGTATGGATTTGCCTAGTGATGGAATACTACTCTATATCATTGATGATTTTGAGATAGATTCCTACCTTCAATGATCAGCTGTGGACCCCTTACTTTCCCCCCTTATCTGTGAAGTCCCAGCGGCATATAGAGTTAGTTAGGCCATTTTTTTACAACGCAATTTTTAGGCACTGTCCCTAAGAAATTGCCTCAACTTACATAGTGTTTGAGTGCTTTATTGATGGACAATCTCATTGGTTAAAGGAAGTGGCCTCAGTTATTGGCTAATAAACATGGTTTAGAACAAGTTCTGTGCCTTATTCCTTCCTCCCTTCAAAGTCAATTATTCCAATTTCAGGACAAAGTAAAGTGTTCTTAGGAGAGGGAGTATGTGAAATAAGCTCATTTTTGGCTTGTGCTCTGCCTTTAATCCTAGTCTTTTGGCCATGTCTCATTTCTTGTCAAGTTGAGTCATGAAATACAAATTAACAGTGCAGGGACCTAACAGCGCTGTATGGATGGGTTTCGGATAATTGATTTACAAAATTTTATTTACCAGTTACTTGGTATAGTACAGTAAGTAAATTAGTTTATATGTTGATTTTATAAAAGGTGAGAAAGTCATTAGTTTGACTTATCTCAGAGGAAAATGTATGACTTAGAAGCTAAAATGAACTAGATGGCTTAAAGTAACTGTTTGAGGGTGGACATTTAATGGAACTTTCTGTTTGTATAAGATTGCCTCTCTCTGGTCTGAGAGGAGGGAGTGAGAGGTTTACATGGGCTCTGAGAAGCAGCAGCGGAGTTCTTGGCTCTGTTTGTAGCATGTGTTGGTTTCCTGGATTATTTATGGGAAAGTCTGGTTCAGGCTTGCCTTCTTAAACCTGGCATTCTACCTTCCTACAGTGAACTGAAGTTCAAATCTACTTCTCTTGACCCTCGTATCCACATTATTACCCAGGAATGCTCTTCAAATCTGAATCTCTAGCTTATTAGGATGAGTTTCACAAAATGTTTAAAGGTGATTAGAAGCCATTCAAGAGGCAATTCCTGCTGAAGGACTGATATGGATTTAACTGGATGTTATTTTAATACCGTGCATGTATTTCCAGGCGTGTGGTATGGATTTGCCTAGTGATGGAATACTACTCTATATCATTGATGATTTTGAGATAGATTCCTACCTTCAATGATCAGCTGTGGACCCCTTACTTTCCCCCCTTATCTGTGAAGTCCCAGCGGCATATAGAGTTAGTTAGGCCATTTTTTTACAACGCAATTTTTAGGCACTGTCCCTAAGAAATTGCCTCAACTTACATAGTGTTTGAGTGCTTTATTGATGGACAATCTCATTGGTTAAAGGAAGTGGCCTCAGTTATTGGCTAATAAACATGGTTTAGAACAAGTTCTGTGCCTTATTCCTTCCTCCCTTCAAAGTCAATTATTCCAATTTCAGGACAAAGTAAAGTGTTCTTAGGAGAGGGAGTATGTGAAATAAGCTCATTTTTGGCTTGTGCTCTGCCTTTAATCCTAGTCTTTTGGCCATGTCTCATTTCTTGTCAAGTTGAGTCATGAAATACAAATTAACAGTGCAGGGACCTAACAGCGCTGTATGGATGGGTTTCGGATAATTGATTTACAAAATTTTATTTACCAGTTACTTGGTATAGTACAGTAAGTAAATTAGTTTATATGTTGATTTTATAAAAGGTGAGAAAGTCATTAGTTTGACTTATCTCAGAGGAAAATGTATGACTTAGAAGCTAAAAATGAACTAGATTAAAAAGCATACTCATGTAAGAGTGTTAAATGATTTTCAGAGAGTGAAATCTTGGGAGTTCCCTGGAGGTCCAGTGGTAAGGACTCTACTTGACTTTCCTTGCCGAGGGCCCATGTTCAATCCATAGATAGGAGACTAAGATCCTACAAGCTGCATGGCACAGCCAAAAAAAAAGTGAAATCTTAAAAGGGCACCTTCTCATTTCAAAGATTTTATAAGAACTAGTTGTAAATAAATGAAGGATTGATATAAGTTGACTTAATTTTATGCCCTTGGTGGGAATATGAAAAAAGCTTTATTAAAAGAAATTGAGTATTTCTAACCACACTTTGTTAGTGATTTCTGTTATAATTTTGAAAACATGTCCTCACATAAATAATATTCATTTACTACATATGAAATTCAGACTTCTGGTATTCCTGTCAAGTAGTATTCTCTGTGCTTAATCTCCGTGCATTTACTTCACCTACTGTCTTTTTCTCTTTTTTTTGCCACTTCTATTGGTCTTTCATTTATTTATTTTCATCCATCTTTGTTCTTTGGCCTGTGTGAGCCTCCCATTGCAGTGGCCTCTCTCACTGCAGAGCACTGGCTCTGGGAGCATGTGCTCTAGAGCTCCAGCTCGGTAGTTGGACACATCAGTCCAGCTGCTGCTTGGCATGTGGGATCTTCCCAGGCCAGGGATCGAACCAGCGCCCCTTGCAAGGTGGTGTCCTTACCCACTGGACCACCAGAGAAGCCCCACCTACTGTCTTTTAAAGGTGCAAGTCGAACAATCAACCTGTATGGTTTTCAATTTCCATTGAAAACAACCTTGATCCCTGTTCGTTGTAATTTCATTTCTACCACACTGATCTTTGCTACTGCTTGAGAGTCATCTGAACACTTTAGCTGGGAGAGCAGTATAATCAGTTTCTAAAACAGCTCAAATGGAAGTAGATCCAGATTCACAAGGAGTGCTGTCACTCAGAAACAAAGGAGGCAACTTGATGTAGTGGAAAAAGTGTAGACTTTGAAACCAGGAAAGCCTGAGCTCAAGCTGCCTTTCGCCACTTAGTATCTGGGTGTGAAAATTAACCTCCTAAACCTCAGGGTCTTCTTTGAGGAAGGTACCTGCCTAGTTCCCTAGTAATATGGAATGTAAAACTGATAGCACTGTCACAAATTTCCTGCCTGCCCCCAAAGGCTGAGTGATTAGTAACACACACCCTCCCAACAATTCCATCACCTGAAGATAAGGAAGGAAGCTTTGAAGTGCAGACTGTGTTAGCAGGGGTAATCTTCCCTGGAGGTAAAATAGACCTGAAACCTTCCAAGAGTGAGAATTGCAAAACAATATCACAAAAAATATAAGTTTAAAATCCTGTTTAGACCATTTAAAATTTTCGCAATATCAAGGTGACGTGAGGAAAAGCAACTGCAGCAAAGACTTTAGAAGCTCTGGCTGGTCCTGCATGGTTCTGCATGGTTGTTTGGGGAAAAATAAGAAAAACTAAGCCACTGGCATAGGTCAGGGCCCGGGAAGCTCAGCACGCAAGTCAGGAGGCCACTTTCTGCATCTGGGAAGCCTTTCTGGCTTCCATTTTCTCAAGGATTCTGAGATAAATTTCAGAGGGTCAGGTTGGGAATTTGGGCCATGGGAACAGTTTCAGTCTCTGTTTCAGCCCTATCTCTGGTTTGGAAAGGCACCTCTCCTTTTTTCCCTGTCTCCGCACACAACTGGATAAGTATTTTTCAAACTCTGAAATATTTTTGACAGAAAAAAAAAAAAAAGACATTTTATATCATAACCCAGTACACACACATAACCCCCAAAATCAAAGCTTTGCTTAAACAATATTTATATTTACTCACGCACTCTAATGGTTTCTTTTCCATTCCATTTAATTCCATCGTATTCCAAAACATGCTGGTGGTAACCCACTAAACTTTTCGACTCATTCAAGGGCCTTGATCCACAGTTTGAAAAGCACCAGCCTTAGGTGACTTCTCAGTGTCACTAGCACATTAAGGAAGATTCGAACACTAGAGAATAGCCCTAGATTCACCCTCCCCACCCACACTGCCTCCCAGATCTTCTCCAGGCTGCAACTTGACCATTAAAACTGGCCTGAACTAGATTAGCCATTTGAGGGCCATTCGTACACTTTTTACAGTTTCGGGATCCCCAGAAGTTTCAGAAACTTCTCTATTCTTAGGGCACAGCTGATTTAGATCATAAAGTTATGGACATGAAGGCCAGAAAGGGTAAGTTAATGACCTTAAATCAAAAAAAGGAAAGAAAGCATTGATCATGTTCACATCAAAGTTAAATGCTGGTACTTAAGTTCCTGTCTTTATCATTTATAGCAAGTCCTAAAATTTACCGAAGTGGGCTAGCTCAGACCTCTTTTCCTAATACAACTCGTAGATGCCACTTAAAAATATCTTTGCAGTGAGATTTATTCACTCAGGTAGATTTTCCTGGTGCAAAGCAATGAAATTATTCCACATGCCTACTCTTCTTCTCTCAGAGACAGGATGGAATGTTCCCACACTATTTTAGAAGGCCCTGGTCCATGGAACAGTTTGTAAAAATTATCCCCATTTAGAACAAATAATGGTGACCTGAGCTTTTTCCACGTCGTCTGTAGATTATATTGTTGATGGGGTTTATTCTTTTGAAGATGTTTTCTTTAATGTCAATGGTGAAATAGAAGGCACAGGGATATGTGAGGGAACTTGGAGGAGAAGGAGAGAGAGGAGGAGGGAGGGGGAGGCGGAGGAGAAGGAAAGGGAGGAGTTCCCATAGATTTCCTCATTGAACCCTAACAATGGCCCTAAGAAGTAAGTGTTATTGGCTCCACTTTACACGTAGTGAAATCAAGGTGGTGAGAGTTTGGGAATTCCCATTTAATGGCTGACAAATCCATTACTGAATCCTATAAAAGTCTCCAACAAATCCCTTACTGATCACCCCAGTTTTGGACTGTAGACTTCCTACCAAGAAGTCCTTTCCTTTCCCTTTACCTCAGCCTTCTCCTCACTTGCAAGGTGTAATCCTAGAAAGAATGCTGCCAATTTAAAATGAGATGTGGGTGAAGTCTCACCTCTTCCAAGCACTTAGAATAAGACCCTAGATTCACCCTCCCACCCACACTGCCTCCCAGATCTTCTCCAGGCTGCAACTTGACCATTAAAACTGGCCTGAACTAGATTAGCCATTTGAGGGCCATTCGTACACTTTTTACAGTTTCGGGATCCCCAGAAGTTTCAGAAACTTCTCTATTCTTAGGGCACAGCTGATTTAGATCATAAAGTTATGGACATGAAGGCCAGAAAGGGTAAGTTAATGACCTTAAATCAAAAAAAGGAAAGAAAGCATTGATCATGTTCACATCAAAGTTAAATGCTGGTACTTAAGTTCCTGTCTTTATCATTTATAGCAAGTCCTAAAATTTACCGAAGTGGGCTAGCTCAGACCTCTTTTCCTAATACAACTCGTAGATGCCACTTAAAAATATCTTTGCAGTGAGATTTATTCACTCAGGTAGATTTTCCTGGTGCAAAGCAATGAAATTATTCCACATGCCTACTCTTCTTCTCTCAGAGACAGGATGGAATGTTCCCACACTATTTTAGAAGGCCCTGGTCCATGGAACAGTTTGTAAAAATTATCCCCATTTAGAACAAATAATGGTGACCTGAGCTTTTTCCACGTCGTCTGTAGATTATATTGTTGATGGGGTTTATTCTTTTGAAGATGTTTTCTTTAATGTCAATGGTGAAATAGAAGGCACAGGGATATGTGAGGGAACTTGGAGGAGAAGGAGAGGGAGGAGGAGGGGAAGGGAAGGGGAAGGCGGAGGAGAAGGAAAGGGAGGAGTTCCCATAGATTTCCTCATTGAACCCTAACAATGGCCCTAAGAAGTAAGTGTTATTGGCTCCACTTTACACGTAGTGAAATCAAGGTGGTGAGAGTTTGGGAATTCCCATTTAATGGCTGACAAATCCATTACTGAATCCTATAAAAGTCTCCAACAAATCCCTTACTGATCACCCCAGTTTTGGACTGTAGACTTCCTACCAAGAAGTCCTTTCCTTTCCCTTTACCTCAGCCTTCTCCTCACTTGCAAGGTGTAATCCTAGAAAGAATGCTGCCAATTTAAAATGAGATGTGGGTGAAGTCTCACCTCTTCCACAGAAGAGCTGTATGGCTCTCATTTGCAAAATGGAGAAACTATAATGGCTCATTCTTTACTTCCCAAGTAAGCAGAAATGTTCCAGTACTCCTTCTGTCAGAAAGGTTAGAAACAAACCAATATGTCATTGACTAAACTGTGAAATTTGTATGATTTAAAGAGCAAACTACAAGAACACAAGACTGCTGTTTTGAACTGCTTCCTCAGACCTTCATTATCAAAGTCAGTTTCCATCAGCAAGCACACTTAGTAGAGAAGTCTGAGCATTAGCCCCTATTCTATAGATATCTGGAACTAGAGTAGTGATCAGTGTGATAGGTGAAGTATAGTAATTAAGGGAAGTATTTTGTTGTAAATGCCTAGACAAACAAGGCCTACCTTCATTTCAGCTTTTGTTTCACCCCAGTGGCTGATTTACAGATTGACCTTTTATCAGAGCCAGTCCTCACCCTGACACTGACGTGGGGTGGGAGGAGGGTACATATTGTGGGTAAATGCATGTTCTGATTTGCTTTGCTCTCAAAGGCTGGCCCGATCTTCTCTTTGTCTTTCTGACTGGTTATGACTCACAGCCTAGCTGAACCCCGGTCCCCTTGAGATCCCAGGTGGGGTGGGGTGGAATCCTGTGCTCTTTCTCTGTCCATACAGACTCCCCCAGTGTTGACCGGTTCAGCCCTGGGATTGGGAATGGGAAGATCAAGCTCCATAGCTGTGGTTACCAACTATGGATACCGATTTTCAAGGACCCTCCTTCCTCAAAAACCCAGATCCCACCTCTTGCAGAAATCATCCCTTACTCAGTAAAAATGAGTGTTGAGCTCTTCACTCATTTTTCTTTTTGGAAACTTCTCTTAAATTTCACCCTATGTGTATCAACAAACTCACCTATGTATTTCCAAGTAAGAATTCTTACCTTTGAATCCTGTTCAAATTTAGATTACAAATATCAGGAGAATCTGTTTGCTTTGTACAGTATAAATAATCATATAGACAGATTTTTAAAAATCATAAAAATTATTCATGCTCATCACTGAAAACAATGAAAATGGGCAAAATGGAAGTAAATATCCACTATTCATATTTTGATCTTTCCAGAGTTAAAAAAAACTCATGAATATTGATCTTTTAAAAATTTGTCTTTTGGCACATACATAATGGTATTTTAAGCAGAGGTTCATTATGGGTGGGCTTCAGGAAATGCCTGAACTGCCTGAAACTCCATATAAAATGATTTGTACCTATAGGCATATACATTTTTTTCTGGGGAGAGGACATCCTTTCCATCAGATAGCCAGAAGAACTCCAAACCTCTTTACAATTGCAGTAACTTTGCATTGTATTTTCCCCATTACTCTAGAAACACAGCATCTCTGGAGATGTGGGTGATATCAGTCTATTACCAAGACCATGCCAGGGTTTGGCGTTTTAATGTTTTTATCTGCATTGGATCTGGCTGTCTTGGTAAAGGGTTAGATCAAGATGTCTCTTATAACATGCAGGCAGTAGAAGGTTTTTCAATAACAAATAATAGCAAACATTTATAATATACTATTTGTAATGTAAAACAGAATTTTAATTTCCATGATTCTGTTAGATGTATGTAGTGGGAGGAGCCAGATAGGTCATGGTTCAAGGTGACAAAATATGGGGCATGCAGAAAATCAACAATTCCAGATCCCACAAGAGAGGGAGGTCTGACCTGTACTGGGATTAGAATTAGTCCTCACTGTCACTCTTTAAAGCTGATCTAACTTAAAGTTAAGTTTAGTACTAAACTAAAGTTTAGTAACTTAGCAGTTACTAAAATAGTAAACATTTACTGAGTGCTAACCATGTGCTAGATGCTGTCTTAATGGTTATATGCATAATTTCATTCAATCCTCTCTGTGACATATGAAATAAAAATAGTCGTTATCTCCATTTTACAGATGAGGATACTGAAGTTAGAGGTAGAGCCAGAATTGGAATTCTAATTGCTATATATTCTGTTGCCTCTATTGGAAGTAATTGTACAAACATGTAGAGTTTGTATATTATTTTACCTACTGCTCAGTTGTGTATATATTTTTCATCTATTCCTCCATGTAATCTTGCTGTTGTGAAATGAACCAATAGTTATTGACTGCTTTTGATGGGAGATAGATATAATTATCACTTCTCTTTGACAGACTGAGGCTTAGAAAAATCCCTGTCGTTTTCTACAATACCCAGTAGCAGAAAATGATAAACCTGGAATTGGTACCCAGGTCATGTGACTCTAACTCAGCAAGCTTGCTCCTGAATGTTAGGGATCACCCTGATCTGTATTTTAGAAGAGTGATTTCCAAATATTAATGTTTGGAAAAGATTTTGAATGGTCAGTTGATTTCTGTAGGTGGTGTCCAATGATAGCAAATAAAACTAGATGCTAGATTTGGCTGAGCATTATCTTCCCACTCATGAGAGCAAGAAACAAGTACATTAGTGGAAAGAAAGAAGTAAGCTTATTTACTTGCTCTGTATTCATACTGTCATAAAAATACCCCTAAAAACTAACTGGATGAAAGAATCTAATTTTCTAAATTTATCTCTATTTGGAGCATTGTGGTTATTATGCCATTACTCTTTCATTTCTGAGTTTTAAAACATTTTCCCCTAGTATTATCCACATTTATCTCTCATCACTGAAGATAAGTGACCCACTGGAGAGAGGCATGAGCAAGCTTTGTGGAATCTTGTGAAAGAGAAACATGACAAATATTTCATAATAGAAAGATATCAAGAAATGAAATTCTTGAACACGCAGAGGAAGTTGCTAGATTAACAGACATTCACCTTTTTAAAATAAAAATGTGCTTACAACAGACCCAGTGAGATTTTGTAATTATCCTGATTATTAAAAGCTTTGATTTACATCCATACAATTGATGCTGAAACTACTCAGCAATAGATTTTCAAGATGCTGTACTTTATACATAGCTCATTCAATTGATTTTCTCATTTCTAGATATTATGGTTTAAATGTTTCTTAAATACTACGCAGGATATTGAAGATTTCAGCAGACAGGGGTTTTATGCAGGATGGTATATGCGCCCCACAATTGGGCTTCCCAGTGGGGCCATACATTCTTTTTATATTAAATTTTTTTTTCCTACTGCTCAGTTGTGTATATATTTTTCATCTATTCCTCCATGTAATCTTGCTGTTGTGAAATGAACCAATAGTTATTGACTGCTTTTGATGGGAGATAGATATAATTATCACTTCTCTTTGACAGACTGAGGCTTAGAAAAATCCCTGTCGTTTTCTACAATACCCAGTAGCAGAAAATGATAAACCTGGAATTGGTACCCAGGTCATGTGACTCTAACTCAGCAAGCTTGCTCCTGAATGTTAGGGATCACCCTGATCTGTATTTTAGAAGAGTGATTTCCAAATATTAATGTTTGGAAAAGATTTTGAATGGTCAGTTGATTTCTGTAGGTGGTGTCCAATGATAGCAAATAAAACTAGATGCTAGATTTGGCTGAGCATTATCTTCCCACTCATGAGAGCAAGAAACAAGTACATTAGTGGAAAGAAAGAAGTAAGCTTATTTACTTGCTCTGTATTCATACTGTCATAAAAATACCCCTAAAAACTAACTGGATGAAAGAATCTAATTTTCTAAATTTATCTCTATTTGGAGCATTGTGGTTATTATGCCATTACTCTTTCATTTCTGAGTTTTAAAACATTTTCCCCTAGTATTATCCACATTTATCTCTCATCACTGAAGATAAGTGACCCACTGGAGAGAGGCATGAGCAAGCTTTGTGGAATCTTGTGAAAGAGAAACATGACAAATATTTCATAATAGAAAGATATCAAGAAATGAAATTCTTGAACACGCAGAGGAAGTTGCTAGATTAACAGACATTCACCTTTTTAAAATAAAAATGTGCTTACAACAGACCCAGTGAGATTTTGTAATTATCCTGATTATTAAAAGCTTTGATTTACATCCATACAATTGATGCTGAAACTACTCAGCAATAGATTTTCAAGATGCTGTACTTTATACATAGCTCATTCAATTGATTTTCTCATTTCTAGATATTATGGTTTAAATGTTTCTTAAATACTACGCAGGATATTGAAGATTTCAGCAGACAGGGGTTTTATGCAGGATGGTATATGCGCCCCACAATTGGGCTTCCCAGTGGGGCCATACATTTCTGAGAGAAACAATTAGCATTGAGTAATTCTTTACAGAAGGTACAGAAAGGTATCCCCAAATGTCAAGGCAAAGATGCTTGACAATTAAGTGCAAGTTATTTAACAAAAATGCTGTGTGGTAATACAATATTTTTGTAATCAGCATTTTGATGTTTCAGGCCATTTGATGTTTTTAAGGTACTAAGCACAGTTTTATATGTGTATATGATATACATATCATTTACTTTTAGAAAGTTAACTGATATTTTAAATTGTAATAATAATATATCTTCATGGAAAAAATGAAACTATGCGAAAGACAGAGGTATACAAGGGGAGAAACAGAAGTCCACCTCCCTACTTCTTTTAATCCTTTGTTCCATTACCCAGAGGTAAGCAATGTTAAAATTTCCTGCCAGCAGTGTTTACAGTCATATATACATATGTCCTTTTAAAATGCTATACATACGGGGAATTCCCTGGTGTTCCAGTGGCTAAGACTCTGTGCTCCCCATGCAGGGGGCCCAGGTTCGATCCTTGGTCAGGGAACTAGAGCCCACATGCTACAACTGAGACCCAATGCAGCCAAATAAATATAAATAAAATATTTTTTAAAAAACCTCTATACATATGCTTATAACACTGTTCCATAGTTTGCCTTCTTTAGTGAGCAAAGACTTAGATTACCTCTTTGTACAGCTATACATGCAGATCACTTTCATTCTTTTTGATGCTGCGTTACATACCATTTTAAGAATGTGGTTGTATTTATTAACTAAATTGATGGGCGTTTTGGCAGTTTCTAGTTTTTTTCTTTCCTATTGCAAACCTATGCATAAGAATGCTGTTTAAACTAAAAAAATAAGAAATGCTGTTTACATCATTATCTAGCCATACATGTGCAGGTATAGTGCTGGATGGTTGAATAACTTCCTAGAAATGGATTTTGTGGGTATAAGGACATGTATATTTTTAATAAACTAGTTTTATACATTTAAGGAAATCAGTGCTTAAGGTAAAAAAATTAATCAATACTGAAAGGAAAAAGCATAAATTCCCTTCTCAAGCTCTGACCTCCCCACCAATGATGCTTAACACTTTCTCAGCATACTCTTTTTTTTTTTTTAAATTGTTTTTGAGGGGGGAGGGTAGGGGTGGGGTGGGGAGGAGGGGACGGGCGGGCCACTTCTATTGGTCTTTCATTTGTCTATTTTCATCCATCTTTGTTCTTTGGCCCATGTGGGCCTCCCATCGCAGTGGCCTCTGTTGTCGCAGAGTGCCAGCTCTGGGCGCATGTGCTCCAGAGCTCCGGCTCGGTAATTGGACACATCGGCCCAGCTGCTCCGCAGCACGTGGGATCTTCCCAGGCCAGGGATCGAACCGGAGCCCCTTGTACTGCAAGGTGGTGTCCTTACCCACTGGACCACCAGGGAAGCCCTCTCAGCATACTCTTAACTTAAAAGTAATATATATTTAATGTAGGTGCCTTTAAACAAGTGGGACGATTCAACATGGGATACATTCCCTTTACATTTGCTAGGAGCTGTGAAATTGTTTATGACATCTGTTATATTCCCATCAAAAGTGTGTGAGGGTGCCTCTTCACCTCCACTGTCCTTGAGAGCAGCCTTGGACAGTATCACAGTTTTTATGTTTTGCCAATAGGATAGCTTAAAATGGCATTAAAAAACACATTTAAATTTGTATTTCTGAGTGAGGTGGAGCCACATCTGATGGACTTCCTGCCTGACTTCTGTCCTTTTGTGGCACTTGTAATTATCCACAAGTGTCTCTATTATTACTTGAAACAAGATGTCTACTCTGTCTCCTGGTAAGAGGCTATATTTCTTCCTGATTTCCTCCAGCCCCCAAACAAGGCCTTTAGATGAGACCCCTGTACATTCCCCTTTCTTTGTTTCCTTCCTCTCCCAGAAGAGACCTTTGAAATATTTTCTTCCCTCTCCCTCCTTCTTCTGTTCTTATTTCCTGGCTTAGGCTAGACATTCAGTCATTTTAGTTCTAGGCTATCATATCTTCAGATGAGATATGGGAGGTGGTACATTCTTTGAATTCTTCCATATGTGGAAATATTAATATCATCCATTCACCTCAACAGATGAACGATATCTTAATAAACTAGTTTTATACATTTAAGGAAATCAGTGCTTAAGGTAAAAATTAATCAATACTGAAAGGAAAAGCATAAATTCCTTCTCAAGCTCTGACCTCCCACCAATGATGCTTAACACTTTCTCAGCATACTTTTTTTTTTAAATTGTTTTTGAGGGGAGGTAGGGGTGGGGTGGGGAGGAGGGGACGGGCGGGCCACTTCTATTGGTCTTTCATTTGTCTATTTTCATCCATCTTTGTTCTTTGGCCCATGTGGGCCTCCCATCGCAGTGGCCTCTGTTGTCGCAGAGTGCCAGCTCTGGGCGCATGTGCTCCAGAGCTCCGGCTCGGTAATTGGACACATCGGCCCAGCTGCTCCGCAGCACGTGGGATCTTCCCAGGCCAGGGATCGAACCGGAGCCCCTTGTACTGCAAGGTGGTGTCCTTACCCACTGGACCACCAGGGAAGCCCTCTCAGCATACTCTTAACTTAAAAGTAATATATATTTAATGTAGGTGCCTTTAAACAAGTGGGACGATTCAACATGGGATACATTCCCTTTACATTTGCTAGGAGCTGTGAAATTGTTTATGACATCTGTTATATTCCCATCAAAAGTGTGTGAGGGTGCCTCTTCACCTCCACTGTCCTTGAGAGCAGCCTTGGACAGTATCACAGTTTTTATGTTTTGCCAATAGGATAGCTTAAAATGGCATTAAAAAACACATTTAAATTTGTATTTCTGAGTGAGGTGGAGCCACATCTGATGGACTTCCTGCCTGACTTCTGTCCTTTTGTGGCACTTGTAATTATCCACAAGTGTCTCTATTATTACTTGAAACAAGATGTCTACTCTGTCTCCTGGTAAGAGGCTATATTTCTTCCTGATTTCCTCCAGCCCCCAAACAAGGCCTTTAGATGAGACCCCTGTACATTCCCCTTTCTTTGTTTCCTTCCTCTCCCAGAAGAGACCTTTGAAATATTTTCTTCCCTCTCCCTCCTTCTTCTGTTCTTATTTCCTGGCTTAGGCTAGACATTCAGTCATTTTAGTTCTAGGCTATCATATCTTCAGATGAGATATGGGAGGTGGTACATTCTTTGAATTCTTCCATATGTGGAAATATTAATATCATCCATTCACCTCAACAGATGAACGATATCTTGACAGGCTATAGCATTCTTAGGGTGTAGCTTCTTTTCTCAAATACTTGTAATGTCAGTTCAGTTTCCTATCTTGGGGATAAGTCCAGGGTCAGTTGTTTTTTTTTTTTTTTTTTCTTTTTCCCTATCATACCTCTTTTTATTTATATTTAGTTTCACCCATCTTTTTATTCTTTGGCCTGTGTGGGCCTCCTACTGCCGTGGCCTCTCTCACTGCAGAGCATTGGCTCTGGGTGTATGCACTCTAGTGTGTTGGCTTGTAATTGGACACACGGGTTCAACTGCTCCATGGCACGTGGGATCTTCCCAGGCCAGGGATTGATCTGGTGCCCCTTGCACTGCAAGGTGGACTCTCTACCCACTGGACCACCAGCGAAGCCCCAGGGTCAGTCCTTTTTGTGAGTTACTTTTTCTGTCTAGAAGCTGTTAAACTTTTCTTTTTATACTTGGAATTCAGCAATTTTCCTAGGAGCATGTTCTCCTTCACTGAACTTTCTGGTAGCTTGGCATGCCCTTTTAAGCTGAGACTAACAAACAGTTCTCCATTTGTTTAACTGTTATCTCTCTCCTCTGTGTCTTCTTTTTCTCCTCTCTTTTAAACTCCTATTTTCAAGTTTAAAAAGTAGGATACTGTCGTGGTCCTTTTCTTCTAAACTTCTACCTCTTTGCATTTTGGTTCTGTTCCTTGATATTTCTACCTTTTGGCTTCTAATTCATACCTTTGCAGTGACCAGCCATCCTCTTCTTTAATTTGTCTACTGAATTTTTAAGTGGAAAAATCAGTTTCATCTCTAAAAAGTCATTTTGTGCCATAACAGAATCTCCTTAAGTCCTTAATAAATTTTTAGATAGAGTTAAGTAAGAGACTATCTAGGTAGACCCTTACATTTGCTGAGACTCAGTGAAGGTTCATAGGTCTTCTCACAGTCACAGTGCAGATAAAATCTTGGCCACTTAATCTCTGATCACTTTCTTTTCCTCTCTACTGGGCTATTCATAAGAAACATTTTTTTTGGAGAGGGAGGGCATGTTTTGCTGCTTAGTTCCCTGCCTGCATGCTAAGTCACTTCAATCGTGTCCAACTCTTTGTGGCCCTATAGACCATAGCCAGCCTGGCTCCTCTGTCATGGGATTCTCCAGGCAAGAATACTGGAGGGGGTCAAACTCATGTCTCTTAATTTTCCTATTTTGGCAGGCAGGTTCATTACCACCAGTGTCACCTGAGTTAGTTCCCTGACCAGGGATCAAACCCGTGCCCCCTGCATTAGAAGTGCAGATTATTAACCACCAGACCACCAGGGGAGTCCTCACAAGAAACAATTTTGATGCTATCCAAATGAATCCTATTTTGATGATCCAAAGGTAAGGCATCTATGAACTCACTTCAGTAGCACATATACAAAAGGTAAAGCATTTATTTCTGTTGTTATTTCTAAAAGCACATAGGATATTTTAAAATTCATGGACAGATAGTAGAGGTAGTCACATGGGTTTGTGCTGTGAGAATAACTCTGGAAATGATTGCCACCAGAAAGTTTCTGATTTCCTTCAGGTACTCTTTCCTAAATGTCACCAAGTTTTATTCCCAATATGATTCATAGCTGTGACTCAGAATTCTCTCTGTTCCCTCTGGCAATGACTTGAAGCATATCACATGGCAGTTGAATGAAAATAACAAAAGTTTATGAGACAATTATTCTTAAAGTCTCTTCACTCAAAGCTAGTTTGTGTGGTTTTCCTGTCAGCTTACTAATAATAATTGTGTATGAAAGTTATATAAGGCAGAGTAGAGGTAGGGTGTGGTAAGTATTATCAAATGATGTGGAGGGACTGGTTATTTCAATGGAGAAGAATGCACATGCTTGCTTTGGGTCTTTCTCCAGATATATGTCTGTCTCCTCAATTATTATTAAACTTTTTTTTAGTATCCTGAGTGCTCAAATTATTTTATTTTTATTATTTTATACCAAGGTAGGGAGGAAAGGTTTAAGATAATTTCCATGCTATTTAATAATTAGAAAGAAGCATTAAAAGGCACCATATAGTAGCTCTTGGAACCAGGAAGGAGAGCAAACCACTTACATTTGGGCCCTATAGACCATGGAGGCATGTTTTGCTGCTTAGTTCCCTGCCTGCATGCTAAGTCACTTCAATCGTGTCCAACTCTTTGTGGCCCTATAGACCATAGCCAGCCTGGCTCCTCTGTCATGGGATTCTCCAGGCAAGAATACTGGAGGGGGTCAAACTCATGTCTCTTAATTTTCCTATTTTGGCAGGCAGGTTCATTACCACCAGTGTCACCTGAGTTAGTTCCCTGACCAGGGATCAAACCCGTGCCCCCTGCATTAGAAGTGCAGATTATTAACCACCAGACCACCAGGGGAGTCCTCACAAGAAACAATTTTGATGCTATCCAAATGAATCCTATTTTGATGATCCAAAGGTAAGGCATCTATGAACTCACTTCAGTAGCACATATACAAAAGGTAAAGCATTTATTTCTGTTGTTATTTCTAAAAGCACATAGGATATTTTAAAATTCATGGACAGATAGTAGAGGTAGTCACATGGGTTTGTGCTGTGAGAATAACTCTGGAAATGATTGCCACCAGAAAGTTTCTGATTTCCTTCAGGTACTCTTTCCTAAATGTCACCAAGTTTTATTCCCAATATGATTCATAGCTGTGACTCAGAATTCTCTCTGTTCCCTCTGGCAATGACTTGAAGCATATCACATGGCAGTTGAATGAAAATAATAAAAGTTTATGAGACAATTATTCTTAAAGTCTCTTCACTCAAAGCTAGTTTGTGTGGTTTTCCTGTCAGCTTACTAATAATAATTGTGTATGAAAGTTATATAAGGCAGAGTAGAGGTAGGGTGTGGTAAGTATTATCAAATGATGTGGAGGGACTGGTTATTTCAATGGAGAAGAATGCACATGCTTGCTTTGGGTCTTTCTCCAGATATATGTCTGTCTCCTCAATTATTATTAAACTTTTTTTTAGTATCCTGAGTGCTCAAATTATTTTATTTTTATTATTTTATACCAAGGTAGGGAGGAAAGGTTTAAGATAATTTCCATGCTATTTAATAATTAGAAAAAGAAGCATTAAAAAGGCACCATATAGTAGCTCTTGGAACCAGGAAGGAGAGCAAACCACTTACATTTGGGCCATTATGTCCTGTCTTAGATTCTGAAGCTCTTTATACAAGAGGTATAACATATACTCCTTATATAACTTCCAAACTGAAGTTGCCACAGCCCCCTCCTACTCAAATTTACTGATGTTTTCAACTCTTTTTTCTCTTGGCTATTTTAATGATATCTGATAAGGAGAAATTCTTTCCTTCCCCTCCTGAAGCCAGCTTGTCCAGACTTTTTGATCTAGAAACAATAAAGTGCCTGTATTATTAACCCAGGAATAGGAAGCTAAATTGCTACCTGCAGCTGAGAGCATTTTTACTAACCCAGAGGCTCTTTTAAGATATAGGCGAGAGCTGGTGGCTTGGACTAGGGTGATAGTGCTGAGTACCAGCTTTATGCAGATTACTTCGTGTTCAGCTCTGCTCTCTTGTCTTCTTCCCTCTCTTTCTTACTCTTTCTCACACCCTCTTGACTGGCAGCTCCATCTGCAGCAATACCAAGGGCACCTTCCCACACATCCACCCAAGAGCTGACAGTGGATCCTAACAGTCACTGTGAACAAACCTAAAGTGATTCAGGCTCATACTCAAAGGTGTTTTTTTTTTTTCTTTTTGCCAAATGAGCCCATTCTCTTTGTACAATCTCATGGATTTGTTACTCTTTATTTATTTATTTTTTTTGTATTTCTCATAATGAATTTATTTTAAAGCATTATAAATACATTTATAAATGGACATATGATGTGTTTAATGCACATCTCTCATTGCAGAAAGTGGGAGCTACTTTTTTGTGGCGGTGCCCAGTTTTTTCAAAACATTGATTTCTCTCTTTTTTTAAACTTTTATTTTACTTTTAACTTTTACAGAGTTTTGTTGTTTACAGATATGTATGTTCCCAGATTAGTCATATGTATATTCCCCTTGTTACTCTTTAAACATATTCTTTGCTTCAACTTCAGGTTTGTATGTAGTTGAAATTAGATCATTATATATTGGGGCTTTTTAGTGGTAACAATCTTTGCAACTGGTTAGTTTTCAAAAATATCTATTTATTTGGCTGAACTGGGTCTTGGTTGTGACATGCAGAAGCAGGATCCAGTTCTTTGATCAGGGACTGAACGCAGGCCTCCTGAAATGGAGTCTTAACCACTGGACCACCAGGGAAGTCCCATAATTGGTTAATCTCTAGTAGTTCCATTTCTCTATGGTCTGTCTCTCCAACCAGATTTCAGACTTCCCAAGTGCATGAGTAAGCAATGTCTTTCTTTCTTTCTCTCTCTCTCTCTCTGTTTTCTTCCTTATTGATACACTCCATATTCACTTCTCTGCCTCCCTTCCTCACTGCCATCCCCAAGGTGCTCTCTCCCCTGCACTAACCAACCACTTAGTCACCAAATCAAAGATTTCTTTCAGTTCCTTTCCTACTTAATCTCCCCTTCACTTTTTCTCTCAGCTCTTTGAGGAGAGAAACCATGTCTTCCTCCTCATCATGTATCCACTCTCCAGCAGAGTACAGGTATATAATAAGGTTCAGTTTCAATATATTCTTCTTAATTTTTTCTTATTGTGAATTCATAGAACAATGCAGTTGGTTATTAACTGCTACTTGCCTAATAAGTGACCAAATAAAACAATGAGAATCTTGCATTAAATCTGTGTATATGGCTCCATATAATCCCCCATATCCTTTGATTTCACTCTTTCTTACGTTCACAAAGTCTAAGTACTAATAAACACTATTCTCTTGTTTTTTACCACAAAAATTGCAACATGTTCCCTATTATGGTACCGTATTTGATAACCTTTCTAAGTAGCATTACATTTTAAATGCCTTTAAAATGCCCCATTACATATTTGTCCAATAGTCCATGACAATTCAGATATGTAATTGCTGTTATGAATTACCTGTGACCATCATTAAATAATTAGAAAGACTTAAACATGTGTGATGCTAATTAGGAAAGTTATCAACGATGGGCAGTTAAGATAATAGGGAACATGATGGTTTTGTTTCAGAGCTGCAATAAAACATGGCTACAGGGATACGGACAATTCTTTTGTGAATTTAGTGCTCTCAGAAGCAAGGGGCCATTTTACAACGAAGAATTCAGTATGTAGTTGAAATTAGATCATTATATATTGGGGCTTTAGTGGTAACAATCTTTGCAACTGGTTAGTTTTCAAAATATCTATTTATTTGGCTGAACTGGGTCTTGGTTGTGACATGCAGAAGCAGGATCCAGTTCTTTGATCAGGGACTGAACGCAGGCCTCCTGAAATGGAGTCTTAACCACTGGACCACCAGGGAAGTCCCATAATTGGTTAATCTCTAGTAGTTCCATTTCTCTATGGTCTGTCTCTCCAACCAGATTTCAGACTTCCCAAGTGCATGAGTAAGCAATGTCTTTCTTTCTTTCTCTCTCTCTCTCTCTGTTTTCTTCCTTATTGATACACTCCATATTCACTTCTCTGCCTCCCTTCCTCACTGCCATCCCCAAGGTGCTCTCTCCCCTGCACTAACCAACCACTTAGTCACCAAATCAAAGATTTCTTTCAGTTCCTTTCCTACTTAATCTCCCCTTCACTTTTTCTCTCAGCTCTTTGAGGAGAGAAACCATGTCTTCCTCCTCATCATGTATCCACTCTCCAGCAGAGTACAGGTATATAATAAGGTTCAGTTTCAATATATTCTTCTTAATTTTTTCTTATTGTGAATTCATAGAACAATGCAGTTGGTTATTAACTGCTACTTGCCTAATAAGTGACCAAATAAAACAATGAGAATCTTGCATTAAATCTGTGTATATGGCTCCATATAATCCCCCATATCCTTTGATTTCACTCTTTCTTACGTTCACAAAGTCTAAGTACTAATAAACACTATTCTCTTGTTTTTTACCACAAAAATTGCAACATGTTCCCTATTATGGTACCGTATTTGATAACCTTTCTAAGTAGCATTACATTTTAAATGCCTTTAAAATGCCCCATTACATATTTGTCCAATAGTCCATGACAATTCAGATATGTAATTGCTGTTATGAATTACCTGTGACCATCATTAAATAATTAGAAAGACTTAAACATGTGTGATGCTAATTAGGAAAGTTATCAACGATGGGCAGTTAAGATAATAGGGAACATGATGGTTTTGTTTCAGAGCTGCAATAAAAACATGGCTACAGGGATACGGACAATTCTTTGGTGAATTTAGTGCTCTCAGAAGCAAGGAGCCATTTTACAACGAAGAATTCAGCACAGCAGAAAGTGACTTTGTGAATTATGCCTTTTTTTTTTTTTAGTCACTCTGTTAATAACTGTCTGTGGCTGCCAAAACATTTCTTCTGGAGTGTACCACAAGAGCACGAGAGCCCTGAGCGAAACAGCCAGAGAGGACCCTTTCCTGCCCCCTAAAAAGACTCCACCAAATCAATAGCTCAGTTTCTAGTCTTGCTATCATAGCCCTATAATCTATTAGGCTTCAGGTCAACATGTCCTATTAAGTGATGTTGTTTTTGTCCCTTATTGAAAATATTGATGAGCGCCTTGTTAAGAAATCGGCCAAAATTGCCCCCAATTCTCACAAAGGCTACTTGACTCTGACTATTATTTCAAGCAGTTCCTGGAATCTTGGAGAATTATTACCGCATAAAAGCTAGGTAGTTTCTCTTAAGGAACATGATATGATTTGGGAACGTTTCATTTTTTAAAGAACTAATATTTCACTATTCCTAAGTGGTAAGAAGTAGGTTTGGTGGCAGTGGTGAGGGAATAATCTAGTTGTTTAAATGTCATTTCAGAAACATATATGAAATAATATGCAAAATTTTCATGTGTATACATGCTAAGTCGTTTCAGTTGTGTCTGACTCTTTGTGACTCTAGGGACTGTGGTCGACCAGGCTACTCTGTCCATGAGAATTTCTAGGCAAGAATACCAGAGCAGGTTGCCAGACCCTCCTCCAGGGATCGAACTCTCATCTCCTAGGCCTCCTGCACTGGCAGGTGGAATTTTTGTTTGTTTGTTTACTACTAGTGCCACCTTCTTAAGAGGAGGACTAGCGCTATCATCAGATTCTGCCCACAAGCTTTTCGGGAAGCTGTGAAATAAACACACATTCCATGCCAGGTACCAAGAAACAGCACCATGTAAGAGACTTTTATGTTCTGTGTTTAGTATTAGCGAAGAAAAAAAAAAAAAAAAGGCTAAAATCAATGGTGAAGCAGACATTCCTTACAGAACTTTCTTTCATAATTGTATGGCAAAGAGCTATGGAGATGTCAGCCCCAGATCGTCACTGTCCATTAGAAGCCTGTTGGCTCCCTCATGCTTGCTGGAGTCTTGGGGAAATAAAGAGGGTGGGGTCTATGCCTCTGTTTACCACAGAACATTCCAGGGTCACACTACTGCCTTAGGAGTCATTGTTAATAACTGTCTGTGGCTGCCAAAACATTTCTTCTGGAGTGTACCACAAGAGCACGAGAGCCCTGAGCGAAACAGCCAGAGAGGACCCTTTCCTGCCCCCTAAAAAGACTCCACCAAATCAATAGCTCAGTTTCTAGTCTTGCTATCATAGCCCTATAATCTATTAGGCTTCAGGTCAACATGTCCTATTAAGTGATGTTGTTTTTGTCCCTTATTGAAAAAATTGATGAGCGCCTTGTTAAGAAATCGGCCAAAATTGCCCCCAATTCTCACAAAGGCTACTTGACTCTGACTATTATTTCAAGCAGTTCCTGGAATCTTGGAGAATTATTACCGCATAAAAGCTAGGTAGTTTCTCTTAAGGAACATGATATGATTTGGGAACGTTTCATTTTTTAAAGAACTAATATTTCACTATTCCTAAGTGGTAAGAAGTAGGTTTGGTGGCAGTGGTGAGGGAATAATCTAGTTGTTTAAATGTCATTTCAGAAACATATATGAAATAATATGCAAAATTTTCATGTGTATACATGCTAAGTCGTTTCAGTTGTGTCTGACTCTTTGTGACTCTAGGGACTGTGGTCGACCAGGCTACTCTGTCCATGAGAATTTCTAGGCAAGAATACCAGAGCAGGTTGCCAGACCCTCCTCCAGGGATCGAACTCTCATCTCCTAGGCCTCCTGCACTGGCAGGTGGAATTTTTGTTTGTTTGTTTACTACTAGTGCCACCTTCTTAAGAGGAGGACTAGCGCTATCATCAGATTCTGCCCACAAGCTTTTCGGGAAGCTGTGAAATAAACACACATTCCATGCCAGGTACCAAGAAACAGCACCATGTAAGAGACTTTTATGTTCTGTGTTTAGTATTAGCGAAGAAAAAAAAAAAAAAAAGGCTAAAATCAATGGTGAAGCAGACATTCCTTACAGAACTTTCTTTCATAATTGTATGGCAAAGAGCTATGGAGATGTCAGCCCCAGATCGTCACTGTCCATTAGAAGCCTGTTGGCTCCCTCATGCTTGCTGGAGTCTTGGGGAAATAAAGAGGGTGGGGTCTATGCCTCTGTTTACCACAGAACATTCCAGGGTCACACTACTGCCTTAGGAGTCAGGCAGTCATGATTTGTTTTATAAAGCTAACTTCTGGGTAGGTTTGAGGTACACCTTGCTGGAACAGGAAAGGCTGACATCTGAAATGATTGGGGAGCCAGAGTCATATCAGTAGTACATATAGACCCATGAAAAGTGAAAGTGTTACTCACTCAGTGATGTCCAGTTCTTTGCAACTCTGTGGACTGTAGCCTGCCAGGGTTCTCTGTCTGTGGAATTCTCCAGGCAAAAATACTGGAGTGGGTTGCCATGCCCTCCTCCAGGGGATCTCCCAGATGCAGGTATTGAACTCACGTGTCTTATGTCTTCTCAACTGGCAGGTAGGTGCTTTACCACTGGCACTACCTGGGAAAAGAACAGAGGAGCATGTGAAATGATACATGAGGTACAAACAACAGAACCCAGAATCTGAGAAATTGCAGAATTTAAAAAGAGTGGACCTTTAGAAAATTTCAAAAGAAGAAAACAATGGTATAATGAGCTGCCTATGTACTTATCACTCAGCTCCAGCAATTATCAATTATAGCCAATCTTGTTTCATCTTTACTCCACACTTTCCACCAGTCACTAATTATTTTGAAGGAAATCACAGTTGTCGTATCACTTCATAAATATTTCAACATGTCTTTAAAAGGTAAGGACACAAAAACAAAAACCTAAATCCACAATACGGTTATGTAATTAATACAATTACAAGTTAATACTAATATAGTAATTACTATTAATTTTCTAGTATTAAATTTATAGTAATTCATTAATACCACCAAATAGTTATCATTCACATTTCCTGGATTGTCTCATAAATTAGGAACAAATAATTTCTTTCGTTTCAAACAGAAACCAAATAAGATCTACATACTGAAATTGTTATTTAACCCGAAATTCCCCCAGTACTTGAAACTTATTTGGAAGAAATAATTGTATGGCAAAGAGCTATGGAGATGTCAGCCCCAGATCGTCACTGTCCATTAGAAGCCTGTTGGCTCCCTCATGCTTGCTGGAGTCTTGGGGAAATAAAGAGGGTGGGGTCTATGCCTCTGTTTACCACAGAACATTCCAGGGTCACACTACTGCCTTAGGAGTCAGGCAGTCATGATTTGTTTTATAAAGCTAACTTCTGGGTAGGTTTGAGGTACACCTTGCTGGAACAGGAAAGGCTGACATCTGAAATGATTGGGGAGCCAGAGTCATATCAGTAGTACATATAGACCCATGAAAAGTGAAAGTGTTACTCACTCAGTGATGTCCAGTTCTTTGCAACTCTGTGGACTGTAGCCTGCCAGGGTTCTCTGTCTGTGGAATTCTCCAGGCAAAAATACTGGAGTGGGTTGCCATGCCCTCCTCCGGGGGATCTCCCAGATGCAGGTATTGAACTCACGTGTCTTATGTCTTCTCAACTGGCAGGTAGGTGCTTTACCACTGGCACTACCTGGGAAAAGAACAGAGGAGCATGTGAAATGATACATGAGGTACAAACAACAGAACCCAGAATCTGAGAAATTGCAGAATTTAAAAAGAGTGGACCTTTAGAAAATTTCAAAAGAAGAAAACAATGGTATAATGAGCTGCCTATGTACTTATCACTCAGCTCCAGCAATTATCAATTATAGCCAATCTTGTTTCATCTTTACTCCACACTTTCCACCAGTCACTAATTATTTTGAAGGAAATCACAGTTGTCGTATCACTTCATAAATATTTCAACATGTCTTTAAAAGGTAAGGACACAAAAACAAAAACCTAAATCCACAATACGGTTATGTAATTAATACAATTACAAGTTAATACTAATATAGTAATTACTATTAATTTTCTAGTATTAAATTTATAGTAATTCATTAATACCACCAAATAGTTATCATTCACATTTCCTGGATTGTCTCATAAATTAGGAACAAATAATTTCTTTCGTTTCAAACAGAAACCAAATAAGATCTACATACTGAAATTGTTATTTAAGTCTCTTTTCATTGAAAAGCTCCTCTTCTCAGTACTTTTTTATTCTTGAAACTTATTTGTGGAAGAAATCAGTTTTTGTTCTTAGAGTTTTCCACATTCCAACTTTGCCTATATATCCCCTTTTCTTTTTTTTTTTTTTTAATTTTTTTATTTTTTAATTTTTTTTTAATTTTTGGGGCTGTGGGGGGGGGGGGGGGGGGGGGGAGCGGGTGGGCCGCTTCTATTGGTCTTTCATTTGTCTATTTTTCATCCATCTTTTGTTCTTTGGCCCATATGGGACTCCCATCGCGGTGGCCTCTGTTGTCGCAGAGCACCGGCTCTGGGCACATGCGCCCCAGAGCTCCGGCTCGGTAATTGGACACATCGGTCCAGCCGCTCCGCGGCACGTGGGATCTTCCCAGGCCAGGGATCAAACTGGCGCCCCTTGCACTGCAAGGTGGTGTCCTTACCCACTGGACCACCAGGGAAGCTCTATATCCCCTTTCCTATGTAGCACGTTCCACTGTCCCTTGACTTCCTATAAACTGGAAACTGGCTCAGATTCTGAGTTGTTTTTTGGTAAGGTAGTAGTATCTATCTTTTAAGCAGTTCTACAGCCAGGAAATGGAGAAGCTCCAGAGTTTCACTGAAGTTTCTCTGGTTCCAAAACTATGCTCTGGGCATGTCTTCCCATTGCTCTCTAAGATTAATCTGGCAGAGAATGGGAAGAATCGACAAGATAGAGGCTGGGCACAGTGAGACGGATTCATTTCAACATTCATGTGCTAGACTCTCCACCAGGCAAAGAGACAGCAGATAGCTGTTGTGAAGACCCAAATATGCGGTGATGAAGAGTGTGACCACAGAGAATCTTACCTTTCTTGGAGAAAGGTGCAAGTCATAGGATATTATAATATTTTGGTTTCTGCAGTTATGTTCTAAGGGGTTCCAGGCACCTAGTTATGCAGAAATGTTTAGTTTCTGTGATTTTTTTTTAAAACTCTACTGAACTCTGGGGATTAATGTGAAGATCAGAATTACCCAGATCGTTAATAGATAACTTTGATAATTTTTAATTTTCATTCACAATTTCCTTTGGATTGTCTCATAAATTAGGAACAAATAATTTCTTTCGTTTCAAACAGAAACCAAATAAGATCTACATACTGAAATTGTTATTTAAGTCTCTTTTCATTGAAAAGCTCCTCTTCTCAGTACTTTTTTATTCTTGAAACTTATTTGTGGAAGAAATCAGTTTTGTTCTTAGAGTTTTCCACATTCCAACTTTGCCTATATATCCCCTTTTCTTTTTTTTTTTTAATTTTTTATTTTTTAATTTTTTTAATTTTTGGGGCTGTGGGATGGGGAGGGAGGGGGGGAGCGGGTGGGCCGCTTCTATTGGTCTTTCATTTGTCTATTTTTCATCCATCTTTTGTTCTTTGGCCCATATGGGACTCCCATCGCGGTGGCCTCTGTTGTCGCAGAGCACCGGCTCTGGGCACATGCGCCCCAGAGCTCCGGCTCGGTAATTGGACACATCGGTCCAGCCGCTCCGCGGCACGTGGGATCTTCCCAGGCCAGGGATCAAACTGGCGCCCCTTGCACTGCAAGGCGGTGTCCTTACCCACTGGACCACCAGGGAAGCTCTATATCCCCTTTCCTATGTAGCACGTTCCACTGTCCCTTGACTTCCTATAAACTGGAAACTGGCTCAGATTCTGAGTTGTTTTTTGGTAAGGTAGTAGTATCTATCTTTTAAGCAGTTCTACAGCCAGGAAATGGAGAAGCTCCAGAGTTTCACTGAAGTTTCTCTGGTTCCAAAACTATGCTCTGGGCATGTCTTCCCATTGCTCTCTAAGATTAATCTGGCAGAGAATGGGAAGAATCGACAAGATAGAGGCTGGGCACAGTGAGACGGATTCATTTCAACATTCATGTGCTAGACTCTCCACCAGGCAAAGAGACAGCAGATAGCTGTTGTGAAGACCCAAATATGCGGTGATGAAGAGTGTGACCACAGAGAATCTTACCTTTCTTGGAGAAAGGTGCAAGTCATAGGATATTATAATATTTTGGTTTCTGCAGTTATGTTCTAAGGGGTTCCAGGCACCTAGTTATGCAGAAATGTTTAGTTTCTGTGATTTTTTTTTAAAACTCTACTGAACTCTGGGGATTAATGTGAAGATCAGAATTACCCAGATCGTTAATAGATAACTTTGATGATTTTTAAAATACTTTTATTTCTTTGTTCTGCCCTTTTCCAAAAAGGATTTGATATGGAAATTTTTTCCTTTAAAATTATATGCTCGTTTTCAGATAAGAACATTATATATTCATTAACACACACATGCATACACGCACAACCTGTCTCAGAAATATTTCGCATAGAAACCCTACATGACAAGGCTCTGTTAGTGATAGAAGGAAGGGATTACCTGGAGCTAACATTAGTGCCAGCTTGTTCTGTGTGTGTGAATTTGTTTGCCATGTACTCTATTTGTAATCAGGACAAAAAAACAAATAATACTCATGTGATTAAAAATAATTCTAGGGCTTCCCTGGTGGTCCAGTGGTCCAATTGTGAGCCAGCACTCTGGAGTGCATGCGCCCAGAGCTGGTGCTCTGCAATGAGAGAGGCCACTGCAATGGGAGGCCCACACAGGCCAAAGAATAAAAATGGATGAAAATAAATAAATAAAAAACCAATAAAAGAGGCCAAAATTAAAAAAAAAAAAAAAAATTTAAAATGGCATCCTATTGGACATTCTTTTGCAACTTCTTTTTTCATTTAACAATCTGTCTTTGGAAGTAGAATAGTTATATGGGCACAGGTATTAGTTATAATTATTATTATCTAATTACATAAATTATTTATAATAATTTAAATTATAATACTGTAATATACACATATATAATTATTAACTATTCTTATATAAATTATTATTATATGATTATCATATGATTTCTAAATAATGTCTATATATAGTTACTCTATATTTTCTAATTGAAGCATAAATCAGAAAAATCTAAAAGAAAGATAAAAATCTAATAGTTACTATGTATAGACATTGCTTAGAAATTGTAATCACAGAGGTGAAAAATTAAAATCATACTTCTTATTAATTGATCTGCAGTAGCCTTATATATTCATTAGGACAAATAATTGGTTTGACCCCAAAGTCAGTGGTCCAGGAAGCCCTGTAGCACTTGTTTTTATCATCTTTTGCTTCCATAGACTAGGTGAAAAATTATGTTCTATCAAACGGCTGATTTTTTTAAAACTCTACTGAACTCTGGGGATTAATGTGAAGATCAGAATTACCCAGATCGTTAATAGATAACTTTGATGATTTTTAAAATACTTTTATTTCTTTGTTCTGCCCTTTTCCAAAAAGGATTTGATATGGAAATTTTTTCCTTTAAAATTATATGCTCGTTTTCAGATAAGAACATTATATATTCATTAACACACACATGCATACACGCACAACCTGTCTCAGAAATATTTCGCATAGAAACCCTACATGACAAGGCTCTGTTAGTGATAGAAGGAAGGGATTACCTGGAGCTAACATTAGTGCCAGCTTGTTCTGTGTGTGTGAATTTGTTTGCCATGTACTCTATTTGTAATCAGGACAAAAAAACAAATAATACTCATGTGATTAAAAATAATTCTAGGGCTTCCCTGGTGGTCCAGTGGTCCAATTGTGAGCCAGCACTCTGGAGTGCATGCGCCCAGAGCTGGTGCTCTGCAATGAGAGAGGCCACTGCAATGGGAGGCCCACACAGGCCAAAGAATAAAAATGGATGAAAATAAATAAATAAAAAACCAATAAAAGAGGCCAAAATTAAAAAAAAAAAAAAAAATTTAAAATGGCATCCTATTGGACATTCTTTTGCAACTTCTTTTTTCATTTAACAATCTGTCTTTGGAAGTAGAATAGTTATATGGGCACAGGTATTAGTTATAATTATTATTATCTAATTACATAAATTATTTATAATAATTTAAATTATAATACTGTAATATACACATATATAATTATTAACTATTCTTATATAAATTATTATTATATGATTATCATATGATTTCTAAATAATGTCTATATATAGTTACTCTATATTTTCTAATTGAAGCATAAATCAGAAAAATCTAAAAGAAAGATAAAAATCTAATAGTTACTATGTATAGACATTGCTTAGAAATTGTAATCACAGAGGTGAAAAATTAAAATCATACTTCTTATTAATTGATCTGCAGTAGCCTTATATATTCATTAGGACAAATAATTGGTTTGACCCCAAAGTCAGTGGTCCAGGAAGCCCTGTAGCACGTGCACCTTTTTAGTACACATTTCTATTATTTCATCTTTTGCTTCCATAGACTAGGAGATAGGATCTTCTTTCCAAAAACCTAAAAAAAGATTTCCAGTACAGTGTATCAAAGAAAACCATTGTAACAAATTTACTTGTCTATTAGTCAAGTACCTGAGTGAGCAGGAACTGGAGTGAGCACCAAGGTTCAAGCAAAAATAAGAAGCAGAACCCCTGTCCTGAAGTTCTCAAATACATATTTCCCTTCATAACCCAGGACTGAAACAAAACTCTTAAATTTGATGGTATTTCTGCTGCCTTCAAGTTCCCGTTCCCTCTGAATAGTCAGGTTGTGGGATGGGCTTGGAGGTGATGGTGCAGCAGAGGTTGATCATTGGGTTTCTGCATTCATCTGCAGTTTCCTCAAGTGTGGGTCACAGGCCACAATGCAATTAAGCACCCAAACTGCCAAGTTCAGTTCTGAATCCAGTGTATCTCCCTAGGCCTGACCTGCATATTAAAGACATCCACGAAATACACACTTTGGATGTATCATCTGCTCATCTCTAATAGGCACTGATGCCAAGTATATCTTATTTTAAAATAACTAAAGACCAGACATCGTAGATGTGGAACTTACCCTATACACACACACACACACACACACACACACATATATATTTGTTTAATTAATATTAAACGAATACTAATAAATAGAAAAAAAAAACAAACACATCCTGGAAACTGAGCTCATGTGAACGTATTTTTGCCAGCTTGGATTTTACTTGAACACATTATCTGCAATAGCTTTCTCAAACGGAGTGTTGTTTACAGATAACTGCCAAGCCTCATCAAAACAAACAAGCCCCTATAATAAGAGTTAGCATATCAAGTGAGGGGGACAGAGCAAAAATCTTTTCCCCAGGGCTCTCTTTTATCAAACGGCCCTGCCCAAAGAATAGAGGCCAGTGTTTTATGTTTCAAGTGGACCATATGGCATGATATCGTGCACTTTAATGACTTATTAACATATTCTTCCAACTAAGCTTTCCTAGTTAAACCAGCTTGACAAAATCCGAATTTTAAAATATTTGCATGAAACCTCCTGGAATAAACAAGGCTTGGTGATTTGTTTGCTCTTGCTTGCAGATGAAAGAGAAGCCAGTTCCTCCTTCATGACAGTGCTTATGAAAAAAATCAGAATGGCCATCTCCTCTCTAGCCCTTTTGAGTGGGAGATTTTTGGAATGTCTACCACGTTATTCAGACATTGTGGCTTTCCACGACATGAAGGTTCCTCACTCTGGAGATTCTGTGCTTTAAAAATGCTAACTCTGTCTTCTGTGACCTTGAACTTTCCTTTGTGGGGAAAGAGATGCTCTGGTTGAGATCTTGCTGCCTGCCTGCCTCATTAAAAGTCTTTGTGGGAATAACGGGGTTCAGGACTTCATTTGAATGCAGGTTGTGGGATGGGCTTGGAGGTGATGGTGCAGCAGAGGTTGATCATTGGGTTTCTGCATTCATCTGCAGTTTCCTCAAGTGTGGGTCACAGGCCACAATGCAATTAAGCACCCAAACTGCCAAGTTCAGTTCTGAATCCAGTGTATCTCCCTAGGCCTGACCTGCATATTAAAGACATCCACGAAATACACACTTTGGATGTATCATCTGCTCATCTCTAATAGGCACTGATGCCAAGTATATCTTATTTTAAAATAACTAAAGACCAGACATCGTAGATGTGGAACTTACCCTATACACACACACACACACACACACACACATATATATTTGTTTAATTAATATTAAACGAATACTAATAAATAGAAAAAAAAAACAAACACATCCTGGAAACTGAGCTCATGTGAACGTATTTTTGCCAGCTTGGATTTTACTTGAACACATTATCTGCAATAGCTTTCTCAAACGGAGTGTTGTTTACAGATAACTGCCAAGCCTCATCAAAACAAACAAGCCCCTATAATAAGAGTTAGCATATCAAGTGAGGGGGACAGAGCAAAAATCTTTTCCCCAGGGCTCTCTTTTATCAAACGGCCCTGCCCAAAGAATAGAGGCCAGTGTTTTATGTTTCAAGTGGACCATATGGCATGATATGCGTGCACTTTAATGACTTATTAACATATTCTTCCAACTAAGCTTTCCTAGTTAAACCAGCTTGACAAAATCCGAATTTTAAAATATTTGCATGAAACCTCCTGGAATAAACAAGGCTTGGTGATTTGTTTGCTCTTGCTTGCAGATGAAAGAGAAGCCAGTTCCTCCTTCATGACAGTGCTTATGAAAAAAATCAGAATGGCCATCTCCTCTCTAGCCCTTTTGAGTGGGAGATTTTTGGAATGTCTACCACGTTATTCAGACATTGTGGCTTTCCACGACATGAAGGTTCCTCACTCTGCGGAGATTCTGTGCTTTAAAAATGCTAACTCTGTCTTCTGTGACCTTGAACTTTCCTTTGTGGGGAAAGAGATGCTCTGGTTGAGATCTTGCTGCCTGCCTGCCTCATTAAAAAGTCTTTTAGCATGCGAGGGAGGCACTAGACAAGGGCTTGGGGTTCAGGACTTCATATTGTGGTTTGATTAGGGGGTTATGTGAATCTAAGAGCTAGTCCTTTCTCTGCTGTGACTGCGCGAATGGTCTTTAAACATGGGATACGTGAGGAGGAACAGAAGGGAGCTATCTACCCCACCTTGACAAAGGCAGTTATCTTCTCTGTATGCTATTGCACAGGATGGAGCATTGTTCGTTCTCTTCAGATTTGCCTGAGTGTGAATGTCTCCTTTTCTTTCTTTCCCAAGTTAGGCCTTGGCGCGTCTTGTGGATCAGGATGCCCTAGGTGGAGGTTGTCACTGACCACACACCATGAAGGTGACAATCCTTGGTGATCCCACAATGGATTGTAATCTCTAGGACAGCCACAAGGATGTGGGTATGTGAATATGGATTTCATTCCAGAAAATATTTCTGTTTTATGGAAGATATGTCACAACACCCTTCTGCCTAGTTATTTTCCAGTTAGAGTTGACCCCGTGACAATACTATGGCCAAGGAGAAGTGGAAATCTGTCGGACACAATTCCTGGCAAAGCTTTGGCTTTCCTGTAGAAAGAGACATGAACTTCCTAGTTGACCCATGGCTTGTCTTCACTTCCACCTTCTCCTTGGTGGAATGTAGATGAAACACCTGGAGGTGCTGCTGCTCTCTTTTTGGCTGGAAAAGCCTTTGGCTTTACTTAGTTAAACCAGCTTGACAAAATCCGAATTTTAAAATATTTGCATGAAACCTCCTGGAATAAACAAGGCTTGGTGATTTGTTTGCTCTTGCTTGCAGATGAAAGAGAAGCCAGTTCCTCCTTCATGACAGTGCTTATGAAAAAAATCAGAATGGCCATCTCCTCTCTAGCCCTTTTGAGTGGGAGATTTTTGGAATGTCTACCACGTTATTCAGACATTGTGGCTTTCCACGACATGAAGGTTCCTCACTCTGCGGAGATTCTGTGCTTTAAAAATGCTAACTCTGTCTTCTGTGACCTTGAACTTTCCTTTGTGGGGAAAGAGATGCTCTGGTTGAGATCTTGCTGCCTGCCTGCCTCATTAAAAAGTCTTTTAGCATGCGAGGGAGGCACTAGACAAGGGCTTGGGGTTCAGGACTTCATATTGTGGTTTGATTAGGGGGTTATGTGAATCTAAGAGCTAGTCCTTTCTCTGCTGTGACTGCGCGAATGGTCTTTAAACATGGGATACGTGAGGAGGAACAGAAGGGAGCTATCTACCCCACCTTGACAAAGGCAGTTATCTTCTCTGTATGCTATTGCACAGGATGGAGCATTGTTCGTTCTCTTCAGATTTGCCTGAGTGTGAATGTCTCCTTTTCTTTCTTTCCCAAGTTAGGCCTTGGCGCGTCTTGTGGATCAGGATGCCCTAGGTGGAGGTTGTCACTGACCACACACCATGAAGGTGACAATCCTTGGTGATCCCACAATGGATTGTAATCTCTAGGACAGCCACAAGGATGTGGGTATGTGAATATGGATTTCATTCCAGAAAATATTTCTGTTTTATGGAAGATATGTCACAACACCCTTCTGCCTAGTTATTTTCCAGTTAGAGTTGACCCCGTGACAATACTATGGCCAAGGAGAAGTGGAAATCTGTCGGACACAATTCCTGGCAAAGCTTTGGCTTTCCCTGTAGAAAGAGACATGAACTTCCTAGTTGACCCATGGCTTGTCTTCACTTCCACCTTCTCCTTGGTGGAATGTAGATGAAACACCTGGAGGTGCTGCTGCTCTCTTGTAATTATGAGATGACAAGCAGTAGGAAAGAAGCTGACACACTATATATATGAAACAAATAAACTGATTAAGAAACTGAAGGGGCTTCCCTGGTAGCTCAGTGGTGAAGAGTTCACCTGCCAATGCAGGAGACATGAGTTGGATCCCTGATCTGGGAGGATCCCACATGCTATGGAGCAACTAAGTCCGTGAGCCACAACTATTGAGCCTGTGCTCGAGCGCCTTAGAGCCACAACTGTTGAGCCCATGTGCCCTAGAGCCTGAGCTCCACCACAAGAGAAGTCACCACACCAAAAAGCCTGCTCACCTCAACTAGAGAGTAGCTCCCTCTTTCTGCAACTAGAGAAGAGCCTGCAGCAGCAGTGAAAATCCAGAATAGCTCCAAATAATTAAATAAATAAAATTTAAAAAGAAAAAAAGAAACTGAAGCTAGAGCAGCTAGAAGACTTGGTCAAGGTCAACTAAACAAGTCTTCTGACGTCAAGTTCTGTGTTCATTCTTTATATGTTGTTAACAAGTCAAAAGGCAATACTTCTTATGGTTATTGTACTCTTACCAAATGCCAGAGCCTAAGCTAACCTTTTAACATGTATTACTTTATTCAAGCTCTATAAAAACTAGGTAAAGTTGTGCCAAGAACTAAATTATGTCCCTTCAAATTCATATATTGGAAACCTAACTCCCGATGTGATTTTATTTGAAGATAGGCTTTTAGAGGGGTGGACTTCCCAGGTGGCATTACAGGTAAAGAACCTACCTCCCAGTGCAGGAGACATAAGAGATGCAGGTTGGCTCCCTGGCTTGGGAAGATCCCCTAGAGGGAGCATGGCAACCCACTCCAATATTCTTGCCTGGAGAATTCCATGGACTGAGAACCCTGTGGCGATGGTCCATAAGGTCACAAAGAGTCAGACATGACTGAAACAACTTAGCATGCATGCACTTTAGAGGGGTAATTAGGGTTAAATGAGGTCATAAGGCTGGGGCCCTGACCAGATGGGGTGAGTGTCTTTTTAAGAAGAGGCACCAGATACTTTATACTCATTATTTGGTGAGAATATAGAGCCAGGACAACCTTTTACAAGCTAGGAAGAGAATTCTTACAAGAAAACAAACTGCCTGGCACTTTGATCTTGGACTTCCCAGCCTCCCAAATTTTGAGAAATAAACTTCTCATTAAGTCCCCAAGTCTGTGATATTTTTTACAGCAGCCTGAGCTGACTGAGGCAGGTAGATACCATTATTATATCCCATTTGCAGGTAAGGAAACTGAAGCTCTGAAAAATTATAATTGTCAAGGCCACATAGCACGTAAATGGCAACTTTTCCTTTCTTCAATAGACGGCATCCCCTTGATCATTAAGCGGTCAGTCCTGCTAATGAGTTTATACTAGATTAATCCAATTTCTAAAGGTAAAACAATAATACTTGAGAGCAGGGGTTGACAAGTTCTTCTGTAAAGAGTTAGATAGTAAACAGTTTAGGCTTTGTGGGCCATATGGTCTCCGTTGAAACTATTCAGCTCTATCTCTACAGTGTGAGAGCAGCCACAGACAATGCATGAATGAATGGTCATGGCTCTGCTTTATCTAGAAGTTTTATTTACACAATCAGGTGTGGGCTAGATTCGGTCCAAGGTCTAGCCCATGGTTTATCAACCATTCTTTAGAACAGTATTAAAAGGACAATGCTTTCTGAATTAGATGCATTGGATTTGAATTTTGCCTTGTAACTTTAGGTAAATCCTATCATCTGGGCCCTACTTTTCCAAGTTAGAATGGTACTATCTGCCCTGCCAGCCTATCAGGGTCATTTTTAAGATCATGAAAGACACTAGGTGGAGAAGAGCTCTGGAGAAGAGCAAGTGCTTATGTAGATACAATTTGATACCAGTATCATTTGATACCCATAGAGTTCAGAGTACTCCTGGAAACTCCACCCCAGGCAAAGCGTCTTTGGTTTAAAGACAGAAGTCAACTGAGACTGACCTGGGTGCCCTCCAGGGAAGGTCCCTCCTCCTTTCACCAGGGGGCTTTGGGTGCCCATTAGGGTGCAACTTCCAGTTAGATCTGGGGTACAGTTGACCCTTGCTCAGATTCCAGGCTCCCTGGCATGGAGAGCTTTCTTTGGCTTTAAGCCTGCATCTTCAGTGACTGAGCTGTTTATTTAGCATGCATGCACTTTAGAGGGTAATTAGGGTTAAATGAGGTCATAAGGCTGGGGCCCTGACCAGATGGGGTGAGTGTCTTTAAGAAGAGGCACCAGATACTTTATACTCATTATTTGGTGAGAATATAGAGCCAGGACAACCTTTTACAAGCTAGGAAGAGAATTCTTACAAGAAAACAAACTGCCTGGCACTTTGATCTTGGACTTCCCAGCCTCCCAAATTTTGAGAAATAAACTTCTCATTAAGTCCCCAAGTCTGTGATATTTTTTACAGCAGCCTGAGCTGACTGAGGCAGGTAGATACCATTATTATATCCCATTTGCAGGTAAGGAAACTGAAGCTCTGAAAAATTATAATTGTCAAGGCCACATAGCACGTAAATGGCAACTTTTCCTTTCTTCAATAGACGGCATCCCCTTGATCATTAAGCGGTCAGTCCTGCTAATGAGTTTATACTAGATTAATCCAATTTCTAAAGGTAAAACAATAATACTTGAGAGCAGGGGTTGACAAGTTCTTCTGTAAAGAGTTAGATAGTAAACAGTTTAGGCTTTGTGGGCCATATGGTCTCCGTTGAAACTATTCAGCTCTATCTCTACAGTGTGAGAGCAGCCACAGACAATGCATGAATGAATGGTCATGGCTCTGCTTTATCTAGAAGTTTTATTTACACAATCAGGTGTGGGCTAGATTCGGTCCAAGGTCTAGCCCATGGTTTATCAACCATTCTTTAGAACAGTATTAAAAGGACAATGCTTTCTGAATTAGATGCATTGGATTTGAATTTTGCCTTGTAACTTTAGGTAAATCCTATCATCTGGGCCCTACTTTTCCAAGTTAGAATGGTACTATCTGCCCTGCCAGCCTATCAGGGTCATTTTTAAGATCATGAAAGACACTAGGTGGAGAAGAGCTCTGGAGAAGAGCAAGTGCTTATGTAGATACAATTTGATACCAGTATCATTTGATACCCATAGAGTTCAGAGTACTCCTGGAAACTCCACCCCAGGCAAAGCGTCTTTGGTTTAAAGACAGAAGTCAACTGAGACTGACCTGGGTGCCCTCCAGGGAAGGTCCCTCCTCCTTTCACCAGGGGGCTTTGGGTGCCCATTAGGGTGCAACTTCCAGTTAGATCTGGGGTACAGTTGACCCTTGCTCAGATTCCAGGCTCCCTGGCATGGAGAGCTTTCTTTGGCTTTAAGCCTGCATCTTCAGTGACTGAGCTGTTTATTTGAAAGAGGTTCCACAGGTTTGTGATGCTCCTGGTTAGGCAGAAATGGGCCAGCCTGGATCTCTGCAGGGCACAAGTCTAAATGTGCAAATAGACGCACCCACTTTCCCTGTGCCTTAAGAAACCAGAAACCAGACAAAAATCTGACTCTTTCTTTCATTCTTTTTTTTTTTTTTTCTTTTTTTTTTTTTTTTTTGTGTAAAAAACTTGCATCTTCTTTATTTTGCATACTTTAATTTCAGATCTTTCATTCTTGATGCTTTCACTTTCTGAAATATTATGTATTTCTTCAAGGGAGATTGTATGTGCAGTCTCTGGCCTCTGAAAATTTTTTTTGGTCTCTGAGCATTTAGGATGCCAACTTTTCAAAGATGGAGAAGAAAGGGATAGAAGAAAACTCTTAAAGACACCTTGGTGGGAGGGTCAGAGAGGGCTTATTTTAAACGTTGAAATGTTTTAGAATGCCATTCAAAGACCTTTGGATTGGTCCTCAACTAATCTTTCAAGCTTCCTCTCCAGCTGCATTCCTGATCTTCCAAGGAGCACTTAACTTGGATTTCTCATCCTGGCTGGATTATGAGTTAATGTGTGTGCGTGCTTTGCCTTTGCCAGCAATTCCTCTCCTTGGAATGAGCTCCCATTTTCACCTTCCCTCCTTGTATACATTCTCTTCTCTCAAGAAACTCTTACTTTGCCTTTGAGGACAGTCTCACAACTAAAGCAAGCCTTCCCACTTTGCCCCATGCAGCAGGACTGTCCCCTCCCTCTACCCTATCCCTTCAATGCTTCATGTAGATCTCCAGTTCAACCCTGAATTGTGTTCATCTGTTTCTCAGAGTTTTTTTCTTTCTTTCTTTTTTTAAATATCTTTTATTTTACTTATGGGCTTGGCTGAACTGGGTCATAGTTGCAGCGTGTGAACTGTTAGTTGCGGCTTGTGGGATCTAGTTCCCTGATCAGGGATTGAACCCAGGCCCCTGCATTGGGAGCCAGAGTCCTAACCACTAGACCACCAGGGAAGCCCTCTCAGAGTTTCTTATGTATAATTGGTACTTAATAACTACCAACTGAATACAGAATGAAAGCAGGTAGGAGCAGAGGAAAGCAATGGTTTGGGAATAAAGAGACTCTAGGTCTCATCTCTCCATTGAGAACTAAATGTTATGCGTTGAGAAAGTGCTTTGCAAACAGAATATGCCACGCACATTCAAAGTCACTCTTTTCCTTTCAAGATCAGTTGTGTTTATTGCCTTTATGCTGCTTGCCTTTAATTCCTACTTGTGTGTCTTCTAAAGATTTCAATCAGTGAAATGGTGATTTGAGAACAAATCCAGGCCAGTTATGCTCTTTCATCTCCAAATAGAATTGTCCCTGAGATTCAGAGGATTTTATTTCTGGCCATGGCCTCATGTATTTCTATTTCCATGTTCTAACCTAACACCACTCTGTTAGTATGTCAGCGGGAACAGAGCCTAGTCTCTGAAATCTGATCCTGACCAGCTCCATCTCTAGCCTCATCTCCAGACTGTGTTTTCTGGAAGTCTTTTCCTGATAACTACCCTATTAGAACCTGCTGCATGTCCTCATCTCCTTAGCCATCTTTTTCTATGGTTACAAACTCAGGGGACAGCAATGTCGGCAAATCTCTCTTAATGTGCCTAATTAACTTGCATGTGCCTTCACTATTTATGGCACTGAGAAGTGAGAAAATGTCCCCTACCATGGGTATCAGGTAACTAACACAGTCCTGCCAAAGTTGGGTTGTGAAACACGAAGCCTCTGAAACCCACTGGTGTTAAGTGCACACCAAATATTCAATCCAGACATGTCAGACTCGAGCTATTCTGGGGCTCATAAACCTTTCATCAGAATCAGAGGTGAAATATTTGGCCTTATTTGTAAGTCCCATATTTCTAAAGACCTTGGGGGCTCATTTAATATTCCCAGCAGAAAGGTACCAAGGTTGGTTTCCAGGGGTCCTGGTTTAGTGGAACTGATGACTTCAAGCAGGAGATACTTTCATGATTCTCCAGGAACTGGCACCTCACTTCTCCTGTATGTTGCTGACTTTGCCCCTTTCCCTCTCTCTACCCTCCCCCTGCAAACCCCCAAACACAAGCACTGTTGTATAGGGCCATTCTGAGCTCTTATATTTTCTGACCAAAACACTGACACCTTTATTTAATGGCAATATGAACAAAGAAGGCTACTCTTTTTTAGGCAAACTATGCTACAAAAGGCTTTGAAAGCTGGGGTTTTATTGGCAGAGGAGAGGTTACTTAATTTTATAGAAACCTGAAATCTAAGGATTAGAAGGGTCCTTTGAGATCTTCTAGTCCACCTGTAGTGTTTTAGGTGAATGGATTGAGATCCACAGAGGTGAGGCGACCAGCTCAAGAGCTCACACTTGAGTCATGGCAGATTTGCACTCTTTCATACGACCTCTTGGACCTCAGGCAAATTACCTAAACACTAACGGCCTCCGTTTCCTCATAGACGTTCTGAGGATTGAGTGAAATAATCTACTTATAATAATTATGACAGTGCCTGGCACGGAGTCAGTGTGGGTGCTGTTGTTAACTGTTACTGTTTCTCAGATCACTGATTTCTAAGCTTCACTTTTCCTAGCACCTACTTCTGTGCTTATGTGAGCAGCAGCATCTCCAAATCAGAGCCTCAGAAGCTGCCTTGTAACGGGATGCTGTGATGTCGTGTCAGAGGATGTAATGACCCTCCTTTCTGAAATATTCAAAGCCTCCAGAGGTTCAGAACCGTCGTGAACGAAATAGCACAGCAGACCACCCTTAGATTCATATCATCACATAAGCTAAGAACTGATTTTTTAAAAGTGAAAATGGTTCTCCTATAAACAAGCTGTGTACTTAAAGTCACTGAAAAGTCCTTTTGATGCTCCATTTCCCTAGGGGCAGTTTATTTCCTGATTGATGATGTTTAGAAATTTTTGGTGCACCTGGTCCATTATCTGTAAGCATTCTCATTTGCTGACCTTGTCGCCTGGAATGCCCTCAAACAGCCTTCTTTGAAGGTGGTGAAAATGCCCCCCTCCTAAATAGAGGTGAAATATTTGGCCTTATTTGTAAGTCCCATATTTCTAAAGACCTTGGGGGCTCATTTAATATTCCCAGCAGAAAGGTACCAAGGTTGGTTTCCAGGGGTCCTGGTTTAGTGGAACTGATGACTTCAAGCAGGAGATACTTTCATGATTCTCCAGGAACTGGCACCTCACTTCTCCTGTATGTTGCTGACTTTGCCCCTTTCCCTCTCTCTACCCTCCCCCTGCAAACCCCCAAACACAAGCACTGTTGTATAGGGCCATTCTGAGCTCTTATATTTTCTGACCAAAACACTGACACCTTTATTTAATGGCAATATGAACAAAGAAGGCTACTCTTTTTTAGGCAAACTATGCTACAAAAGGCTTTGAAAGCTGGGGTTTTATTGGCAGAGGAGAGGTTACTTAATTTTATAGAAACCTGAAATCTAAGGATTAGAAGGGTCCTTTGAGATCTTCTAGTCCACCTGTAGTGTTTTAGGTGAATGGATTGAGATCCACAGAGGTGAGGCGACCAGCTCAAGAGCTCACACTTGAGTCATGGCAGATTTGCACTCTTTCATACGACCTCTTGGACCTCAGGCAAATTACCTAAACACTAACGGCCTCCGTTTCCTCATAGACGTTCTGAGGATTGAGTGAAATAATCTACTTATAATAATTATGACAGTGCCTGGCACGGAGTCAGTGTGGGTGCTGTTGTTAACTGTTACTGTTTCTCAGATCACTGATTTCTAAGCTTCACTTTTCCTAGCACCTACTTCTGTGCTTATGTGAGCAGCAGCATCTCCAAATCAGAGCCTCAGAAGCTGCCTTGTAACGGGATGCTGTGATGTCGTGTCAGAGGATGTAATGACCCTCCTTTCTGAAATATTCAAAGCCTCCAGAGGTTCAGAACCGTCGTGAACGAAATAGCACAGCAGACCACCCTTAGATTCATATCATCACATAAGCTAAGAACTGATTTTTTAAAAGTGAAAATGGTTCTCCTATAAACAAGCTGTGTACTTAAAGTCACTGAAAAGTCCTTTTGATGCTCCATTTCCCTAGGGGCAGTTTATTTCCTGATTGATGATGTTTAGAAATTTTTGGTGCACCTGGTCCATTATCTGTAAGCATTCTCATTTGCTGACCTTGTCGCCTGGAATGCCCTCAAACAGCCTTCTTTGAAGGTGGTGATACTAAAATGGCTGGCTGAGCTTTCCTTATAGTAGGTGATTGCCCAACACATCTGCCCCCTGGATTCCTGTCTAAGAAAGTGTATTGTAGCTGTCTCTTCTGGGAAGGCATTGGACAGGAAGGCACTGGTGGTTTGGCCCAGGACTGACTGAAACAGCAAATGTTTCCCGAGTGCATCTTATGTGCCAGGCTCTGCTTTAAGCATTTTACATTTATTTTCTCCTTGAATCGACACAGCAATCCTATAAATTAGGTACTATTATCAGCTCCATTTTGCAGATGGAGAAATTGAGGCACGCAGGGGTTAAAAAACTTTTCTAAAGTGGCACAGTATCCTTCCAAGTGTCCAAGCCGAGATCTGACTCCCAGAGCACATGCCCTGCGGTGCATAGCCTCATTCACAGTCTTATCTGCTGCTGAGCAAATTAACTAGGTGTTCATGCAAAACAGGGATCAAGGGTACAAATGTTCCTTCCTGCCCAACCTCACCTTAGCTAGCTGCTGTCATGGGAGAGCTGGAATGTGTTTTTCCCTAGTGTTTCTGTGTTTTAACAACAAACATGTGCACCTACATATAAGATACAGAATTATGTGGGGTGTTTATGTGTTTATAATATCTAAGTGGTATTATACTCCATGTGTTTTTTTTTTTTTTTTTTACATTCCTTTGAAAATATTTTATTGGCCTTTTGGATAGAAATGGGTATTTATTTGCCAAAAAATATGGAACGCTTCATGAATTTGAGTGTCATCCTTGCGCAGGGGCCATGCTAATCTACTCTGTATCATTCCAATTTTAGTATATGTGCTGCTGAAGCGAGCACCATGTGTTGTTTTACAACTTAAAAAATTAACATTACATTTTTGATTTTTATGCACAATGATATGTGGACGTCAGTTCATTCAATTGCTCTATCGTATTTCAATATATACTTGTACTCTAGGTTAATTTCATTTCTCCTGTTGATAAACAAAACTGCTGTGACCATTTGTTTCTCCTTGGATACACAGGTAAGAATTTCCTTATGTGTAAGAGTAGAATTGCTAGTTTATAAGGTATGTACCTATGAATCCTTACTAGATATTACTTAATCGCTCTCAAAATGAGTGTGGCATGGAAATAGATTCATCTGTACCAGTTTCCTAGATTCCACATATATGTGTTAATATATGGTTTTCATTTTTCTTTTTGACTTGCTTCACCATGTATGACAGACTCTAGGTCCATCCACATCTCTATCTCATTCCTTATAGTGGCTGAGTAATATTCCATTGTATATGTGTACCACATCTTTATCCTGTTTCCAAGGTAGGAATAGAGACTTAGACATAGAGAATGGACGTGTGGACAGGGTGTGAGGGAAGGACAGAATGGGATGAATCAAGAGTTTGAGATTGACATATATACACACTACCATGTGTAAAATGGATGGCTAGTGGGAAGCCCCAATAAAGCACAGGAAACTCAGCTTGGTGCCCTGTGGTGACCAAGAAGGGTGAGATGGGGGTGGGGTGAGAGGGAGGGGCTAAATATATATTTATGGCTGATTCACTTCACTGTACAGCAGAAACAAATGCAGTATTATGAAGCAATTATATTCCAATTTAAAAAATGAGTGGGCTTCCCCTGGTGGTCCAGTGGGTAAGGACACCGCCTTGCAGTGCAAGGGGTGCCGGTTCGATCCCTGGCCTGGGAAGATCCCACGTGCCACGGAGCAGCTGGACCGATGCGTCCAATTACCGAGCCAGAGCTCTGGGGCGTGTGCGCCCAGAGCCGGCGCTCTGCGACGACAGACGCCACCGCGATGGGAGGCCCACAGGAGCCAAAGAACAAAGACGGATGAAAATAGAGAAATAAAAGACCAATAGAAGTGGCCCGCCCATCCCCCTCCCTCCCCACCCCACCCCCCAAAAGATAAATAAATAAAATTTATATATAAAAAAAATGAGTGTGCCAGCTTAAACTTCTAGGAGAAAACAGTAAGAATTTGTATTTTCCCAAATCCTTGCCAGTATCCAAATTAAAAATTTTTGTGTTTCAACTATTATATAGTTCCTCCTTGCAATGTACAGCCATTTTTTAATTTATAATTTTAAAAATTCCTTTTATAAAAGTAACACAGTACAGAATAGAAAGAGATTCAGAGTAGAAAAGCATATACAATGAAAAGTAGTCTGCTCCTGTTTCTGACTCCATTTCTGTTTTTGTTCCTACAGGGGAGGGAAACTACTTCTTATGTATCCTTCCAGGTAATCCACACATTTACAAACATAGATGCATGGTATTAGTGTATGTGTGGGTACACACATACATATATAGGTCTATACTGTACTCATACACTTAAGTATCCTATCTGTGCTGTCTGCAGGTTGGTTTTTCTACTTAACAAAAAACCTTGGAGATTGTTCCATTCAGTATTATTAATACTACATGCTAAAATGGTATATTAAAAAAGCTGTATTCCGTTTATTTATGTCTTTGTGTGAAAACAGAACAGGCATCTTATCCAGCTTTTATCCTGATCTAGACATTCACTTCCAGGACCCTCTTGAAGATGCCCCACAGTGGGGTGCCTCCTGACTTACATTTAGGGCCAGGCCCTTCTAGCCAAAGTCAAACAGTTATCCAGGTAATCCAAACAGAAAGTCTACCTAGGTAATGGTTGTAAAAGCGGATATTGGTAATGATAATGACAGAGGAAATAGCTGAGAAGTGTATTGCTTTGTTGGCATACAAGGAATACAAAAGAATGATTGCAATGTTAATATCGGCTGTTATCAAGCCCTTACTATCCATGGATCTTGCCTTTTATATAAATTACACCTTTATTCCTCTCAGTATTTCTATGAGGTTAATATTATCATCACTCCCATTTTATATAGCTATTGAAATTGGGGTTCACAGCACTTAAATAACTGATCTAGGGTCTCAAGGCTGTAAAAATTAGTAGAGCCTGGATTTCAATTCAAGTTACTATGACACCGAAGCTTGTTTTCTAATGTCTACCATAATACCTCCACATACACGTATAGAATTTAGTTTAGTTAGTGATAATGAGAGAATGTTTTTAAGTATCAAAAATATTAACAACTAATTAACTGTAATTTTTATAACCATGTTGGTTATTAGATATTTTAATACCACTCTAGCTTCCAATTTTATTGCTCACTGCTCCTCCAATCTGACTGATATCCTAGTTAAATTGAATCAGCCTCTCCTACCTAAATATGCCTAGTGCTTTACTGTACTAGTATATACTTGGGTTCTAGAAATGCTGAAAAAGTCCTCATGTCAGCCAATTCTGTTTTGAAGTGGTTCAGTTCAGCAAATGTATATAAGGCAATTGCTAGGTTGCAACTAAAGAGGAAAGAATAACAAGGGGACTGGAAATGATGGGAAATTCCAGGCTGTGGTTGTGTGTCTAGTCTCTGTTCACTGGATGAGTCAACAGATGTGAAGGATTCTCATCTTCGCTGCACACTTGGCAGCACCCCTGAGCACCCCCTTCTCTTTGAAAAGGGAAGCAAACACGTCTCCATTATTTTCATTGCCTCCATCTTGCCCCTTACTCTCCCACCTCCTTAACCTAAGGTAATATTCTCATTTGGAATGTTTCTCCATCCTTCTCTAAGAACAGAATAGAGCTTTGGGAAACTGTCATTTCTGCGCTTTTTGTGAAGCTATGTTCTGCTGGTAATGGGGAAGAGGAGGGGTGAAGGAAAGAACTAATGCGGCTCTGTGTGATCATAGGAAGGGTGGACTTTCTTGTCAAGAGGTAACCATGCGAACATAAGACTGTTGGATGGAAAAGCGTTCTTCATTCTTAAAGATTTGGAGGGCACTGTGAATGAGCTAATGTGTGCTGTGGGAAGATAAGTGTGTGATTCACCTGGAACTTGCAGAACAGCCTTACATATCCTCTCATATAAATTACACCTTTATTCCTCTCAGTATTTCTATGAGGTTAATATTATCATCACTCCCATTTTATATAGCTATTGAAATTGGGGTTCACAGCACTTAAATAACTGATCTAGGGTCTCAAGGCTGTAAAAATTAGTAGAGCCTGGATTTCAATTCAAGTTACTATGACACCGAAGCTTGTTTTCTAATGTCTACCATAATACCTCCACATACACGTATAGAATTTAGTTTAGTTAGTGATAATGAGAGAATGTTTTTAAGTATCAAAAATATTAACAACTAATTAACTGTAATTTTTATAACCATGTTGGTTATTAGATATTTTAATACCACTCTAGCTTCCAATTTTATTGCTCACTGCTCCTCCAATCTGACTGATATCCTAGTTAAATTGAATCAGCCTCTCCTACCTAAATATGCCTAGTGCTTTACTGTACTAGTATATACTTGGGTTCTAGAAATGCTGAAAAAGTCCTCATGTCAGCCAATTCTGTTTTGAAGTGGTTCAGTTCAGCAAATGTATATAAGGCAATTGCTAGGTTGCAACTAAAGAGGAAAGAATAACAAGGGGACTGGAAATGATGGGAAATTCCAGGCTGTGGTTGTGTGTCTAGTCTCTGTTCACTGGATGAGTCAACAGATGTGAAGGATTCTCATCTTCGCTGCACACTTGGCAGCACCCCTGAGCACCCCCTTCTCTTTGAAAAGGGAAGCAAACACGTCTCCATTATTTTCATTGCCTCCATCTTGCCCCTTACTCTCCCACCTCCTTAACCTAAGGTAATATTCTCATTTGGAATGTTTCTCCATCCTTCTCTAAGAACAGAATAGAGCTTTGGGAAACTGTCATTTCTGCGCTTTTTGTGAAGCTATGTTCTGCTGGTAATGGGGAAGAGGAGGGGTGAAGGAAAGAACTAATGCGGCTCTGTGTGATCATAGGAAGGGTGGACTTTCTTGTCAAGAGGTAACCATGCGAACATAAGACTGTTGGATGGAAAAGCGTTCTTCATTCTTAAAGATTTGGAGGGCACTGTGAATGAGCTAATGTGTGCTGTGGGAAGATAAGTGTGTGATTCACCTGGAACTTGCAGAACACTCTCTTACAGCCATGTTGGTCTCTTTGTTACTGGAACATACCTGGCATTCTTCTCTCCTCTCTTCTAGCTCAACGTTTCTTAAGAGTGGCACTTACTGACATTTGGGGCTGGGTAATTCTTGATTGTAGGGTGCTGTCCTGTTCACGATAGAATGTTTAACAGCATCCCTGGACTCTTCCTAATGAATGCCGATATCATCCTCTGACCCAAGTCATGACGATCAAGCATGTCTTCAGATATCGCCCAGTGGCCCTGGGTAAGAGGGGGCAAAATTGCCTCAGTTGATAACCACTGCTGTAGCTGTTTCCTCTGTCTGGCATACTCTTCTCCCAAAAAGCCCTGTTTCTACCCCTTCACATCCTTCAAATCTCAGTGCAGATGTTACACCACTAAGGCTACTCTGACCACCTTATTTAATGATGCAAACTCTTCATCACCTAATCACCTGTATCCCTTACTCTCCTCTGCTTTTCAATTCATCATTAGATGGGGTGTCCTGCAAAGCATGCAATGAAGAAGGGAATCCTTCAAGCCTGTTGATTCATCCAGTGAATGGAGACCAGATACACAGCCACAGCCTGAAATTTCCGATCATTTCCAGGCCCATGTTACTATTTTCTTTTTAGTACCAAAAGATGTACTTATTTTCATACGTTTGTATCTCTTTTTCTCATTCTAATATAAGCTCCTTGAGAGAGCAATTTTGTTTCGTGTTACTTCCTAAGTACCTAGAGCAGTTCCTCACATACTATTTTTTTAAAAATACATTTGCAAGGGTCTACAGTGAAAAGTTTAGCCCTTACTTCTGTACTCTGTGCTTCCAGATCTCTTCTCCAAAACAAGTAACCTTTTTTTCTAGTTACTAGTATATCCTTTTAGCATTTCTTCATGCAAAATCAAGCAAGGGGGAATACATATTTCCTATACAAGCTTTTATTCTCTTTTATTTTTTACCAAAAGTTGGCATGCATATACACCTTCTCAGCACCATCTTTTCATTGAAGCTTATTTTGAAAGTAGTATTTTTGTCTAGGAAGATTTTTTCTCTCCTGTTTTGAATTTCTCCATTCTGGGCTTAAAACCTGATACTCTACAGTCCTGGAAACAGCGATCTGACTTTCTTGTCCTTTAACAAAGAAAAAACTTGATTTGCCCTTTAAAGTTGAATTCAGATTTCCGTCACATCCCAGCTGAGTCTCAGCCAGTCAGAGGTCTGCCTCCTTGTTCCTTGCATGAGAGGTACTCATTGACTCAAGTCCATATGTCATTTGATTATTTTGGATTATATGACATTTTTTTTTTTTTTTAGTATAAATTAAGTTGGTTCCCTCTAGGACATGGCAAAGCATCGGTTCTTCTTGGAAATTAGCCAGTCTTTGAGGCGATGCAGACACTGTTGATCTGGACCTTTGGGCAAGAAGCTCCTGGGGGGCTCCTAGGCAGCATTTCGAGCTGTGACTACAGGAGGGAATTTGGGCGGGACAAGTACCTCATGCAAGTTTGACCACACTGGAGGTGACCTAGACATTTGTTTACAACTGACTCCTCTGGATTTCAGTGCAGAAGAGAGAGGAGCTCCCTTTGCCTTGTTTATACATATGCTTAGCCTACAGTAACCCTGAAATGCAGTTTAGGAGTCTAAATATTTGAAAGACTCAGAAAGGAAAGTCTGGCCTGGTGCCAGTAGTGTGAGTCTGTGAGGGACCTCAATCCATGGAGGCAAATGAATGGAGTGTGCTTTGAAATTAAGCACTTAGTGATTATTTCATTAGAGGTTTTTAAAACCTTTAGCTCTCAACTTATCAGACCTCAATGTATGACATTTCATGTTAGCCAAAATGGCTGTATTTTTTAAAGAGCTGGAAGATAAAGTACATACCAACCTTAGAAACTGTAAACAAAGAATTAGAATGACAGATCTCTACTGGTTAAAAGAAACTTATCTTGGGTGTGCAGACAAAAGATCCTCTTCTCATTTGGGAGGGACATGCTCAGGTCATAGTAATTAAACATTGTTTTTCTCTCCTTCGTTCCAGAAAGGTTAGCAAGAAGTTGCAGCAGGCAAAAAGAACAGCTGGATCATGCATCTTTCAAAAGGGAAAAATGTGTGCCTTAATTGTGGATGAACCCACAAGGAAATACTTTAGAAAAGACTGAGCTCATCCATCCTTCCATAGAACAGGCAATCTAATCAGCACTCAGAGAAAAGCAGAAAGGAAGGATTAAAAATAAGAGTCTGTGTTTATTTTTGTCTGGGATCTATGGAAATGTAGGTTTATGACTTGACTTAAAATTGATTGGATTTCACAAGGTAAGTGGTGGACCACGGGCCCTGTAGAGCAGCAGACAATTATCGTTCCTTTCTCAAGTGTGGAGGCCCCGACTGCACAGTGGCCAGCTGTGGCCATTGCCCTGCTCTCGCCTACCCTCTACCTTCACTGTCGCTGACTCCCACAGCAGAGTTACACTCAGGGCTCTGCTGACCATATTTAGTTATGATTTGCTGGGAAGATAGACATCCAGTGGTTTTTCTTTCATTATTTATTTTTTAAAATCCAAACTGATACCGTTTGTTTCAAGCTTGAAAATGATATCCTATTTCGTTTTTGCAATTTGATCTCTGATTTTCAGTTTGTAATGAGTTTCGGGGAGGAGTCTAGTATGTTTCTTTTAAAACAGTTTTATTGAGATATAATTCATATAGTGCATAGTTTATCCACTTGAAGTATACAATTCAGTGGTTTTTAATATATTCACAAAGTTGTGCACCACTACCAAAATGTAATTTTATAATGCGTTCATTACTCCAGAATGAAATCCTATACTTATTAGTCATTATTCCTTATTTCCCCCACTCCCCTGTGACTGGCAACCATAATCTGCTTTCTGACTCTGTGAATTTGTCCATTCTGCACAATTTCATGTAATAGAAATCATTACAATACATGGTCATTCGCGGCTGACTTCTTTCCTTGGTCCATTCATGCTCTAGCATGTGTCAGTACTTCATTTTCTCTTTTGGGAATTTCATGTTTTAAAGGGAAATCATTTAGATTTTAAAAGAAACTTATCTTGGGTGTGCAGACAAAAGTCCTCTTCTCAGGGAACATGCTCAGGTCATAGTAATTAAACATTGTTTTTCTCTCCTTCGTTCCAGAAAGGTTAGCAAGAAGTTGCAGCAGGCAAAAAGAACAGCTGGATCATGCATCTTTCAAAAGGGAAAAATGTGTGCCTTAATTGTGGATGAACCCACAAGGAAATACTTTAGAAAAGACTGAGCTCATCCATCCTTCCATAGAACAGGCAATCTAATCAGCACTCAGAGAAAAGCAGAAAGGAAGGATTAAAAATAAGAGTCTGTGTTTATTTTTGTCTGGGATCTATGGAAATGTAGGTTTATGACTTGACTTAAAATTGATTGGATTTCACAAGGTAAGTGGTGGACCACGGGCCCTGTAGAGCAGCAGACAATTATCGTTCCTTTCTCAAGTGTGGAGGCCCCGACTGCACAGTGGCCAGCTGTGGCCATTGCCCTGCTCTCGCCTACCCTCTACCTTCACTGTCGCTGACTCCCACAGCAGAGTTACACTCAGGGCTCTGCTGACCATATTTAGTTATGATTTGCTGGGAAGATAGACATCCAGTGGTTTTTCTTTCATTATTTATTTTTAATATCCAAACTGATACCGTTTGTTTCAAGCTTGAAAATGATATCCTATTTCGTTTTTGCAATTTGATCTCTGATTTTCAGTTTGTAATGAGTTTCGGGGAGGAGTCTAGTATGTTTCTTTTAAAACAGTTTTATTGAGATATAATTCATATAGTGCATAGTTTATCCACTTGAAGTATACAATTCAGTGGTTTTTAATATATTCACAAAGTTGTGCACCACTACCAAAATGTAATTTTATAATGCGTTCATTACTCCAGAATGAAATCCTATACTTATTAGTCATTATTCCTTATTTCCCCCACTCCCCTGTGACTGGCAACCATAATCTGCTTTCTGACTCTGTGAATTTGTCCATTCTGCACAATTTCATGTAATAGAAATCATTACAATACATGGTCATTCGCGGCTGACTTCTTTCCCTTGGTCCATTCATGCTCTAGCATGTGTCAGTACTTCATTTTTTTCTCTGATTTTTGATAGAGCCAGGGGTTTCTCTCAGGACTTGGGTGAAGAGTACATACTTGAAAAGACAGGGGAAAATCTTATTTGTAGACTTTTTAAAAAGTGCTAAATGAATACCATAATCAATTAAATGTCACATTTGATGACTATTAAATTGAAAAATATGAGGCAAAAAAGAAGTTATTTAAACACTCTTATCATTTGAGCCTTAAATTTTTTATTTAATTGGGTTTCATCTCATTGACCGTAAGGTGACTTCATTATTTGGGAATCTAAAATTAGACTTATTTTATTTTCCTTCTATTTTACTTTTTCCCTGAGTTCCTAACACCATTTTGGTGCAACTTTCCCTGAGGATTTGTGCCATAAGTGTCAATACAGAGGAAGGCTTATCCAATTTGCAGAAAAAGAAGAAAAAAAGAAAAAAAGAAAGCACTTCTTCCCCAACAGTGGTTTTACATAAACACCAACATATATTTCACATTCTGATAAGGTACAATATTACACTAATCTAGCTGAGTCTTTTCTTCGTCATCTGCCATCTGGTCTGTACATTGAGTTAGCCTTAAATTTCAGTTACACACAGCAGATCCATCCTACCACCCCATAAGGTTGAAATCCAGATTATGAGATACTTTATTGCTACTCAACTTATCAAAGAAGGCTGAGTTCAACCAGGGTCCCATCTTTCTGGGGTGGAATCTAGGAAATATCAAGCACTTTCTTTTAACACTGTGAGCAAAAGACTCTTGAACTCCTGACTTGCTTTGTTTCGATACGCCACACCAGCCCATGGCATGAAGAAAGCGAAAATCTGACAAGTTAAACCCCAGCTTTCAAGACTTGGAAAAGGGCTGTGGAAATAATTTTCTTTCCCTATTTTAATGCTTCATAACCCTGATTACAGTCATAAATAATGCTTACTTCATATCTAATGGGGCTAACATCAAGTATGATAGCACTTTATCTGAGGAGGCATAAAAATTGAGAAAGAAATCATTACTAAGAATGCAAATTTGAAAAATCAGCAAAGTTTAAAATGAAATGTTCGTAGTTGATTTCATGTGCTACTTGATTAGCGCATGATTATAACTCAATCAAGAGAACTTTTTCAACTTCTTCTGTGGCACTGCTCAGCGTGGGTGACTTCTCTGTGTTTACCTGGTCACAACTGCAGCTCAGAAAAGCCAGGTTTTTGGGTGAAGAGTACATACTTGAAAAGACAGGGGAAAATCTTATTTGTAGACTTTTTAAAAAGTGCTAAATGAATACCATAATCAATTAAATGTCACATTTGATGACTATTAAATTGAAAAATATGAGGCAAAAAAGAAGTTATTTAAACACTCTTATCATTTGAGCCTTAAATTTTTTATTTAATTGGGTTTCATCTCATTGACCGTAAGGTGACTTCATTATTTGGGAATCTAAAATTAGACTTATTTTATTTTCCTTCTATTTTACTTTTTCCCTGAGTTCCTAACACCATTTTGGTGCAACTTTCCCTGAGGATTTGTGCCATAAGTGTCAATACAGAGGAAGGCTTATCCAATTTGCAGAAAAAGAAGAAAAAAAGAAAAAAAGAAAGCACTTCTTCCCCAACAGTGGTTTTACATAAACACCAACATATATTTCACATTCTGATAAGGTACAATATTACACTAATCTAGCTGAGTCTTTTCTTCGTCATCTGCCATCTGGTCTGTACATTGAGTTAGCCTTAAATTTCAGTTACACACAGCAGATCCATCCTACCACCCCATAAGGTTGAAATCCAGATTATGAGATACTTTATTGCTACTCAACTTATCAAAGAAGGCTGAGTTCAACCAGGGTCCCATCTTTCTGGGGTGGAATCTAGGAAATATCAAGCACTTTCTTTTAACACTGTGAGCAAAAGACTCTTGAACTCCTGACTTGCTTTGTTTCGATACGCCACACCAGCCCATGGCATGAAGAAAGCGAAAATCTGACAAGTTAAACCCCAGCTTTCAAGACTTGGAAAAGGGCTGTGGAAATAATTTTCTTTCCCTATTTTAATGCTTCATAACCCTGATTACAGTCATAAATAATGCTTACTTCATATCTAATGGGGCTAACATCAAGTATGATAGCACTTTATCTGAGGAGGCATAAAAATTGAGAAAGAAATCATTACTAAGAATGCAAATTTGAAAAATCAGCAAAGTTTAAAATGAAATGTTCGTAGTTGATTTCATGTGCTACTTGATTAGCGCATGATTATAACTCAATCAAGAGAACTTTTTCAACTTCTTCTGTGGCACTGCTCAGCGTGGGTGACTTCTCTGTGTTTACCTGGTCACAACTGCAGCTCAGGAAGCTCTTGCTTCTGGGCATATAATGGGTACCTACATTTCCTGTCTGTCCAGCAACCATTCCCCTCTTTTTTAGTAACTAGATTCCCTTTAGGGAATTCCCCTCTCCAGTAGATATGCAGTTTTGAAGGGACTGCCCTTTCATTTCCCTTATTAGGTGACAGTCACGTAACCTGAGCTTGGTCAATCAGATGTTCTTTCTCCATAATCTGACTCTTGAAGAGTGGAGTCTATAAAACAAATGTTAGTTATGCATGTGTGCTTAGTGGCTCAGCTGTGTCTGACTCTCTGTGACCGCATGGACTGTAGCCAACCAGACTCCTCTCGCCACAGGATCTTCTAAGCAATAATACTGGAGTGGGTAGCCACTCCCTTCTCCAGGGTATCTTCCTGACCCAGGGATTGTACCCTGGTCTCTTGTATTACAGGCAGATTCTTTACAGTCTGAGCTACCAGGGAAACCCTACAAAGGCAGATAATAATTCCTTCAGGTGGAGGCACTCTGAGGAGACAAACCTTTGAGCCTGGAGCTGCTCTGGTCCTGGCCTTTCAGCTTTTCCAGGTTTTTCCATTAAATTCTCTTATCCCCTTGTTAACTTTGTCCATTCACTTCTGTTTCTTGCAATAAAACCCCAAATTCATAACACGGCTACCATGAGGTTTTTTTTTTCCTTAGTGTGGCAGTACACGAGCTCACCCATCAAACCCTCTTTGAGAGGGAAAATCATGTCTGCCTTCTTAGAGCACGACATCTCTCACTAAGCTCCCACCTGTAGTTCAAATTTCAATTGTGGTATTTTCCTCCTTAGAAGGCAGCACAGCGTACTGAGAAGACAGCCCACACTCTGGAGTGAAATTGCTTGTTAAAATCCTGGCTTTGTGCCTTAACTAAATCTGTCTGCTTATCTGTTAAAAGAGAATAGTAGTATCTACTTTGTAGGGTAGTTGAGGAAATTAACTTTTTCTGATATCTGTCTGAACCCTTATCTGTTTTTGGGCATAAAATTAAAAACATTACTAAGAATGCAAATTTGAAAAATCAGCAAAGTTTAAAATGAAATGTTCGTAGTTGATTTCATGTGCTACTTGATTAGCGCATGATTATAACTCAATCAAGAGAACTTTTTCAACTTCTTCTGTGGCACTGCTCAGCGTGGGTGACTTCTCTGTGTTTACCTGGTCACAACTGCAGCTCAGGAAGCTCTTGCTTCTGGGCATATAATGGGTACCTACATTTCCTGTCTGTCCAGCAACCATTCCCCTCTTTTTTAGTAACTAGATTCCCTTTAGAATTCCCTCTCAGTAGATATGCAGTTTTGAAGGGACTGCCCTTTCATTTCCCTTATTAGGTGACAGTCACGTAACCTGAGCTTGGTCAATCAGATGTTCTTTCTCCATAATCTGACTCTTGAAGAGTGGAGTCTATAAAACAAATGTTAGTTATGCATGTGTGCTTAGTGGCTCAGCTGTGTCTGACTCTCTGTGACCGCATGGACTGTAGCCAACCAGACTCCTCTCGCCACAGGATCTTCTAAGCAATAATACTGGAGTGGGTAGCCACTCCCTTCTCCAGGGTATCTTCCTGACCCAGGGATTGTACCCTGGTCTCTTGTATTACAGGCAGATTCTTTACAGTCTGAGCTACCAGGGAAACCCTACAAAGGCAGATAATAATTCCTTCAGGTGGAGGCACTCTGAGGAGACAAACCTTTGAGCCTGGAGCTGCTCTGGTCCTGGCCTTTCAGCTTTTCCAGGTTTTTCCATTAAATTCTCTTATCCCCTTGTTAACTTTGTCCATTCACTTCTGTTTCTTGCAATAAAACCCCAAATTCATAACACGGCTACCATGAGGTTTTTTTTTTTCCTTAGTGTGGCAGTACACGAGCTCACCCATCAAACCCTCTTTGAGAGGGAAAATCATGTCTGCCTTCTTAGAGCACGACATCTCTCACTAAGCTCCCACCTGTAGTTCAAATTTCAATTGTGGTATTTTCCTCCTTAGAAGGCAGCACAGCGTACTGAGAAGACAGCCCACACTCTGGAGTGAAATTGCTTGTTAAAATCCTGGCTTTGTGCCTTAACTAAATCTGTCTGCTTATCTGTTAAAAGAGAATAGTAGTATCTACTTTGTAGGGTAGTTGAGGAAATTAAATAAGATCATTCACATGAAGTGTTTAATCTGATATCTGATACATAATAGATCCTCAACATTAACTATGGGGACAATAGCTTAAACATACTTCCTTAGATTTCCTTTTATTTGGTCTGTGTGGCATCTCTCTTGGGATAATAGAATTAAGCAAATGTGATGTCTCCCATATACAAAGATACAGTGTGATCAGGTGAACATGTATTTGGAGTTATTAAGCAGTAGTGATTGTAAAAGCCTTGAATTGACTTGGTTGAATAAGAGCTCTCTGTATTTAATTATTATCTATCACATTCTCTCTCTTTCTTTACATCATCTCTTTGGGTTCCTCTTTTTCCTTCCTTGACGTTTTATGGCCAAGTCTTGCAGCTGAACATGCTTCTAATTCGAGAAATAGTTACTGACGGCCAGCGTTGAGAATGAAAATGAATTAGATTTTCTGTGCTAAGACCTAACACTCTCCCTCGTCTTCATTTCTATTGCTTTCCCTGACATTCATTCTCTTGGAAATTCTTATTCAAATAGTGGAAAGGACTTCTTAACTGATCTTCCTCCTCCTCTGGGCACCCCTTAAATCTCTCTACTAGATTAATCTTCCTAAAATTCAGCTCTGACTACATATATCTGCAACCCCCACTATTGTTCCTCATTATGAAACAAGTGAGTCCAACTGTCTCATTGCTAGTGTGTGGGCCTCTTACAAATATGGTGTCACATTTTCATCTCTGTCTTCTCCCTTCTGTTCTCCATTGCCCTGACCATCATCTCTTCTTCTCCAGAAGGATTTCCATCCTCTCCCAACACAAGTCAAAACCTTGACCATTCTTTACCACCAGGAATAAACTTCACTAGTCTAAGTTTTTCCTAAAACAGGCAAAGTCTCTGCCTCCCCTGAGGCTCTAGAACACATTGTAACTCTGTTTTAGCTTTTTAGGACTCTGCCTTCTTTCACAGATATTGAGGTTAAGACAGAAAGCACTCCCAGACTGTAAGAAAAGAGAAACCTGAAATTTACTTGGACACTTTAAAGAAAGGAAGGCATAGTTCAGGGACTAATCTGTGATCAAAAGAGAATAGTAGTATCTACTTTGTAGGGTAGTTGAGGAAATTAAATAAGATCATTCACATGAAGTGTTTAATCTGATATCTGATACATAATAGATCCTCAACATTAACTATGGGGACAATAGCTTAAACATACTTCCTTAGATTTCCTTTTATTTGGTCTGTGTGGCATCTCTCTTGGGATAATAGAATTAAGCAAATGTGATGTCTCCCATATACAAAGATACAGTGTGATCAGGTGAACATGTATTTGGAGTTATTAAGCAGTAGTGATTGTAAAAGCCTTGAATTGACTTGGTTGAATAAGAGCTCTCTGTATTTAATTATTATCTATCACATTCTCTCTTTCTTTACATCATCTCTTTGGGTTCCTCTTTTTCCTTCCTTGACGTTTTATGGCCAAGTCTTGCAGCTGAACATGCTTCTAATTCGAGAAATAGTTACTGACGGCCAGCGTTGAGAATGAAAATGAATTAGATTTTCTGTGCTAAGACCTAACACTCTCCCTCGTCTTCATTTCTATTGCTTTCCCTGACATTCATTCTCTTGGAAATTCTTATTCAAATAGTGGAAAGGACTTCTTAACTGATCTTCCTCCTCCTCTGGGCACCCCTTAAATCTCTCTACTAGATTAATCTTCCTAAAATTCAGCTCTGACTACATATATCTGCAACCCCCACTATTGTTCCTCATTATGAAACAAGTGAGTCCAACTGTCTCATTGCTAGTGTGTGGGCCTCTTACAAATATGGTGTCACATTTTCATCTCTGTCTTCTCCCTTCTGTTCTCCATTGCCCTGACCATCATCTCTTCTTCTCCAGAAGGATTTCCATCCTCTCCCAACACAAGTCAAAACCTTGACCATTCTTTACCACCAGGAATAAACTTCACTAGTCTAAGTTTTTCCTAAAACAGGCAAAGTCTCTGCCTCCCCTGAGGCTCTAGAACACATTGTAACTCTGTTTTAGCTTTTTAGGACTCTGCCTTCTTTCACAGATATTGAGGTTAAGACAGAAAGCACTCCCAGACTGTAAGAAAAGAGACTGAAATTTACTTCCAAGAAAAAAGTGGAGAATTTAGTTTTCTCTGGACACTTTAAAGAAAGGAAGGCATAGTTCAGGGACTCTTTTTTTTTTTTCCAAATAAATATCCTGCCTGGAAGTCAGTCGATGAACTAATATCTGCCAAAAGGTCTGGATAATTAAAATTCTAGCAAGTTTGTTGAGCTAGTTTAAATTCTTTGAGACAGCACGTACATTTAGACAAAAAGGGAGAGCACCAGCATGCACTCTCATGAAGGAGATAATGACGAACCAGGATGTATTTTTACTTTGCCAAAGAAAATAGTAGCCAGGAGAAACTCCTAGAGGAGGGACTGTTTTCAAGTTCTCTGTGCCTTCTTGCATGCAGTCACTTCAGTCATATCCAACTCTGTGGCCCAATGGACTGTAGCCCACCAGGCTCCTCTGTCCATGGGATTCTCCAGGCAAGAATACTGGAGCGAGTGTCCCCTTCTTTAGGGGATCTTCCCAACCCAGGGAGTGAACCCGTGTCTGTTCTGTTCTACCTGCCTTGGCAGGCAGGTTCTTCACCACTAGCGCCACCTGGGAAGCCTATACCTTCTTGGGACTAGGCAAGTTACTTTTCTTTCTTCCATGGTGATTTGGGTCCTGGGCTCTGAGAACCTCAGAGCAATATAGGAAAATACAAAATAACTATTATGCTAAGAATTCTAAAGAATGTCTTTACATAGGCAGAGGGAAAAATTCTAGAGAGGATCCAGGGAGACTAAAGAATTCTCTGGTTAAGTCCTGAAGAACACAATTGCTACTTAGTAGATCTTTCTATCTCCTCATCAAAACCCCATGTCAAATCTATATTGTTTCATTCCAAGACATTGTTTCAAAAGGAATCTGCAAGATGCAAATTTTGATGCACCTTAGGGGCAACTATGTGCTTAGAATAGTGATTTGCCCATCCTGACACCAGGGAAAAATAAAAATCTTTGCTAATTAGGTACCTTTGTAGTAAGGAAACATAATGATTTCTTTTATGCAACTGAGGATGAGCATTTCTTTCATTATAAACTGCCATTCTTTGTTATGTGAAAGCAAGAATTAATTTTATTTTCAGATCAATAGTTGGTGTGATGAGTTAGTAGATGTGAAATGTTGAACATAGTATAAAATAGCAAATTAGGCTGATGGAGTTTGGGAGCATCTTTCTAATCAGACCACATGGCCAGGGTCTGGTAGCATGAATCACAGTAGACTGCTGCTCTGGAGTTTTCTGGATTGTAGAGACCTTCCTGATTGAGACAAGCCTCTTGAAAAATCACAATGGGACATAAAATTGGTGTGGTTCTGAAATGTGTTTTCTCAAAGGGTGTAATGCGTATTTGTTTTTGCTAGGCGGACTTTTTAAAAAAAACCCTCAGGATAATGACGAACCAGGATGTATTTTTACTTTGCCAAAGAAAATAGTAGCCAGGAGAAACTCCTAGAGGAGGGACTGTTTTCAAGTTCTCTGTGCCTTCTTGCATGCAGTCACTTCAGTCATATCCAACTCTGTGGCCCAATGGACTGTAGCCCACCAGGCTCCTCTGTCCATGGGATTCTCCAGGCAAGAATACTGGAGCGAGTGTCCCCTTCTTTAGGGGATCTTCCCAACCCAGGGAGTGAACCCGTGTCTGTTCTGTTCTACCTGCCTTGGCAGGCAGGTTCTTCACCACTAGCGCCACCTGGGAAGCCTATACCTTCTTGGGACTAGGCAAGTTACTTTTCTTTCTTCCATGGTGATTTGGGTCCTGGGCTCTGAGAACCTCAGAGCAATATAGGAAAATACAAAATAACTATTATGCTAAGAATTCTAAAGAATGTCTTTACATAGGCAGAGGGAAAAATTCTAGAGAGGATCCAGGGAGACTAAAGAATTCTCTGGTTAAGTCCTGAAGAACACAATTGCTACTTAGTAGATCTTTCTATCTCCTCATCAAAACCCCATGTCAAATCTATATTGTTTCATTCCAAGACATTGTTTCAAAAGGAATCTGCAAGATGCAAATTTTGATGCACCTTAGGGGCAACTATGTGCTTAGAATAGTGATTTGCCCATCCTGACACCAGGGAAAAATAAAAATCTTTGCTAATTAGGTACCTTTGTAGTAAGGAAACATAATGATTTCTTTTATGCAACTGAGGATGAGCATTTCTTTCATTATAAACTGCCATTCTTTGTTATGTGAAAGCAAGAATTAATTTTATTTTCAGATCAATAGTTGGTGTGATGAGTTAGTAGATGTGAAATGTTGAACATAGTATAAAATAGCAAATTAGGCTGATGGAGTTTGGGAGCATCTTTCTAATCAGACCACATGGCCAGGGTCTGGTAGCATGAATCACAGTAGACTGCTGCTCTGGAGTTTTCTGGATTGTAGAGACCTTCCTGATTGAGACAAGCCTCTTGAAAAATCACAATGGGACTTTGAACAAATGCTTTCATCTCTGAGGCTTATCTCATAAAATTGGTGTGGTTCTGAAATGTGTTTTCTCAAAGGGTGTAATGCGTATTTGTTTTTTGCTAGGCGGACTGAGCTAATAATGATTGCAATCAATAAGAAACTCTTCATCACTTGAGTTTTATGATAGCGACTTTAAAGGGTCTCCTGACAGGAGATGAACTCAGTAAAGTTTTATTGGTAATTTGCCAGGTATACGTCATGAAATCTACTCAGAGGAGTTCAGAATTCATTTTCATCTGCACCTCTTGAAAGCCTCTAAAGATTATAGGAGACTCAAGCCCATTTCTATCCTGGACAGCATCTGGTTATAGTGGCCTACACAATTGGCTCCCAACTGTCCAGACCGGTTTTCGCGGGGATATTGACTAGCACAGATTTTCTGTCCCAGTTTTCTTCCTCTCCTTTGCTTGTCTTTCCTCTAACTGTTGGTCCCCAGCCCCTGCCCCTCCACATACACACTCACATACCCTATCTAGCTGCCCTGCTGTAAGCAGGAGATGTGCTAGGGTTTTTATGGTATCTTAAACTCTAGCTACCTTCATGAAGCTCAAAATAATCATAAAGATTCTTAAATTATTTTTGAGTTGCAGTGATGTTTTAGATCTGTAATTTCACTTAAGCCTTAAAATAATATTTTGAGAATATAATAATTCTTTTATACAGGAGGAAATGTACCACTATGACTTAGTGGATGAAGGATACTGAGCCCAGATCTAACTTGACTTCAAAGTCCATAATCTTGCCAAATACCACTTTGGCTTCCAGGGAGAACTAGGTAACTCTATACTTACTTTAGACCAAAATAACTTACACTAGATCAGTAAGTGGGTGCATTATCCATACTATATGTACTCAAATGAAAGACTGATTATGTGTATAAGTACATATAGAAGTGAAAGTGGATATCACTAATATGTGATGTGGTTATTTGTCATTTGTTGGAAACTCAACAAAGACATTTAGGTCTAAGGATCTCCTGACATCCCTGCAGGGCTTCTAAATGTGTCTTTGTAGTTAATTCATTATGCATCTTTCTAATCAGACCACATGGCCAGGGTCTGGTAGCATGAATCACAGTAGACTGCTGCTCTGGAGTTTTCTGGATTGTAGAGACCTTCCTGATTGAGACAAGCCTCTTGAAAAATCACAATGGGACTTTGAACAAATGCTTTCATCTCTGAGGCTTATCTCATAAAATTGGTGTGGTTCTGAAATGTGTTTTCTCAAAGGGTGTAATGCGTATTTGTTTTTTGCTAGGCGGACTGAGCTAATAATGATTGCAATCAATAAGAAACTCTTCATCACTTGAGTTTTATGATAGCGACTTTAAAGGGTCTCCTGACAGGAGATGAACTCAGTAAAGTTTTATTGGTAATTTGCCAGGTATACGTCATGAAATCTACTCAGAGGAGTTCAGAATTCATTTTCATCTGCACCTCTTGAAAGCCTCTAAAGATTATAGGAGACTCAAGCCCATTTCTATCCTGGACAGCATCTGGTTATAGTGGCCTACACAATTGGCTCCCAACTGTCCAGACCGGTTTTCGCGGGGATATTGACTAGCACAGATTTTCTGTCCCAGTTTTCTTCCTCTCCTTTGCTTGTCTTTCCTCTAACTGTTGGTCCCCAGCCCCTGCCCCTCCACATACACACTCACATACCCTATCTAGCTGCCCTGCTGTAAGCAGGAGATGTGCTGGTTTTGATGGTATCTTAAACTCTAGCTACCTTCATGAAGCTCAAAATAATCATAAAAGATTCCTATATTATTTTTAAGTTGCAGTGATGTTTTAGATCTGTAATTTCACTTAAGCCTTAAAATAATATTTTGAGAATATAATAATTCTTTTATACAGGAGGAAATGTACCACTATGACTTAGTGGATGAAGGATACTGAGCCCAGATCTAACTTGACTTCAAAGTCCATAATCTTGCCAAATACCACTTTGGCTTCCAGGGAGAACTAGGTAACTCTATACTTACTTTAGACCAAAATAACTTACACTAGATCAGTAAGTGGGTGCATTATCCATACTATATGTACTCAAATGAAAGACTGATTATGTGTATAAGTACATATAGAAGTGAAAGTGGATATCACTAATATGTGATGTGGTTATTTGTCATTTGTTGGAAACTCAACAAAGACATTTAGGTCTAAGGATCTCCTGACATCCCTGCAGGGCTTCTAAATGTGTCTTTGTAGTTAATTCTTTGGGTTGATGGGTATGGCTCACCTCACTTCTACCTCCACCATCCTTGGCCAGAACCAATTTACCTGTCACACTGGGCACAGTGCCAAGGGCCCATGGTACTTTTAGAAATCCACAAAAATGTTTTGATTTCTTTAAAATCAGAAAAAAAGAGTGGATAGAATCCAGCCTGAATTATATTAATCTTTATGCCAACTCAGTCACAAAATAAAATCTTTAGTATATATAATATAATTTTAAATATAAGTATATTTTAAATGAAATAAACATCTCATGAAGGCAAAAGTGCTTAGAATCTGTGAAAGTTATATCGTGGTGCTGACTTCCGCTCCCCCTGGCTAGAGCCATGAATTCATTCAGGCTGAAGTCTGCACTCCAGACCCCAACCCCCATTCTCCAGTGGAGTTTGGACTTATGTGGTTGTGAGCAAGGGTTGGATAGCCAGGCATAACCAGCCTTAGTTGACCTGTGGACTCTTGTGTATGTTCCTGCTTACCAACTGTAACCTGAGAGTTCTAGCCCACATGGCTTCCTCTGTCTGAACACTTCCCTTCCCAATGTTTACCTGCCTACCTCCTGTTCAGTCTCTAAGATAGCTTAACTGTCACTTCTTTAGAAAGTCTTCCTTGACAACCTCTTCCCAATCTACATTTCATATTGCTGGAATAATCTAGAGCATCTTTTTTTTTTTTTTGTTCTTTATTTTAAAGGTTTTACGGAGTTTTGTTGTTCACAGACCTGTATGTTCCCAGATCAGTCATATGCATATCCCTGGTCCCCCACCCCTCCAGGTCCCCCATCCCACCCCTCCGGACCATCGCCCCATGCCATTGTGAGCACTTCAAAGTCCATAATCTTGCCAAATACCACTTTGGCTTCCAGGGAGAACTAGGTAACTCTATACTTACTTTAGACCAAAATAACTTACACTAGATCAGTAAGTGGGTGCATTATCCATACTATATGTACTCAAATGAAAGACTGATTATGTGTATAAGTACATATAGAAGTGAAAGTGGATATCACTAATATGTGATGTGGTTATTTGTCATTTGTTGGAAACTCAACAAAGACATTTAGGTCTAAGGATCTCCTGACATCCCTGCAGGGCTTCTAAATGTGTCTTTGTAGTTAATTCTTTGGGTTGATGGGTATGGCTCACCTCACTTCTACCTCCACCATCCTTGGCCAGAACCAATTTACCTGTCACACTGGGCACAGTGCCAAGGGCCCATGGTACTTTTAGAAATCCACAAAAATGTTTTGATTTCTTTAAAATCAGAAAAAAAGAGTGGATAGAATCCAGCCTGAATTATATTAATCTTTATGCCAACTCAGTCACAAAATAAAATCTTTAGTATATATAATATAATTTTAAATATAAGTATATTTTAAATGAAATAAACATCTCATGAAGGCAAAAGTGCTTAGAATCTGTGAAAGTTATATCGTGGTGCTGACTTCCGCTCCCCCTGGCTAGAGCCATGAATTCATTCAGGCTGAAGTCTGCACTCCAGACCCCAACCCCCATTCTCCAGTGGAGTTTGGACTTATGTGGTTGTGAGCAAGGGTTGGATAGCCAGGCATAACCAGCCTTAGTTGACCTGTGGACTCTTGTGTATGTTCCTGCTTACCAACTGTAACCTGAGAGTTCTAGCCCACATGGCTTCCTCTGTCTGAACACTTCCCTTCCCAATGTTTACCTGCCTACCTCCTGTTCAGTCTCTAAGATAGCTTAACTGTCACTTCTTTAGAAAGTCTTCCTTGACAACCTCTTCCCAATCTACATTTCATATTGCTGGAATAATCTAGAGCATCTTTTTTTTTTTTTTGTTCTTTATTTTAAAGGTTTTACGGAGTTTTGTTGTTCACAGACCTGTATGTTCCCAGATCAGTCATATGCATATCCCTGGTCCCCCACCCCTCCAGGTCCCCCCATCCCACCCCTCCGGACCATCGCCCCATGCCATTGTGAGCACTCCTATTCCCTTAGCACAATGACAATAGCTATCTTTTCCACACATGACAGTATAGGTTTCCATGTTACTCCTCCATGCCTTCCCTCCTATTTCTTCCCCACAATGTCCCTATGTCTATGCTCTGTCTGTTTTTCCATGAGTTCCCTGTGTGTGTTGTCAAGACTGTCCTACTAGATTCCATGTATGTGTGTTAGTATACTGTATTTGTCTTTCTAATTTAGAGCATCTTGATTGTTCTATGAAGTGCTTGCTACACGCCAAAGCTGTGTTTATTTGACTTAAGATCTATCTTCCTCTGCGATGTCTATGCATTTTCACTACATGCGTCTGGTACCTAGCACAGTGTCTGATACTTGCTAGAAGCTTGATAAATACTCATTGAATGAATTTGTAATTGATTCAAGGTCTTCATAGCTAGCCAGGTCCTGTATCCAGTGGTTCAGGGCAAGTTCTGGGCCATATCCTAACAACCCTCCCATGCCTTTCCATTGTGTTGAAATTCCCATACAATGGAGTTCCAACACATTGAGCTCTAGTTTGCTTGGTTATTTTGAATAGCTGCCCAGATCCTCTGGGATTGGGGCTCATCTTCCCTAATCAGAGATTAGACTGATACTTCCACTTGGATCAGGGAACCATACTGAAAGCTGGTCCAGTTTACTTCTGTGTATGTGGTCAGATCTTTGGTTGGCACTGACTTGTCAGGGGCATAACCAGCCTTAGTTGACCTGTGGACTCTTGTGTATGTTCCTGCTTACCAACTGTAACCTGAGAGTTCTAGCCCACATGGCTTCCTCTGTCTGAACACTTCCCTTCCCAATGTTTACCTGCCTACCTCCTGTTCAGTCTCTAAGATAGCTTAACTGTCACTTCTTTAGAAAGTCTTCCTTGACAACCTCTTCCCAATCTACATTTCATATTGCTGGAATAATCTAGAGCATCTTTTTTTTTTTTTTGTTCTTTATTTTAAAGGTTTTACGGAGTTTTGTTGTTCACAGACCTGTATGTTCCCAGATCAGTCATATGCATATCCCTGGTCCCCCACCCCTCCAGGTCCCCCCATCCCACCCCTCCGGACCATCGCCCCATGCCATTGTGAGCACTCCTATTCCCTTAGCACAATGACAATAGCTATCTTTTCCACACATGACAGTATAGGTTTCCATGTTACTCCCTCCATGCCTTCCCCTCCCTATTTCTTCCCCACAATGTCCCTATGTCTATGCTCTGTCTGTTTTTCCATGAGTTCCCTGTGTGTGTTGTCAAGACTGTCCTACTAGATTCCATGTATGTGTGTTAGTATACTGTATTTGTCTTTCTAATTTAGAGCATCTTGATTGTTCTATGAAGTGCTTGCTACACGCCAAAGCTGTGTTTATTTGACTTAAGATCTATCTTCCTCTGCGATGTCTATGCATTTTCACTACATGCGTCTGGTACCTAGCACAGTGTCTGATACTTGCTAGAAGCTTGATAAATACTCATTGAATGAATTTGTAATTGATTCAAGGTCTTCATAGCTAGCCAGGTCCTGTATCCAGTGGTTCAGGGCAAGTTCTGGGCCATATCCTAACAACCCTCCCATGCCTTTCCATTGTGTTGAAATTCCCATACAATGGAGTTCCAACACATTGAGCTCTAGTTTGCTTGGTTATTTTGAATAGCTGCCCAGATCCTCTGGGATTGGGGCTCATCTTCCCCTAATCAGAGATTAGACTGATACTTCCACTTGGATCAGGGAACCATACTGAAAGCTGGTCCAGTTTACTTCTGTGTATGTGGTCAGATCTTTGGTTGGCATGACTAGGACCTTCCTAGGTCCCTGAGTTCTCATCTGAATTCATCCCTGTGGGCTCTGCTTCACTCACTTCACTTACTATACGGAATCTATACTTTCAGAGGGTATAGATTCTGCTTGACCTCAGATTCCTCTTTCTCTTTCATGACTTCTGTGTCTCTCTAGGTTTCATGCTGCTGCCCATCCTGGGATCAAACAGAAGTTACAGAAACCTTAGCTGAAATGGGAGAGGTTTCTATATTAAGGCATTTATCACCATTAATACCAAGTGATTTTCTTTTCTGAATTCTTGCAATTCAAATGAGTCAGAGGAAATATGAGAGGCATGATTAATATTTCAAAAATTTTTCATTATGAATCAATAAATATTTATTCATTACTAATAATTTATAATATAAAATAAGCAAAAAAAGAAAATAAAAATGTTTAATAAATATTTTTTTACTTACCTATAATTTAAACTTTGAATATGTGTTATTTTTATAATAAGAAAAAAGTTGCTTTTAATTTTTTAAAAGTTCAGGAAGATATATTCCAAAATGGTAATAGCATTTTTTTTTTCTGGATGGTAGAATTGTGGGTAATTTAAATTTTCTTCTTGGACTTTTTTTCCCTCTATTTTTATACAGTGATAACCAGGCTATTTTTGTGATTAAGATGAAACAATTTCACAATAAATGTTATACAAATTAATTCCACCACTCAGAAAGAATTATTGCCAGTACTTTGGTGTGCATATTTGTCTTCTTCCCTACATCTAGAGTTTTTTAAAAATGGCTAGAAACATACTTTATGAAAGCCTTATTTTTAAACTTACCCACACATCTTAAGCATCTTTCTACATCATTAAGATTTTGTCCACAAAATCAGTTTAAATGACTGCCTAGTATTCCACTGTACAACTATGACATAGTTTATTTAAACAATTCACTGTTGTTGGACATTTATGCTGTTTCATATTATTATCTTTATTAATAATACTAATGACTATTTCTTTTGAGCAAGTTCTTACAAGCAGAATTGCTTGATCATTTTTTTTTGCATGCCTATTTGTAAGGCTTTGTATTCACATCAGAAATCCAAAATTTGAGGTTCTGTTAGTAGAGTCACCTGAGGGGAATCTGAACAAAGTGGGGACCTGAGAAGGAAATGGAGAAAAATCATATGGTTACGGAGGACACAAGTCTAGGCTGGGTAATGAGGACTGTGTGAACTATACCAAGATAAATACAGGTAAAGCCACGACAGACGAGGATGGGGCAAAGGGTAATGTTCTTATTGTGAATGCCTGTCTTTTTTATTCAAAATCCAAAATTTCTTCTTGGCTTGAACCCCCAGGCTTTGCACTTGAATTCCTGATTCTGGGCTCACTCTCGCTGTGTCTTAAATTTCTCTGTCACTCCTGCTTAGAGCACAGGTTGGATCCTGTGCATTTGAGGGGACACCACTCATACTTTGTGAGTTGGACTGTTTGTGCACTGCACAAGTGCACAACTTCTTGTCGAGGTCTCAGTTCCTGCCAGTCTCTTTGTTGTGGTCCTGTCCTTTCGTTAGTTCAAAGAGCCCTTTATTCTCCATGTTTTGTCCAGATCCTGGATTAACTTTTTACATAAACCCCCATACCATTCCCATTCACTTTAGAAGGTTGGTGCTATTATGAATGTAACAGAAGAGGTTTATATTCTGGATAGAAATATGGGAGAAGAGCTCCTTGAAACTCAAAGTGTCTAGATCTTTTTTCATTTTCATATCTTTTTCTTTTTTTTCATTTGCCTTGGGAACCAGCTGAAATCAGAAGCATTAAATATAACTGATCTTAAAAATACATTAAAGTTAGAAAAAAAAGATCCAAGTACCTGGTGTGCAATCCAACCACCCCAAGTACTAAAACTTTATGTTCATCCATAATGTTTTCCTCTCAGAATAAAAACATCTGAATGTAATAGTAAAGCAGCAGGGACTCACCAAAGAGTGAAGTTATCACCCGCCTGCAGGACAGGAGACATTTCAAAGTATTCTATTCCTTGTGGCCCTCTCTATTATAAAATTTTCATGATAAATCCATCCCCAGCTAATGCCTAGGGTGATTTAAATATACGGCAGCAGAGTCTCCGGTGATCAATTGAGGAATAATGAGTTGTAGAAGTACCAAAGTGAACAGAAAAATCTTCTTAGTTCAAGCCTTTTGTTCCTTCAGTTTGAAGCTTTTTGACACATTAATTGCAAAGGAAAGGAATAGATGAAGAGGCAAGAGAGGCAGAGAGGCTAAGCGAAAAGACTGAGTTTAGGATTTTGTGCTTACGTTCAAATAAATACAAGCAGTATGCTAAAAATTCTCTACAACACACAGCACATTCCATGTTGAATGTCCGAATGGAACATTTCTAACACCTTCAGTGTTGCTCATAAGCACAAAAGTGTGTTTGGCATGGAGAAACATCTGGGTATATTTTGTGAAATGGGAGATAGCAGAAGATTCACCTCTGAGATCTGCCTGTCCCACTATGTGTGCATAAGCGCGCGCGCACACACACACACACACCATTGTTATGACTTTACCCCTCTATACTTTTAAATATGGCTAAAGCCTTGAGTTGGACATCTTCCTCCCCTCCCTTCTCATATCTCTTCTCCTGCTCTCAGTAAGTACAATCACTGATTATAATCAGCTCTAGAGCGTGCTTCCTTTCAAAATACATTGACAGTGATGAAAAATTTATTTTTCATTTGTGACATTTTTTCTGTAAGTAACTCTAAAAATGCATCTTTGTCATATATTGAGGAGTACTTGGCAACAGGCATAGAGAGAGAAACAGGAGACACCAAGAGAGAGAGGAAGACAGAAACAAGGAAGAAAGGGAAGAAGAAAAAAGGAAAGGTACAAAAAGAATAACCCCTTAGGTATTGGTACACAGTAGCTCTTAGTAAAAGTCTTCTGTATTTACCACATTCTCTGAAGGATTATAAGGTTTTTTTTCTTTTTATCTCTGTTTTAATTATGACATGTTCTGGCATGGTTTTCTCCAAGTTTCTTGTGCTTAGGCTTTGTCGAGCTTCCTGGATGTGTGGGTAATGAATTCTGGAAAAATTTAATCCTTGTTTCTTTACATATTTTTTCTGCCCCCTCCCTCCTTCAGGGATTCCAGTTATGTGTATGTTAGGCTTCTTGAAGGTCTCATGCAGTTCACAGGTGCTCTTTTCAGTTGTTTTTCTTAGAGTTTCATTTTAAACAGTTTTCACGAATTCTTCCTTCTGCTATGTCTAATCAGCTATTAATACCATCCAGTGTATTTTACATCTCAGACATTGTCATTTTATCCCTAGAAGTCTGATTTAGGTCTTCTCTTCTTGGCATGTGATATTTTGTGCTGTTACTTATTAAAGACTTGTTTTAAAATAATCTTAGACCTAAAGACGAACTCAAAGCAAAAGTGTTGGGCTCGAAAAAAGCAGTATGCTAAAATTCTCTACAACACACAGCACATTCCATGTTGAATGTCCGAATGGAACATTTCTAACACCTTCAGTGTTGCTCATAAGCACAAAAGTGTGTTTGGCATGGAGAAACATCTGGGTATATTTTGTGAAATGGGAGATAGCAGAAGATTCACCTCTGAGATCTGCCTGTCCCACTATGTGTGCATAAGCGCGCGCGCACACACACACACACACCATTGTTATGACTTTACCCCTCTATACTTTTAAATATGGCTAAAGCCTTGAGTTGGACATCTTCCTCCCCTCCCTTCTCATATCTCTTCTCCTGCTCTCAGTAAGTACAATCACTGATTATAATCAGCTCTAGAGCGTGCTTCCTTTCAAAATACATTGACAGTGATGAAAAATTTATTTTTCATTTGTGACATTTTTTCTGTAAGTAACTCTAAAAATGCATCTTTGTCATATATTGAGGAGTACTTGGCAACAGGCATAGAGAGAGAAACAGGAGACACCAAGAGAGAGAGGAAGACAGAAACAAGGAAGAAAGGGAAGAAGAAAAAAGGAAAGGTACAAAAAGAATAACCCCTTAGGTATTGGTACACAGTAGCTCTTAGTAAAAGTCTTCTGTATTTACCACATTCTCTGAAGGATTATAAGGTTTTTTTTCTTTTTATCTCTGTTTTAATTATGACATGTTCTGGCATGGTTTTCTCCAAGTTTCTTGTGCTTAGGCTTTGTCGAGCTTCCTGGATGTGTGGGTAATGAATTCTGGAAAAATTTAATCCTTGTTTCTTTACATATTTTTTCTGCCCCCTCCCTCCTTCAGGGATTCCAGTTATGTGTATGTTAGGCTTCTTGAAGGTCTCATGCAGTTCACAGGTGCTCTTTTCAGTTGTTTTTCTTAGAGTTTCATTTTAAACAGTTTTCACGAATTCTTCCTTCTGCTATGTCTAATCAGCTATTAATACCATCCAGTGTATTTTACATCTCAGACATTGTCATTTTATCCCTAGAAGTCTGATTTAGGTCTTCTCTTCTTGGCATGTGATATTTTGTGCTGTTACTTATTAAAGACTTGTTTTAAAATAATCTTAGACCTAAAGACGAATTCAAAGGCAGTTGAATTCCTTGAACATTTGATCCTTTCAGGTTTTGTTTTGAGATTTTTTAGGTGAAAATGGAACTATTAGGCCAGGGCTAATTTTGCCCACTACTGAAGCCAAGCACTTCTGGAGTACTCTACCAAATGCCCCATGAATTGTCAGCTTCTCTTTCTGGCTTGTGGGAAGAGGAACTATATCTGGTCCTGAGCAATTTCCAGAGATTGTTTTCTCTAATGCTCCAGGTGCTTCTTTTCCAGCCTCACTGAGGTGAGTTTCCTCACCTACAGGTATTGATCTGTATTTAGTGTAAGTACCTGCTCAAGGGTATCTCCTCTGCAAATCTGTGAAGTTGTCTGTACAGTTCTCTCTTCTCTGGTACTCTGTTCTGTGTACTCTGGCTGTCTTGGTCTCCCTATATTTCTGTGTTTGCATGAGCACAACAGTTTCACTTGTGCTTCAGTTTGCTTCAGTTGTGCCTGACTCTTTGTGACCCTATGGACTATAGCCCATCAGCCTTCTCTGTCCATTGGGATTCTTCAGGCAAGACTACTGGATGAGTTGCCATGTCCTCCTCCAGGTCATCTTCCTGACCCAGGGATAGAACCGGTATCTCCTACTACTCCTGCATTGGCAGGTGGGTTCTACTAGTGCCACCTGGGAAGCCCCCATATTCCCAGTTTTCCCCAAGGCAGGGAGACTTTTTTCCCCTGGGCTTCCCCTGCCTATGCCAGAGCCTAGAAAGTCTGTAGGGAGTAGTAGACTGAGGTAATTTCAGGACTCATTTTATATGTTTCTGATCTTTCATGGATCGCTGTTCTTCACTGTCTTATGCTCAATGTCTTGAAGACAATATTTTGCATTTTTGTTTATTATTGTATCATGGATAAAGCAAAGTCTCAGTAAACAAACATATTAAGTATTTGTTGAATGAATGAATAAACTCTGTATCCTGTCCTGTGGTGGAAGCTCATGAAAATGTTTTTACTGAAAACTGTTCTGTTCTTGGAAAGCTAGATCTGGAGAGAACCGTAGTGGCAAAGAAGTGGAATTATTTGGTTAGTTTTTCAGGAAACCTGGCTGTAACAGGTGACCTCCAACCATTTAGTTTCCTGTCCTTGTGCCTCTCTAATAAAGATAGAAATCCCAAGGGACTGATGGATCTTGCTGGGACCTCATGTTCTTCCCTTGTCTTGAGGGTGCAGTGTGCTGTGGGTGATGGGCCTACTGAAGCTGCGTACTGTGATGGGAAGGTAAGGCAGCAAAGGAAGCAGGGATGCTCTGTCCAAACAAAGGAGATGAATCCTGGGACTAAACCAATAAATGTGCCCTGCCAGTAGTCATTTACAAAGATGTTTATTGAATTTGTTTTAATACTGAAATCTTATTGGCTTCTGATACTATGAACTTGCAGGTAAATGACTGTTGATCACTTTTCATTGTGTTCTAAAGCATTTTTAATGATATCTTTCTCAGATGATTGATGTTTCATCCTATTATTAGGAGAACTTAGATATATATGCCCTGCTACACAGACTTGGCTTCTTTCCCAAACCTCTAAAAATGCTCTTATACCTAACAAATTTTGACAGCAGGATGGTGACAAGATAGGGCAAGTCTAGAGGCCTCTGGTCTAGGAACCAGGCCAGGATGGGTCAGGCAGAGAGCATGATGTGAGGGTAAGAGGTTATGAGTGTGAAGGTTCAGAAAGAATAGTTTGAAAGGTGAGTGTGTAAGTGTGTGTGTGTGTGTGTGTGTGTATGGTGTTGGAACACAGAGCATGATTAAGATCTAGGCCTGGAGTGTCTGCAGCACCCCCATGGGAAGACTGGTGAATCACAGCATGGTGGGAAGAAACGGAGACCGAGCATACAGATACAATCCGAGCTGAGCTTAAAGGACTAATGAGAGAACACATTCTCTAAATTCTGTAAAGTGAGGAACCACAGCACAGTGTCTGTGCATGTGGGAAGACATACACAGCACCTGATTTGCTTGTGACCTCTGAGGTGGGACAGTTTGTTCCCCATTGGCTAGTGATTAGGGCATTGACCCTGTGCATGTAGGGAAGACATGTTTTTACTGAAAACTGTTCTGTTCTTGGAAAGCTAGATCTGGAGAGAACCGTAGTGGCAAAGAAGTGGAATTATTTGGTTAGTTTTTCAGGAAACCTGGCTGTAACAGGTGACCTCCAACCATTTAGTTTCCTGTCCTTGTGCCTCTCTAATAAAGATAGAAATCCCAAGGGACTGATGGATCTTGCTGGGACCTCATGTTCTTCCCTTGTCTTGAGGGTGCAGTGTGCTGTGGGTGATGGGCCTACTGAAGCTGCGTACTGTGATGGGAAGGTAAGGCAGCAAAGGAAGCAGGGATGCTCTGTCCAAACAAAGGAGATGAATCCTGGGACTAAACCAATAAATGTGCCCTGCCAGTAGTCATTTACAAAGATGTTTATTGAATTTGTTTTAATACTGAAATCTTATTGGCTTCTGATACTATGAACTTGCAGGTAAATGACTGTTGATCACTTTTCATTGTGTTCTAAAGCATTTTTAATGATATCTTTCTCAGATGATTGATGTTTCATCCTATTATTAGGAGAACTTAGATATATATGCCCTGCTACACAGACTTGGCTTCTTTCCCAAACCTCTAAAAATGCTCTTATACCTAACAAATTTTGACAGCAGGATGGTGACAAGATAGGGCAAGTCTAGAGGCCTCTGGTCTAGGAACCAGGCCAGGATGGGTCAGGCAGAGAGCATGATGTGAGGGTAAGAGGTTATGAGTGTGAAGGTTCAGAAAGAATAGTTTGAAAGGTGAGTGTGTAAGTGTGTGTGTGTGTGTGTGTGTGTATGGTGTTGGAACACAGAGCATGATTAAGATCTAGGCCTGGAGTGTCTGCAGCACCCCCATGGGAAGACTGGTGAATCACAGCATGGTGGGAAGAAACGGAGACCGAGCATACAGATACAATCCGAGCTGAGCTTAAAGGACTAATGAGAGAACACATTCTCTAAATTCTGTAAAGTGAGGAACCACAGCACAGTGTCTGTGCATGTGGGAAGACATACACAGCACCTGATTTGCTTGTGACCTCTGAGGTGGGACAGTTTGTTCCCCATTGGCTAGTGATTAGGGCATTGACCCTGTGTAGGTTCTTTATAGTTCTAGCATGTGTTTTTTTTATAAGTAGCTTAATTGGCCCTTATACCTGGAGTGTGGGCTTCACTAGTTGTGGGCTTAGTTGCTCCTTGGCATGTTTTTTACAAACGGAACTCACTCATGTAGCCAACATGTTATGAAGAAAATGATAAACAGCACTCTAGAAGTCTCCTTATGCTACCTGCCTTCCAGTCATTACCCCCTTCTAAGAGGTAACCATGATCATAACATCCTAGATTGGTTTTTCCTAGTATTGCACTTTAGGTAAATGAAATTCTAGGGCATCCCTTGTGTTCGACTTCTTTTGCTTACGATGATGCATTCTTCTGAGATCAGATGAGATTGAGCATGTTCACGGTGGTATGGCCATTGACACGATTATGCATTCTTTGAAATACTTTTAAGTACATAATAGTTGAGATATAAGTTTTCAAGTAAGCATTTGTATTTTTTTTTAATTTTAAACTTTTATTTATTTATTTTTGGCTGTGCTGGGTCTTTGTTGATGTGTGGGTTTAGCTGCTCTGTGGTATGTGGGATCTTCCCAGATCAGGGCTCGAGCGTGTGTCTCCTGCATTGGCAGACGGGTTCTTATCCACTGAGCCACAAGGGAAGCCTCATTTGTAGTTTTTTCATCATTTTATTCTGGTCATTTTCTCCATCTCTTTGTTTCTCTCGGTCTCTTCTACACACACACACACACACACACACACACACACACACATGCTCCTAGCAAAACATAATGAATCTTTTCCAGTTCAGTTTCCACTCTGATGTAGAATATATATGTGACAATAATAAAAAAATTTCCTAGGGTGTTCAAAATGCTTATTTAGTAAAATTAAGACATGATGGAGGACTTCCCTGATGGCTCAGTGGGTAGAGAATCCACGTGCAATGCAGGAGACACAGGAGATACTGGTTTGATCCCTAGGTTGGGAAGATCCCCTGGAGAAGGGAATGGCTACCCACTCCAGCATTCTTGCCTGTAATATTCTATGGACAGAGGAACCTGGTGGGCTTCCGTCCATGGGGTCAAAAGAGTCAGACATGATACCACACTATAAGACATGCTGGAATTGTCTGTGCCTCTGTTTGTCTCATGCTTACCAAGTGTCTCTAGTTTAGCTTCCACTAGATCTGAGTCACCAGGGATAGATCACCTTTTAATGCTATTACAGAGGACAGTGACTAGTTTCACATGACTACCAATGAACCACTGATACTACACCTATGTTAAGCAGATCTTTCCTGAGTTTTAGTTTAATCAATTCCCAAGCTGTGCTCTAGAGAAATGGGTGTCTTATTACACAATACTTTTTTGCTCAATTCTAAAGACATTTCTTCACTCATTAACTGCCTCCTGGCTCAATAGCTTATAGAAAACTCCTTTCTTAAGCTACTCAATGGTCGAGAATTTCACTATATGTGTCTAAAGAATTAAGCAGCACCCCCATGGGAAGACTGGTGAATCACAGCATGGTGGGAAAACAGACGAGAACAGATACAATCACTGAGCTTGGACTATGAGGAACACTTCTCAAATTCGTAAGTGAGAACAGCATGTCTCATGGGGGAATCAGACTTCTTTTGGCTTCCCAGATGATGGCATTCCTTCTTGTCTAGTTATAGACTTTGGCTAAGATTGAAGCATGTTTTTTAAAAAAAAAAAAAAACCCCCCCCTAGCATGCTCCTCTTCGCCTTCTATGAACGATCATACCTAGATGGTTGAGATTCACTTTAGGTATAAATTGGCACCCTTGCATTCTTTGAAATACTTTTAAGTACATAATAGTTGAGATATAAGTTTTCAAGTAAGCATTTGTATTTTTTTTTAATTTTAAACTTTTATTTATTTATTTTTGGCTGTGCTGGGTCTTTGTTGATGTGTGGGTTTAGCTGCTCTGTGGTATGTGGGATCTTCCCAGATCAGGGCTCGAGCGTGTGTCTCCTGCATTGGCAGACGGGGTCTTATCCACTGAGCCACAAGGGAAGCCTCATTTGTAGTTTTTTCATCATTTTATTCTGGTCATTTTCTCCATCTCTTTGTTTCTCTCGGTCTCTTCTACACACACACACACACACACACACACACACACACACATGCTCCTAGCAAAACATAATGAATCTTTTCCAGTTCAGTTTCCACTCTGATGTAGAATATATATGTGACAATAATAAAAAAATTTCCTAGGGTGTTCAAAATGCTTATTTAGTAAAATTAAGACATGATGGAGGACTTCCCTGATGGCTCAGTGGGTAGAGAATCCACGTGCAATGCAGGAGACACAGGAGATACTGGTTTGATCCCTAGGTTGGGAAGATCCCCTGGAGAAGGGAATGGCTACCCACTCCAGCATTCTTGCCTGTAATATTCTATGGACAGAGGAACCTGGTGGGCTTCCGTCCATGGGGTCAAAAGAGTCAGACATGATACCACACTATAAGACATGCTGGAATTGTCTGTGCCTCTGTTTGTCTCATGCTTACCAAGTGTCTCTAGTTTAGCTTCCACTAGATCTGAGTCACCAGGGATAGATCACCTTTTAATGCTATTACAGAGGACAGTGACTAGTTTCACATGACTACCAATGAACCACTGATACTACACCTATGTTAAGCAGATCTTTCCTGAGTTTTAGTTTAATCAATTCCCAAGCTGTGCTCTAGAGAAATGGGTGTCTTATTACACAATACTTTTTTGCTCAATTCTAAAGACATTTCTTCACTCATTAACTGCCTCCTGGCTCAATAGCTTATAGAAAAACTCCTTTCTTAAGCTACTCAATGGTCGAGAATTTCACTATATGTGTCTAAAGAATTACCACCTTTTGATTCTTACTCCCTACCCAATTTAGAAGCATTCTTGAAACCAATAAAAGGAAACTTAACAGGCATTTCTCATTCTTGAATATGTGCACTTATGCCTATCATAGAGTCTTCTGGTAAGAAAGTATCTTCCAAGTTGTTTTCACTATAGCTCCATTGTTGGTGGGATTATTTTCAAACCATTTTGGAAAGAGAATTTTCCACTTCTCCCAGGAACAGATAGTATCTTGCTACAGATTTCTGTGCTTTTGCATATGTTTTTTTTTTTCCAAACTCTGGAAAGCAAAATGTTGGTTTAGTACAGTTAGCCTTCTCTTTTCCATCGTTGTAAGCATTCCCAAACTTTCATGTTAGACAGGCAAATGAGATCAGGGTTCTTCCTGAAAATACTTTTTTTCTTAATGCAGGAATCTGCTGGTAATATCGATCATATATGAACTCTGCATTGGCTTTCTTTGGGGACTCAAATGCTGCAATGTTCAGAGTAACCTTCAGTAGAATGAATGAATAGATAGGGAATTCCCTGGTGATCCTGTGGCACACTTCCTGGTGGCACACTGCCACTGCAGAGGGTATTGTTTCAATCCTGACCAGGGAACTAAAATTGCCACTGCAGAGGTATTGTTTCAACCCCTGACCAGGGAACTAGTCCTCATGCCATGGGGTGTGGCAAAAAAAAAAAAAGAATGGCTAGAGGCCTTCTTGTTTTTTTAACCCCTACCTGTGACTTTAAAGAGATGTGTAAATGATGTAAATTTTACCCAATATTTTAAAAGATTTGTTTTATGATATTTAGTAGAATCTGTTATGAAGCAAATTAGTGTGAATAGTAATTTTTGACATGCTTACCAAGTGTCTCTAGTTTAGCTTCCACTAGATCTGAGTCACCAGGGATAGATCACCTTTTAATGCTATTACAGAGGACAGTGACTAGTTTCACATGACTACCAATGAACCACTGATACTACACCTATGTTAAGCAGATCTTTCCTGAGTTTTAGTTTAATCAATTCCCAAGCTGTGCTCTAGAGAAATGGGTGTCTTATTACACAATACTTTTTTGCTCAATTCTAAAGACATTTCTTCACTCATTAACTGCCTCCTGGCTCAATAGCTTATAGAAAAACTCCTTTCTTAAGCTACTCAATGGTCGAGAATTTCACTATATGTGTCTAAAGAATTACCACCTTTTGATTCTTACTCCCTACCCAATTTAGAAGCATTCTTGAAACCAATAAAAGGAAACTTAACAGGCATTTCTCATTCTTGAATATGTGCACTTATGCCTATCATAGAGTCTTCTGGTAAGAAAGTATCTTCCAAGTTGTTTTCACTATAGCTCCATTGTTGGTGGGATTATTTTCAAACCATTTTGGAAAGAGAATTTTCCACTTCTCCCAGGAACAGATAGTATCTTGCTACAGATTTCTGTGCTTTTGCATATGTTTTTTTTTTTCCAAACTCTGGAAAGCAAAATGTTGGTTTAGTACAGTTAGCCTTCTCTTTTCCATCGTTGTAAGCATTCCCAAACTTTCATGTTAGACAGGCAAATGAGATCAGGGTTCTTCCTGAAAAATACTTTTTTTTCTTAATGCAGGAATCTGCTGGTAATATCGATCATATATGAACTCTGCATTGGCTTTCTTTGGGGACTCAAATGCTGCAATGTTCAGAGTAACCTTCAGTAGAATGAATGAATAGATAGGGAATTCCCTGGTGATCCTGTGGCACACTTCCCTGGTGGCACACTGCCACTGCAGAGGGTATTGTTTCAATCCCTGACCAGGGAACTAAAATTGCCACTGCAGAGGGTATTGTTTCAACCCCTGACCAGGGAACTAAGATTCCTCATGCCATGGGGTGTGGCAAAAAAAAAAAAAAAAAGGAATGGCTATAAAGGCCTTTCTTATTTATGTTTTAAAATCTAAATTGTGACTTTAAAGAGATGTGTAAATGATGTAAATTTTTTCCCAATATTTTAAAAGATTTCTGTTTTTATGACTCACTATTAGTAGAATCTGTTATGAAGCAAATTATGTGTGAATCTAGGTAACTTCTTTGAGATCTGATCTGAGAGCAATAATGAAGTTTCATAGCTTTTAGCAGGGTTATATTTAATTAAATATACTTAGACTTTAGATTCTTACTATTTTAGAACTGTATGCAATGTGCTCAGTTGGGTCCAACTCTTTGGGACCCCATAGACAGTAACCTGCAGACTTCTCTGTCCATGGAGTTTTCCAGGCAAGAATAGTGGAGTGGGTTGTCATTTTCTACTCCAGAGGATCTTCCTGGCTCAAGGACTGAACTTGTGTTTCCTGGGTCTCCTGTATTAGCAGGCAGATTCTTCACCACTAGTGCCACCTGGGAAGCCCATTTTAGAACTATAAATGACCTTGAAAATAATCTAAGTTAACTCCTCCTCCCCTTGCAACCTTCACAGATTGGGAAGCTGACAAGAGAACTGGGAAATGACTGACCATGCTGCCCTGCTGACAACCCTGGGCTTTTCACATTGTCCACTCTTTAGAAACTCTGGCTAGACTGGACTGTTGTTCTCCAGAGGTTGTCAGTATTATAACCTCAAATTTACATATCTTCAGTAACAAAATAACTGACATCCAAGAGTCATCTCATCCCACCTCAACATTTGAGGTTATTCTAACCTATCCCAACAAGTTTTTCTGTCCATTTTCATAAACATGCATTTAAAAATTCATCCAACCAAAACGTGCTGGGTAGGCCAGATTTAGGGCCTGCCTTAAGGGAGAACAGAATCAACAGAAGTCATGGTGATCACAACAGCATGTGAGGAGTGTGACAATAGAGGAAAGTTACAGAAGAAACCTTAACCTAAACTTGAAGAGGCCTTGATAAGATGGGTGAAGGAATGAGTTGAATACACAAGTCTCAGAGTCACATCTATGAATCTACAGGGAAAAGTGATTTTAGATTTACCATGGAGCAAACTAGAAAAGGAAAACAACAGAAATGGAGGACTGGATCTGAGGTTAAGAAAACCGATAAGCTCTGGGTGGAAGTCTGAAAACCCAGATTATCCACCTGGCTCTGCTGGTAACTGGTTGTACGAATGGGCACATTTCTCCACCCTGTGTTCTTCACCTAAACAATAAGGACTGAGGGATGATATCCAAAGTTCCCCAGACTCTAGCATATGAGGATTCTATCAGTCTAGGTGGCTTTATGCACTCATGTCTACTACTCAAGGAAATATAATAAATAAAGCTTCTGAATTCTATCCCAACCTGGTAAGAATTAGCTTACTAATGAATAAAACTCAGTGCAGACCACCCAGGGCTTTCCTTTCCTTTTCTAAGGGGAGGGAGAATAAATATTTATATTTAATTGTGTTTCAGGTATTTCATTTAACCATAAAAACAATAATGCAGGTTAGGTATTACTACTTTCATTTTACAAATGAGGAAACTGAGGCTCACAGGATTTTAAGTCACTTGCTCTTCCATGCACATGGCAAGTGGGGACACTGGGATTAGTACCAAAGTCTGTAGACAGGAATCCACTCAAACAAGTTCAAGAAAGAAGTAGTTTATGTAAGATTTAGCATGGAGCATCTCTGGTAGCTCAGTGGTAAAGAGTTCGCCTGTCAATGCAGGGGATGTGAGTTCGATCCCTCATCCAGGAAGATCACACATGCTGCGGAGCAATAAAGTCCATGAGCCACAACTATGGAGCCTGTGCTCTAGAGCCTCGGAGCTGCAACTATTGAGTCCATGTGCCACAACTACTGAAGCCCATGTGCCCTAGAGCCCGAGTTCCACAATAAGAGAAGTCACTGCAACAAGAAGCCTGCTCACCTCAACTAGAGAGTAGACCCCACTCCCTGCAACTAGAGAAGAGCCTGTGGCAACGGTGAAAACCCAGAATAGCCAAAAAAAAAAAACAAATTTAAATACAACAGAAGTCATGGTGATCACAACAGCATGTGAGGAGTGTGACAATAGAGGAAAGTTACAGAAGAAACCTTAACCTAAACTTGAAGAGGCCTTGATAAGATGGGTGAAGGAATGAGTTGAATACACAAGTCTCAGAGTCACATCTATGAATCTACAGGGAAAAGTGATTTTAGATTTACCATGGAGCAAACTAGAAAAGGAAAACAACAGAAATGGAGGACTGGATCTGAGGTTAAGAAAACCGATAAGCTCTGGGTGGAAGTCTGAAAACCCAGATTATCCACCTGGCTCTGCTGGTAACTGGTTGTACGAATGGGCACATTTCTCCACCCTGTGTTCTTCACCTAAACAATAAGGACTGAGGGATGATATCCAAAGTTCCCCAGACTCTAGCATATGAGGATTCTATCAGTCTAGGTGGCTTTATGCACTCATGTCTACTACTCAAGGAAATATAATAAATAAAGCTTCTGAATTCTATCCCAACCTGGTAAGAATTAGCTTACTAATGAATAAAACTCAGTGCAGACCACCCAGGGCTTTCCTTTCCTTTTCTAAGGGGAGGGAGAATAAATATTTATATTTAATTGTGTTTCAGGTATTTCATTTAACCATAAAAACAATAATGCAGGTTAGGTATTACTACTTTCATTTTACAAATGAGGAAACTGAGGCTCACAGGATTTTAAGTCACTTGCTCTTCCATGCACATGGCAAGTGGGGACACTGGGATTAGTACCAAAGTCTGTAGACAGGAATCCACTCAAACAAGTTCAAGAAAGAAGTAGTTTATGTAAGATTTAGCATGGAGCATCTCTGGTAGCTCAGTGGTAAAGAGTTCGCCTGTCAATGCAGGGGATGTGAGTTCGATCCCTCATCCAGGAAGATCACACATGCTGCGGAGCAATAAAGTCCATGAGCCACAACTATGGAGCCTGTGCTCTAGAGCCTCGGAGCTGCAACTATTGAGTCCATGTGCCACAACTACTGAAGCCCATGTGCCCTAGAGCCCGAGTTCCACAATAAGAGAAGTCACTGCAACAAGAAGCCTGCTCACCTCAACTAGAGAGTAGACCCCACTCCCTGCAACTAGAGAAGAGCCTGTGGCAACGGTGAAAACCCAGAATAGCCAAAAATAAATAAATAAAGAAAGATTTAACATGATTCTTCACAGAATTCCATGAATACAGCTAATAAAAGGACCAGGTCTTACAAAGTCCAGAACTTTAGGACATTTCCAGATCCAAGGTGGCCCTTAGAACTCAAGCACCAGGAGTCCAAGATCCTTACTCTGGTATTCCATCCTTAATGTGATTCAATAATCTGGGTATCTATTTCTCTTTGTCTCTGATTTATAACAAATTCCAAAGCACTTACTCTTTTTATCTATTTTATCCTTCAAAAAATTCATAATCTTCACTTTCTCATAGTTTTGGCTTAATTATAACTTCAGCTTGCCAAGATCCCTCACAGCCCTACTCTACCTCCCTCTCATAGCCTCTATGTTACTTCATGGCTTCTTCCTCTACAGTTTTTAAATTTCCACTCCTCTGTAACTGCCTACATTATTCCATGTTTTCCAAACAAAATTAACCAAGGGATGGGTCCAGTTTTTCCCTCGTGAGAGCAATGTGAATCTCCCCCAATATCTAAACACACTCTGAGCAAAAGTGGGCACCTGACTCAAATAAGATAATTCATTGGCTAACCAATGACTTAATGACGGAGTTAGGAATAACAATATGCGTAAGACCTATAACTCATTGCCTGAAAGCTTATTTTTTTGAGGAGGAAGTTCTGTGGGAGTCCACGCAATCCATTAATAGGCAAGCTGAAAGAATAAGAAAACTGATGCCTCCCAAAGCAGTGCTCAAGGTTGAATGGAGATTTGGCAGACATGTTCATGAATTGCCCTTCTTAGAAAACCAAACTATGGTCCACCCAGGGTTCCCCAGGAAGACTGAGTTCCAGCTGCTGAAAGTGGCAACTGACTTGTTAAAACACCCCATATTGACTCCCTTCCCATCCCTGACTCATTTCCCACTCCCTACTGCCAGGGTTCCTGGGATCACTTCCTAAGTAAGCCCATGTGCCCTAGAGCCCGAGTTCCACAATAAGAGAAGTCACTGCAACAAGAAGCCTGCTCACCTCAACTAGAGAGTAGACCCCACTCCCTGCAACTAGAGAAGAGCCTGTGGCAACGGTGAAAACCCAGAATAGCCAAAAATAAATAAATAAAGAAAGATTTAACATGATTCTTCACAGAATTCCATGAATACAGCTAATAAAAGGACCAGGTCTTACAAAGTCCAGAACTTTAGGACATTTCCAGATCCAAGGTGGCCCTTAGAACTCAAGCACCAGGAGTCCAAGATCCTTACTCTGGTATTCCATCCTTAATGTGATTCAATAATCTGGGTATCTATTTCTCTTTGTCTCTGATTTATAACAAATTCCAAAGCACTTACTCTTTTTATCTATTTTATCCTTCAAAAAATTCATAATCTTCACTTTCTCATAGTTTTGGCTTAATTATAACTTCAGCTTGCCAAGATCCCTCACAGCCCTACTCTACCTCCCTCTCATAGCCTCTATGTTACTTCATGGCTTCTTCCTCTACAGTTTTTAAATTTCCACTCCTCTGTAACTGCCTACATTATTCCATGTTTTCCAAACAAAATTAACCAAGGGATGGGTCCAGTTTTTCCCTCGTGAGAGCAATGTGAATCTCCCCCAATATCTAAACACACTCTGAGCAAAAGTGGGCACCTGACTCAAATAAGATAATTCATTGGCTAACCAATGACTTAATGACGGAGTTAGGAATAACAATATGCGTAAGACCTATAACTCATTGCCTGAAAGCTTATTTTTTTGAGGAGGAAGTTCTGTGGGAGTCCACGCAATCCATTAATAGGCAAGCTGAAAGAATAAGAAAACTGATGCCTCCCAAAGCAGTGCTCAAGGTTGAATGGAGATTTGGCAGACATGTTCATGAATTGCCCTTCTTAGAAAACCAAACTATGGTCCACCCAGGGTTCCCCAGGAAGACTGAGTTCCAGCTGCTGAAAGTGGCAACTGACTTGTTAAAACACCCCATATTGACTCCCTTCCCATCCCTGACTCATTTCCCACTCCCTACTGCCAGTTCCTGGGATCACTTCCTAAGTAAGCTATTTGTACTTAAATCCTTGACTTGGGTTCTATTTCTGGGGGAACTCACACCAAGACCCTCCCTTCTTGTGTATGAGAGGTACACATCAATTAACGTCTAATAGGCTCTGAGCAGTGTTATATAAGGTGCTCAGGAGCTAGGGAAGAAATTTATCTCAAACTAATTGAATTTCCTGAGATTTGTTGACAACAAAATGAATAGCTCAAGTATTTTTGATTCAAAGTGTTAGTCATTGGGAGTAATTTGACATATATGAGGATGTTTGGATCTTAGGTGTGCAGCCATTATACTTTTATTTTACTTCTTTGTTACTGTTACTTGTTTCTCTCACCAAAACATGATATACATTGTATTTATTTATATCTTTTCATCTCACAAGGAAGACATAGCAGAGAATTTTTCTCAGCATGATTGTAAATTCTGGTTGTATTTTTGACCCTGGCTCATTTTAGGTGTCCTTTTTAGGGACTCTACAAGTTACCACGAACGTCTTTGTGACGTTAAACAGGGACAGAGAAACAGTGTGGTGTGTCAGTGTAAGAACTTTCTCCACTGTTAAGATTTAGAATCATAATGATTTTTCAAGACTACATTTATTATCCAAAGCTTTTAACTAACAAACTTGTAACCATTTCATTGTTCTTATCCCCAAATTTTAATTACGTATTATTATTAAGATACTGAGATGATTTTATTTATCTGTGTGGGGGGGTGGGGTGGGGAGGGAGGGGAACGGGTGGGCCACTTCTATTGGTCTTTCATTTATCTATTTTCATCCGTCTTTGTTGACTCCTGTGGGCCTCCCATCGCGGTGGCCTTTGTCATCGCAGAGCACCGGCTCTGGGCGCATGCGCCCCAGAGCTCCGGCTCGGTAATTGGACACATCGGTCCAGCCACTCCAAGGCACGTGGGATCTTCCCAGGCCAGGGATGGAACCGCCCCTTGCACTGCAAAGCAGTGTCCTTACCCACTGGACCACCAGGGAAGCCCCTGAAGGCAACTGACTTGTTAAAACACCCCATTTTCCCCCCATCCCTGACTCATTTCCCACTCCCTACTGCCAGTTCCTGGGATCACTTCCTAAGTAAGCTATTTGTACTTAAATCCTTGACTTGGGTTCTATTTCTGGGGGAACTCACACCAAGACCCTCCCTTCTTGTGTATGAGAGGTACACATCAATTAACGTCTAATAGGCTCTGAGCAGTGTTATATAAGGTGCTCAGGAGCTAGGGAAGAAATTTATCTCAAACTAATTGAATTTCCTGAGATTTGTTGACAACAAAATGAATAGCTCAAGTATTTTTGATTCAAAGTGTTAGTCATTGGGAGTAATTTGACATATATGAGGATGTTTGGATCTTAGGTGTGCAGCCATTATACTTTTATTTTACTTCTTTGTTACTGTTACTTGTTTCTCTCACCAAAACATGATATACATTGTATTTATTTATATCTTTTCATCTCACAAGGAAGACATAGCAGAGAATTTTTCTCAGCATGATTGTAAATTCTGGTTGTATTTTTGACCCTGGCTCATTTTAGGTGTCCTTTTTAGGGACTCTACAAGTTACCACGAACGTCTTTGTGACGTTAAACAGGGACAGAGAAACAGTGTGGTGTGTCAGTGTAAGAACTTTCTCCACTGTTAAGATTTAGAATCATAATGATTTTTCAAGACTACATTTATTATCCAAAGCTTTTAACTAACAAACTTGTAACCATTTCATTGTTCTTATCCCCAAATTTTAATTACGTATTATTATTAAGATACTGAGATGATTTTATTTATCTTTTTTGGGGGGTGGGGTGGGGAGGGAGGGGCACGGGTGGGCCACTTCTATTGGTCTTTCATTTATCTATTTTCATCCGTCTTTGTTGACTCCTGTGGGCCTCCCATCGCGGTGGCCTTTGTCATCGCAGAGCACCGGCTCTGGGCGCATGCGCCCCAGAGCTCCGGCTCGGTAATTGGACACATCGGTCCAGCCACTCCAAGGCACGTGGGATCTTCCCAGGCCAGGGATGGAACCGGCCCCCCTTGCACTGCAAAGCAGTGTCCTTACCCACTGGACCACCAGGGGAAGCCCCTGAGATGATTTTATATTGGGCCTTTGAGGTGCTTTCAGATCTAGCTAGAAGAGGATTCTCATTTGGGGAAATAAAGTATATTTTTAAGGAAGCTGACGCACCTTACATATATACTATTCTATTCGAGTTAAACCATTTAAGACACATTCAATTGGTTATAGTGAAAATTTAAATGCCCTTGAATTGAGAAATGGATATAAATGTATAGAACCTGACCTGTTCACCCATATAAATTTTGTTAGGAGATGTCTGACTGCAAGTAATGGAAAAATTCCAAGTCAAATGTCCTGAAAAGTAAGTGCATTTCATTTTCTTGTATAACAGGAAGTCCTGAGACATAGTGGCTGACAGCTGGTGAAGCTGTCAACTTATTTTTAAGGATCCAGCTTCCTCCATCTTTCTGTGATCCTCAGTATGTTGGCTTCTTTCTTAGCTGATTGCTCTCATGGTCATGTGACAAGCTATTGGTTAAAAGAAGGGGAATATTTATTGCTGTGCTGTTTTTTTTTTTTAATCAAGGAAGTTTTTCAGAATAGCCTCTTGGTAGACTTTCTTTCTTTCTTTTTTTTTTTTAAACATTTATTTATTTATTTATTTTGGTGGGGGTGGGAAAGGAGGGGGGTGGGCGGGTCACTTCCACTGGTCTTTCATTTGTCTAGTTTCATCCATCTTTGTTCTTTGGCCCGTTTGGGCCTCCCATAGCGGTGGTGTCTGTTGTCGCAGAGCACCGACTCTGGGCGCATGTGCTCCAGAGCTTCGGCTCGGTAATTGGACACACGAGTCCAGCCGCTCCACGGCACGTGGGATCTTCCCAGGCCAGGGATCGAACCGGCGCCCCTTGCACTGTAAGGAGGTGTCCTTACCCACTGGACCACCAGGGAAGCCCCCTTGGTAGACTTTCTTGGCCAGAACTGCATCCCATGTCCTTTCCTAAATCAGACACTGGAAGAAGATGACCTGATCCATGCAGGCTTTATCTAAGAATTGTATAGGAGAGTGTTCCCCAGACAAAACCAGGGCTCTCTTAGCAAGGAAAGGCAGTGGGAGTAACCGTTGGGTGGACAACCAGTCAGATGTGCTATTATCTCCCAAACTGTTTGCCTTGGGAGGACCAGAGTAAATGATCAGCGGTTCTTTTTTTTTTTTTTTAAGATTTTATTTATTTATTTAGTTTGGGGGGGGGTGGGCTACTTCTATTGGTCTTTCATTTGTCTATTTTCGTCCATCTTTGTTCTTTGGCCCGTGTGGGCCTCCCATTCTTTATGGCCTTTGTTGTCATGAGCACCAGCTCTGGGTGCATGTGCTCCAGAGCTCTGGCTTGGTAATTGGATACATGGGTCCAGCTGCTCTGTGGCACGTGGGATCTTCCCAGGCCAGGGCTCGATCAGGCGCCCCTTGCACTGTAAGGAGGTGTCCTTACCCACTGGACCACCAGGGAAGCCCCCTTGGTAGACTTTCTTGGCCAGAACTGCATCCCATGTCCTTTCCTAAATCAGACACTGGAAGAAGATGACCTGATCCATGCAGGCTTTATCTAAGAATTGTATAGGAGAGTGTTCCCCAGACAAAACCAGGGCTCTCTTAGCAAGGAAAGGCAGTGGGAGTAACCGTTGGGTGGACAACCAGTCAGATGTGCTATTATCTCCCAAACTGTTTGCCTTGGGAGGACCAGAGTAAATGATCAGCGGTTCTTTTTTTTTTTTTTTAAGATTTTATTTATTTATTTAGTTTGGGGGGGGTGGGGTGGGCTACTTCTATTGGTCTTTCATTTGTCTATTTTCGTCCATCTTTGTTCTTTGGCCCGTGTGGGCCTCCCATTGCGGTGGCCTTTGTTGTCGCAGAGCACCAGCTCTGGGTGCATGTGCTCCAGAGCTCTGGCTTGGTAATTGGATACATGGGTCCAGCTGCTCTGTGGCACATGGGATCTTCCTAGGCCAGGGATCGAACTGGGGCCCCTTGCACTGCACGGTGGCGTCCTTACCCACTGGACCACTAGGGAAGCCCGAGCAGCAGTTCTTGAAGCACTTTCTTTTGTGATGTTTTGTGCGTAAAGAAGTATAACCCATAAAAGGATTACCACTGATGAACCATCATGAAAGATGACCACTGAGCATCCTGCAGCATTCAGGAGAGGAAAGATTTGGAAAGAGAAGACCTAAATTTATTTCCTGTTGTCAACAGTTACCAGTTTGACCTTAGGTGATGAATCAATTTCTGAGTCGTAGTTTCACTCTCTGTACAATGGAAATATTTCCTACCTCATGAGGACCTCAAAACTCACTGAAAATTAAATAAAACTGGATACCAGGGAGAGTGCTTTGTAAACAATTATGATCCATGCATGAGAGATATTTTAAAAGAGGAGTAATAATCTGCCATTTATGCAAACAAAAATATCCATCCTTGGCTCTAAGGAAAAACACATGGAAGAATTCCATTGTATGTGTAGGTTTTCAGTGAAACAAAGCTGATTTATTAACAATCTCTACAAAGTCTCTTCAAACTTTTTTGAGGTACTACATTCAGGAAGGAGTTTAGATATACAAATGTGTCACTCGTACTACTTCTGGGTTTAAAAAGGGGTATACTGGCCTGGGGCTAACTAGGAAGCACACAGACTTGTATTTTAACACAGTAAAGCCTGGAAACCAAAAGTCTTCACAATCACTGCAGGCTTGCTTTCTTCATTATAACCAGGTTCACACAGGTCCTGTTACCTTGTGAAAAAGCTTGGTCACCTATTCAAGTTCTAACTAGCTCAAACCTGCACACATTTTCAAACAGCCTACCAAAAAAATATTATTTTCCATTCTAATAAGTTACTGTGATCTCAGTTTCTCTCCCCCGACCCTCATCCCTTCAGAGCCTGAATCTTTCGTTTCCAGCCTGAACTGCAGCAGTTCACACTGAAGGAGGGCTCTGTTAACCTCGAGCTTGAGAATTTGTCTGTGTTGTAATAGAAATGTCATTAAGATATAACAGTTACCCACTGAGAACAATATTATACTATTTATGAAATGGTACAATTTCTATAACTAAACTCGGCAAGATTGCTATCCCCACGACACAGATTTTTACTGTAGAACCACGGGGCCCCTTGCACTGCAGTGGCGTCCTTACCCACTGGACCACTGGGGACCCGAGCAGCAGTTCTTGAAGCACTTTCTTTTGTGATGTTTTGTGCGTAAAGTATAACCCATAAAAGGATTACCACTGATGAACCATCATGAAAGATGACCACTGAGCATCCTGCAGCATTCAGGAGAGGAAAGATTTGGAAAGAGAAGACCTAAATTTATTTCCTGTTGTCAACAGTTACCAGTTTGACCTTAGGTGATGAATCAATTTCTGAGTCGTAGTTTCACTCTCTGTACAATGGAAATATTTCCTACCTCATGAGGACCTCAAAACTCACTGAAAATTAAATAAAACTGGATACCAGGGAGAGTGCTTTGTAAACAATTATGATCCATGCATGAGAGATATTTTAAAAGAGGAGTAATAATCTGCCATTTATGCAAACAAAAATATCCATCCTTGGCTCTAAGGAAAAACACATGGAAGAATTCCATTGTATGTGTAGGTTTTCAGTGAAACAAAGCTGATTTATTAACAATCTCTACAAAGTCTCTTCAAACTTTTTTTTTGAGGTACTACATTCAGGAAGGAGTTTAGATATACAAATGTGTCACTCGTACTACTTCTGGGTTTAAAAAGGGGTATACTGGCCTGGGGCTAACTAGGAAGCACACAGACTTGTATTTTAACACAGTAAAGCCTGGAAACCAAAAGTCTTCACAATCACTGCAGGCTTGCTTTCTTCATTATAACCAGGTTCACACAGGTCCTGTTACCTTGTGAAAAAGCTTGGTCACCTATTCAAGTTCTAACTAGCTCAAACCTGCACACATTTTCAAACAGCCTACCAAAAAAATATTATTTTCCATTCTAATAAGTTACTGTGATCTCAGTTTCTCTCCCCAGACCCTCATCCCTTCAGAGCCTGAATCTTTCGTTTCCAGCCTGAACTGCAGCAGTTCACACTGAAGGAGGGCTCTGTTAACCTCGAGCTTGAGAATTTGTCTGTGTTGTAATAGAAATGTCATTAAGATATAACAGTTACCCACTGAGAACAATATTATACTATTTATGAAATGGTACAATTTCTATAACTAAACTCGGCAAGATTTTATTGCTATCCCCACCTGTAATCACAGAAGTGCTGATTCATCACTGTAGAACCACAGTTTATCAATATATACAGCTTCACTAAAATCTATAATGAGTCTTGTTTTTCCATAGTTTCTGTGTAACCTTTTTTTTGTAAGTAAATAGCCTTTTCCTAAAGGGTTATAATTAATTAAAGGTTCGAATTAACACCAAGAAAACTTTCATGTCAAAATTCTCAGTGCCTCTCCATGGTTAGAAAGAAAAGAACTGTATTTCTAATACCATGATGATAAATATTCATGACTATCTTTAAACATTTTGAGGCATTTTAACAGTCAACTTTATTTTCTATGAAGATATACCAAAAGGAATTTTTGATGTACTGACATGATTTCTTTCTTATTTCCTTATCCCCAACTCTGGCTTATTTATATTTTATTTTATATTACACACACGCACACACACAAATTTTCTTCTAAGTATTAGTCCCTTTTATTGGAATGTTTTAGTGATTTTGTGTTTCTCTTAAGACCCTTTGGGGATTCTTTTGTAGCTCATCTGGTAAAGAATCCACAATAAAGGAGACCCCAGTTTGATCCCTGGGTTGGGAAAGTCCCCGGGAGAAGAGAAAGGCTACCCACTCCAGTATTCTTGCCTGGTGAATTCCATGGCTTGTCCATGGGTCGCAGACTTGGATATGACTGAGCGACTTCACTAAGGGCCTTCAGACATAATCATTTACACTGCATTACATCTTGATCCCCCAAACAAAGGCATAAAGACTGCCACATGGAAATGGACAAATAGTTCACCTAATCCCATTTTTACTTTGAACCACAGTTACTAACAACATGAATACAGTTAAACTGAGAGGCAGATATGAAAACAGCAGGAAAGTTAATTGTGCTCCGGATAGTTCCATGTTTATATTTCACAAACTTATTGTTAGAATGTTGAGAGTATATAAAGTGTCCTTCTGACTTCAACTGTGGTATGTACAGAAATGTGAGGATGATAGAATTACCAGTCACTAATACCACTGGAAAATTTCTGATCTCTAGAAGTTATACATCATTAAAATTTCTTTTACTAAGTTGTTCACCTCAATCATACCCTGAAGCAGTTATTTCCACAGGTTAATGATGTATCATATAAAGAACAATTTCCCTTTTATTCTTGGAGAATTTACCTTTTAATTTCATTTAGCGATCATTTTGCCTTATATGATGGAATAGTATAGATTTAAATGAACTCTCCAAAGACTGATAAAATCGATGTCTGTTTACCACACTTTGAACTATACATCAACCTTATAAATGAAATTTGCTGTTGTCTTTTAAAAGGGAGGATCATAAAGAATAGTTGATTATTTTGGTAGAGACAGGCTTCCCTTTGTAAAATAGATGGTATATTATGGAATGACATTTATAACCTAATGTTATTTAGATAAAGTAGGAAAAAAAATCCACCAAGACCTCAATGGGGGAGGCAAATCTGGAAAATAAGGAAATCTAATAAAAATATAAGGCAGGCCATCTTCATTTTATTTTGTGGGACCTTGTCCTTACCTGCTAGAAAACTCTAGCAAGTCTGTTCAGACAGAGGCTGGTAAATGTATTTATTCATGATTTCAGGAAAGATGTAGAATGCCTTCAAAGACAACACCCTCTTCTTGGCTTCGCAGAATCTTTTAAGCTTTTACTGTTAATAAGATTAAATAAGAGATGGGCAGTAAAGATATTGGGGCAGAGTTTATTATGAGAAAAAGTACACATTAAGAATCAGGCTCCCCCACCACTTAGTTCAGCACTCTGTACACATTCTTCCATTCAGATTTTTTTATTGCTGTTTGCTTAGGGGAAAAAAGTCCCCAGTGAAAGAATGTGGGCATGAGTACATTAGCTGTCTTTTCAGTACTGTCTGCTGTGCGGGGCCATGCCCCCTCCCCAAGCTTTGTAGTCGTCTGCTAGTCAGGGTTGTAGGCTGCTGCTGGTTGCAAACCAAACTTCTCCTTGCAAATAAAGGGATTGTCTGCCAGCATTGTATTTGTTGGGGCTCTTCAGAGCCAATCAGGACAGCCCTGGATGGAGGGGATGAGGAGAAGTTTATAATAGGATCAGTTTTGTTTGCAATTTGTTTCTAATAGATGCCAATAAGCCAGTTAACTAGGCTCCAGTTAATGGACATTTTATTGTTTCTCCTCCTCACTGTGCACATGACCTCTCCTTAGAAGCATCTGCACTGCCCCAAAACATGGATCTACTGCCTGGTAGCCGGAGGGCTTGCTCTGCTCTCAAAAACTTGTTCGCCAGCCTCAGGCTGCAGACCAGGCCAAAATACTTTGATCATCCTGTCAGTGGGAAATTTACAGCAACATTCGGGCTTTTGTTCCATGTGTATTTCTCCAAATATAATATCTCCCTCAAGAAATCAATGATAAGCTGTTAAACTAAAGAGCATGGTAACATCCACAGAGCAGTAAATTAATGGCCTTTTGTGGATAGATGGTTACAGATTTCATCATAAAAAATGGATAAAAGATTACATATCACGCAGAGCGAAACTTTTAATAACTCAACATGACTTTTCTTAATGGGTTTTATTCATTTTAATCATTATAGTGTCAATGATGATTATAGCCTTATTAGATTGTAGTGATTGAGGGGACTATTTATGAGATATTGAAAATCTCAGGCAGCTCAGAATAGCCCAGCAGCCGGTGTGGGTTTGATGTGTAACTTTATCTGGAGAAGTAGGGCTTGTCAGGGAGAATTTCAATTAATACTTTTACTAAATGGCTCCTGTCTTTAGTGACCTAGGTCACAGATGACTTAAGGATTCCACAACATCAGCTTTTCAAAACAGTTGAGCTGCAGCAGTGTAAATCAAAGGAGATTCAGAGCGAATGTGTCATGTTTAAATAAGGTAGGGCCAGGAAAGGCCTTGGACAAAAGTGGCTTAAGTCCCTCTGCTTCATTTTGCAGCCAAGAGAGTCTCGTTTTGCCTGATCGTGCCTCCCTAAAAAGGAGGTACTTTAATAACAGGATATAAAGTTAGCCACAAGAATCTGGAAGGTTAAATTCTCAGTTTTTCCCTTCATGTCTTGGACACATGATTAAAATGAAAGTCAAGATTCTATTAGTGATTAATAAAGTTCTAGTCCAGGGAGATGCCCCAGGACACTGCCATCCTAGGAAACTTATTGTAATAAATGCGTTTGTGCTATTTCTTAAAAAACAAACAAACAAGAATCCTACAAATGCGTATCTTAATTGGAACCATGATCATAATCCTATCCAACTGATATCCTCTTGATTTAGTATTGATTCTCCAGAATGTCTATTTCCATTACAAACAATTCTGTCACCTAACAATTATTCCAGATGTCCCACTATAATGGAAATCATGTATAAAGGGCCCAGGAGAGGCCGCACATCATGGTGCCATAGCAGGAGGTCTGGTTTGCATTGGGGCCGCCTCCTTTAGGGACAGTGCTTTTAGGGGAAAGGGACTTGAACTGTCCCAACCTCCATTTCGCTGTCAGTAGAAATCAGAATAAGAATAATACCTGGTTTGCTTATGTCTTTCACAAAGTGATTTTTAAAAAATCAAATAAGCCCACATTTGTAAGAAAACCTATGTTTTAAACTTAATCTTTAGAGCTCCACTGAGATCCAAGGGCCAGATAACCTGGCTTTTATACAGGCTTCAGCGTTAGGTAAAAATATCAGCTGATTTGATGAAAATCTGAAAAAAATCAATCTGCATAGAAGTGCTTAAACCCTAATTCTTTGAAAAAGGATAAGCTAGCAGCCGGTGTGGGTTTGATGTGTAACTTTATCTGGAGAAGTAGGGCTTGTCAGGGAGAATTTCAATTAATACTTTTACTAAATGGCTCCTGTCTTTAGTGACCTAGGTCACAGATGACTTAAGGATTCCACAACATCAGCTTTTCAAAACAGTTGAGCTGCAGCAGTGTAAATCAAAGGAGATTCAGAGCGAATGTGTCATGTTTAAATAAGGTAGGGCCAGGAAAGGCCTTGGACAAAAGTGGCTTAAGTCCCTCTGCTTCATTTTGCAGCCAAGAGAGTCTCGTTTTGCCTGATCGTGCCTCCCTAAAAAGGAGGTACTTTAATAACAGGATATAAAGTTAGCCACAAGAATCTGGAAGGTTAAATTCTCAGTTTTTCCCTTCATGTCTTGGACACATGATTAAAATGAAAGTCAAGATTCTATTAGTGATTAATAAAGTTCTAGTCCAGGGAGATGCCCCAGGACACTGCCATCCTAGGAAACTTATTGTAATAAATGCGTTTGTGCTATTTCTTAAAAAACAAACAAACAAGAATCCTACAAATGCGTATCTTAATTGGAACCATGATCATAATCCTATCCAACTGATATCCTCTTGATTTAGTATTGATTCTCCAGAATGTCTATTTCCATTACAAACAATTCTGTCACCTAACAATTATTCCAGATGTCCCACTATAATGGAAATCATGTATAAAGGGCCCAGGAGAGGCCGCACATCATGGTGCCATAGCAGGAGGTCTGGTTTGCATTGGGGCCGCCTCCTTTAGGGACAGTGCTTTTAGGGGAAAGGGACTTGAACTGTCCCAACCTCCATTTCGCTGTCAGTAGAAATCAGAATAAGAATAATACCTGGTTTGCTTATGTCTTTCACAAAGTGATTTTTAAAAAATCAAATAAGCCCACATTTGTAAGAAAACCTATGTTTTAAACTTAATCTTTAGAGCTCCACTGAGATCCAAGGGCCAGATAACCTGGCTTTTATACAGGCTTCAGCGTTAGGTAAAAATATCAGCTGATTTGATGAAAATCTGAAAAAAATCAATCTGCATAGAAGTGCTTAAACCCTAATTCTTTGAAAAAAGGATAATGCAAGTCAAGAGAAATCTAAAAGAGCTTCTCTTTCCTTTTTTGGAGGGAGACAAGGTGGATAGTTGAGTTAAAAAGAATAGTACAAGCCAGTAGGAAGGACTTAAGAGACTACAAGTAATCTGTCTTCATCAGTCAGATGAGCAGAGTTGAAAATCAGCCCTAGTCTAGACCTTACCAAAAAAGAAAGGAACCAAGGCTTGCAGAGGAGAATATTTGTCAATCAGCAAGTGAGTGAAGACTTTTGAATGTTCCATTGAAAAGAGAATACACAGAAAGGAGGGAGGTAATCTAGGAGGGAGAAGAGAGTGGACCTCTGGATCAGACAGCCTGAACGCAGTCCTTTACCACCATGAAGATCCACTTCTCATCCCTCCTCAACCAGCCACCAGCCCCACTTATTATCCACTCACCTAACCAAGGGACATATGTGGAGTCAGCCCTGCTAACTTCTGCTGCAGGTGGTTATAGTTAACCTAGTGCTTGGGGACCCTCAAATAACCTCGGTATTTAATTCTGTCTGTCTATATAGTTCTATTAGTATTTTGACCAATAGAGCGTGAAAGTGTCACCATGTGACTTCTGAGGCTAATCCACAAAGAGGTGGTTCAGCCTCTATCTCACTCTTTGGAACTCATCAGTAAAAGGCCTTTATGTTGTGGGGAAGCCCAAAGTAGCACACGGGGAGGAACCACATAAAGAGACCCTGAGAGAGGAAGACAAGGTTGTTTGGCCAGCTCTCACTTACTCCGCTCCCCCTGCTTCTGAGGCTCCAACCACCATCTGACTAAAACTATCATAAGACCCTGCCTAGATATACTGCCTGGCAAGTCCTTCCCAAATTCTGACCCTCAGAAGCCATGAGAGATGATAAAATCATCGTCATAAATCATCATCATTGTTTTTAGCCATAAAGTTCTGGGGAAAACTGTAACATAGTAATACTAACTTGACTGCTTACGGTCTGTCTCTCTCTCCCTTCCTATGACTGCCATACTGGGTCAGATCCTCGGTACATTGCCTGGCCAGTGACTGGCACAGAGGAGGACTAATGACCATTTTGGCCTGAAGGAAAACCAACTCCATGAAAACAGAGTTTGTGGGCAAGATTAGAGTCTTAAATCTAGTTTGGCCAGAATTTTGTGACAATAGATTTCTCCCTACCTTGTACAACTACAGATCTATAATCCAGATATTAGTACAAGAACTAGGATGAGACACATGCCTCCGTCAGAAATGAACAAGGAAAAGGAAACTGTTTTTAGAAATGAGTATTATCAAATCCTATGAGAATGATTTGTTTAGTTTGTTCAGATTCACGTCCCCCAGTTTCCTCTTTTTATCTTGTCAGTTGAAATCAGCCCCATTACTAGAGTTCTTCTCTCTATAGAGAAAAACCAAGACTGTTTTATGTTATTCTTTTCATGCCAGCTAGTACTCCCCAGTTTCCGTTGGAGACATTAAGGTTTTAACTTCTGTTAATCCTTAGACAACACTAAAAGGATTCAGAGAGCTTCTGATTTACACATTCAGTGAGAAACAGCCTTCTAGTTCTTATTGCCTTTTACATGTTCCATTTTTCAATTTTATCTATTGGAATGTAAAATTTCAGCTCTTTTATAAATTGCCTATTAATATTTAATTCCTTATATCATTGTATTGTTACTGGATAACCACAATTGCTACATGGAACCAGAAGATGCATTAACTATCAATAGACAAGGGCTCGAATAGATAGCAAAAGTAATATACATGAAAAATAGACTGTCAAGCAATGTCAGCCTCAATGAGCATGAATTTACAGTCGTGTACAGTAATCACAATGGCTCTCAGTGTTGATTCATCCTCTGATTGCTCTGTTTGCACTGTAGATAAAATGGCCTAAATGAAGACCAAGATAATAAGTGAACAATCTATCATCTCTTTCATTTTTATTCCAAGCTAGGAGAATTGGCAGAAAGAGAACAGTAAATGGAGATTCCTGCTGGTTCTGTGTCATAGGACTCTTTTAAAAACACTGAAGGCTCTGTGAATTATTTAAGACAGAGAATAGAAAGTAGGACTTTGCAATTTTACTGACGTTTTATGTCAAGTTCATCTATACGCCAAACACCATAATCTCAGGCTACAGGTTTTTGTTGTTGTTTAGAAACTATCAGTACAAGAATTGTTTGCTTTCAGTAGAAGGCAGACTGGCCAAGTCAGGAATTAATGAAAGAGTCAAAGATGGAAACAAATATTGCAGGTGCAAGCTGAGAACTCAGAAGAATATTTTCAGTTATGCGGAGAATCTCTTTAAGTAAGGGTCTCTTTAGGAGGCTATCTTAAGTAGACCCTTTTTAAGTAATTTTACCACCTTGACGTGTCTACCTGGGGGGTCCCACAGCATCTTAAACTCATCATAGTTAAGAGAAAGCTTGATATTATATTTTTCTTCACCATTTTACAACACACCAAAACTAACACTATCCTTTTCATCTTGATTTTCTTTCTTGCTTTGATAGCACTATAATTTTCCCACTTACTGGTGCTCATAACTTTACTGTCTGCTTCTCTCTCCACCCACAATGTTCAATCATTGCTGAAAGATACATTTTCCATGAAGCAGATGAAGCTTAAATTCAGGGCTGCTCTTGGCAGGTCTCTGGCAGCAGCCCAGCAGTGTGTTTTTGTAAAGGCATATGTTCTTTATAAAATTGGGGAAAATACGATATTTCAGCTGATGTTTCTTTCCACTGTGACCTCTCCTCAGCCACACTTGCCCTCTTGTCAGGTGCCAGGTTGGAGACTAAGCAAAATGGATGTCGAATTCAGTTTGGGGCTACATTCATTTGGGTTTAATAGGACATGTTTACGTGTTCTGGAGGAACTTCTGTTTATATTTAGTTAGTGCTAGTTGTCTCAATATAGGGAATGCCTTCCAGTATATTCTTACTGCCCACTGTGCTGTATCATTGATCTTATAGCATAAAACTTTTTTAAAAAAAAAGACAACTATCATTAACAGAAAACAAATTTTGTTCACTCATACTAGAGCAAAGACTGGGTTTTCTTCTTATTCTCTCCATAGAAAATGGTATCATAAGATATTCACCATATGAGGAAGCTATTAAGCATACAGCCAAAAAATGTACCAAGATAAGAATTACAGAGGTTTGCCAAGCAGTTCATTTTTAAAAATATGCCTCTTTTGAGTGACACTCAAAAGTGTATTTGTCAGGTTTCTCAATTTTGTGAAATTTCTCAATTTGTTATGATTTTTTCTCATTCTAAATATTCACTTTTACACTTAACATTTTATTGTTTTTCTTTATAAAGAGATTATATAAGCATCTCGATTATACCAATTTCATACCCATCAAACCTGGATTCATCCTGACCCAGTCCTATGGGTTCTTCCTCCATGGTGTTTTTTTCTTTCTTTTTCTTAGATTATTTATTTGGCTGCTATGGGCCTTAGTTTCAGCATGTGGAATCTTCATTACATCATGAAGATCTTTCTTTGTGGCACATGGACTCTCTAGTTGTGGCACACAGCTTCAGTAGTTGCAGCACATAGGCCTAGTTGCTCCACGGCATGTGGGATCTTAGTTCACTCACCAGGGATCAAACCCACATGCCCTGCATTGGAAACACGGAGTCTTAACCATAGGACCTGGATCTCCAGGAAAATCCCTTTCCATGGTATTTCTTGACTCCGTGTCATCTCTCCATTTGTCACAGATATCACCATGCTTCAGACACCATTTCGTCTTGTGTATAGCCTAGCAGAGTAAGCATTTAAAGTGGTTTTCATGGCATCTTCTTCTCCTTACTCTCGTTCATGCTGCTTCCTCATATCAGTTTACTCTTACTAATGACAGCAATAAGTTCAACTTGTGCAGTACTTGTTAGATACCAGGTCCTTTATATATATTGGTTTTAATTTCTACAATCATCCTAATAAGTAGGTGTGACTACCATTGGAGAGATGAGAAAATCAGGTCTCAAAATGCTTATGGAATTGCCCAAGGCCACAAAGTTACCACAGGACAGAGGCAAGATTCAAACCCAGTTCTCCAAATTCTGTCTACCAACAGCATGCAGCCCCCACTCTTTTCTAAAATGCTCGGCTTCCCTCACTGATTGGAGAAATAAGCCTTAACCTTTAGCCCTTCCCAGTAAGATGTTGGCCTCTCCTTCCAGGCAAACATGTCACCTTTTCTGTTTGCATGCCCCAAGGCAGTCAAATGGGGTCCTTGACGGTGCCCAGATATGGCACATTGACATGGCACATCGTTTCCTTGGTGCTGAGCTTTCTCCTCCTCAGTAACTTTCTGGAACCCTTGAATGCAAACTTCACATGCCATCTCTAGTTTCCCAAATGGGTGTGATAGCTTCTCCACAGGTCACAAAGTATCTTGGTTTCGCTGTTAGAGATAATAGCACTTAACTCTACTTCTTTTGATTTAGGAGGAATATGGCACTCATCTCTACATTATTACAATTTCTCTCACTTTATAGCTTGCTTAGTTCACACTTAATGCATGGCATGTGTGCATTCAGTCTCTGTCCATGGAATTTTCCAGGCAAGAAATACTGGAGTGGGTCACCATTTCCTTCTCCAGGGGATCTTCTTGACCCTAGGATTGAACCCACATCTCTTATGTCTCCTTCATTGGCAGGTGGATTCTTAACACTTGCACCACCTAGAAAGCCCTCACACTTAATACCATGGACACTTTACATATTTTTTCTCACAGTCAATAATTTCCATGTTGAATCACTACTTTTTTTTTTGATGTGAGTTATTTAAAATACTACTCTATATGTAGACTTTTTGTTTCACTTTTTGTTTGTGCTTTTATTGTTATTGTTTGTTACTGTTAAGGTCAGCATTGGAAAGAACATCTTTGAAAAGTAGATTTCTTTCCTCTGTGGCATTATTTCCCCGGGATAAACATCTAGACATGGTCTTACAGGATCAAAGAGAATGGACATTTTATGACTCCCATGGCCCTGTTGCTTTTCAAAGGTTTGCATAATTTGCATTGTGATTGGTAGTACAGGATTGTACTAGTTTCATCTGACAGCATCAGGAAGTATTTAATTTTCTGTTTTTGCCACGAGCAGGTTGTTCCTTTAGATTTTTTTTTTTTTGAGATTGAACATCTTTTGAAATTAGGGTCAGAGAAAAGAAGGAAATCAATGTGAATAAAATTTCCTTAAAGTTAAAATATTTTAAGATGAATGGGAAAGGAAAGAGAAAATTTTGTGAATAATTTGATCCAAAGGACAAAGATAATTTGATCCACAAATATATCAAAGTTGTCAAATCTACATGATCGTTACCTGATAATCAGGCTCAATTGGCTGATTGGTTGACTATTTACAGATGCAAATATTATGACTATGACAGATGTGTAATTGGACAGCCACTACCAATTAAACGAGGCAGCAAATTGAGGGGGTCTGGGAGATAATTGATTCTCCAAATTAGTAATCCAATTGGTCAAAATTGCAATACCTGTTGAAGTTACTTTAAATTATGTTCTAATAGTAATTAGAGGCTTTGCCTCATGTTCTATGAAATATTTCTCTTTGCCGATGAAGTATTAAGGGACTGGTAATTTAGGCAAATAAATGATGATTGCCTGATCAAAGTCGTTAAATTAATATAAAATGTGATGGTAGTAAATTCTCCAATAAAAGAAAATGGCTTTAATATCTCTATAGGGAGGTAGCCAAAAATACATTCTGCAAATATTTGGAGATATTTTTCATAAGGTCCAGCAGCCTATTCCATTTTGCAAGTTTTCTTGATAGGTTCATAGACCCATCTTTTCTCTTTTACTATGGCAATAAGTAATTGTGTCTATTCCATGCCTTTGTCATACCTAATTGCCACTTTATTGTTCCTGAAGGGCAACTGGACTAAGACTTAAAAAGCTGAATTGAAAATGACTAATAAGAATTAAAGAAGGAACCCAGAGATTGTAGAGTCATCACAGTCTGACACTGTTTCCTACATTTATATTTTAAGGTAATTAACAAGAATCACACATTGTTTAGAGTGTTTGACTGTGCTTTCTAAGGATCTAAACTTTAAGAATCACCTATTTACTCCCATTTGTGACATAGCATATTCTGATTCTCTCAGATAACTTTGGCCACCCTTTCCCATTCAACACTGACATTTATTTGAAAAAAAAATTACCTTGATGTTGAGCAGTATCCTTAAAGGAAAATGAATCTGAATAAGAAATGATTGCTTTTCCATATACTGAGAATTCCATTTAATATGCCGCATGTCGAGTGTGATAGGATTTCTGGTATCCTCTTAATTGTGGCCCCTAGTTGCTTTATAGAAAAGGATACTATGGCTCAGTCTAAGTCCTCTAAAACAAAGAAATCTAGAGAGCACTCCCTTTTTCACTTAAAAAGGAAAATTATAAGTACTCACTAATTACAAGACTGAGTTCTGCAGCAATAATACGTTTGCATAGGTGGAGAATTTGGCTGCCTTGAACAAAAGTTGTAGTCAAAATTGCAATACCTGTTGAAGTTACTTTAAATTATGTTCTAATAGTAATTAGAGGCTTTGCCTCATGTTCTATGAAATATTTCTCTTTGCCGATGAAGTATTAAGGGACTGGTAATTTAGGCAAATAAATGATGATTGCCTGATCAAAGTCGTTAAATTAATATAAAATGTGATGGTAGTAAATTCTCCAATAAAAGAAAATGGCTTTAATATCTCTATAGGGAGGTAGCCAAAAATACATTCTGCAAATATTTGGAGATATTTTTCATAAGGTCCAGCAGCCTATTCCATTTTGCAAGTTTTCTTGATAGGTTCATAGACCCATCTTTTCTCTTTTACTATGGCAATAAGTAATTGTGTCTATTCCATGCCTTTGTCATACCTAATTGCCACTTTATTGTTCCTGAAGGGCAACTGGACTAAGACTTAAAAAGCTGAATTGAAAATGACTAATAAGAATTAAAGAAGGAACCCAGAGATTGTAGAGTCATCACAGTCTGACACTGTTTCCTACATTTATATTTTAAGGTAATTAACAAGAATCACACATTGTTTAGAGTGTTTGACTGTGCTTTCTAAGGATCTAAACTTTAAGAATCACCTATTTACTCCCATTTGTGACATAGCATATTCTGATTCTCTCAGATAACTTTGGCCACCCTTTCCCATTCAACACTGACATTTATTTGAAAAAAAAAAAATTACCTTGATGTTGAGCAGTATCCTTAAAGGAAAATGAATCTGAATAAGAAATGATTGCTTTTCCATATACTGAGAATTCCATTTAATATGCCGCATGTCGAGTGTGATAGGATTTCTGGTATCCTCTTAATTGTGGCCCCTAGTTGCTTTATAGAAAAGGATACTATGGCTCAGTCTAAGTCCTCTAAAACAAAGAAATCTAGAGAGCACTCCCTTTTTCACTTAAAAAGGAAAATTATAAGTACTCACTAATTACAAGACTGAGTTCTGCAGCAATAATACGTTTGCATAGGTGGAGAATTTGGCTGCCTTGAACAAAAGTTGTAGTCAAAATTGTTCCTGGGATTCTTAAATAAATATAACCTGAAAATGTAACCCTCTACCACTGCAGAGGCAATGTAAAAACCAAACATGATTTTTGGAATCTTCTTTGACAGAGCAAGTTTCTTCTGGATCTTGGGTAAGTGCAGTAGGAAGGAGGCTGCACTTTCTGTGTTTAGAATGTACTAAGTTAGTGAATCTGAATTTTAATCATTGCAATTTCAGTTGGTCTGACCCCAAATAAAGCACAAAATCGTGTTTTAAAGGGGTGAGTAGATGTTTTAAAAATGTTTTGAAAATAAATGTTCTGAATGTCAGTTTGGTCTCTGGGTTAAATTGCCTCTAAATTACCCAATTCTGAAATCGCATTTCAAAGCTTCAGGAAACCCTGTCTGGGGCATGTCTAAACCTCAGAATTGGCCTGGTTTGTTTTAAGGTTGCAACAAGGCCTAGACCTGCTGGGTTTGCCTAATGCCAGGGGAGAGGCATGTGTGAGATGTGATACAGATTTCTAAGGTACTGTTGTGGGATTTTTTTTTTTTCATTATATTCCATGTGGAAAAATAATTTAAAATGTGATATCATGGTATATTTCTGGAATTGCATCATTTCTTGGCTTCAGAGTTTCTTAAGTGAGGAAGGGCAGAATGGTGGATCACACCAATGACGTGGGATTAGAGACCTGGCTTTCAGTCTGACATCATCACTAACCCTCCTGGACTTTGGAGAAGTCACTTAATCTCTCTGCGCTTCATTTCTAAAATGAGGACATTTGGAATATAAATTTTCTATGGTCTCTGGTTCTATGCTTCTCTGATATCACAAAAAGTGCCGACAGGCTCTCTCAATTTTATTGTATGCTATATGTTTTTGTTATTCATCACAGTTGCTGTGATGAAAGATTCTGAGTATATACTTTTAAAACATAGACAAGCTTGGGCTATTGTTTTTCAAAAATAAAGATTTGGAGAGGGCTTCCCCTGGTGGTCCAGTGGGTAAGGACACTGCCTTGTAGTGCAAGGGGCGCCAGTTCGAGCCCTGGCCTAGGAAGATCCCACTTGCTGCAGAGCGGCTGGACCGATGTGTCCAATTACCGAGCCGGAGCTCTGGAGCGCATGCGCCCAAAGCCGGTGCTCTGCAACGACAGACACCACCGCGATAGGAGGCCCACAGGAGCCAAAGAACAAAGACGGATGAAAATAGAGAAATGAAAGACCAATAGAAGTGGCCCGCCCGCTCCCCTCCCTCCCCAACCCGATCCCCGCCCAAAAATAAATAAATAAATAAATCTTAAAAAAAAAAAAAAAAGATTTGGAGAGAACTAGAAACACTGATCAAGTCAATTAGCTCATACCTTAGCAGTTCTGCCTTGCGTGCATTTGACAGAGTGGAACATTCATAAATAGGTATATTTAAGCCCCAGTCAGAGCTGGATTGTGTAATAGTTTGGCATGTGTGACTTGGACATTTCTTTAATTACTGCTTCATGCAGCACCTGCATTACAAGTCCAACACTGTGGGCCTGGTGGGTCCAGCTCATACTGAAGGGATGCCGGGTATCACTCATGCTGTGTGATCCTTTGAAGCTGGACAAAGGTTGCAACAAGGCCTAGACCTGCTGGGTTTGCCTAATGCCAGGGGAGAGGCATGTGTGAGATGTGATACAGATTTCTAAGGTACTGTTGTGGGATTTTTTTTTTTTCATTATATTCCATGTGGAAAAATAATTTAAAATGTGATATCATGGTATATTTCTGGAATTGCATCATTTCTTGGCTTCAGAGTTTCTTAAGTGAGGAAGGGCAGAATGGTGGATCACACCAATGACGTGGGATTAGAGACCTGGCTTTCAGTCTGACATCATCACTAACCCTCCTGGACTTTGGAGAAGTCACTTAATCTCTCTGCGCTTCATTTCTAAAATGAGGACATTTGGAATATAAATTTTCTATGGTCTCTGGTTCTATGCTTCTCTGATATCACAAAAAGTGCCGACAGGCTCTCTCAATTTTATTGTATGCTATATGTTTTTGTTATTCATCACAGTTGCTGTGATGAAAGATTCTGAGTATATACTTTTAAAACATAGACAAGCTTGGGCTATTGTTCTTCAAAAATAATGATTTGGAGAGGGCTTCCCCTGGTGGTCCAGTGGGTAAGGACACTGCCTTGTAGTGCAAGGGGCGCCAGTTCGAGCCCTGGCCTAGGAAGATCCCACTTGCTGCAGAGCGGCTGGACCGATGTGTCCAATTACCGAGCCGGAGCTCTGGAGCGCATGCGCCCAAAGCCGGTGCTCTGCAACGACAGACACCACCGCGATAGGAGGCCCACAGGAGCCAAAGAACAAAGACGGATGAAAATAGAGAAATGAAAGACCAATAGAAGTGGCCCGCCCGCTCCCCTCCCTCCCCAACCCGATCCCCGCCCAAAAATAAATAAATAAATAAATCTTAAAAAAAAAAAAAAAAGATTTGGAGAGAACTAGAAACACTGATCAAGTCAATTAGCTCATACCTTAGCAGTTCTGCCTTGCGTGCATTTGACAGAGTGGAACATTCATAAATAGGTATATTTAAGCCCCAGTCAGAGCTGGATTGTGTAATAGTTTGGCATGTGTGACTTGGACATTTCTTTAATTACTGCTTCATGCAGCACCTGCATTACAAGTCCAACACTGTGGGCCTGGTGGGTCCAGCTCATACTGAAGGGATGCCGGGTATCACTCATGTCTGTTGCCTGATCCTTTGAAGCTGGACAAAGTAAGCAAGTCAGTCATTAGGGGATGAACCACTGGGAATCCTACTGGGACTTGTCATTCCAGCCAACAGAGATGTTCCCTCAATAGCCAAATCTATTTATACATGAGCTCCTAGCACACCATGATGCTCCTATTTCTGGCAGCTCTATCTCAGTGTATTTCTTGCTGTGTGAGGGAATCTCAATTAGAGAAAAACATATTTACTGTCTTTACTAGGGAAGATATTGTTGTCTGATCACTAAGTCACGTCTGGCTCTTTGTGACCCCCATGGACTACAGCATACCAGGCTCCTCCGTCCTCCACTATCTCCTGGAGCTTGCTCAAATTCATGTCCACTGAATCAGTGATGATATTTAACCATCTCATCCTCTGTAGCCCCCTTCTCCTCTTGTCCTCAATTTTTCTCAGCATCGGGGTCTTTTATAATGAACCAACTCTTCACATCAGGTGGCCAAAGTATTGGAGCTTCAGCTTCAGCATTAGTCCCTCCAATGAGTATTTAGGGTTATTTTCCTTTAGAATTGACTGGTTTGGTCTCTTTGCTGTCCAAAGAGACTCTCAAGAGCCTTAGGCAACACAATGATTTGAAAGCATCAATTTTGTGAAGTCTTTTTAGGTAGTTGAGAAAAAATACTCTTCTGTTTCAAATAATACATATTGAAAGGACTCATTGGCTAATTGTTAAACTCTCTTCTTTAGACCCATTTGGTGATGTGAATTTTCCCTTAAAACATACCCTTGCACCTCTGTCTCATAAGAAAATTGACTGTAGAATAAAAAGAGAGTGAAGTTTGTGAGAACACTGTTTTATTTTTTTAAGAAATTGAGGCGCAATTCACATAACATAGAACTAACCATTCCAAGGTGTGCAATTCAGTGGCATTCAGTGCATTCACAAGGTTGTACAAGTCAATTAGCTCATACCTTAGCAGTTCTGCCTTGCGTGCATTTGACAGAGTGGAACATTCATAAATAGGTATATTTAAGCCCCAGTCAGAGCTGGATTGTGTAATAGTTTGGCATGTGTGACTTGGACATTTCTTTAATTACTGCTTCATGCAGCACCTGCATTACAAGTCCAACACTGTGGGCCTGGTGGGTCCAGCTCATACTGAAGGGATGCCGGGTATCACTCATGTCTGTTGCCTGATCCTTTGAAGCTGGACAAAGTAAGCAAGTCAGTCATTAGGGGATGAACCACTGGGAATCCTACTGGGACTTGTCATTCCAGCCAACAGAGATGTTCCCTCAATAGCCAAATCTATTTATACATGAGCTCCTAGCACACCATGATGCTCCTATTTCTGGCAGCTCTATCTCAGTGTATTTCTTGCTGTGTGAGGGAATCTCAATTAGAAAAACATATTTACTGTCTTTACTAGGGAAGATATTGTTGTCTGATCACTAAGTCACGTCTGGCTCTTTGTGACCCCCATGGACTACAGCATACCAGGCTCCTCCGTCCTCCACTATCTCCTGGAGCTTGCTCAAATTCATGTCCACTGAATCAGTGATGATATTTAACCATCTCATCCTCTGTAGCCCCCTTCTCCTCTTGTCCTCAATTTTTCTCAGCATCGGGGTCTTTTATAATGAACCAACTCTTCACATCAGGTGGCCAAAGTATTGGAGCTTCAGCTTCAGCATTAGTCCCTCCAATGAGTATTTAGGGTTATTTTCCTTTAGAATTGACTGGTTTGGTCTCTTTGCTGTCCAAAGAGACTCTCAAGAGCCTTAGGCAACACAATGATTTGAAAGCATCAATTTTGTGAAGTCTTTTTAGGTAGTTGAGAAAAAATACTCTTCTGTTTCAAATAATACATATTGAAAGGACTCATTGGCTAATTGTTAAACTCTCTTCTTTAGACCCATTTGGTGATGTGAATTTTCCCTTAAAACATACCCTTGCACCTCTGTCTCATAAGAAAATTGACTGTAGAATAAAAAGAGAGTGAAGTTTGTGAGAACACTGTTTTATTTTTTTAAGAAATTGAGGCGCAATTCACATAACATAGAACTAACCATTCCAAGGTGTGCAATTCAGTGGCATTCAGTGCATTCACAAGGTTGTACAATCACCACTTCCTTCCTGGTTTTCAAAGCTTTTTCATCATCCCCAAAGAGCACCCCAAAACCATAAAGTAAGAACTCCTCATTTCCTCTTCCCCAGTTCCCTGTCGTTAATCTACTTTCTATCTCTGAAGATTTGCCTCTTCTAAATGTATTTAATGATTTTCAGAAGCTATTTTTATTCCAAGGTATTCAGTTCCAAAAGATAGGAAGGAAAAGTATGGATCTGAAGAGAGAATGTTCTTGTGATTAATAAATGTTTACTGTCAGGGCCTCTAGCTTCATTCCCCCTGAATTACAACCACCTTCAGAGTACAACAGGCTGCCCACCAGCCTGGAGGGAAGAATGATGTACATTTAGAGTTCCAGGAAAGGCATAAATAGGGTCGAATAAAATGATTTGAGTTGGAGTTTGGCCACATTCAAGGGCTAATTAATAGGGATTATGAACAAAGTGAGGAATGTGCTCCCCGCTGTCATCAAGCTATCAATGTGGTAAAGGACAGCCTGTGAGCTTCCTAACCTCTGCAGAAGGAAGCCTTTGTGCTCCATCCAACCTATTGAATCTGTTAAGTGCTGAAGAAAACTGGGCGCTCAGCAAAGGATGTGTAGTGTTTTATTCACTCCCTGACAGGTTGGTGCTTAAATCTGCGGCAACCTGAATGTTTGCTCTTTTGATTTCACATCTCTCAGGGAAGTGGTTGGGCTAACAGACTCTGTTAGGGTGCCATTCTGAAGCTTCAAAAAGCAAAAGAAGGTATCTTCTACCTTTTCTCTTCCTAACTCAGACAGTTACTAATTCCTACAGTTGGACTGAAAATATTTTTATACAGGTGCAAAATAAGAAGAAAAAAATTCATGCACCAACAAGAGCAGCTCTGTGGTCTTGTTTTTTCATTAAGTATTTTATAAACCTGGGAACTCTAGGAATGCTAGGTTGGGAAGAGAAAGGGAAATGAGGGAAAAAATGGAAAAAGGTCTTTCTATCCCTCAGGCATCATTCTTCAGTGAATAAAAAGAGTTTCCAAATACCTGCCTGTGTTCCAGGAATATTTAAGAAATCTTAATAAACTGACTCCTATTTCCTTATTATTCCACAGCCTAGTCATTTTTTCCTCTCTAGATTTAAGCACCAAGCTGCACGGAATATGAAAATGCATGGGTTTCATCCAAAATCTGTGTTTTTTTTCAAAGGTGAACTCTTTCACTACTTTCATAAAGTAGCATTGTACATAAAAGTCTTTTAAAAATTTTCCAGCCCCTGATTTTTTAAATGTAACCTGCCTTCCTCCCTAAAGTTCTACCCAGGTAAGACAATAAATGAAAACATTTATTCGTTGCCAGCCAACTTTTAAAATTTGGCAACAATGAACATTCACATTCATTTGTTCTACTTCATTTGGGCATAAAGGGGCTCCCCTGGTGACTCAATGGTGAAGAATCCCCCTGCCAATGCTGAAGATGCAGGTTTGATCCTGTTTTCACACAAGGAATGCCACATTTTCACTTGTGTAGCTGGCCTGAAGGAAGGCGTGCAGATGCAGTGCTGGGGCTGGAGGGGTGTAGCTGGAAACGTTAACCTATAAAGCTATATATTTTTAAAAATGACTCTGAGTTCTTCAACGATTCCTTCTTTTTTCTTAATAATTTCTCTTAATACCAAATACCATGCTTTTCCTCTAAAGCACTTTGCCTCGCTCTGATTTTATGAGATATACCCATTTTTCAAGTGAGAACATAAGCTCCAAGGAGTGGCTTGCACTTGGTGTCTCATGTGACTGCTGTAAAGGCTGAAAACTCAAGTCCCTCTCTTCTTTCCACAGAGCTGGACTAAACCTCATGAACCTCGTGTTCAAGTTTACATTATAGGCCATTAAAAAACTTTCTATAAAAAATTTAAAAGAACAATAGCCAAGTAAATTAAAAAAAAAAAAAAGCAGTGTAAACAGGTAAAAAAGTCGCTTGGGTTGCTTTTTTCTTCAAAGGCCTAACTACCATCAGATAGTATTATAATTCGAGGCATCGTCAGTCATCTCTTGCATTTGTCTTCATATTTGTAACCATGGGAGTTACTCATCTCAGAGCTATAATACTTTTTTACAACTGTAAGTGGAAGTTGTTCCCTAGGTTTGATTTGTTAGTCTTCTCTTCTGCTGTTAATTTATTGGTTGGTTCTACCTATTTTACAAAATTCAGCTCTTGAAAAACAAGCTTTGGCAATTTAGCGCCATATACACTTTAACACTTAAGAAATGGCTAGATGTGTTTCATTTATATTCTTTATTATTCATTTGACTTACAAAGTATATAGGCATGGAAATTGCCTGTCAGTTTTACTACTGAAAGCTCCAGCTACTCTTACTTAAGATTAAAGTCATTCTTTTTATAATCATTCACTTTCCAGCAGGAAAATTCTCTGTGTGGGAGGAAATCTTCAGTGGAGAAGGATTCTATGTGGACCTCCAACCCTTTAACCTAGATTATAGTAGGATGTTAAGTCAGGAAATGACATATCGGGGCAGGAATCAGTTGTGCTCCCTCCCAAGTCTATTTTAAAGCACTTTCCACTTTAAATATAGCAATAAAATATCAGCTTCGAAATGTCTGATAAGGATAAAAGCCATAGATCCAAATCCAATCTAAATCTGACACTGCCAGGAACAAGAATTCACATTGGTAAGTCAGGACTCATTTATGGGGCCATAAATGGGAGGGCCAGCTATAATTTGGGTATTAAACTTGTAAAATGTATTGATGGTGTGTAAGAGCTAAATAAATAATTTACTACAAGAAAATTGGAAATCTTTACATGGTACTTAATTGACCAGTGGGTATCCCAGATTCTTGATGGCTCCTTGCTTTGCATTTGCGTATTTTTCACAGACTAGATTTTTCTTTTCCTCACTTCAGTTTAATTTCCCTATGCAGTGAATGATCACAAGTTAGTGCATTTCTGAAAACACACACAATTTCCATTTTAAATTCTGCCAATCCGTTACATGCCTTAGACAATTTCATTTACCTTTTAGGAGGATGAATGTCCCACATATTCTTGCTATTCTGGTATTAGACAAATTTCTTTTGGGCCCCCAAAAAGCTAAGGTGGCTTTTTGCTTGAAGTATTGAAGTGATACTGCATCTTGAATTTCTGTTCCATGTACATAATGGGAGAGGTGGGAGCTTGTCAATTAAATGCTTTAAGGAATGTGCTGTAGGGCTTCCCTGGTGGCTCAGGGGAAAGAAACCACCGATTCCTGCTCAGAGAAGACTCTATACATGTGGCTGAGCAACTAAGCCCATGAGCCACAACTACTGAGCCTGTGCTCTAGAACCCAGGAGTTGCAACTACCAAGCCCACATGCTGCTACTACTTAAGTCCACACACCCAGAGCTTGTGCTCTGCAACAAGAGAAGCGACTGCAATGAGAAGCCTGAGCACTGCAACTAGAGAGTAGCCCCTGCTCTCTGCAAATAGAGAAAAGCCAACATAGCAACAAAGACTCAGCCCAGTCATAAATAAGTAAACAAATAAATAATTTTTTAAAGAAGAAAGCACTGTATTCTTTTGCTTGGTAATTTGGAGAAATGCTTAATGAGAATAAAAAAGATATCTCTGTCCCTGCCTCCTACACATCTATGAGATGCTAAGTACAACTAGGGAAGGGAAAGGAGAAAGAAATAGGGAAATTCAAACTAAGGTATTGTGAATGGCTACCCACTACAGTATTCTTGCCTGGAGAATTCCATGGACAGAGGAGCCTGGAGAGCTACAATCCATGGGGTCTCAAAGGTTTGGAAATGATTGAGTGACTAACACAACAACAACAAGGAGATTAAAAGAAAGACAAAGGCAGAGGCATGGAGTGATGACAAATATGATTTAAGAGTTATTGATATATATGTAACAAAAAAAGTGGACATATTAGAAATTACCTATCTTAAGAGTAGGGCTTCCCAGGTGGCACTAATGGTAAGGACCTCACCTGCCAATGTAGGAGATATAAGAGACATGGGTTCGATCCCTGGATCAGGAAGATCCCCTGGAGAAAGGCGTGGTAACCCACTGCAGTATTCTTGCCTGGAGAATCCCATGGACAGAGGAGCCTGGTGGGCTACAGTCCGTGGGGCCACAAAGAGTCGGACCTTACTGAAACAACTTAACAAGTATGCAGTATCTTAAGAGTAAAAACATCTCATATGTATACAACAATGACATGTTTCAAAGAGCTTGTATATCTTTGACCTGTTCAACCCTAGTGACATTTCCTCAAAGGAAACAAGAGAGGTATTATGATGTACAATTTTACTAAATGAGAAACTGAAGTTTTGGGAACTTGACTCTTGCACAAAATACTTTATACAGTAAATAATTAGGCTGGAGCCTAGTGCCCAATTCTTCTAAATGCCAAATTGGTTCTAGTTCAGGGGCCATTTTGCGCTTTCAACTATAAGCAATAGAAAGGCCCCCTCAGGTTTAAACAATACAGAATTACACTGGCTCATATATCAGGAAGGCCAGAGGGAGTGGTTCCAGCCTTGGTTCTCTGCAGTCTTTTCTCCTTGGTGGTGTTCTGGGTGCTGACTTTGGCTGCTGGATGGCTTTCCTCATGGCTGCGCAATGGCAGTCAGTAGCAGTAGGGGCAGCAAGCTCCCTAGTTTACTCCTAGCAGGAAGGTGGTCTGATTCCCTCATGGTTATTTCTTAAAAGCAAGGTAGAACTTCCCCAGAAACTTCTAGAAACCCTCTTCCTCTTCCAGAATTGACACACATGACATTTTCCATCAATGATGGAGCAAGGATTGTGAGGAGACAGTCAACAGAATTCTCTATAATTACAGCAATTCTGGTAATCAACAGGTTTCAGAAAATCTGTCATGGACAAGGTTATTTTATTTGGTCAGAGGGACTGATCAAAAGACGCAATTCTGTTTTTCAGTCTCTTAGGTGTTTCCTTATTTCCCTGTTACCCCTCGTTGTTTCTGCTTGCCCATATCAAGACACTGGATTTCTCACAGGCACAATCATTGTACACCGCTCTTAGGTAGGAAACCCACTGGTTTGGCAGAAGTTTCTACTGTCTCAGAGGCCCAAACTTAATTCTGCACTGAACCCCACTTTAAAGGGGAAGGGATGGGACTTCCCTGGTGGTCCAGATAGGAATCCATCTTCCAATGAAGAGGACCCAGGTTCAATCCCTGGTTGGGGAACAAAGATTCCACATGCCACGGGCAACTAAGCCAGCACCTCAAGTAGAGAAAACCTGCACACTGCAACAAAGACCCAGCACAGCCAAAAATAAATAAAACATGTTTTATATGTAAAAAAGAAACTAAAGTCACTATTAAAAATGTGGGGATGGGTGGCAAATAAGGAAGTTAGTCATAGGGAATCTTATACAATTCTGAGGGAAGGCAGTTGAGAGTTCATTGCTTCTTCTGAAGTGACATCTGGCAGTCCAAAATATTCCTAAATGCCAAATTGGTTCTAGTTCAGGGGCCATTTTGCGCTTTCAACTATAAGCAATAGAAAGGCCCCCTCAGGTTTAAACAATACAGAATTACACTGGCTCATATATCAGGAAGGCCAGAGGGAGTGGTTCCAGCCTTGGTTCTCTGCAGTCTTTTCTCCTTGGTGGTGTTCTGGGTGCTGACTTTGGCTGCTGGATGGCTTTCCTCATGGCTGCGCAATGGCAGTCAGTAGCAGTAGGGGCAGCAAGCTCCCTAGTTTACTCCTAGCAGGAAGGTGGTCTGATTCCCTCATGGTTATTTCTTAAAAGCAAGGTAGAACTTCCCCAGAAACTTCTAGAAACCCTCTTCCTCTTCCAGAATTGACACACATGACATTTTCCATCAATGATGGAGCAAGGATTGTGAGGAGACAGTCAACAGAATTCTCTATAATTACAGCAATTCTGGTAATCAACAGGTTTCAGAAAATCTGTCATGGACAAGGTTATTTTATTTGGTCAGAGGGACTGATCAAAAGACGCAATTCTGTTTTTCAGTCTCTTAGGTGTTTCCTTATTTCCCTGTTACCCCTCGTTGTTTCTGCTTGCCCATATCAAGACACTGGATTTCTCACAGGCACAATCATTGTACACCGCTCTTAGGTAGGAAACCCACTGGTTTGGCAGAAGTTTCTACTGTCTCAGAGGCCCAAACTTAATTCTGCACTGAACCCCACTTTAAAGGGGAAGGGATGGGACTTCCCTGGTGGTCCAGATAGGAATCCATCTTCCAATGAAGAGGACCCAGGTTCAATCCCTGGTTGGGGAACAAAGATTCCACATGCCACGGGCAACTAAGCCAGCACCTCAAGTAGAGAAAACCTGCACACTGCAACAAAGACCCAGCACAGCCAAAAATAAATAAAACATGTTTTATATGTAAAAAAGAAACTAAAGTCACTATTAAAAATGTGGGGATGGGTGGCAAATAAGGAAGTTAGTCATAGGGAATCTTATACAATTCTGAGGGAAGGCAGTTGAGAGTTCATTGCTTCTTCTGAAGTGACATCTGGCAGTCCAAAATATTCCTAAATCTGCTGAAAGTTAGTTTATCAGCAATGTGTTTTTCTTATATCAAACTACAGTCCTAGCCACCAAAGCATTCAAGAGAGTAGGGCCATAGAGTGAACATAATCCTATCTTCCTCCCTTATTTACCTTATTTAATGATACATACTATGAAGCTTTTATTTTTTGGTTTGAAAGATTCCCTGGTGTTCTAAATTTGCTAAGTCTTCCTCACTGTGGGCACCTGCCTCTCTCTCACCCTGAAAGATGATGAACCGAATGAGCTATAAAACCAGAGCAGGTCACACATACAGGGGCTCCATGAAGCAGACCCCTCAGCATAGGAAATACACACTCAGAGAGCACTATTTCAAACAGCACTCTTTGGAGAAGCCAAGGACAAGAAGGCCAGGTAGACAAAGATAACATCACACGCTTTCCACCAGAGTCACTGAAGCAAGGGAAAGTACTTTCTATAGGTACCTGGCCCAAGTAGGTAATGAAAACAAAGAACAGAACTCTAAACTCCAAGTGCTACATTTTTAAATGAGGCTTGAGACTTAGCTACTCACATCTGACTAGCAGGACTGGTGACATAATTCACAGGACCCAATGTGAAGTGAAAATATAGGCTCCTCATTAGAAAGTTACTAACAATGGTAAGACAGTGACACCAGAGCATCGAATCAAGCATGGAGCCCTTTTAAGTGTGATCCCTCTCCTCCACATGCCTGTCCCACGCCTGTCTCAGGCCAGCCCTGGTGACTATATTCTTCAAAACAATAGAACAAATTCTTTATCACTATCTACTGTATATACTTCTTAGATCTAAATAGTCATTTTCAAAGAGCTCAGAACATGCAGAACTAAATTGCTTGGATATTAAGAATTGTTTTAATTGGAGGGGCAGATATTAGGGAGAGATTTTAAAGAAGCAGAAATTGCATCAATAAAATTGTTTTGCTTGGGAGTCTGTCTGGGTTTGCTAGACTCACTTCTGGTTGAATTCTGCTTTAATCCCTGAACAGCCTTAGGTGAAGTGAATCACTTAAGACTCAAAGTCTTAGTCTCATTTTATGTAAATTGGGAAGAATTCTAGTAGCTACCTTATTGGTCTCTTGTCAGGATTAAATGCAATATTGAAAATAAAGTGCTTAACATAATGCCTGACTGATAGTAATTGCTCAATAAATATTAGCAGTTGCTATAATAATTGTTCCCAGTTCCCAGGGAGAAGAGATGGTTGAAGATTGTGAATCCTCCAAAGACGTCTTAATGTTAGCAGGCTCAAGCTATGTTCTTTCCTGAGCCTAGTTACCACCAGAAAAATTTTAAGTGTCTATTTTCTTTCTAATAATATACACTTTTTTTTTTTAATGATTTCTTTGGTGGGGGGTGGGTTGGGGAGGGAGAGGGGGGTGGGCGGGCCACTTCTATTGGACTTTCATTTATTTATTTTTCATCCATATTTGTTCTTCGGCCCATGTGGGCCTCCCATCGCAGTGGCGTCTGTCGTCGCAGAGTGCCGGCTCTGGGTGCATGCGCCCCAGAGCTCTGGCTCGGTAATTGGACGCATCGGTCCAGCTGCTCTGTGGCACGTGGGATCTTCCCAGGCCAGGGATTGAACCGGCCCCCCTTGCACTGCAAAGCGGTGTCCTTACCCACTGGACCACCAGGGAAGCCCTAATAATATACTTTTTAATTGCAGAAAGTTTTAGAAAAAACATGACATTTGCTCATGGATTGATCATGCAAAGATAACCACTGTGAATATTTAATGTATTTGCCTGAAAAATTTTATTGAATATTTATGTATAAAAATGGAGTCCTATATATGTACAGTTTTATATCTTGCTTTTCACCCCATGGTTCACTGTGAATATCACTTCATGACGTTGTGACTATCACCTCATGTTATTAATGGTCTTCACAAAATTTTTTTTCAATTAATTTATTTTGATTGAAGGATAGTTACTTTACCATATCATGATGATTTTTTAAAAAAGATTTATTTATTTATTTATTTTGGTGGGGGTGGGGTGGGGAGGGAGGGGAGCAGGCGGGCCACTTCTATTGGTCTTTCATTTGTCCATTTTTCATCCATCTTTGTTCTTTGGCCTGTGTGGGCCTCCCATAGCGGTGGTCTCTGCTGTCGCAGAGCACCAGCTCTGGGTGCATGCACTCCAGAGCACCGGCTTGGCAATTGGACACATCAGACCAGCCGCTCCGCGGCACGTGGGATCTTCTCAGGCCAGGGATCGAACCGGCGCCCCTTGCACTGCAAGGCGGTGTCCTTACCCACTGGACCACCATGGAAGCCCCTATCATGATGATTTTTGCCATACATCAACATGACAACATTTTTACAGCAGCTTCATTCTATACTGGGCAGGTGTTCCACAATTTATTTTTTCCCCTATCTTTTTAAAGCTGTCTCCAGCTCTTCATTATTATACACTATGCTGCTAGGAATGACCATGTGCATACATCCCTGGTCACCTCTCTGATATACATCCTTAAAGAAGGATAAAGAGAAGAGACAGATGCCCTTAGATACGTACTTCAAAAAAGGTTATGCCAGTTTTTCTCCCATGGGGTGAGAATGGGGGATGGTTTTAGTCCTCCTGAAACCTTCACTAGCATCTAGCAATTTCATAGCAGCAAACCTTTTATCATTTTATAGGTGAAAAAATTGATTGTAGTGTCCATAATAATTTGTTTTCTTTGATCAATAGTGAGGTTGGGCTTGTTTTCATCTTTATTATTTGCCTTACATTTTGTGAATTTTAAGTTCACGACTTTATCCATTTTTTTCTACAGGGGAGTTTGATTTGTGCCTTATATAAAATAATAAAAAGTGGTTGAACAGGGATTTTAAGCCTAGGCAGTGCGACTCTAGAATCGACATGAGAAACCCACATACCATGTTGACCTTAAATAAAGAGGTCCCTAATAACCTGCTTTCTTTCTGTATTTGATATAATTTCTTTATTCTATCCCTCTAAATGAATCCAGCTACTCTCAGAGTTTTCTCTTACCATCAAAAGGAAAGCTTATTTCTTTTCCATTAGCCTGACTTCAGCAACAAACACAATCAGGAGCCTATTTCTACATTGCTTGACTCCTGGATTATTACTTGGTGATGGTAGTTAGTTGCTAAGTTGTATCTGAATTTTTGCGATCCCATGGACTGTAGTCGACCAGGCTCCTCTGTCCATGAGACTTCTCAAAGAGGAATACTCTAGTGGGTAGCCATTTCCTTCTCCAGGGGATCAAACTCACATCTCATGTGTCTCCTGCTTGGCAAGTGGATTCTTTACCACTGACTCACCTGAGAAACCCAGAATTATTACTTGCACTGGCTGCCATTGGGGCTTCCTCAGGAAGCTTCTTCACTGCAAGCTGTCACCCTGGACCACCATGGAAGCCCCTATCATGATGATTTTTGCCATACATCAACATGACAACATTTTTACAGCAGCTTCATTCTATACTGGGCAGGTGTTCCACAATTTATTTTTTCCCCTATCTTTTTAAAGCTGTCTCCAGCTCTTCATTATTATACACTATGCTGCTAGGAATGACCATGTGCATACATCCCTGGTCACCTCTCTGATATACATCCTTAAAGAAGGATAAAGAGAAGAGACAGATGCCCTTAGATACGTACTTCAAAAAAGGTTATGCCAGTTTTTCTCCCATGGGGTGAGAATGGGGGATGGTTTTAGTCCTCCTGAAACCTTCACTAGCATCTAGCAATTTCATAGCAGCAAACCTTTTATCATTTTATAGGTGAAAAAATTGATTGTAGTGTCCATAATAATTTGTTTTCTTTGATCAATAGTGAGGTTGGGCTTGTTTTCATCTTTATTATTTGCCTTACATTTTGTGAATTTTAAGTTCACGACTTTATCCATTTTTTTCTACAGGGGAGTTTGATTTGTGCCTTATATAAAATAATAAAAAGTGGTTGAACAGGGATTTTAAGCCTAGGCAGTGCGACTCTAGAATCGACATGAGAAACCCACATACCATGTTGACCTTAAATAAAGAGGTCCCTAATAACCTGCTTTCTTTCTGTATTTGATATAATTTCTTTATTCTATCCCTCTAAATGAATCCAGCTACTCTCAGAGTTTTCTCTTACCATCAAAAGGAAAGCTTATTTCTTTTCCATTAGCCTGACTTCAGCAACAAACACAATCAGGAGCCTATTTCTACATTGCTTGACTCCTGGATTATTACTTGGTGATGGTAGTTAGTTGCTAAGTTGTATCTGAATTTTTGCGATCCCATGGACTGTAGTCGACCAGGCTCCTCTGTCCATGAGACTTCTCAAAGAGGAATACTCTAGTGGGTAGCCATTTCCTTCTCCAGGGGATCAAACTCACATCTCATGTGTCTCCTGCTTGGCAAGTGGATTCTTTACCACTGACTCACCTGAGAAACCCAGAATTATTACTTGCACTGAGGCAAAACTGTCATACCTCATTTGGGTGTAGACTTCCTCAGGAAGCTTCTTCAGGTTCTACCTCTTCTAGACTAGCAGTCATTTCCCTCCTGTTCTCCTCTGTTCCCTTCAGGCAATATACTAATACTCAGAAGTTCACATTGGATAAAAACTCTGCCAGCTGTTACTCTTAAGGCTGCTATGAAGCTCCCCAATATAACATGTACAAAAGACTTTCCATCACTTTTAATAATTTTCAGGTTAATTTACATGAACTAATCAAAAGATAATATCAAACAAAAGTCAAAACCATCAAATGAACCTCTTTGAAAAACTTGGAATTCAAGGACACCAAAGGAATGGGATTGAGCCCATCAGACTGTAAGGTTAAGAAAAAGTTCTTTCATTGTTATTTCCACAAATCCAGAGCAGTTCTGAGTATAAGAGTAGGGGACACAGGGATGGCCCCATCCAACTGGATACCTGTTGTTTCTTTGGAATGAAACTTCTGCTAATTTGTTCTGAACCATCTCTAGCTATCAGCATTTTCTTTGTCCACTTAGATATCTTCTCCTCTCTAGAGCCTTCCCTGATGCCCCTCAAAACTTGGATTAAGTGTTCACCTCATGCTATCTTCCCATCGCATACTTGCCCTTTCTGCCTAACAGCACGGCCTCCATCCTCACCCACATTGCAGGTCCTTGTGGACAATGACCTTGCTTTGCCCTTCAATGGGTCCTAGTCCTACAAACTAAAGGGATTCACTCATAGATGCTCAATAAATATTTAGTAAATAAATGAGTGAGTCCCTGCGAGTTGGAGACACTGCTTTTTGTGTACTTTTTCATTTCTATAAAAAGGCAACCTGACTTTTCTAGGTTGTGAACAGAGTGTTTTTGGTTTTTTTCTCCTTTCCTGACTTCTTTAATTACATGGCTCAAGGAAGATCATCAAGCCCAATGAAAAATGAACTGGTTTAGAACATACCTCCTCATGTCAGCAGCTCCCAAGGATTCTACAGAGCACTTTCCCAAGTTGCTCTCCTTTTCTCCCCCAAGTTTCCAGAGCCTAGGCCCAGAACAACATCCTCGAAGAGATACAAAAAAAAAAAAAAAGTGCCGTGCTGCGGACTGCTCTTTTAGCCCGGCTCCCAGCCAGGCCTTTTTCTCCTACAGTTTCCTAGTGATCCAGCCGATGACTGCTTCCTGCCCCCCTGCTATGCTGGCCCAGGGTGGGGGTTGGGGGTTGATGGTTTTACTATTCTTCAGTAATCATGCAGATTAACAGCTGCGTGTTCAGTAGCTCGAGGCCTCCCTTAAATTGAGAGGGCTGGGGCCACACATTCCACAAGCAGTTGGAAATGTCTCCGCCTTGGCTTCCTTATTATGAGAAAGTGACTGGGATGCTGGAGGAATAAAGCATTGGTTTTGATGTCTTTTGTTTCATGCAGCCCATAAAAAGGCAGCCTTGTATCCCTGTTTGCACATGGCTTGGGCAAGTAGACCCTCTGTCATGAAGTCCCTAAGTTTTGTTCTCATTGGCCTCCCTATTACCTACAGCAGATATCTTGTTTATCCTGTTTCACTGTAAGGATGTAAGGTAGCATCCTTACAATGCCCACCCCCCATCCCCCCATTTGCTCTGAGACCCTGACTCAGGCTGCTAAAGAGCATTGGCTCCATTTGGTCTTTCTTAGAATGGTACACAGTTCATCAGCCTGCTACGACTTTCTTTCCATTAGTAACTGTAGCTGAATTTTGTGATACCCCTTTTCTGCCTCTGAGGTAATTTTGGGGAATACGTGGAAATCTAAATCTCTTGCTGGTCGACAGGCAAGAGCCGAGTACTAGAGGCCTTGTGGTTGATGGGGCATTTGATTCTTTTTCATTCTGATTAAGCCTCTGGAGAGTCATAGTCCAAACATGAAGGACAAATGGATTTTAAATTAGTTCTTCAGATCCAAAATCTCTGGCTGCAAGTACAAAGAGGTTAATGGTCTTGTAGCATTTTTATTTGCATCTCAGTTTTACAGCCTTGAATCCTTATGTGAGCCTATACAAGCTTCCCTTTGGCCAGAGATGTGAGAGAACTAAACTCAGGAATAATAGATACAGTTTAAGGAAAGACAGGTGACCTGCAGAGAGACCATGAAGTTGTTTGGACTTCTCTCCATCAGAGCAAGCCTGCCCTCAGTAGGGCAGAGAAAGACACAGGAAAGCCCCCTCTCCTTGGTCTGTAAGTGCCTAGACAGCACAGAATCAAAGGCTGTCAACCTTCTTCCTTATTCTGAGGTAACCACTCAGAAGGAATGGCCCTATTGCCTTTTATATATATATAAAATTTCTTAAACGGTGGACATTGTTAAATAAGGGAAAAGTCCATTTGCAGATCTTTGTGTGATATGGGATTACTCACTCAATATTGGAAGTGGTGGAAGTCCCATGTAAATAACATATACTAAGCATTAGATGTATGATTTCCTTAACTAGTAGCAAAGTGATAAAATAACAGACACTTGATTAAAAGAAACTCAGATGAAGAAAATAAATAAATGTAGATGAAGTTGTAATGACCTTTCCTGTAGATGGCCGTCAGTCTTCCAGCTCAAATGAAGATTTGAACATACAGCTACCAGAAATATTTTCTGATTCCAAAATTGAAAGCAAATTTTCGAGTGCCAGGATGAAATCTCCTGCAATGATATATAATGTAATAGCTCCATTCACCATTGCAGAGATTGTCAAAGTCCATTGCTGTTTTTAATGGCAGTGTGCTTTTATCTGTCTGTTGGAAAAATGGCCCTAAATAGACCCAGAATAGCCCTACCGAGCACATTTCACACCTCTGCACAAGGCACTGGGGATTTCTATGGGAGGAATCTCTTGCTGGTCGACAGGCAAGAGCCGAGTACTAGAGGCCTTGTGGTTGATGGGGCATTTGATTCTTTTTCATTCTGATTAAGCCTCTGGAGAGTCATAGTCCAAACATGAAGGACAAATGGATTTTAAATTAGTTCTTCAGATCCAAAATCTCTGGCTGCAAGTACAAAGAGGTTAATGGTCTTGTAGCATTTTTATTTGCATCTCAGTTTTACAGCCTTGAATCCTTATGTGAGCCTATACAAGCTTCCCTTTGGCCAGAGATGTGAGAGAACTAAACTCAGGAATAATAGATACAGTTTAAGGAAAGACAGGTGACCTGCAGAGAGACCATGAAGTTGTTTGGACTTCTCTCCATCAGAGCAAGCCTGCCCTCAGTAGGGCAGAGAAAGACACAGGAAAGCCCCCTCTCCTTGGTCTGTAAGTGCCTAGACAGCACAGAATCAAAGGCTGTCAACCTTCTTCCTTATTCTGAGGTAACCACTCAGAAGGAATGGCCCTATTGCCTTTTATATATATATAAAATTTCTTAAACGGTGGACATTGTTAAATAAGGGAAAAGTCCATTTGCAGATCTTTGTGTGATATGGGATTACTCACTCAATATTGGAAGTGGTGGAAGTCCCATGTAAATAACATATACTAAGCATTAGATGTATGATTTCCTTAACTAGTAGCAAAGTGATAAAATAACAGACACTTGATTAAAAGAAACTCAGATGAAGAAAATAAATAAATGTAGATGAAGTTGTAATGACCTTTCCTGTAGATGGCCGTCAGTCTTCCAGCTCAAATGAAGATTTGAACATACAGCTACCAGAAATATTTTCTGATTCCAAAATTGAAAGCAAATTTTCGAGTGCCAGGATGAAATCTCCTGCAATGATATATAATGTAATAGCTCCATTCACCATTGCAGAGATTGTCAAAGTCCATTGCTGTTTTTAATGGCAGTGTGCTTTTATCTGTCTGTTGGAAAAATGGCCCTAAATAGACCCAGAATAGCCCTACCGAGCACATTTCACACCTCTGCACAAGGCACTGGGGATTTCTATGGGAGGAGTCTGCTTGCTTGGGTTGAAAGAGACTTGGTTTGGAAAGGGGGGTGATTGTTGAAGGCAGTAGAAAACTTGTATTCAATTAAGGCCACAGAGAACTGTTGCTCTTCTGCCACCTTCCTCTAGGTCATGGGGACAGCAGTGGGTTAAAGGCACTGTTGAGTTGGTGGAAGTAAAGAAAACAATGAAGTCTATGAAGTCGAAGACTGAGTGCTAAGTGGAAAAGTTTCACCACCAAGCAGAATACCTTTGTCCAGGCTTGGGGGAATGAGGTGTGAGGAGTGGGGAGAAATAGGGTAGATCCTTCAAAGCCAAACATCATGAATTTCTCTCTATCGTTAAAATGTGAAGTCTCTGAGTGTGGCTGAAGGGCTGTGAAGGTTATAAGTTGGTCAGTGGGCTGGCAAGACATGGTCAGCTGTGTATGTGGGGCCTCTGTCTTAGGGTATGGAGATAGGATATGGCATATGGTGCTCAGCTGCCTCAGTTTTATACTTCACATCCAGGTCAGGATTGTGTGGCCTGTCAGTTCTTTGTCAATATCAGTGAGCTCATGGCCAAGTCAAAGTTTTTCAGTGGCCAAAGCAGTGCGAGATGAAGAGAGCCTCAGCTTGCTCCCTGCTAATGACCCTCACCTCTCTTTACTCCCCATATCCCAATCTCCATTGCTTCTCAGATACTACTAACATCTCCAAACAAAGACTAACTCATTAAACCAGCCAAAAAATTAAGACATGGATGAGGAAGTCACCTAGTTGTTAGAATGAAGTCAAGAAAATGCATGACAACTGTAGATGGCCGTCAGTCTTCCAGCTCAAATGAAGATTTGAACATACAGCTACCAGAAATATTTTCTGATTCCAAAATTGAAAGCAAATTTTCGAGTGCCAGGATGAAATCTCCTGCAATGATATATAATGTAATAGCTCCATTCACCATTGCAGAGATTGTCAAAGTCCATTGCTGTTTTTAATGGCAGTGTGCTTTTATCTGTCTGTTGGAAAAATGGCCCTAAATAGACCCAGAATAGCCCTACCGAGCACATTTCACACCTCTGCACAAGGCACTGGGGATTTCTATGGGAGGAGTCTGCTTGCTTGGGTTGAAAGAGACTTGGTTTGGAAAGGGGGGTGATTGTTGAAGGCAGTAGAAAACTTGTATTCAATTAAGGCCACAGAGAACTGTTGCTCTTCTGCCACCTTCCTCTAGGTCATGGGGACAGCAGTGGGTTAAAGGCACTGTTGAGTTGGTGGAAGTAAAGAAAACAATGAAGTCTATGAAGTCGAAGACTGAGTGCTAAGTGGAAAAGTTTCACCACCAAGCAGAATACCTTTGTCCAGGCTTGGGGGAATGAGGTGTGAGGAGTGGGGAGAAATAGGGTAGATCCTTCAAAGCCAAACATCATGAATTTCTCTCTATCGTTAAAATGTGAAGTCTCTGAGTGTGGCTGAAGGGCTGTGAAGGTTATAAGTTGGTCAGTGGGCTGGCAAGACATGGTCAGCTGTGTATGTGGGGCCTCTGTCTTAGGGTATGGAGATAGGATATGGCATATGGTGCTCAGCTGCCTCAGTTTTATACTTCACATCCAGGTCAGGATTGTGTGGCCTGTCAGTTCTTTGTCAATATCAGTGAGCTCATGGCCAAGTCAAAGTTTTTCAGTGGCCAAAGCAGTGCGAGATGAAGAGAGCCTCAGCTTGCTCCCTGCTAATGACCCTCACCTCTCTTTACTCCCCATATCCCAATCTCCATTGCTTCTCAGATACTACTAACATCTCCAAACAAAGACTAACTCATTAAACCAGCCAACTTAAAAGGAAATCAAATGAAGTCAAGACATGGATGAGGAAGTCACCTAGTTGTTAGTGTCTTCAATTGGAAAAAAGCCATTTATCTTTTAGAGCAGAAGAAAAAAATGTATTAAACTCTGTGATCTAGAACATTTATAATGCATCTGACCACAAATGACAAAACCCACTGAAAATGACACTTAAATCTCACAGCACCCTGAGATTTAGCCAATACCAGTGAGGAATATAGCAAAGAGACTGCATTTCATCCTTGACTTGAGGTTTTCTTTCTTTTAAATACATTCTTGACAGTTTCCCATGTGCCTTCTTCTTTTCTCTGTTGCCTGTAACCTTGAAACTTGATTTGCTATATACTGAGCAATACTGATTTGCAACTTGACTAGATGGGATGGAGGAGGAGGGGTTTGCAGCTGCAAAACAAGTCTGCTTTACCCATTTCAGAGAGAGGCCATCTTTGAGCGGGGCTTTGTGGGTGCTATTCCAGGTAAGGATCTGGTGGGTGGTATTCCTAGTCCCCAGTTGGGTGAATCGCCCCGGTGGACCTCAGGCAGCACATTGACAATGCAGAAAGGTGTGTGTTCTGCAGAGTGGCAGGGCTAACACTGGCAGAACTCTGACTGCAATGTTGAGTCATCGGATGAGAAAGCTGGTCAAGTGGCCTTAGGGGCTCCCAGGTAGAACCCAGGGCAATTCTCTCCATGCTCATCAATGGTAAATAGAAATGTCTTTAAAGAAACGTGAAAGAGACGTACTTTTTTCATAGACAGTGGATTTTTGCCTCAATGCTGAAACACATTATACTTTAGTGTCATCTTTATGCTTCTATTAAAACTATCATCTCCCTTCTCCATCATTTCTTCCTTCTTGTATTCCTATCGCCCAATCCTCCATCTGGGCACCTTAGACAAAACTGTGCTGTGGTCAGAGCTTGTGTGTTAGTGCTGCCTTTTATCCCTTACTCCCCATCTTCAGGGACCAGGAAATACCCTCAGTGACTTGCATGGGCTGAGATGAACTGCCAGCTTCCACTCCAACTTCTGCCCTTTACTACTAAGTCTCCAAAACCACTCTGTGCTTCAATCTCTCCACATGTATTGAGTGATAATAATCCTCACTCAATCAGTAGGACGTTCTCAGCAAATGAATAACAGAAAATCCAAGTCAAATCATCTTCAACATTCAGAATGTTACTGACTCCCAGACAGGGCCAGGGAGGGGTTAAACCAGGATCTCGGCATCTCCTGCCCTCCTTCCCATGTCAGCCACAGCCTTTGCTAATCTGGAAGTGGAGGCAGCAATCCCGAGCAGAGACACTGGGCTGCCTCTGGAAGGGGTCCCAAAAGAGTATGGTGAGCAAGAAAGTGCTCAGCAGACTGGAAAAGCTGTTCTTGAATCTCCGGAACCTGAACTGAGTCACACAGGGAGTAGTATCACCGTTAGACCAACTGGGCTCACCTCTGGGGCCGGGATAGGGAAGCTCCCCTGAAGGTGGGGCTGAAAGAGGAGGGGAGGATGCTGCAACAAAATCTGAACTCCTGTTAGAAAGGAGAGGGGGTCAAGAAGGCCCGGGGCAGCATCAGACTACTTCAAGAGCTTCTCTAGATTGTCTGAGGTCTAAAAAAAGGAAAAAAAGGATGAAAATACACTGGAGCCTGAAAACATTAAGTTCATGTGTGTGTGTATGTATGTGTGTTAGACACTCAGTCGTGTCTGACTGTTTGTGACCCCACAGACTGTGGTCTGCCAGGCTCCTCTGTTCATGGGGATTCTCCAGGCAAGAATACTGGAGTGAGTGGCCATTTATTCCTCCAGGGAATCTTCCTAACCCAAGGATCAAACCCAGGACTCCTGCATTGCAGGCAGGTTCTTTACCATCTGTACCAGTAGAAAAGCCCTAGTTCATATAAAGTACAGTTAAAAAGTTAATACTGCCAGGCTGTAGATGATTTCATTTAGGGAAGCTTCCATTCTAAGAGGAGATTTCGACCTATAAAGGCCCCAGCCTTTAATGATGAGATTTAGTGGTCTATGTGCAGTCACTGGCATATATTAGGGGTCTAAGGTAAGCTTCCAGTATCTGACTATCGGAGCTTGCATAGGAACTTAGGGCCAGAGGGCTTCCCTTGGCATTCTGGAACATGCTCACACCATGCCTTCTGTGGGATAACCAGTGTCATCAAAGGATGCTCATCTTCTAGGAGGCCGGCGCTGCTGTGCTTGATTAACACCCAGATGTATCTTGAGGCTAAACTTTTAAAACTTGTCTAGAGACATCAGGTTGTGTCACCTTGGGTTCTCTTGGAGAAAAGAATGAACAGCAAGCCAGTGCTCATTCCTACAGGTGGGTGGTCTTCTTCCAGAAACCACAGATGGCCAGGCCACACCCCAGGAGCTTCTGATCCAGGAAGTCTGGGAAATTTGCACCTTGAACAAGTTTCCAGGTGATGCTGATGCTCTGGTCCAGGGACCACACTTAGCAAACCACTGACTTAGGGGATGAACAGTGGAGTGTGATTTGTAGTAAAGGAAAAACAGCAGCTCTCCAAGTGCAGTTAGTTTCCTCCCTATTATGGCTTTGTTCATTTATTCTTAATATGCTCCCCCATTCAGGAAAGTGTCCTAGGCTGTTCATTCATGGAAGCAACCCTATTTTTGCTCGATAGTCTGGAGCTCCTTGTGGAAGAGTGGTAGGTTTGTCATTTGTCATCTCTGAGGAGCTCAAGGTTTTGCCCCATGGCTGTTTATAATGTACAAGAGAAGAATCAGTTTCCTGGAGGTGCTACCCTCTCTGCACTGATATTCAATACTGGAAAGCACAAGGAAGTCCTGAACAGAAACTCTATACAGTGGCTCTGGAGAACTTTTAACTAATGGGCACTTGTAAATCTAACAGGATTTCCTACCGGTGTGAATGCCTTGGGTAAAATGCTCATTAAACTGTCAGCTCTCAGAGAGGTGTTGCTCCTGGGAAGAGGGTCACAGCATCCTGGGGAGGAAAGAAGCCTCCCCAGGCCACCAGGGTCCTTCCCTCCCCCGATCACTCACCACCCACTTCAGACTCTTTCCAAAGCCCTTCAGAGGGTTTTTACAACTCTGCACCAGTTCCATCAAGAAATTATTCATTTTCTCCAATTCAAAATATATATTCATTTTAAGTTTGCTCTTTCTTCCTGCTGAAGAAGATTGCTTCTATGGAAATGGAGAATGGCTAGCCACTGTCCATGGTAGAACAGTACTTCCCTACTGAAAATCACTAATAAAATAATTGTTTCAACACTGAAAAAATTAATGTTTTATTTTTACTCAAATAACACTTGCACATTAAAAAAATTTATATAGCACAAAATGATCTATAATGAAAACTGAGTTTCCTTCCCATCTCTGGCCCCTGGAATGATTGCCTAGAATTAACCTGTGAAATATTTGTGCTCATTCCTACAGGTGGGTGGTCTTCTTCCAGAAACCACAGATGGCCAGGCCACACCCAGGAGCTTCTGATCCAGGAAGTCTGGGAAATTTGCACCTTGAACAAGTTTCCAGGTGATGCTGATGCTCTGGTCCAGGGACCACACTTAGCAAACCACTGACTTAGGGGATGAACAGTGGAGTGTGATTTGTAGTAAAGGAAAAACAGCAGCTCTCCAAGTGCAGTTAGTTTCCTCCCTATTATGGCTTTGTTCATTTATTCTTAATATGCTCCCCCATTCAGGAAAGTGTCCTAGGCTGTTCATTCATGGAAGCAACCCTATTTTTGCTCGATAGTCTGGAGCTCCTTGTGGAAGAGTGGTAGGTTTGTCATTTGTCATCTCTGAGGAGCTCAAGGTTTTGCCCCATGGCTGTTTATAATGTACAAGAGAAGAATCAGTTTCCTGGAGGTGCTACCCTCTCTGCACTGATATTCAATACTGGAAAGCACAAGGAAGTCCTGAACAGAAACTCTATACAGTGGCTCTGGAGAACTTTTAACTAATGGGCACTTGTAAATCTAACAGGATTTCCTACCGGTGTGAATGCCTTGGGTAAAATGCTCATTAAACTGTCAGCTCTCAGAGAGGTGTTGCTCCTGGGAAGAGGGTCACAGCATCCTGGGGAGGAAAGAAGCCTCCCCAGGCCACCAGGGTCCTTCCCTCCCCCGATCACTCACCACCCACTTCAGACTCTTTCCAAAGCCCTTCAGAGGGTTTTTACAACTCTGCACCAGTTCCATCAAGAAATTATTCATTTTCTCCAATTCAAAATATATATTCATTTTAAGTTTGCTCTTTCTTCCTGCTGAAGAAGATTGCTTCTATGGAAATGGAGAATGGCTAGCCACTGTCCATGGTAGAACAGTACTTCCCTACTGAAAATCACTAATAAAATAATTGTTTCAACACTGAAAAAATTAATGTTTTATTTTTACTCAAATAACACTTGCACATTAAAAAAATTTATATAGCACAAAATGATCTATAATGAAAACTGAGTTTCCTTCCCATCTCTGGCCCCTGGAATGATTGCCTAGAATTAACCTGTAATACCTCTTTAGTGCATACCTATCAGAAGTTTTCCAAACATATATTTGTGTACACACACACAAATTCACACACATTTTTTAAAAAAAGTGACACATCTGGGAGCCTTTTCACATTAGCAGATGCACTTCTTTGCAAGAATATATTATAAATTACTTAATAAATTTTTTATTTATGATCTTTTGCTGGTTTCCAGTTTTCAACTTCCAGGCAATGTTGTAGATATATCTTTGATTATACTGGCAAATAGAAGATTTCCTAAAGCAGAGTTACTAGGTCAAACACTTTGCATATTTTTAATTTTGGTGGATTTGGTAGAGGTTACACCAGTTTTTACCCCATCAACAATGTTCAAAATTTCCAGAATTTTGCTATATACTGAACAATGTGTTAACAAACTTAAATTTTTTAGCCAGATAGGCAAAAATAATGTTATTTCAGACCTATAATTCACATCTTTCTCATTGTATTAGCATCATTGAACACTTCCACATATGTGTGAAAACAATTTGAAATTCTTTTTATTTGAAGTTTATATTCGTTTATGTATTTTTCTGTTGGTTGTTGATTTCTTATAGCTTTGTTGGCTATCTTTATGTATCAGGAACTAACTTTTATCTGTCATACATATTGTAAATTCTGTCATTTGAAATTTTTTTGCCCCACTTTGTCGTTTCTTTTTTGATTAAGTTTTTATTTAGCTTAAGCTGTTTTATGCCATGGAGCATTTCTTATTTTCATGTAGTTAAATGTAATCATGTTTTTTATAGGTGACTTCTGGATTTTACATGATGCTTAAAAAAGAAAGAGCTACCTCAATCCAAGATTGTTTTTTTTAAGTTCCTTGTTTTCTTATAACAATTTTGTGGTTTAATATTCATTTTGGTGTAAGAAGACAGATATGGATCCAACTTTATTTTGCTTCCTAGGCTACCCTCTTGTCCCAACACAACTTACTAAATAATCTGTTTTTAATTTACTGGTATGCAATGTCACTGTAATAATAAACTAAATTCCCATTTGAAATTGAGAATCTTATTTGTGCAATTTGTACTCATTCCACTGATTTGTATTTTCATTTGCCAGAATTTCATTGTAAGAAATAGTGCAACTTAATAATGCATTTTAATATCTGGTAGAACTAGTATCCTCCTTTACTCTTCTTTTTCAGAATTTTCTAGCTGTGCTTACTTATTCACTTTTTCATTACAAACTTGAAAATTAATCTGTCCAAAATTCAATATTATCTTGAGGCAGCATTAAATTTTTAGGTTAATTTAGAGAGATATTAAGACTTTATACCCAATAAAAGACTTTACTTTCTATTTATTTAAGCTTTCTTTTGCATCCCTTAGTTAAGATTGTATTCATCTACAGCATGAATATTTTTGTTAAGTTCATTTCTAAATATTTTTTTGGTTCTTTATTGTAAATGAATATTCTTTTCTAGTTATTTTCTAATTTATGTATTTTTTGTACCTTATTTTCATATCCATCAGTTTTTTATTTCTATTTGTCTACTGTCATTTTCAATTGGGTGTCTTTTGTATACTCCTCAAATGATAATTTTACTTCACTCTTTTTTTTTCAATTTTCTCTTTTTATTTCTTTCTCCTATTCTATTGGAATGACTAGAATATTGTCAAATTTCAGTGAGGTTTAGTGGATACCCTGGTCTTCTTATTTGAATAGGAAGGCTTCTAGGGTTTTCCCAATCAGTCAATATGATCCATGCTTTGGTTAATGATCTTGTTGTTTTATTGGGTTAAGATATTTGGGAAGCATCCATCAATAATGTTTTGTTGCATAAAAATTAGAAATGAATATCAGGTAATTCCATGACTTTCCAGCATCTACAGAAGGCATTATAATTTTTCTCTTTAGATCTACTAATATGGTGAAGGATAGTAGTAGCTTTTTCCACTATTGAATAATAAATAGCCAGTATTTATTCAGTATTTACAGTGTGCCAGACACTGTTCTAAGCATTTTGCATGTATTAATTCATCAAATCCTCTGAATACACTATAATTGGAAAACTGCAGCAAAGAGAAGTTAAATAATTATTAGTCCTAAGTCCTATACCTGGAGAATAACAGAGCTGGAATGAAACACAATCATTTTACTCCTGACTCTAGGTACTTGGTAGCTATGCTCAGCAGTCATCTTTTAATTTGTGGTTAGGAGGTAGCATCCTCTTAATGTACTACTGATTTCTGCCTGCTGAAGTTTTATTCATTTTTGTCTCTTGATAATAGATTAGTTTGGACTATAGTTTTTCTTTTTCTACGTGCATCTTTGTCAGATTTCAGAATTGGTATCTTGTTGGCTTAATTTGGAGGTTTTTCTTCTTTTATTGTGGCCTGAAACAATTTAAGTAGTCCTGAAATTATCTTTTCTGTAAAGATCTGGTAAAAACATTCCTCACACCTATTAAAGTGTCTAATTTTGTTGCTGGGGGAGGGAATGAATTTTATAATTAGTTTTCTATGATAATTAGTCACTTAGATTTTCTACAACTCCTGTGGTTGGTTTTAGCTATTTGTACTTTTTTCTGAAAAACATCCATTTCATCTAGATTTTCAGCCAACTTTAGTAGGTTTGAGCAAAGAGTAACTTAGAATTTTTTGAAAATTGTGTATAGCTATCAGTTTCCCACTTACTATAGATTTATTCTTTTATTTTGCTTTCAGAGAACTAGCTCTTGGATTTATTTGTTGCTTCTTCATTTTAATATAACTTTTCCCTCTTTATCAGTGATTTACTTCTAATTTTGTATAATTTTTTTCCACTTTTTTACTTGACTAAGTTGGCTCATGATTTGTTTTTCTATTTTATTGTTTTCCTTGCTTTATCTATATTTCTTTCCAAGAACCATCTCTTGGATCCATTTATTTGCTCCACTATTTTTAAAATTAGTTCTTTCTGCCTTTAATATAGGTATATTTTATTACTTTTTAAAACTTGCCTATCTGATTGTTTGCTTGTGTTATTTCTCTTCCTTCCTGTTTAGTAATGCTAATTAAGTAGAACTATGCTATGAGAGGAGGTATCTCAAAGGTTCTGATACAAGTTCTTGCATTATCAACATTTTCAAGACACTACATTTTATATTTCCTCTTTGAACCAAGAGTTAAGAGGGGAGGGGTTAAGATTTCGTTTTGATTAAAAGATGGATTTGCAGCTTAATCCTATACCTGGAGAATAACAGAGCTGGAATGAAACACAATCATTTTACTCCTGACTCTAGGTACTTGGTAGCTATGCTCAGCAGTCATCTTTTAATTTGTGGTTAGGAGGTAGCATCCTCTTAATGTACTACTGATTTCTGCCTGCTGAAGTTTTATTCATTTTTGTCTCTTGATAATAGATTAGTTTGGACTATAGTTTTTCTTTTTCTACGTGCATCTTTGTCAGATTTCAGAATTGGTATCTTGTTGGCTTAATTTGGAGGTTTTTCTTCTTTTATTGTGGCCTGAAACAATTTAAGTAGTCCTGAAATTATCTTTTCTGTAAAGATCTGGTAAAAACATTCCTCACACCTATTAAAGTGTCTAATTTTGTTGCTGGGGGAGGGAATGAATTTTATAATTAGTTTTCTATGATAATTAGTCACTTAGATTTTCTACAACTCCTGTGGTTGGTTTTAGCTATTTGTACTTTTTTCTGAAAAACATCCATTTCATCTAGATTTTCAGCCAACTTTAGTAGGTTTGAGCAAAAGAGTAACTTAGAATTTTTTGAAAATTGTGTATAGCTATCAGTTTCCCACTTACTATAGATTTATTCTTTTATTTTGCTTTCAGAGAACTAGCTCTTGGATTTATTTGTTGCTTCTTCATTTTAATATAACTTTTCCCTCTTTATCAGTGATTTACTTCTAATTTTGTATAATTTTTTTCCACTTTTTTACTTGACTAAGTTGGCTCATGATTTGTTTTTCTATTTTATTGTTTTCCTTGCTTTATCTATATTTCTTTCCAAGAACCATCTCTTGGATCCATTTATTTGCTCCACTATTTTTAAAATTAGTTCTTTCTGCCTTTAATATAGGTATATTTTATTACTTTTTAAAACTTGCCTATCTGATTGTTTGCTTGTGTTATTTCTCTTCCTTCCTGTTTAGTAATGCTAATTAAGTAGAACTATGCTATGAGAGGAGGTATCTCAAAGGTTCTGATACAAGTTCTTGCATTATCAACATTTTCAAGACACTACATTTTATATTTCCTCTTTGAACCAAGAGTTAAGAGGGGAGGGGTTAAGATTTCGTTTTGATTAAAAGATGGATTTGCAGCTTAATCACACTGAGATCAGAGATAGTGACATGTAATATTTGTATTTTTTGACTTATATTGAGAGTTTCCTCTGTGGTTCAGCTTTTAGAAATGTGGCTATTTTTATCAATTGAATAACAGGTATATTCTCTGCATTCAAGGTTTAGATGTATACAGATACAGATATACATACACATGCAAGTTGGTATGCTTACACACACACATGCATTGTGGGATTCAGATTTTCAGTAACCTTACTAACTTTTCCTTCTACTTAATCTGGCACGGACTGATACAAGTGATTTAAATTTTCCATTCTAATTGTCTTTTTGTATATTTCTGATTTTATTTACTGCGATTTTTGTGTTATGCATTTTGAAGCAATGCTATTTGCTGCATGAAAACTCACTATACTGTATGTTTATCATTACTAAGTGTCTTTGTTTCTTATACTGTTGTCTTGAATTTAAGGTTAGTTGATATCATCATGGTTCTTGCTGTTTTTTGCTTATACTTAATTTCCACATCTTTGCTTATCCTTTCACTTTCAACCTTTCCAAGTAATTCTATCATAGATGTATTTCTTGAATAAGGCTGAGTTATAATTTTTATCCAATTTGAGAGTCTTTTTTTTTAAGTGGAAGAGTTTTCTCATTTACACTTATTGATAAACTCTTTTTGATCTTAATTCTATCATCTTACTCCATGATATTTTTTCTTACTCTTTTTTCCCAATATAGCCTAGGTTCTCTTGCTTTAAACTCTATGCTGAGTGAATGTATTTGCCTCCTGGTAATTTTGAAGACTGATATTCTGATTTTTGTTAGTCTAATGATGCTCTAGTAATTTCAAAAATATGTTGAAAACTTCCTGATTTGTCAACTTCAAACAATATATTTTAACAGCCCTCTAAAAATGAGGAAATTAGCAAAACTTCCTCTTGCCCTCCATACCTTCCTACTCTTGTGTATTAACTCCTCTCCTCCACTATAGTACATCACCATTAGTTTAGGTCTTCTTGGCACTAATCACAAAGTATAATAACTCTATTTATTAATTAATTTAATTGTTTGTTCTTCAACTCCCCCAGTGAACTATAAAACCCTTGAAGCCAATGACTTTCTATGCTTTTGCGTGACTCAGAAGAGGTGACACAATTACAGAATAAGAGCCAGCATTGTAAGAGAACTTTGGAAACACCTCACCCAACTCTCTCACTTTACAAGTGAAGAAACCAAGCCCTAGAGGATGGAGACACTTTCCCTACAACACAGAGCTAGTTGTGACAGGAGCTGGGCAAGAAAGAACTCTGATCTGCTCACCCAAGCTTCCTCCAAAACTCCAGGCTCCCTTAAACTGCATCACGCAAAGTTTCATTCCTAATACCAAAGGAAGGTTCACACTAAATTGCTGAACCAACGTGGCAAATACTTTTTTGTTATTTCAATTACTATCACTCAGTGCCTTCTAAATGACATACTTGAAAATAGTTCCATTATAACACACAACTTAGAAGGACTGCCATTTCATATGTCCACAATAACCTCATAACGATTTATAGAGATATTCTTAATCTCTGGACATGTCTTGACTGAGGAAGCCTGAGAGGAAGCCTACCCTCATTGTAAGTTGGGAATCAAGACTGTAACAAGTGACACACTCAAAGACACTTAGAATGGCAAGAATTGATTCCAGAAAAGAATCTCTGTTTCCTGGCAACCAGCTCAGTACTCCCTGAAGGGCACTTTGAATGAAAGTTCAATCAATGGAAGGGTCAAATGTTTTCTTTTTCAAATGTCCATTTTGCATGTAATGGCTGCTCTGTGCAGACTTTACGGGGTATTCTCTTGTTCAGGAGAGGTAGGGTCCTTCTGAGTAAATACATGTGCTATGGGTAAGAAATTACTTCAACTGAGTTTATTGGCATTTCCTAGAACATATGAGTTCAAAGAAAATTATCACAGGTAAGAGCTCTGTCCATTGAAACACCACTATATAGATTATATAGTGATATTTCAGAGCTACCTCCCTAAAAATGAGGAAATTAGCAAAACTTCCTCTTGCCCTCCATACCTTCCTACTCTTGTGTATTAACTCCTCTCCTCCACTATAGTACATCACCATTAGTTTAGGTCTTCTTGGCACTAATCACAAAGTATAATAACTCTATTTATTAATTAATTTAATTGTTTGTTCTTCAACTCCCCCAGTGAACTATAAAACCCTTGAAGCCAATGACTTTCTATGCTTTGCGTGACTCAGAAGAGGTGACACAATTACAGAATAAGAGCCAGCATTGTAAGAGAACTTTGGAAACACCTCACCCAACTCTCTCACTTTACAAGTGAAGAAACCAAGCCCTAGAGGATGGAGACACTTTCCCTACAACACAGAGCTAGTTGTGACAGGAGCTGGGCAAGAAAGAACTCTGATCTGCTCACCCAAGCTTCCTCCAAAACTCCAGGCTCCCTTAAACTGCATCACGCAAAGTTTCATTCCTAATACCAAAGGAAGGTTCACACTAAATTGCTGAACCAACGTGGCAAATACTTTTTTGTTATTTCAATTACTATCACTCAGTGCCTTCTAAATGACATACTTGAAAATAGTTCCATTATAACACACAACTTAGAAGGACTGCCATTTCATATGTCCACAATAACCTCATAACGATTTATAGAGATATTCTTAATCTCTGGACATGTCTTGACTGAGGAAGCCTGAGAGGAAGCCTACCCTCATTGTAAGTTGGGAATCAAGACTGTAACAAGTGACACACTCAAAGACACTTAGAATGGCAAGAATTGATTCCAGAAAAGAATCTCTGTTTCCTGGCAACCAGCTCAGTACTCCCTGAAGGGCACTTTGAATGAAAGTTCAATCAATGGAAGGGTCAAATGTTTTCTTTTTCAAATGTCCATTTTGCATGTAATGGCTGCTCTGTGCAGACTTTACGGGGTATTCTCTTGTTCAGGAGAGGTAGGGTCCTTCTGAGTAAATACATGTGCTATGGGTAAGAAATTACTTCAACTGAGTTTATTGGCATTTCCTAGAACATATGAGTTCAAAGAAAATTATCACAGGTAAGAGCTCTGTCCATTGAAACACCACTATATAGATTATATAGTGATATATAGGTCAGAGAGACATCCAAGAAAAGCTCAGTACAGAGCTTGTCAATTCTGAAGATCCATTGTAAAGACCCCTTTATAAAAGATTGGTAAATCTTTCTTTTGACCCTAAAGCCACCTGCTTTCCCCTGATTGTTGTTTTCATTCTGATTGAGATCTCTCTAGTAGAAACAAACGGAATATAGAAGGGTGTACTGTAGTCAGATAGTCCCTGGTTTGAACTGGGCTTTTGCATGATCCAGAGAAAAAAAATCATTTAACTTTGCCAAGTCTTGCTTTTTCTAGATGGAATGGAATAACACTATTTTAGAAGGTTGATGTGATACTTCAGTATGATTACATGAAGGAATCTGCCACTTGGTACGAGCTTCACATGACAGCTTTATTAATTGTCAAAGACGGGCATAGAGGCATGGACCAAATGGAAAAATGGAAGACTAAGTAATATTGTATTGTCATTTGTGCTCAATTAAAAGCTTATGTTAGTTTCTCTTTTCTCTCTCAAAACTATATTAAGCATAATTCTTTAGGATTTGGAAAAATGGTTTTCCACTGAACAGAAGGAAAAGTGGGGCCATCAAGAAGTACCGTCAGGGGCTTCCCCTGGTGGTCCAGTGGGTAAGGACACCGCCTTGCAGTGCAAAGGGCGCCGGTTCAATCCCTGACCTGGGAAGATCCCACGCGCCGCGGAGCGGCTGGACTGATGTGTCCAATCGCCGAGCCGGAGCTCTGGGGCGCATGCGTCCAGAGCCAGCACTCTGCGACGACAGAGGCCACCGTGATGGGAGGCCCACAGGAGCCAAAGAACAAAGACGGATGAAAATAGAGAAATGAAAGACCAATAGAAGTGGCCCGCCCATCCGCCTCCCTCCCCACCCCATCCCCCCCAACAGATAAATAAAATAAATCTTAAAAAAAAAAAAAAAGAAGTAGGGTTTTCTTTCTTTCTTTCTTTCTTTTTTTTTTAAAAGAAGTACCGTCAGGCTTCTCTTGTAGCCCAGTGATAAAGAGCTCTCTTGCCAATCAATGCAGGAGACACGGGTTTGATCCCTCATCTGGGAAGATCCCACATGTTACAGAGCAACTAAGCCTGTGAGCCACAACTACTGAACCTGTGCTCTAGAGCCTCGGAGCCACAACTATTGAGCCCATGTGCTGCAACTACTGAAGCCCCTGTGCCCTAGAGCCCAAGTTCCATGAGAGAAGTCACCACAACAAGAAGCCTGCTCACTTCAATTAGAGAGTAGCCCCCACTCCCTGCAACCAGACAAAAGCCTACGTCAGCAGTGAAAACCCAGAAAAGCCAAAAATAAAATTAAAAAACAAATAGATAAAATAAAATACATTTGTTTGCAAAAAAAAAAAAAAAAAAAGAAAGAAAGAAGTACCGTCACAAAGCTCAATCTGCATCAGTCACTGGTTAGCACTATGGATGAGCAGCTTTTACCAGGAGCACTATGGTACCCCGGGGGCTATCTCTGTGACTGCGAAGGGGATTCACATATTCCTGTAGCCTCCATACTGTGGAGAGCTCTCTGTTTCTGACTGATACAACACATTTCTTTAAATTGCCCACTGCCACACTACAGACATGCATTCCTCTATCCATAGCCATTGTCACCTTGTGTGTGAGTTAGAGAGACTAGGTCAGACTTTCAGAAAACAAGCCCATGAGGCAAAACCCCAAACAGAAATTATTTCCATTTCTCTCTCACTCAGCTCAGCTTATGGAGCACTTACATAGTGTGCTAAACTCTGTGAGTGCTGGATGAGATGGACACGAGGTGAGTCAGACTCAACCTGTCCAATCGCCGAGCCGGAGCTCTGGGGCGCATGCGTCCAGAGCCAGCACTCTGACGACAGAGGCCACCGTGATGGGAGGCCCACAGGAGCCAAAGAACAAAGACGGCTGAACCTAGAGAAATGAAAGACCAATAGAAGTGGCCCGCCCATCCGCCTCCCTCCCCACCCCATCCCCCCCAACAGATAAATAAAATAAATCTTAAAAAAAAAAAAAAAGAAGTAGGGTTTTCTTTCTTTCTTTCTTTCTTTTTTTTTTTTTTTTAAAAGAAGTACCGTCAGGCTTCTCTTGTAGCCCAGTGATAAAGAGCTCTCTTGCCAATCAATGCAGGAGACACGGGTTTGATCCCTCATCTGGGAAGATCCCACATGTTACAGAGCAACTAAGCCTGTGAGCCACAACTACTGAACCTGTGCTCTAGAGCCTCGGAGCCACAACTATTGAGCCCATGTGCTGCAACTACTGAAGCCCCTGTGCCCTAGAGCCCAAGTTCCATGAGAGAAGTCACCACAACAAGAAGCCTGCTCACTTCAATTAGAGAGTAGCCCCCACTCCCTGCAACCAGACAAAAGCCTACGTCAGCAGTGAAAACCCAGAAAAGCCAAAAATAAAATTAAAAAACAAATAGATAAAATAAAATACATTTGTTTGCAAAAAAAAAAAAAAAAAAGAAAGAAGTACGTCACAAAGCTCAATCTGCATCAGTCACTGGTTAGCACTATGGATGAGCAGCTTTTACCAGGAGCACTATGGTACCCCGGGGGCTATCTCTGTGACTGCGAAGGGGATTCACATATTCCTGTAGCCTCCATACTGTGGAGAGCTCTCTGTTTCTGACTGATACAACACATTTCTTTAAATTGCCCACTGCCACACTACAGACATGCATTCCTCTATCCATAGCCATTGTCACCTTGTGTGTGAGTTAGAGAGACTAGGTCAGACTTTCAGAAAACAAGCCCATGAGGCAAAACCCCAAACAGAAATTATTTCCATTTCTCTCTCACTCAGCTCAGCTTATGGAGCACTTACATAGTGTGCTAAACTCTGTGAGTGCTGGATGAGATGGACACGTAGGTGAGTCAGACTCAACCTGTCCAGCGTAGAGCTAGCAATAACAGAAGACTGTGTAGTGTTCACCCTAGCTGAGTTAACCTGGACCTCAGTTTCTTAATGTATGTCTTTTTTTTTTGAAAAAAAAGGAGGTCTTGGCCAAGTGTTTCTCCAAGACCGGTTTAACCTCTCTGATTCTTATTCATATGAAACTTCACCCTAAGTTCCTTAAAACAAAACAAACAAAAAATAAACCCTAAAGGGTACAGGAATATAATAAGAAACAGAAATATTTAGAATGATTTTTATAACATCTTAAATTTCCTCTCTAAAAAGATTTAGACTGAACTAATAATGATGGCTTCATCCAAGAAGCCAATTTTAGCTCATTGTGGAGGAGTCCCAAGGGTCTCGGCTGTCCTTTCCTTCTTTTCTTTTTGTTCCTTGAAAGTTTCCATGTAGATTTTGTTCCTTCTCTTGCTGCTGGCTGTTTCCTCCATGTTGTTTACTGCCTGTGTTAATTCACTTTTATTTGACCCCTCACATCATCCATCAAATTCTCCTGTGGCCATTACCATACCATTGTTTTAGCTGAGGTCTCAGCAGCTTCAATCAATCTCTGGCCAAAATTCCTATAACTCTTGCTGCTGTTTTGTTCTTCCTTTCTCATCTGGATCTAGCTCTTTATGGATGATATTAGCATTTAGAGGCCTTTCTCCCACCCACTGCCCATCTTTCTTCCCCCCAAGATCTCAACTTTCAAAAGTGAACAGAGTAATAATACAATAGACACTGTTATGCTAAGAAAATGAGGATTTTGCTTATTAAACAAGTGAGGCTTCAAGTCGTAACAGATTTGAATTTTTCTTTTTAAAACATTACATTCAATTAAGTTGTGTGTGAGCTAAGCTCACAGCCTATGGTTTATATTGTTATAAACCACAAATGAAATAAGGATTATAAAACACACTGAAGAGGAAAATGCAACTTGAGAATATGATACAAGTGTTAATTCAAGACATTTAAAGCTTTTTTTCATTAGCCTCTTATAATTAAAAGCACAAGCTAAATGAAATTAAAGAATAGGATAACAGGAGGTGGATATTTTAAAAGAGCCAATTTAAGATAATTATTGGATATTCCCAGTTTTACCCCAAATCATCTTCAGCCATTTGTCCATCTATTCATTCAATAACTTGGGCACTGGAGGATGGGCATACAGCAAACAAATTAGGTATTGTCCCTTCTATGGGACAGCTTTCATTCTAATGTTATTTAGTTGTTAAGTTGTGTCTGACTCTTTTGCAATCCCATGGACCGTAGCCCACCAGGATTCTCTGTCCATGGAATTTTCCAGGCAAGAATACTGGAGTGGGTTGCCATTTCCTTCTCCAGAGGATTTTCCTGACCCAGGGATGGAACCCAAGTTTCCTTCATTGCAGGCAGATTCTTTACCACTGAGTCACCTGGGAAGCCCTTGATTCTAATAGTGGAGACCAATTTGTTTAAGTTAAAAAATATATGAACTTAATAATTTCAAAATGTGGTAAATTTTGTGAAAAACAGTGGAGAGGGAGATGGTGGAGCTAGGGCTTTCCTCGTGACTCAGACGGTAAAAAATCCGCCTGCGGTGTGGCAGACCTGAGTTCGATCCCTGGGTTGGGAAGATCCCCTGGAGAAGGGAACAGCTACTCACTCCAGTACTCTTTCTTTTGTTTGTTTTTCACTCCAGTATTCTTGCCTGGAGAATTCCATGGACAGAGGAGCCAAGTCCATGGGGTCACAAAGAGTTGGATACGACTGAGAGACATTCACTTTCAAAACTTTCACTTAGGGTACTAACATCTGAGTAGGTGGCATTGAGAGGAAGCCAGACGGTGAGAAGGAAGTAAACATGCACATACTTGAACAGAGTATTCTTTAAAAAAATTATTTTACTGAAGTATAGATTTTTCAGTGTAGTATTAATTCTGCTGTACAGCAAAGTGACTGAGTTACACATAAATATATATGTATATACATATACATATACACATTCTTATTCTTTTCCCTAATGATTTCTCACAGGATATTGAGTCTCATTCCTTGTGCTATGCAGTAGGACTTTGTCGTTTAGTCATTCTCTATATAATAATTTGCATCTGCTTGTCCGAAACTCCCTATTTATTCCTTCCTCCCCCACCTTGGCAACCGTGAGTCTTGAGCAGAGTGTGTTAAGCTGGAAATATTAATGTTCTTTAAAGGGAAAATTAACTTCCACCTCAGAAACATGTTTCCTAAAAGGGCTTTAAGAAGATGAGGCAAGAACTGATCAGTTAGGAGAGAGTTCTGTAAACAAAGTTTTAGCTTTGGAAATACAAAGCCTTATGGAACAGGAGCCTGGTAGGTGCAGGTGGTTAGCCAGTGGCTTGGTTGCTGAGCCCTTCCCCCCAAGCGAGAGACCAGCCAGCAACTGTCGGTAAGTGACCGGTAACGGTCGCCCTCAGCCATTGGCCAGCATCAGAGTAGGGCCTGCCCCCTCCCCTTTCTCTGTATAAAAGGAGCCCGATCTCAGTCTGAGGGAAGTTGGTCACTGAGAGAGGGGCCCGCGGTCTGCTAGCCTTGTGGTTACAGTCATTATGCCTTGCCCCAGCAACTCACCTTCTGATTTACTGGCCTTTCCTGTGGGCAGCAGAGCAAGCTTGGGCTGGGTTAACACTTACAGTGACAGTTTCTAAAAGTTAGAGATGACAGGAACTTGACCAAGACATAGCCTCTCTGTTTTCTCCTCCTTTTCTCTCTTCAGTCACACTGAATCTTTGCTCTTCCCTCAACATTTCAGGCCAACCTCAAGACTGTCAGACATGCTCTTCCTCTATCTAGAATGCTTTGCCCCGAGGGTCGTGTATCTTGCTTTCTCATTCCTTTTGGGTCTTCAGTCGAATATCACCTTTCTATTGAGGCTTTCTGTGGCCACCCTGTTTAAACATGAATGTCCCACTCCCACTTGGCTTTATTTTTTTTTTCTGTAAAACATATTATGATATGTATTTTATTCTTTTTCTTATTGGCCAGCCATCCTTCTGCATTCTATGTAAGTTCCATGAAGGTAGGGAGTTCTATCAGCTTTGTTTGGTGTTGAATCCACAAGACCTACCTAGAACCAGGCCTAACATAGAGCAGATGCTCAATCTCTATTTGTTAAGTAAAAAAGAATAAATGATCATGTTTGCAGAACTAAATCTGTATTATAGTATTATAAGAGGAAATTATTATACTTCAGACTAAATATGGTAAATGGAGCATATATGTTTATCACTGTTCCCTCCAGAAACTGCTCTAAAAAATAGAAAAGGCATAAATGCACAAGGACTATGAGAATGAGAGGAGATAGTAGCAGAAAAGAAATTTCAACAAAATTTTCATGACTTGTAGTCACTATTGTGCCAGGCTGGACGAAGCTGAAACATAAGCCTACAGGGGAACAGAAGTTGTCTGTGCCACAGATCTTTTGATACAAAGCCTTATGGAACAGGAGCCTGGTAGGTGCAGGTGGTTAGCCAGTGGCTTGGTTGCTGAGCCCTTCCCCAAGCGAGAGACCAGCCAGCAACTGTCGGTAAGTGACCGTAACGGTCGCCTCAGCCATTGGCCAGCATCAGAGTAGGGCCTGCCTCCCTTTCTCTGTATAAAAGGAGCCCGATCTCAGTCTGAGGGAAGTTGGTCACTGAGAGAGGGGCCCGCGGTCTGCTAGCCTTGTGGTTACAGTCATTATGCCTTGCCCCAGCAACTCACCTTCTGATTTACTGGCCTTTCCTGTGGGCAGCAGAGCAAGCTTGGGCTGGGTTAACACTTACAGTGACAGTTTCTAAAAGTTAGAGATGACAGGAACTTGACCAAGACATAGCCTCTCTGTTTTCTCCCCCTTTTTCTCTCTTCAGTCACACTGAATCTTTGCTCTTCCCTCAACATTTCAGGCCAACCTCAAGACTGTCAGACATGCTCTTCCTCTATCTAGAATGCTTTGCCCCGAGGGTCGTGTATCTTGCTTTCTCATTCCTTTTGGGTCTTCAGTCGAATATCACCTTTCTATTGAGGCTTTCTGTGGCCACCCTGTTTAAACATGAATGTCCCACTCCCACTTGGCTTTATTTTTTTTTTCTGTAAAACATATTATGATATGTATTTTATTCTTTTTCTTATTGGCCAGCCATCCTTCTGCATTCTATGTAAGTTCCATGAAGGTAGGGAGTTCTATCAGCTTTGTTTGGTGTTGAATCCACAAGACCTACCTAGAACCAGGCCTAACATAGAGCAGATGCTCAATCTCTATTTGTTAAGTAAAAAAGAATAAATGATCATGTTTGCAGAACTAAATCTGTATTATAGTATTATAAGAGGAAATTATTATACTTCAGACTAAATATGGTAAATGGAGCATATATGTTTATCACTGTTCCCTCCAGAAACTGCTCTAAAAAATAGAAAAGGCATAAATGCACAAGGACTATGAGAATGAGAGGAGATAGTAGCAGAAAAGAAATTTCAACAAAATTTTCATGACTTGTAGTCACTATTGTGCCAGGCTGGACGAAGCTGAAACATAAGCCTACAGGGGAAACAGAAGTTGTCTGTGCCACAGATCTTTTGACAGGTTCAGGATTTGGAAGTGTCTTATACCCACTCCTCCCCACCACTCACCATTCTCAAGAAGCTACTAGAGCATATACACCACCATACAGGGAGAAACTGAGAAAGAAAAACCAAGGACTGAGGAAAACCAGACTCTTATCACAGGAGAGAGGTAAAGGAATTTCCAGAATGAAAGTGAAGGGAAGTCCCAGCCTGACAGATGGTCATCAGGCATAGGGAGCAACCAGTCCAGGCTATAGAAGAAAGACAGAACACTTCAAGGCTGATGTCTTTAAAAAAGAAAAAAGAAGAAACTGAAAACAATCTGGTATATTTGAACATATAGAGAGATTTACAGTTCTATCAGTGAATTTAAGTAAGGTTCAGTTAGTTATAGGGACATGGAAAACTAAACAAATGAGAAAAGAAATGATTAACTCTGGGGAAAAAGCTATACCAAAAAAGAAACGAAATTATAGCCAGCTATCAGGGCTCAACTGTGAATAATATTTATTCATCACAGTACTACAATTGAGAGGTTGGAGGGGAGGGTAAGTCTTTGATATGTGTGGAGAAATGACAGTATCAAAAGGAAAAAAGAATACCTTCCATATCTAAAACTTCCATTATCTAAAACTAAAATATCCAAAAATAACAGAAATGTATTATTTAGAAATATGGAGATGAAAAAAAGAAGTGGCTAAAAACTGAGGATGACCTCTGGAAACCAGGATTGAGGGTAGGGAGAGATAGAATACAAACTTTTTCCTTTACAAGCCCTATAAGCCTTGACTTTCTAAGCAATATGTGAATGTTAAAGCAATATGTGCATGTAAATAAAAATTAACAGGAGGAATGTATGATTTCTTGTTAACTTCAGAGGAAAGATCTTGAAGTAAGACGTGTTTATCTTAGAATACTTCTAAATATAAAAGATACAGAAGATACAGAAAATAGTTGTTAGATAATAAGTGAATGAATGAATGAATGAATGAGAGCTGTCATGAGTTTATTTAAAAATTGAGAACATATCACTGACAGCAGGTAAAATGATGAGAGACTGCCCTGGAAAATGATTTAAGGAAGCTCAGAAAAGATACAGACTTGTGTACCCCACCACAATAGAGCCCCAGGGTTTCTGCTCAGTTTAACCTATTACACAGTGTAAGGCTGGCAAAAATTGCTCATTTCCATAGAGCTGACTTTGCAGATTTAAAAAGTCCTGAATGGAAAATAAATATGCTGCTCTTAATAAATGTCTAGTTAAGGTAGAGTTAATATAGTTACATGTGGAAGTATATAAATGATATATTTTAATAGCACTCAGAGCACATTTCAACATCAAGATAAATGCAAACTTGAAAAAAACACTCTAACATCCTCTAAACACATTGCTTTATCATAGCAAATGATAAATTACTAAAGAAAAATGTTATTCTGCAATGTTTTTAAGATTGAATATGAGTGAAATTAACATTGTGTGTAAGTGAAGCTGTGACTATATCATGTCAGGGTGGTAATAAAATTGCAAAGGGGAGAGAATTAGAGTTTTATGCCACAGAAATGGAAGTAGTTTTCATTTTAATTGTTTTTCTTCAAATGGATTGTTTCTGTAATATACTATATTATTTCCAGTTCACAGATGTTCAGGAGGGATAAAAGAGTTATAAAATATTCTAATGTGAGCTTTTAAAATAGCGTTTTTGGAACAGAAAAAGAACAACTTAAAGAATTCAGAATTTTTTAAGTATAATAAAGCATTCATATTGCAAATTTAGTGGTTCACATTTTGTGATATGGGAAAACAAATGGACTTTTAACATTTATGCCATGAATGGCCTTTTAGTCAAATAAATCAGTTTCATCTGTGATATTCCACTTTTAAAGTCAGGTGTCTCTACAATTCAATTTTGTTCTTCCTCGTCTCATCTCCTGCTAGCAGTTCTTTATTCCTGGCATTAGGAAAGTCCCCCTTTTCTCTGGCAGATAGATGGAGTCTGGTCTTCACCTGAGCTACCTCAGCAGGATGGGTTTGTGCCAATGTCAGAGGCTCCCAGCGGCCCCTCCACCGCCTCAGAGTGCTCGTCTCCCTTCCCTCATCCTGTAGCCCCTGCCACGGGCTCCTTAGAAGCTCAGCTACATAAGCTTCCCCGGGGATGCTGTGTTCCCCACCAATTCTCTATTTGGCTTTCCTTTTCTGCTTCTTCTTCAGATTCCTTTTTAGAAAGCCATTGTTTTTCATGAGGTGAGAGCCAGCAGAAGGAGTGGGTCATATAGGCTGGTACCCAAAGGGCAAGAGGAGGCTTAAATGAAAGCATTGATGGGGTCAGATTTGACCAGACTGATGTTGTGCCAAATGGATTGGAAGGCCATAAGTGTGGATGGGGGACATTTACTCCAGCCCTCTTCCGTATCCAAGATCCACTGTGAATTCAGGGCTTCCTGTGGTCTTGCTACTCTGTCACACATGGGGGGGTCGGGGGAAGAGTTGGGGTTGGGTGTGGCACACTAACCCCCTTGAGATGGCACAAGGTTCCTCACCTAGTAGGAATATGGTTACTAGAAGATTCTCTCAATTTTTCTTTGGGCATTTCTCTCATTTCTCAGTGCCTGATCAATGATTGTTTTAAGCTTCCTAGTCCTTTTGGTCCATCATATAGAACATAAACCTCTAAAGTAGCAAAGAATTGGGAGCATGCCCTTGTTTAGCATGTGGGTCGTCTGAACGTCCATAAAACAAAGCTGCACTTGAGGCAGAAATGTGTGCTATTTTAAATGGAAAAATCTAGTTATTAACTACATTATCAAAACTATTGACAAGAAAAAGACCAGTGATGGAATGAGACATTAGAGGAAAACACAAACACAAAAGTTTCCATTTGCTAAGAGTTGTATTTCTTTGGTTTTAAAATTCCATGAGTCTAGCCAGAATGTTAGGATGACCCACCCCTCCTATCTTCCTCTGCACGACCCAATAAAAAACATATTTACCGTGTGAAGCAACACTATATGGTTGTATTTTATTTTCTATCAACTGTTTAGAAAAAAAGTTATTTTACTCATCATTCTATGTATAGTTTTCAGTATCAGAGTATGTTCTAATATTCTCCTTGTAATTCAGCACTTAGTTTCAGTAAATCTTTTGGGTTTGTGCCAATGTCAGAGGCTCCCAGCGGCCCCTCCACCGCCTCAGAGTGCTCGTCTCCCTTCCCTCATCCTGTAGCCCTGCCACGGGCTCCTTAGAAGCTCAGCTACATAAGCTTCCCGGGATGCTGTGTTCCCCACCAATTCTCTATTTGGCTTTCCTTTTCTGCTTCTTCTTCAGATTCCTTTTTAGAAAGCCATTGTTTTTCATGAGGTGAGAGCCAGCAGAAGGAGTGGGTCATATAGGCTGGTACCCAAAGGGCAAGAGGAGGCTTAAATGAAAGCATTGATGGGGTCAGATTTGACCAGACTGATGTTGTGCCAAATGGATTGGAAGGCCATAAGTGTGGATGGGGGACATTTACTCCAGCCCTCTTCCGTATCCAAGATCCACTGTGAATTCAGGGCTTCCTGTGGTCTTGCTACTCTGTCACACATGGGGGGGTCGGGGGAAGAGTTGGGGTTGGGTGTGGCACACTAACCCCCTTGAGATGGCACAAGGTTCCTCACCTAGTAGGAATATGGTTACTAGAAGATTCTCTCAATTTTTCTTTGGGCATTTCTCTCATTTCTCAGTGCCTGATCAATGATTGTTTTAAGCTTCCTAGTCCTTTTGGTCCATCATATAGAACATAAACCTCTAAAGTAGCAAAGAATTGGGAGCATGCCCTTGTTTAGCATGTGGGTCGTCTGAACGTCCATAAAACAAAGCTGCACTTGAGGCAGAAATGTGTGCTATTTTAAATGGAAAAATCTAGTTATTAACTACATTATCAAAACTATTGACAAGAAAAAGACCAGTGATGGAATGAGACATTAGAGGAAAACACAAACACAAAAGTTTCCATTTGCTAAGAGTTGTATTTCTTTGGTTTTAAAATTCCATGAGTCTAGCCAGAATGTTAGGATGACCCACCCCTCCTATCTTCCTCTGCACGACCCAATAAAAAACATATTTACCGTGTGAAGCAACACTATATGGTTGTATTTTATTTTCTATCAACTGTTTAGAAAAAAAGTTATTTTACTCATCATTCTATGTATAGTTTTCAGTATCAGAGTATGTTCTAATATTCTCCTTGTAATTCAGCACTTAGTTTCAACAGATAAAAATACTTTTGAGTATAAAACCAAATTCCTTCCTCCCTCCTTCTTTATTTCCCTCCTTTTGCCCTCTCTTTCTCTTTCTCTCCTTCCATCAGTAAGTATTGTTTATGATATTCAAAGCATTAACTTGACTTCAATGTTAAATTTGAATGAAATGAACAGTTTTGACAAGGATCCCAGAATTGTCCTAAAATGGCCCAACATTGCCTGGACAAGTCAGATGACATCAAAACCACATAGATTCTGCAACTATAAATCCTATCTAGCATATTTATTTTGATTCACCTGGAACTTCTGCGGAGTGTAGAGCTGGTACACACAAGCAAGTGAGGAGAGATTTCATCAGGGAGAGAAGGTGGGAGGCCAAGGAAGCTTGGGGAGATGGGTTTATCCAATCGGTCATCGTGCTTGACCAGGGGCACACTCCCTCCCTGACAAGTAGTGGAGATGCCGAGGACACCACACAGCACCTCGGGCTCTGTTCTTTTGCACCTCTGTTCATCCAGCATGGACTCAACAGACACATAATGAGCACCTTGTGTGAACACGTCATTGAGATGACCACAGATTCTTTCATTCCTCTAGGAGCACAAAGTCTAGCAGAAGCAAAATAGAGTGGATAAAGTAGGGGCTCTAACAGAGCAATTTTGGCAGCGATGTAGAGAAAAAGGAAGATTTTATTCTGGTTAAGTTCAAGGTTCAAATATGGGAACTATATGCTTAGCCATGAGACAAGGTCATGAGATATGAAACTAACACAAGAGGTGTCTGGTAACCGTTCATATCAAAGAAGCCTAACATGGACATGGAGAACAGTCTTATGGACAGTGGGGTAAGGGAGGGAATATAGTGTGAAGCCATGAGTCTAGCCAGAATGTTAGGATGACCCACCTTTATCTTCCTCTGCACGACCCAATAAAAAACATATTTACCGTGTGAAGCAACACTATATGGTTGTATTTTATTTTCTATCAACTGTTTAGAAAAAAAGTTATTTTACTCATCATTCTATGTATAGTTTTCAGTATCAGAGTATGTTCTAATATTCTCCTTGTAATTCAGCACTTAGTTTCAACAGATAAAAATACTTTTGAGTATAAAACCAAATTCCTTCCTCCCTCCTTCTTTATTTCCCTCCTTTTGCCCTCTCTTTCTCTTTCTCTCCTTCCATCAGTAAGTATTGTTTATGATATTCAAAGCATTAACTTGACTTCAATGTTAAATTTGAATGAAATGAACAGTTTTGACAAGGATCCCAGAATTGTCCTAAAATGGCCCAACATTGCCTGGACAAGTCAGATGACATCAAAACCACATAGATTCTGCAACTATAAATCCTATCTAGCATATTTATTTTGATTCACCTGGAACTTCTGCGGAGTGTAGAGCTGGTACACACAAGCAAGTGAGGAGAGATTTCATCAGGGAGAGAAGGTGGGAGGCCAAGGAAGCTTGGGGAGATGGGTTTATCCAATCGGTCATCGTGCTTGACCAGGGCACACTCCTCCTGACAAGTAGTGGAGATGCCGAGGACACCACACAGCACCTCGGGCTCTGTTCTTTTGCACCTCTGTTCATCCAGCATGGACTCAACAGACACATAATGAGCACCTTGTGTGAACACGTCATTGAGATGACCACAGATTCTTTCATTCCTCTAGGAGCACAAAGTCTAGCAGAAGCAAAATAGAGTGGATAAAGTAGGGGCTCTAACAGAGCAATTTTGGCAGCGATGTAGAGAAAAAGGAAGATTTTATTCTGGTTAAGTTCAAGGTTCAAATATGGGAACTATATGCTTAGCCATGAGACAAGGTCATGAGATATGAAACTAACACAAGAGGTGTCTGGTAACCGTTCATATCAAAGAAGCCTAACATGGACATGGAGAACAGTCTTATGGACAGTGGGGTAAGGGAGGGGAATATGCTGTGGGACTAGGGGATCTCAGAGGTTCTGTGGTGACCTGGAGGGGTGGGATGCAGGGAGGGAGATTGGGGGAAGGTTTGTGGAGTGGGGGACATATGTCTACCTATGGTGGATTCAGGTTGATGTGTGGCAGTAAACAAAAAAACTCTTTAAAAAAATGAGTTAAAAAAAAAGAAGCCTAACAGATGAAAATTTACTTTTAGAAAAATTAGGTATAACTGTTACATTATGAATAGGTGCCCTGCTTTACAAAAAAGATTCTACAAATAACAAGTGCATCCTATGTCACTATGATATTGACTGGTAGAAGGCATAGACTTGGATAAAAGACTTGAAATGTTAATATATCTGTGTGAAAATATGGTTCAAGCTACAAACCTGTCTTTGCACATGAGTTTTCATAGTATTTCTGTTGTAAAAGTAAAAATATACCTGTAACTGTGATCACAAATCACAATATTTTGTAAATGGAAATGTTAATTTGAATGTACCCATTCAACTGAAAATATGTAGAATGGCCATGAGGCTCCCACTATACATTATTTGGCAAAAGCAACTTAGCGTGGATTCTGAAAAAGTTCTCCCTTCAGTTCTTTTTCCTGATCATATATTAAACTCATATAGGGAGCTTTTTAAAAATCTCAGAGCCCAAGGCATACCGTCAAAATCTCGTGGAAATAAGACCCAAGCATCAGTAGTTGTCTAAGCTCCCTAGATAATTCTGGTGTGTGCCAAAACTAAGAGACACTGCTTTGGGGAAGTACTTCTCAAATTTTAATATATATAGGATCTTGTTAAATGTAACGACCATTGAGATGAACACGATTCCTTTCATTCCTCTAGGAGCACAAAGTCTAGCAGAAGCAAAATAGAGTGGATAAAGTAGGGGCTCTAACAGAGCAATTTTGGCAGCGATGTAGAGAAAAAGGAAGATTTTATTCTGGTTAAGTTCAAGGTTCAAATATGGGAACTATATGCTTAGCCATGAGACAAGGTCATGAGATATGAAACTAACACAAGAGGTGTCTGGTAACCGTTCATATCAAAGAAGCCTAACATGGACATGGAGAACAGTCTTATGGACAGTGGGGTAAGGGAGGGGAATATGCTGTGGGACTAGGGGATCTCAGAGGTTCTGTGGTGACCTGGAGGGGTGGGATGCAGGGAGGGAGATTGGGGGAAGGTTTGTGGAGTGGGGGACATATGTCTACCTATGGTGGATTCAGGTTGATGTGTGGCAGTAAACAAAAAAACTCTTTAAAAAAATGAGTTAAAAAAAAAGAAGCCTAACAGATGAAAATTTACTTTTAGAAAAATTAGGTATAACTGTTACATTATGAATAGGTGCCCTGCTTTACAAAAAAGATTCTACAAATAACAAGTGCATCCTATGTCACTATGATATTGACTGGTAGAAGGCATAGACTTGGATAAAAGACTTGAAATGTTAATATATCTGTGTGAAAATATGGTTCAAGCTACAAACCTGTCTTTGCACATGAGTTTTCATAGTATTTCTGTTGTAAAAGTAAAAATATACCTGTAACTGTGATCACAAATCACAATATTTTGTAAATGGAAATGTTAATTTGAATGTACCCATTCAACTGAAAATATGTAGAATGGCCATGAGGCTCCCACTATACATTATTTGGCAAAAGCAACTTAGCGTGGATTCTGAAAAAGTTCTCCCTTCAGTTCTTTTTCCTGATCATATATTAAACTCATATAGGGAGCTTTTTAAAAATCTCAGAGCCCAAGGCATACCGTCAAAATCTCGTGGAAATAAGACCCAAGCATCAGTAGTTGTCTAAGCTCCCTAGATAATTCTGGTGTGTGCCAAAACTAAGAGACACTGCTTTGGGGAAGTACTTCTCAAATTTTAATATATATAGGATCTTGTTAAATGTAGATTCTGACTCAGTAGGTCTAGAGTAGGCCCTGAGATTCTGTACTTCCAACTCGCCTTAAGGTGGTGGTGATGCTGCCAGCCCAAGGCCCACACAGTGACAATGACATTAGGTCTAAATCTGTGCACCAGAGTATCTGGGGAAAGCACCTGCTTGACAATGGAGACTTGATTTCTTCAGGTCCCTCATCCTGGAGTAAAGATGGAATTACATAATCCTAATTTCTCACAAGTTCTTGTTTAAAACAGTTCTTATAAATGTATAGCACCTCTGCCCACCTCCCACAAAAAAAGACCTAATAAACGGGTTCACAAATATTTTCCCCCTTCTCTTGATTAGCTTTGTTTTTACTGAGACTCCATTCATTTCCCTCAATGAAAGGACCCACAGTGATTCCAATGGAAGCTGCAGACAGTAGACAATTCTGGGTAAAAGACACAATCTTGTCTTCAGAACCACTCGTTCCAAACTACTCTGCACTGCTCCAGCAATGAGGGTGGTTTTTCCCTTAAAATAAATTCTTTCTCAGGAGGGTGCCCATGGCCTACTGCAACTGCCTTGTCTGAACCCTGCTCATTTTCAAATAGGAACTGTGGACAAACCAAGTTTTGTTTTTAGAAAGAACAGGCCCAGAAAAAAATGGAGTGCAGAGAGGGGAAGAACAGTTTGCGGGAGGAATTCATACCAAGGAGCACTATAGCCACAATTTCCATAGCAACAGGAGCACTGCCTATGATTGATGACCAATGGCTCTGTTGGGTTGGGAGGGCCAGACTCCCTGGCAGTGTCAGTGCTGGGATAGACTTTCCACAGACTGGCTGTCTCATCCTAGAGTGACCTTAGTGCCAGGGCAGTGGGTGGGTTGGGTTCTTCATCAGTGAAGAGTTCTGTGGTTAAAGAAGCCCCTCTCTCCCTCCATGATCAACCAGCCTGTGATACCTTCTCATTATTTTCCCAAGTTCTATTTTTTCCCTCCCTGTGCTCCATTCTCATATGTGTATCAGTATGTGCTTACACCCTCTGCTACTGTTAGACACACAATTATCTTTTCCTTTACCAAACACACATTTCTTTTGGTTATCTTAGGGGTGACTAGCCAATCGATGATTTTAAATGCCCTCCCTTGCAACAATTTACAACCTTCAGGAAATACTGACACAGTGTCTCTTAACATTAATATAATAAATCCTGCAAAAATTCAATGAGGCCCAGATTTTCAAGTTCTTCTATATACGTTTATGCCAAATGGGGCCTATAATGTTATATGGTTCACTCTTTTGTGCATGTTTCTATTGTTTTATAAATAAAAACCTCTCAGATAAGCATCATCTGCTTTTTCAGTAGAATGGAAGTGCAAAGATCCCATAAAGTTCTGTCTCACCCAAGCAAGTAGCTCAAGCGACACTACATTGATTTATTTTAGCATAGCTTATGTAGGAAAGCAGAACTGTGCATTATTGCAAATCACCCCCTCCATCGATGTGTGAAAACACAGGCTTTCCAAACATACAAATTAAATTAATGCTAGACTCTTCATTTTATAAAATTTCCTTTAAATACTGGGTAAAGAACGCATGCAAAGTTTCCCAGGTGGTGTTCATGGTAAAGAATCCACCTGCCAATGCAGGAGACATAAGAGATGTGAGTTCAATCCCTGGGTTTGGAAGATCCCCTGGAGGAGGGGAGGGCATGACAACCCACTCCAGTATTCTTGCCTGGGAAATCCCATGGACGGAGGGCTACATATAGTCCATTGGGTGACAGAGAGTCAGACATGACTGAAGTGACTGAGCACAGCACACAGCACAGAGTGCATTCACATCAAGTAAGTTTCCTGCTCAAGGTGAAGCATGAATGCCTCTCATTCTGCACAAAACACTTTTTGATCATGTAGTCTAGATTTAAATGTTTTTTAAGAATAAAATCCCATGTTTTCACATTTGTAATCAGAGGTTAAAACAGGATCGAAAATGTAGTCCTGGGAGCAAACAACAGCATACAAAGTTTGCCAATGTTACAGCAGCTCTGGCAGACTTGCAAAGCCAAGGGGCTCTTGGTTCAGGGTACAGCCAGGGCTTGCTTGAGCATACAAGTCCCACCCTTGCAGGTGCCTCCAGGAGCATGACAGGGTGGATGCTGCCTGAGGTACACGGTCACATTCACCATGTGGGCAGCTCATCCTCACTAGGACTTTCCCAAGACCTGATAGACTCACCCAGTCAAGACTGAGTGATTGACAAGGCCTTTCTGGACTGGAGGGCTCTTAGGAAACCATGTATTTCAGTTCCTTTGTTCATTATGGATGAGAAGACAAAGAACTTTCCCAGAATTGTAATAATAACCGGAGGCTGGCATTGAGACTAGTGTTGAGGCTACAGACTTGAGCCCTTGGCTAGTCTTAGATTCTTCTGTCTGTTACCATAACTCTGCATCTCTACATCTAACATGGAGTACTCCTGTAGTTAACCTGCCTGTTAATCCACTACATTGATTTATTTTAGCATAGCTTATGTAGGAAAGCAGAACTGTGCATTATTGCAAATCACCCCCTCCATCGATGTGTGAAAACACAGGCTTTCCAAACATACAAATTAAATTAATGCTAGACTCTTCATTTTATAAAATTTCCTTTAAATACTGGGTAAAGAACGCATGCAAAGTTTCCCAGGTGGTGTTCATGGTAAAGAATCCACCTGCCAATGCAGGAGACATAAGAGATGTGAGTTCAATCCCTGGGTTTGGAAGATCCCCTGGAGGAGGGGAGGGCATGACAACCCACTCCAGTATTCTTGCCTGGGAAATCCCATGGACGGAGGGCTACATATAGTCCATTGGGTGACAGAGAGTCAGACATGACTGAAGTGACTGAGCACAGCACACAGCACAGAGTGCATTCACATCAAGTAAGTTTCCTGCTCAAGGTGAAGCATGAATGCCTCTCATTCTGCACAAAACACTTTTTGATCATGTAGTCTAGATTTAAATGTTTTTCAAGAATAAAATCCCATGTTTTCACATTTGTAATCAGAGGTTAAAACAGGATCGAAAATGTAGTCCTGGGAGCAAACAACAGCATACAAAGTTTGCCAATGTTACAGCAGCTCTGGCAGACTTGCAAAGCCAAGGGGCTCTTGGTTCAGGGTACAGCCAGGGCTTGCTTGAGCATACAAGTCCCACCCTTGCAGGTGCCTCCAGGAGCATGACAGGGTGGATGCTGCCTGAGGTACACGGTCACATTCACCATGTGGGCAGCTCATCCTCACTAGGACTTTCCCAAGACCTGATAGACTCACCCAGTCAAGACTGAGTGATTGACAAGGCCTTTCTGGACTGGAGGGCTCTTAGGAAACCATGTATTTCAGTTCCTTTGTTCATTATGGATGAGAAGACAAAGAACTTTCCCAGAATTGTAATAATAACCGGAGGCTGGCATTGAGACTAGTGTTGAGGCTACAGACTTGAGCCCTTGGCTAGTCTTAGATTCTTCTGTCTGTTACCATAACTCTGCATCTCTACATCTAACATGGAGTACTCCCTGTAGTTAACCTGCCTGTTAATCCATTCATTAATATTAACAATGGAAAACTCTGGGCCCTAAGCTTGGGTTCATCAACTGGGTAGCACCACAAACCCCAGACTTTCACAGACTCATCTTCTCCTGGACCCAGATACCTGGGCTCTTAGCCGAGGTCTCAGTGCTCTCTAATTCACTCCTGATAGAAATCTTAACCTGATATTTTCAGCTCTTGCATTAATGCTGCCTGATTTCCTTCAGGAACAAGCCATAGCTCATGGAGTGTTTTCTATTGGCTCCACATGGCTCCAAATCATAGCCCGTGGCCAGGAGAGCTGCCAGCTCTCTCAACAAAATTGGGAACTTTGTGGACCCCACGAGAGGCCTTATTTATTACATCTCCCAGAGAAAGCAGACTGGGGTAATAATCGTCAAAGTAATATTTACCCCTTAATAACTGCCTATTTTTATACCAGTGTTAGAGGTTAATAGCAGTGTTATTTACTCCTCTGCCAAAAAGAACTGAAGGATGTGAAATGTGGCAGTCAATAAAGCTGAACAGTCAGATAAATAACATTCATATTATTTCCTGACAAATCCTTCTGCAACCCAGGGGTATAAATAACCCTAAGAAAGCAGTTCCTGCATTACAAGTTTACTGATGTGTAAAATGTAATTTTAAAAAGAGCTTCAAACCCTAGAAGCTTTGGATTCTATAACTATATACTCAGCACTCGGGATGTGTGCACACGTGTGTGAGTGTGTGTGTGTCTTCTGGGAACACACACGCATTCTTCAATGTGCCTACCATCACATATCCATGTGAATGGGGTGTCAGTGTCAGTAGTTATTGCCTCTCATTTCCTCTCTTCTCCTGTGATATGCACTTCTCTGCTTTTTTCCCTACTTCATGGATGGTTTTTTCTTAAATTCCTCCTCTTTTGCTCTTCATTTGGAGCACATGGCGGCTTTGTCCTAGTCCTCAGTTTTTCTGTTCTGACATCTTCCTAGGCGATCCTGTCCATTCCCATGGCTGATACATAAACCTGTATTTCTAGATCTCAACTTCCTGGGGATCTAACTCCAATATTAACAGGCTCCTTGACATTTCCACTTGGATGTACAGTAGGCATCTTGGCCATGGTAGGGCCATGGTACAGCCCTCAATTCCACCCCCTTACTTCCTCCTGTATTCCTCAAATCAGCGAATGCTACCACTTCCCATGTAGTTATTCAATTTAAAAACCAAGCACCTTTTCTTTTTTTTAATTTTGGCCTCTCTTATTGGTTATTTATTTATTTATTTTCATCCATCTTTGTCCTTTGGCCTATGTGCACCTCCCATTGCCATGGCCACTCTCATTGCAGAGCACTGGCTCTGGGCGCATGCACTCCAGAGTGCTGGCTCATAATTGGACACACCGGTCTAGCTGCTCTGGGGCAAGTGGGATCCTCCTGGGCCAGGGATTGAACCAGTGCCCCTCGCACTGCAAGGCGGGACTCTCTACCCACTGGATTACTAGGGAAGTTCCAAGCACCATTTTAATCTCTTTGATATTCACCTCTCCTCCACCTTGTATCTCAACAAGTTCTATAAATCTTTCCTTCAAAATACATCTGGAATTACATCCTTCCATCCACCTTCTTTCTTTCTTCACCACTCTTTCCCAGTCCAAGGGTACCATCTTCCTGACTGCTTCCCTCTACTCCAGCCCCCTCATTCATTCTCCTCCCAGCAGAGTAAGCTTTTAAAATATGAAGCCAAATATCTTTTCTTGGCTTGCAGGCCCTGTTTGAGCTAGGCCTGTTCCTCCCTGGTCTCCTCTCCTGCCCGTCTTCTCTCCCTCTTCATCCTCCAGCCACAGTGTTTACTTCTTTGATCCTCTGACAGATCAAGCACCTTCCTTTTGCCTGGCATGCTCTGTAGTTGATGTTCCAACACTGGCTCCTTCTTGTTAGTTCATGAGCAGTGTCCAATCATCTAGTCTGAATAAATGCACCAACATCCATGTCACAACCTTCATATCATCATTACTTCATAACATCTACAATTACTGGAAAATGTATTGTTCCTAGATTTGCTTATATGTTCATTAGTCATCTCCACTAGAATAAAACCTCCATAAAAGTAGGGCCCTTGTCTGTCATATTCACCACTTTGTGTCCAGGGCCTGGGAAACATCCAGGCACATAGTAGGTATCTGTACTTGTGACCTAGGGCTGCCATAAAAAATGTACAACAGATCTGGTGACCTAAACAACAGAAATTAATTTTTTCAAGATTCTGGATACTTTAGATCAGAATGTGGACAGGGTTGGTTTCTGCTGAGGTCTCTCTCCTTGGCTTGTAGACCTTTGCGTCTTCACATGGTCTTCCCTTTGTATATGTCTGTGTTCAAATATGTTCCTTCTTATAAGGACATCAATCATATTGGGTTCAGGGCCACCCTAATGACCTCATTTTAACTGAATTACCTTTTTCCAAGGCTCTCTCTCCAAATAGAGTCCCATTCTGAGGTACTGGGGGTTGGGACTTCACACACGAATTTTGGGAAGGAACACAGTTCAGTCCATAACAGGATTTAATAAAAAATAAAAGTGATCATGGCAAAAATAACTAATTTCACATATATTTCAACATTTCATCCTTAATTCCTAAGTTTCCAGAGACTATACATGTAAGTATAAGAAACTTTTATTATGTATATTACTCCCCAATTCAAGTCCATTCATATTTTACTCAAAGTTCATCTATCATTACCTACATATATCCTTCAGCTCAGGTGACAGGATTTAGATTATTCATTACTGAGATTTGCCATTTTCTTAACATACTTACTCATTTTTTTTAACATTTTATTTATTTATTTATCTTTTGGGCGGGTGGGTTGGGGAGGGAGGGGGATGGGCGGGCCACTTCTATTGGTCTTTCATTTCTCTGTTTTCATCCGTCTTTGTTCTTTGGCTCCTGTGGGCCTCCCATCGCAGTGGCCTCTGTTGTCGCAGAGCACCTGCTCTGGGCTCATGCGCTCCAGAGCTCCGGCTCGGTAATTGGACACCTCAGTCCAGCTGCTCTGCAGCATGTGGGATCTCCCCAGGCCAGGGATCAAACCGGCGCCCCTTGCACTGCAAGGCGGTGTCCTTACCCACTGGACCATCAGGGGAAGCCCTTACTCATTTTTAAGTAAAACATGCTTTATCATTTTACCACAAAAAATAATAGTGATCATCATGAAGGCTGATATTATTGAGACATTATGTACTGGATGTTTTAAAGTATTTTTTCCTGTATTACTTTAATCTTCACTATTAAGAATGTCACTAATCAGTTCCATTTTCCAGATGAGGAGACCAAGAAAGAAATTAGATAACCTGCTGGCAGTCACAGGTTGTAAGTAGTAGAAACTAATTCTGGAACCTGTGTCCTTTTCCACTGCCCTTCACTGTGCCCTTGTGTTTATAGATCTCTGTTGAATAAGTCAGTGAAGAGGAAGCATGCATAGCAATCAGTGAGCACAGAAACCAAAGGCAGCACATTAGTCAATAATACCTTATTTTTGTATTAGGCTCCTAAATATGATCTGAAGCAAAATACCTTAATGGCATCTAAATAATATCATTAATAAAACAGAAATTAAAACCAGAAAATCAGGAGGAAGAAAAGGAAGAAGAAAGAAACTTAAAAATCATGAACATGAAGAGAGGTGTCAAGATTAAGCATCAGTTTTCTCTCTGAGTTTCCTTAGTTCTTTCATTCCAAAAGAAAGCCTACCAATCCCCTAGAAAGATAAACATTATTCTGGAGCTAAATTCTAAGTACATGTCTCATGTAAATTCTTACATATAGCAATCTTTAAGTGACAGAAAATGGGCTTTCATCAAACTCAGGAAAAAGAACAGCTGGATTTTACTTTAAAAGGTGCTCTATTTGCAATATCCTAAAAGGATCCACATACTATTTTCTGCCTATCAATGACATTCTGTGACCTCATTCATTCTCAGTTTACTAATCCATTCTGTTTTAGGCCCAGTAATTTGGCAGGGACCTCACACACTTTCCTACCAATTAGGTGGAAGAGCTTGACTGCATCTCCAGCAGAAAGTCTCAGAGGGTAATTTATTCAAAGAGGAGGGCTGGGTGTATGCACCTCAGTCCAGCTGCTCTGCAGCATGTGGGATCTCCCCAGGCCAGGGATCAAACCGGCGCCCCTTGCACTGCAAGGCGGTGTCCTTACCCACTGGACCATCAGGGGAAGCCCTTACTCATTTTTAAGTAAAACATGCTTTATCATTTTACCACAAAAAATAATAGTGATCATCATGAAGGCTGATATTATTGAGACATTATGTACTGGATGTTTTAAAGTATTTTTTCCTGTATTACTTTAATCTTCACTATTAAGAATGTCACTAATCAGTTCCATTTTCCAGATGAGGAGACCAAGAAAGAAATTAGATAACCTGCTGGCAGTCACAGGTTGTAAGTAGTAGAAACTAATTCTGGAACCTGTGTCCTTTTCCACTGCCCTTCACTGTGCCCTTGTGTTTATAGATCTCTGTTGAATAAGTCAGTGAAGAGGAAGCATGCATAGCAATCAGTGAGCACAGAAACCAAAGGCAGCACATTAGTCAATAATACCTTATTTTTGTATTAGGCTCCTAAATATGATCTGAAGCAAAATACCTTAATGGCATCTAAATAATATCATTAATAAAACAGAAATTAAAACCAGAAAATCAGGAGGAAGAAAAGGAAGAAGAAAGAAACTTAAAAATCATGAACATGAAGAGAGGTGTCAAGATTAAGCATCAGTTTTCTCTCTGAGTTTCCTTAGTTCTTTCATTCCAAAAGAAAGCCTACCAATCCCCTAGAAAGATAAACATTATTCTGGAGCTAAATTCTAAGTACATGTCTCATGTAAATTCTTACATATAGCAATCTTTAAGTGACAGAAAATGGGCTTTCATCAAACTCAGGAAAAAGAACAGCTGGATTTTACTTTAAAAGGTGCTCTATTTGCAATATCCTAAAAGGATCCACATACTATTTTCTGCCTATCAATGACATTCTGTGACCTCATTCATTCTCAGTTTACTAATCCATTCTGTTTTAGGCCCAGTAATTTGGCAGGGACCTCACACACTTTCCTACCAATTAGGTGGAAGAGCTTGACTGCATCTCCAGCAGAAAGTCTCAGAGGGTATTTATCTTGATGCTGAAATGCTAACCACAGGGAAAGAAGTCCTCATTTCAAAGAGGAGGGCTGGGTGTATGCAAAGGAATGAATTCGTTCTTTTCTTTTTTAAATTAAAGTGGGAGTGGAGAATTGGGGAGGCCGGGGAGATTAGCTTCTCTTTTAAAATCAGTTCCCCTAAGACATATCTCAGATACAACTTCCAGCAGCAAATCAGAATTTGACAATGGAAATTTGCCTTTATAGAATTGGCCTGTAAAACACCCAGCATAGGGTCTGACATGTAGTAAGTAGCATTCAAAAAGTATTAGTTGTTGTATTAGTGGCTTATGAGAAGTGTTTGGAACTCCTCAGGAATTCTGATAAGGTGTTCTCCTTAGTATTTTCAATCATCTGAACACACACAAGGTGGTGGTGGGGAGAAGAGAGAGGAGTGAAGGCTGGGTGGTTATGGAGATCTGGTGACTTCTCCTCTTTCTACTTGGAGTCCCTAAAAATCAGGGCAGACAGAACGATCAAGCAGATTAGGGAAAGACGGGGAGGAAAATACAAAGATTGATATGAGAGGCTAACTTGGAGATTGACCCAGAAAGGCTTAGAACTCTGTTAGTTGTGTAAGGGTTAGCGAAAGGGCAGGGCATAATTTTTGAAAGAATGACATGGCACGAGGACACCGCATAAACCCATTAGAATCAAATGGATCCAAGATGGCAGACTAGACCTTGATCCTCAGTCAGCAAGTTAAATGACACACCCAGAGGCTCTGTGACAGTTCTGCCCCTTCACCAAAATAGCTGGAATAATCCTCCCACTCATCAGCATATGGAATTACCCAGTGCATAAAAGTTAAGAACGCCATGTTTCTGGGGCTGCTAGATTCACTTTGTGATGGCCCACACTCTATCTGTGGAGTGTGCTTTTCCCTGAATCTGAATAAATCCATTTTTTAACTATTACTTTGTCTCTCACTGAATTCTCTTCTGTGAAGAGACATGAAGAACCTGAACTCCATTAGGTCCAGAAACCAGGTATGGTGGGTTTTGGCTGGGTTTGAGTCCCAGTCACGTGGGTTCAAGTCTCAAACAGGGTTTTGGCCAGGTTCAAGCCCCAGCCACGTGGGTTTGAGTCCCAAACTGGGTTTTGGATTTAAGTCCCAATCCGAGATAGAACACTTTCAGATGTAAATATCATAATCTTCAAAAAACAAAAACCACTGAAGTATGGCATTTGTAGTATGGTCTATCCTATTCTGGAAATTTCAGGCAGCCATGTTGGCCTCATGCACCACATCATTATTGTGTGTTCTGCAAATTTCTGAAAATAGAAAGACTTGGCTGGAAAAGCTTCTCACATCTCCATCAGTTTGTATTCAGTGAATACAGTAAGTGCAGGGGGTTGATGACTGTTTGCAGAGTATGTAATTTTATATATCTTGTGGGAGAGGTTGAGAGGATTCTGTTTAAAAAGGCTACCCTAATAAATGATTTACCAGGGCAGCCAGAGATCAAAGAAATTGCTCAGAAATTGCATCTCAGGGCACCTAAAATTGTAACTTTATGGAAGTCCTCAGAACCCCAAACCTTTTATGACTTTTATATTAGCTAACCACTAAATTTTCAAAGCAGTGTGACTGCCATGGGTTTTAATGAGAGCTGCATGCTCAACCCCTCCTCCCTTTAATAAAAGTTACGGGTGACGCTACCAAGACATTTTGAAAATATGGCAAGTGTCATGGAAGATCTACCATGGAGCAAGACTCAGGCTGGATGGCAGAAATGTTAAATTCTGATGAGAAAAAAATTGACTCCAAACAAATTCCATAAACCTTGTAAGAAAATAATAGGAATTCTGCCTTGGATCCCATCTTTTAGCTGGAATCTGCGTGTAGAAGCAGCACGGTGAAGGAGCCTAAGTCACTCTGGAGACCGGAAACTGAATTTAGTGATGGCGGTCAGGCTGGGCACTGGTTGCTCGACTCACTGTTTTACAATTAGAAAAGTTTTTCAGTGCCCTCAAGACTTCAGAGAGTTTTCCCAGAGCTAACTGGTGTCCCTCATCCCAGACAAGTCATGGTCCATTCTGAAAATGAAGAACCAAAAAAATTAGGTCATCTTGTGGGTCTCAAAGTGGGTTCCAGGGACCCTTTGGGAGGTGGTTCTTGAGACCCTTCCTGGTGGTATATAAGATCAAAACTATTTTCATAATAATACTGAGATAACTGTCATTTTCATTCTCATGCTTACATAAGTGACCACCAACAGGAATGAAGGAAGAATTACCCAGCTGAACATTGTTCAGATTTCAGAAACATGAGCAAATAAAACGGTTGTTTTAAATCACCAAGTTTTGAGGTGGCTTGTTTTATAGCAATAAATATATGGAATAAGCATGTCAGAGATCCATACCAATGCTGGTAGTATTGGTGATCTATTTTGGGGGCGGGGTGGGGAGGCGGGTCGGGAGGGAGGGGGCAGGCGGACCACTTCTATTGGTCTTTCATTTATCTATTTTCATCCATCTTTGTTCTTTGGCTCCTGTGGGCCTCCCATCTCAGGGGCCTCTGTTGTTGCAGAGCACCGGCTCTGGGCGCATGCGCGCCAGAGCTCGGGCTCGGTAATTAGACACATCAGTCCAGCCGCTCCGCGGCACATGGGATCTTCCCAGGCCCGGGATCCAACCAGTGCCCCTTGCACTGCAAGGTGGTGTCTTTACCCACTGGACCACCAGGGAAGCCCTATTGGTGATCTTGATTGGGGACCGCTCAAATTTTTTTTCAATCATGTCGGGGCTGAGCCTATTGCCACTAGGGAACAATGGGTAAAGGGATTATTCACAGGGACAGCAACTAAAATGATTAGCTGTCATGTTCAGAAATCAAAAAGTAAGTCTCTAAACTCAATCATGGTTTCCTCTTCATGGACAGAGCTAAAGGTGGCTGCTGACACATGTAGGAGATTTCTTCTGATGAGAGGAAATTCATAGCAATGATGATGAAAAGGGTAATAGGAGAATGATGATCAAGGTGATGAGGGTAATGGTGGTGATGGCAGTGACAATTGTGCAGATGAAACTTGGTGAAGATGAAACTTGGTCCCAGAACTCTAGTCCTGAAACAAGAGGAATGACTCCTGGGGACAACCTATTGTGATGGAGAGGGTGCAGACTTTGGTTCAGACAAGTCATGGTCCATTCTGAAAATGAAGAACCAAAAATTAGGTCATCTTGTGGGTCTCAAAGTGGGTTCCAGGGACCCTTTGGGAGGTGGTTCTTGAGACCCTTCCTGGTGGTATATAAGATCAAAACTATTTTCATAATAATACTGAGATAACTGTCATTTTCATTCTCATGCTTACATAAGTGACCACCAACAGGAATGAAGGAAGAATTACCCAGCTGAACATTGTTCAGATTTCAGAAACATGAGCAAATAAAACGGTTGTTTTAAATCACCAAGTTTTGAGGTGGCTTGTTTTATAGCAATAAATATATGGAATAAGCATGTCAGAGATCCATACCAATGCTGGTAGTATTGGTGATCTATTTTGGGGGCGGGGTGGGGAGGCGGGTCGGGAGGGAGGGGGGCAGGCGGACCACTTCTATTGGTCTTTCATTTATCTATTTTCATCCATCTTTGTTCTTTGGCTCCTGTGGGCCTCCCATCTCAGGGGCCTCTGTTGTTGCAGAGCACCGGCTCTGGGCGCATGCGCGCCAGAGCTCGGGCTCGGTAATTAGACACATCAGTCCAGCCGCTCCGCGGCACATGGGATCTTCCCAGGCCCGGGATCCAACCAGTGCCCCTTGCACTGCAAGGTGGTGTCTTTACCCACTGGACCACCAGGGAAGCCCTATTGGTGATCTTGATTGGGGACCGCTCAAATTTTTTTTCAATCATGTCGGGGCTGAGCCTATTGCCACTAGGGAACAATGGGTAAAGGGATTATTCACAGGGACAGCAACTAAAATGATTAGCTGTCATGTTCAGAAATAAAAAAGTAAGTCTCTAAACTCAATCATGGTTTCCTCTTCATGGACAGAGCTAAAGGTGGCTGCTGACACATGTAGGAGATTTCTTCTGATGAGAGGAAATTCATAGCAATGATGATGAAAAGGGTAATAGGAGAATGATGATCAAGGTGATGAGGGTAATGGTGGTGATGGCAGTGACAATTGTGCAGATGAAACTTGGTGAAGATGAAACTTGGTCCCAGAACTCTAGTCCTGAAACAAGAGGAATGACTCCTGGGGACAACCTATTGTGATGGAGAGGGTGCAGACTTTGGTTCAGAAGAGCTCATCCAAGTCCTGGCTTCACAGACTTGGAGAAGTCATGCCTTCTAGTTTCCTAGCTGCAAAAATGGGCAGAACTATATTGCTTGCTCGTCCCCCTGACAAAGTTTTCATAAGGGTCAAGTGAGAGTACATGAAAGTGCTCTATAAATTGTAAACTACTATGCAAAAGGGAAGAATATTAAGATAAGAGATATGAGATTATTGCTAAAAGGAATCTTCCATATACTTAAGCAGTTCTAGGAAAACATAGAGCGGATGATTAAAGAGCTTTCTGCAGGAAACTTTAAAGTTTGCTTGTGGAAGTTACTGAGCTTGCTGCCCCATATGACAGCCATCCAGGGAAAGGAGATGTGGTTCAGCAAATAAATACAGGCTCCACATTTCCCGAGTTCTGGAGAATGTGGCATTTTCTGTTCTATTTCCCAGCATTACATATAAATCAGTCAGCACTTCCTAGATGTTCAGCACTGTGCTAGTGACTGGGATTAAGAGCTGAGGAAGAAAAACAGTTCCTCCTTTTCTGGCCTGCTTATGGTAAATAGAATGATGGTCCCCTAAGATGCCCCCTAGTCCCTGGAACCTAGGAATATGTTAGACTGTGTGGCAAAGGGAAATTATGGTTGCTCATCAACTGATCTTAGGATGGGGAGCTTATTCTGTGTTACCCAGGCAGGACTCGGCAGAATTGCAAGCATCCTTAGAAGTGGAAGAAGGAGTCAGGAAAGGGGGAAGCAGAGAAGCCATGTGAGAAGGACTTGGCCCAATGTTGCTGGCTTTGAAGATGAAGGAAAGGGCCATGAGGCAGGGAATGTGGGCAGCCTCCAGAAGCTGGAAAAGGTGAAGAAACAGATTTTACCCTAGAGTCTCTAGAAGGAATACGATCCTACAAACACCATGGTTTTATTCCAGTAAGACCCATCTTTTACTCCAGATCGCCAGCACTCTAAAATAATAAGTTTGTATTATTGAAGCCCTTGCTGCTTAGTCACTTCAGTTGTGTCTGACTCTGTACAGCCCTATGGACTGTAGACTGCCAGGTTCCTCTGTCCATGAAATTCTCTATGCAAAAGTACTGGAGTGGGTTGCCATGTCCTCCTGCAGGAAATCTTCCCAACCCAGGGATCAAACCTGGGTCTCCTGCATTGCAGGCAGATTCTTTAACACTGAGCTACCAGGGAAGCTCTAAAACCTCTACTTTTGTGATAATTTGTTAGAGTAGCAATGGAAGACTAAGATATTGCCTCACAGACTCTGAAGCAAGCCATCTTCATGGTGAGAATTTTAGGTCCACTTGTCATGATAAGTTCAAAGACTTAAACCAGTAGCAACAAGCAAGGTCTGTGAATTTCCTTTTTTTTTTTTTTTTTTGAGGGGGCGGGTTGGGGAGGGAGAGGGATAGTGGGCGGGCCATTTCTATTGGTCTTTCATTTGTCTATTTTCATTCATCTTTTGTTCTTTGGCCCATGTGGGCCTCCCATCACGGTGGCCTCTGTTGTCGCAGAGCACCCGCTCTGGGCGCATGCGCTCCAGAGCTCCGGCTCGGGAATTGGACACAATCGGTCCAGCCGCTCCGTGGCACGTGGCACCTTCCCAGGCCAGGGATCGAACCGGCGCCCCTTGCACTGCAAGGCCGTGTCTTTACCCACTGGACCACCAGGGAAGCCCCGAATTTCCTTATTTTTGAAGCTAGTTATATACACAGGAAGTAGTAACAGCACCAATGTCCAAGCTGTCTACAACTTAACATCTGACAACTCAAATAGAATACAAGCTTTGTCTGGCTCATTGCTGTAACTTCAAAGTTCAAAATAATCCCTGGGTCCCCGTAAGTGTTCAATAATTTTTTTATTAACAAATTCATTTACTCAACAAAATTTTTAAGACTAAAAATCAATAGCAGAAAATAAGTTCAATGTAGGCAGAGATTTGTGCCTGTTTTGTTAGCCAGTTTATTTGTGTGCATAGAACAGTACATAGTACATACACAATGAGCATTTGTGGGATGGAATGAATGATTTAAAAATGAAACAAAAAGCCCTTCCAAAATTTTACCTTTTACTCCAGATCGCCAGCACTCTAAAATAATAAGTTTGTATTATTGAAGCCCTTGCTGCTTAGTCACTTCAGTTGTGTCTGACTCTGTACAGCCCTATGGACTGTAGACTGCCAGGTTCCTCTGTCCATGAAATTCTCTATGCAAAAGTACTGGAGTGGGTTGCCATGTCCTCCTGCAGGAAATCTTCCCAACCCAGGGATCAAACCTGGGTCTCCTGCATTGCAGGCAGATTCTTTAACACTGAGCTACCAGGGAAGCTCTAAAACCTCTACTTTTGTGATAATTTGTTAGAGTAGCAATGGAAGACTAAGATATTGCCTCACAGACTCTGAAGCAAGCCATCTTCATGGTGAGAATTTTAGGTCCACTTGTCATGATAAGTTCAAAGACTTAAACCAGTAGCAACAAGCAAGGTCTGTGAATTTCCTTTTTTTTTTTTTTTTTTTGGGGGGGGGGGTGGGGGAGGGAGAGGGATAGTGGGCGGGCCATTTCTATTGGTCTTTCATTTGTCTATTTTCATTCATCTTTTGTTCTTTGGCCCATGTGGGCCTCCCATCACGGTGGCCTCTGTTGTCGCAGAGCACCCGCTCTGGGCGCATGCGCTCCAGAGCTCCGGCTCGGGAATTGGACACAATCGGTCCAGCCGCTCCGTGGCACGTGGCACCTTCCCAGGCCAGGGATCGAACCGCCCCTTGCACTGCAAGGCCGTGTCTTTACCCACTGGACCACCAGGGAAGCCCCGAATTTCCTTATTTTTGAAGCTAGTTATATACACAGGAAGTAGTAACAGCACCAATGTCCAAGCTGTCTACAACTTAACATCTGACAACTCAAATAGAATACAAGCTTTGTCTGGCTCATTGCTGTAACTTCAAAGTTCAAAATAATCCCTGGGTCCCCGTAAGTGTTCAATAATTTTTTTATTAACAAATTCATTTACTCAACAAAATTTTTAAGACTAAAAATCAATAGCAGAAAATAAGTTCAATGTAGGCAGAGATTTGTGCCTGTTTTGTTAGCCAGTTTATTTGTGTGCATAGAACAGTACATAGTACATACACAATGAGCATTTGTGGGATGGAATGAATGATTTAAAAATGAAACAAAAAAGCCCCTGCACTTCATGAATTTGTACTCTAGTGGACTTCAGTTTCAGATTCATCAATATAGCTACCTACACGAAAATTAGATTTGCTTTCCTCCTTAAATTTTCCAATAATTTTCAACGATTTGCCAAGTTGGTGTGTTATAGGGGAGGAGAGTGAAGACATGGAAAAGAGGGAGATAAAAGGGGATTCTATGTGGATGGTATTTTTGCCAGATAGCATGAGAACTTGTCTAAACACTTATTTTCTGACACAATTCATTTCTGTTTTAGTTATTTTTACCAATATACATTATTTGTAATGTGACTACAGGTATATATGCTCATTGCAACAGAATCAAGAAGCAATAACACTCTTGGGCTTCCTTGGTAGCTCAGTGGTAAAGAGTTTGCTTGCCAGTGCAGGAGACACAAGTTTAATCCCTCATCTGGGAAGATCCCACATGCTGTGGAGCAACTAAAGCCCATGAGCCGCAACTATGGAGCCTGTGCTGTAGAGCCTCGGAGCTTCAACTACTGAGCCCATGTGCTGCAACTACTGAAGCCTGTGTGCGCTAGAGCCCAAGTTCCACAATAAGAAGTCACGGCAGGGCTTCCCTTGTGGCTCAGTGGATAAGAACCCGTCTGCCAATGCAGGAGACACAGGTTCGAGCCCTGATCCGGGAAGATCCCACATACTGCAGAGCACCTAAACTCACACATCAACAAAGATCCAGCACAGCCAAAAATAAATAAACAAAAGTTGGAAAAAAAAAAAAAAAAAAGAAGTCACGGCAACAAGAAACCTGCTCACCTCAACTAGAGAGTAGCCCCCATTCCCTGAAATTAGAGAAAAGCCTGCGGCAGCAGCAAAAACCCAGAATAGCCAAAAATAAATACGTGAATTAATTAATTTTAAAAAAGAGTGAACATCAGTTTAAAAAAAAAAATAAAGAAGCAATACAGCTCTCTGCCTCCTAAGTTCCAAACCCCCTCAGAAGTAACAGTTATTAAGAGTTTGACCTATATTCCCCCCTCTTCAATATCTTATTGGATGTCTCATTTCCAGAGCAGCTCAAAATAAGTATAGACCTAGATCTTGATCTGATCCAAAATTGTTGAGAAGAACAGTTTAAAAACATATGCCAAAAATAATGTGAAAGAGGACCATGTAACAGAAATCCCTAGATGGGAAAAATCATTTTTTAAATTGCTGTGATTTGTACAATAGCTGGTTTTCCCATGCTCTGTATTTTTGTCCCTTTAAATTTTTTCATATCTTGAAATTACCAGGAGCCCCAAGTATATTTGCCTGAGAATGAACAAATAAACCACTATGACTGTTTAAAAAAAATAAAAACTTTTTTCAACATTTACAGAAACGATGTTTTTGTGAAAAATTGAGTAAAATACTTTGAAAAACTTGTGTTTTTAGAAATATAAGGAGGTGAAGTTATCAGTCACTGTCTATAATCCTAATGACTTCTTACCCAGGATTGACACTGGCCCCGCAGAGAAGAAAAGATATGTCAGCAAACTAGGACTGAAGACCAGTCAATGACCTTATGGCTGTCCTTGAACATCTCTCTCATTTATATTCCCTCCTAACTTTGTGTTGGCCCTATATTTAAAGGCCAACTTAATGATACAATAAAAATAATTAATATTTGTATTGATGTAACTGTTTACAAAGCAATTCCCCACCCATTTTCTTATTTGGCCTTTGAACTTCCCCAGAGATGTGTATTGTTGCTTTTGTGGTAACTATTAGCTCCCATTACTCAGATGAGAAAACTGAGGTTCAGGGAGCGTAAATGACTTGCCAAAGATCACACGGCCCATTAGCAGTGAGACTCCGGCCTTCAAATCTCTTGCCTTTTCCTAGAAGCAATGTTGGCCCCCAGATAAGAAACTTTGGGTCATAACCTCCTATTATTATCAAAGTTCTCCACAATTTGTAGGAAAAAAATAGACAAGACGTTTTATATCACTGCAATTTTTCATGTCTCCAATACAAAGTGTCCAGGATGTCTCTGAGGTGTCTGCTGAGATGAGGAATGGACTTGCTCGAAGGGGAACAGTCAGGATACACAGGTGGCCACCTCTGACTCCAAGCCCTGACAGGGGATCTGGCCAGCATGTTTGATGTGAATCCCAGGCTGTGAACTCTCCATTTGCTCAAGACAGTACCAGGGCTCCCCACAGCACATCTGCCAATGGCTTTCACCCCAGCCTCTCTTTTTCTAGCCTACTCTCTCATTGCTCATACCAGCCTGCAGGGGGCCAAGGAGACAGACCAGTAAGACTGACACTCTAGAAGTCTTCCAAGACGTTATTGAGTTTAACAGCAGGTCTGGAAAGATGAAAGATGGGACCACTAGGCCCTCCTGGAAGTTACGTCAGGCTTCAGGCCTCAGCGTGTCTGGCCGGTGAGCTCCATTTGTGTGCATGGTTGAAGCAAAGTACCATGGGAAAACCGTGCAGCAAAGAAACCCTAGATGGGTCAGGGGGAGCTGAATTTGAATCCTGCTTCTACCACCAAATAGCTAGAAGCTTCCTAACCTCAGAGATTCCCTTTGATTATGGAGGTGAGATGGAAGAGCATTATCTGCCATATCTGGTTTATAAGGTTGTTATAACAACCCAATGAGAAAAAGTTTGCAAAAGTATTTAATAGTGCTAAAGCTCTAAAGCAACATCTGTTTGGGTTTTGTTTTCCTTTTTGGTTTGTATTCCAGATAGAAGGTTCTGAGCATAAAATGCTTCACAGTAAAGGGACACTGATACAAACACATGTCTCCTCTGCACTATTTTATTGTCTATATGCTCCTTTAAACGAGTCACCATTGAATTGTTTTCTTCTTCCTTTGCTCTTATACCTATTGGAATCCTTTCCTTAGCTCCCATTACTCAGATGAGAAAACTGAGGTTCAGGGAGCGTAAATGACTTGCCAAAGATCACACGGCCCATTAGCAGTGAGACTCCGGCCTTCAAATCTCTTGCCTTTTCCTAGAAGCAATGTTGGCCCCCAGATAAGAAACTTTGGGTCATAACCTCCTATTATTATCAAAGTTCTCCACAATTTGTAGGAAAAAAATAGACAAGACGTTTTATATCACTGCAATTTTTCATGTCTCCAATACAAAGTGTCCAGGATGTCTCTGAGGTGTCTGCTGAGATGAGGAATGGACTTGCTCGAAGGGGAACAGTCAGGATACACAGGTGGCCACCTCTGACTCCAAGCCCTGACAGGGGATCTGGCCAGCATGTTTGATGTGAATCCCAGGCTGTGAACTCTCCATTTGCTCAAGACAGTACCAGGGCTCCCCACAGCACATCTGCCAATGGCTTTCACCCCAGCCTCTCTTTTTCTAGCCTACTCTCTCATTGCTCATACCAGCCTGCAGGGGGCCAAGGAGACAGACCAGTAAGACTGACACTCTAGAAGTCTTCCAAGACGTTATTGAGTTTAACAGCAGGTCTGGAAAGATGAAAGATGGGACCACTAGGCCCTCCTGGAAGTTACGTCAGGCTTCAGGCCTCAGCGTGTCTGGCCGGTGAGCTCCATTTGTGTGCATGGTTGAAGCAAAGTACCATGGGAAAACCGTGCAGCAAAGAAACCCTAGATGGGTCAGGGGGAGCTGAATTTGAATCCTGCTTCTACCACCAAATAGCTAGAAGCTTCCTAACCTCAGAGATTCCCTTTGATTATGGAGGTGAGATGGAAGAGCATTATCTGCCATATCTGGTTTATAAGGTTGTTATAACAACCCAATGAGAAAAAGTTTGCAAAAGTATTTAATAGTGCTAAAGCTCTAAAGCAACATCTGTTTGGGTTTTGTTTTCCTTTTTGGTTTGTATTCCAGATAGAAGGTTCTGAGCATAAAATGCTTCACAGTAAAGGGACACTGATACAAACACATGTCTCCTCTGCACTATTTTATTGTCTATATGCTCCTTTAAACGAGTCACCATTGAATTGTTTTCTTCTTCCTTTGCTCTTATACCTATTGGAATCCTTTCCTTGAAATTAGTTCCTCCTAATATTAGCAACACAACTCAGATTGCAACTGAGTGTTAATAAAGTTGGGATTCTGGGTCTTGGACTGTGTTCTTGTCTCTTTATATGGATTTTCTTCTATAATTTCAGAGTCTTATCTGGGCACATGGCTACTGGATTAAATACCACATGTCCCAGCCTTCCTTGGGGAAGTTCTTGGGACTTCTTGTCTTCCCTGTGACTAAATTCTGGGCAATGGGAGTGAACAGAAGTGATGTGTACAAATTCTGCAACTTACCATTAAAAGGAAGGAACATAATCTCTTTCCTCTTCCTCTTCCTGCTGGTTGGAATGCTGGTGTGATGGTAGCTTGGGACAGCCATCTCAGGCCACAAGAGGGAATCCATATGTTAAGGATGGCAAAGAGGGTGTGAGAAGCAGCCTGGGACCCTGACCCTGTTGAACCGTCTTACCTTTGTCACAAGACAGATGTAAGGTATTTTGAAGGTATTTTGTGATGGCAGCCTGACATACATCATAACAAAGGTTTTAAAGAGGAATACTTTGAGGTCTATAGCTTCATAAAGTTTGAGTTTTGTAAATTTCAGGTCTTTCCCAAATCCTGGTCTAAAATAGAAAAAACTCATAGATGTTCTCCTATGATTTCCTTCTTCTGCGTTAGTGTTTCCGGTTATTAGTAAAGTTATGGTTGTTGTTCCCATTAACATTGATTTAAATAAATCCAGTGAAATGATACATATGTTTGGTGTTCACCTGAAACTGCCACAACAGTGTTAATCGGCTCTACCCCCTAAAATTAAAAAATGTAAAGGTTGGGAAAAATCAGGTGAACTGAGCATGAACAACGACAACAAAGAGATGGCATTCATCAAAATTAACAAGTTTTGGGCATCAAAGGACATTATCCAGAAAGTGAAAAGACAACCTACAGAAAGGGAGAAAATATTTATCTGATAAAAATCTAATATCCAAATATATAAAGAATTCTTACAACTCAACAACAAAAAATAAACAAGCCAATTAAAAAGTGAGCAAAGAACTTAAATAAACATCTGTACAAACATTTGTTTGAAGCACATGAAAGATGCTCAGCATCATTAGTCATATGGAAATGCAAATCAAAACCACCGTGAGATACCATTTCATGCCCACTAGAATAGCTACTGACTTTAAAAAAAAAAAAAAAGGAAAATTACCAAGTATTGGTTAGGACATGGAGAAGCTGGAATCCTTATACATTAGTGATGAAAATGAAAATTATTCAGTTGCTGTGGAAAACAGTTCGTTTTTCCTTCAAAAGTGAACCACTGAATTGCCATATGACCCAGCAATCCCACTCCTAGGCACATTACCCAAAGAAGTGAAAACAGGTACTCAAACCAACACATGTATACACATGTACATAGCAGCACTAAAACGAGTGGGGAGCAATCCAAACGTCTGCTCATGAATGAATGGATAAACATATGATGGGGTGTGTGTGTGTGTGTGTGTGTGTGTGTGCTCAGTCACTCAGTTGTGTCTTCCTCTTTGCATCCACGTGGGCTGTAGCCTGCCAGCCTCCTCTGTCCATGGGATTTTTCCAGCAAGAATACAAGAATGGGTTGCCATTTCCTCCTTCAGGGTTTATTCCCAACTCAGGGATCGAACACACATCTCCTGCATCTCCTGCATAAACAGATGGATTTATGCAGGGGAAACCCACAACAGAGAATTAGCCAAGAAAAGAAACGAAGTACAGACACATGCTATGGATACACATCAAAAAACATTATGCTAAATGAAAGAAGTCAGATACAAAAGGGCCACATATTGTATGATTCTACTTATAGGAAATATCTAAAATGGGTACATTCATAGAGACAAAGTAGATCAGTGATTGTCAAAACCTGGGGCAAGAGGAGAGTGGGAAGTAACTGCTTAATGGGTTTTCCTTTTGGAGTACTGAAAATTTTTGGCAACTAGATGGGGTTGGTGGTTACACAACATTTGCATCTACTATAAGCTACTGAATGGTTCACTTAAAAATTAAAATGGTTCATCTTATTTTATATGAATTGCACTTCAGATTTAAAACAAAAAGTCATGGGCCCCAAAGCAATGGTAGCATTATTTGTAGAAAGGTAGCCAGTGGTTTTGGGGCCCTGCTTGAAACAAGAAGCTGAACCATCTGAGCAACTGGGCCACTGATGAGCACGTCTCCTTGCCCTGAAGCAGAGGCTCCTGCTCCTCTTCTAGCTGTTCATTCAGCTCCATCCTTTACTTGTCAGATAGCATTAGCCATCCAGGTACCCAGGGAACTGGAGAGCTCTTGCTCTTCCTGATTCCTTATTTATTAGGTTAATGAGAACATGACCACAGCTCTGAGGCAGAAATACCAAGATGGATACTGAGGCTGTGTTTAGTGGCAGGTGGCCCACATGGGGTGCACTGAGGAACTCTCACCCACAGGTCTGGTTGCAAGCCAAACTTTGTCATCCTATTGCTCGATATTCTTGAGAAAGTCAGTTACCCAAAGACTGTGCTTTCTTACTTTAAAATGGGACAAAATAATATTTTCCTTAATTCATTCTAGTATCCAGAAACTGTTTCTCAGCCCCTCTCTTGCTACCCCCCTGGTTTGAGACACTGTCATCTTTTCCTTGGTACATACAGTGGTCTCCTAACTCACCTCCCTCCTCCTACCTTTGCCGTTTTCCCAGTCTATTGCTACACTGCTCTAAGACTGGTCCTTTTAAATATGTCAGACTGTGTCATTCTACTGTTCAAAGTTCTCCAGTATGTTCATCTTAGCCAGGGCATAACTAATTTTTCACACTTACCTTCAAGGTCCTACAGGATGGAATTCTTGCTTCCACTCTAATCTTATTTCTTACCACCAGTCTGTTGCTTACTTCACTCTACACCCAATGATCTCCTTTCTGTTCCTGCCTCAGGGCCTTTGCCTTAGTTGTCCTCTCTACCTGGAAGGCTGCTCTTGCCTTTACCTCCTCCAGGTCTCTGCTCAGATATCATCTTACCAGTGAGGTCTTCCCACCCTGGCACTCTCTGTTCCCCTTCCCTGTTTGGCTTTTGTTTTACACACAAAACATTAGAGCACAGTAAGCACCATTCAATATTTAACATCAAGCTAGCATAATTTGCTTAAACTTCTGTTTCATTTTAAGGGCTTCCATAGTGACTCAGATGGTAGAGAATCTGCTTGCAAAGCAGGAGACGTGGGTTTGATCCTTGTGTTGGAAGCTCGCCTGGAGAAGGAAATGGCTATCCACTCTGGTATTCTTGCCTGAAGAAGTCCATGGACAGAGGAGCCTGGTGGGCTACAGTCTATGGGGTTGCAAAGAGTTGGACACGACTGAGCAATTAATACACGCGCAACTTGTCTCCTACTAAAATGTAAGTTCCATGGGCTGTTTTGCCTTCTGCTATATCTGGAGTGCCTAGAATAGTGCCTGGAAAATAGTAAGTGGTCTATAAATATTTACTGAATGAGAAAACAGTTTCCTTTGAAGAGCAAAGGGGACAATGAATGTGAAAACACTGCACAAAGGCACAGTATATTTTTATTTTTGTATCAAAATGGAATGTACCGGGCTTCCCTGGTGGTTCAGTGGGTAAGGACACCGCCTTGCAGTGCAAGGGGCACTGGTTTGATCCCTGGCCTGGGAAGATCCCATGTGCCACGGAGCAGCTGGACCGATATGTCCAACTACTGAGCCAGAGCCCTGGAGTGCGTGCACCCAGAGCCAGTGCTCTACAATGAGAGAGGCTACTGCAATGGGAGGCCACACAGGCCAAAGAACAATGATGGACAAAAATAAATAAATGAAAGACCAATACAAGTGGCCAAAAAAAATAATAATAATTGAAAAAAAAAAAAAGGAATGTACCGTAACAAGGCCTACACCATAATGATCCATGATATTTGGGGAAAGTAAATAACAAAAATTAAAACTTTCTCTAGTCAGAAGACTTCCAGGAATCCAGCGGATATTTTAGGATCTGATAGAGCTTCTGTTTTTAAGCCCCCATCATTAGTAATCTTCCCAAAACCCACTTCATCCGTCTTAATGGAATGGGCTTGAGATGAGCAGCTTCCTAATGTGTGTGAACTGAAGGAACCTGGGTACTTCATCGCCTGTGTGGGATTTTACAAACATATCAAATTGGCATTTTATTTGCTCCTGCAAAAATTAAATTAGAAATGAAAGTAGTTTAGTTCAATGAAAAAAAAGAAAAACTCAAAGTAGAGGGGGGGAAATGGCCAAATCACACAGAGGTCAGGATTCCTAGGACGGTTTTCTTCTTAAAGTCTTATAAATAGAAGGCAATTTCTAAAATGTCAAGGGTTTCTCGGCTCAATTAAAATTATTTGTAGCACAAATGGTTGAGACCAGGGAGTACTTTAAACCATGGAAATGCAGTAACAAGAATAATAAGCAACTAGGTTATTGTTGTTTAGGAGAAGCCTTATTTAAATGTTGAAGAATTTCAATCATGTCAGATGCCCAAAAGGGCCAGTTATAAAGGAAAGTGGAGCTGTTTTCCCTCAGATTCCTTTCCCCCTGCCTCCACTTAGAAATAGGAGACCGCCAAGAGCCATTCTGCAATCGAAACAACTTCATTTCCCATGTCTATTTGGAAGAAAGAGCTATAACTCAACTAATACACATTTAGGACAGGTTGGGGAATGGCTGTGATGCTACAGCCCTGAGCTCAGAGCATATAACTTCTTTCTAAATGTGTTTTGGACTCCGTGACTGTCATCTACTAAAGGATGAATTTTGCAAATATTATGAACTTATCCATAAGGGAAGCAAAAAACAAATATCGGATAGGCCCAGCTTTTGTCATAGATAAATAGTTCTTTACATACCAAACCCAGGAGTGTTCAGAGCAACCTTGCAAAGTCCAATGAAGTGTCAATTCAAGCCTGAGGTGTTATCATTTACTGTCAACACAGACTGTCACCACTTACGGCCATAATCGGAAAAATTACTGATGATTGATACTGATGGCAATGATGATTACTCTTGCAATAAGCTTAATTAAAATAATGAAGCGCTACTGCATGTGACTGAGTTGTGGCTCGGGTGGGATAGCACGTACATGCCACAAGGAAGTCACCAACCTGCGTGACATTCATATTTCAGTCCTGACACAGCTGGGGAGCCCTGGAGACACTGTCATGATTTCCACAGCCCTCCCTTCTCCAAGGCCCACAGCTCCTCATCCCTTTTACACACATAACTGCTGGATAAGTGCAAGCACAAGAGTTCTGCTGGTCACTTCTTTCTGCTGCCTAAGAGAGCTCAGCAGATGATTGGGACTGCCTCCACCAAACTCCATGGGCATGACAAGGGAAGCTCTGTGCTCCACACACCCTCCATAACTAGACTTTTAAAAAAGGCATTTTATTTGCTCCTGCAAAATTAAATTAGAAATGAAAGTAGTTTAGTTCAATGAAAAAAGAAAACTCAAAGTAGGGGGAAATGGCCAAATCACACAGAGGTCAGGATTCCTAGGACGGTTTTCTTCTTAAAGTCTTATAAATAGAAGGCAATTTCTAAAATGTCAAGGGTTTCTCGGCTCAATTAAAATTATTTGTAGCACAAATGGTTGAGACCAGGGAGTACTTTAAACCATGGAAATGCAGTAACAAGAATAATAAGCAACTAGGTTATTGTTGTTTAGGAGAAGCCTTATTTAAATGTTGAAGAATTTCAATCATGTCAGATGCCCAAAAGGGCCAGTTATAAAGGAAAGTGGAGCTGTTTTCCCTCAGATTCCTTTCCCCCTGCCTCCACTTAGAAATAGGAGACCGCCAAGAGCCATTCTGCAATCGAAACAACTTCATTTCCCATGTCTATTTGGAAGAAAGAGCTATAACTCAACTAATACACATTTAGGACAGGTTGGGGAATGGCTGTGATGCTACAGCCCTGAGCTCAGAGCATATAACTTCTTTCTAAATGTGTTTTGGACTCCGTGACTGTCATCTACTAAAGGATGAATTTTGCAAATATTATGAACTTATCCATAAGGGAAGCAAAAAACAAATATCGGATAGGCCCAGCTTTTGTCATAGATAAATAGTTCTTTACATACCAAACCCAGGAGTGTTCAGAGCAACCTTGCAAAGTCCAATGAAGTGTCAATTCAAGCCTGAGGTGTTATCATTTACTGTCAACACAGACTGTCACCACTTACGGCCATAATCGGAAAAATTACTGATGATTGATACTGATGGCAATGATGATTACTCTTGCAATAAGCTTAATTAAAATAATGAAGCGCTACTGCATGTGACTGAGTTGTGGCTCGGGTGGGATAGCACGTACATGCCACAAGGAAGTCACCAACCTGCGTGACATTCATATTTCAGTCCTGACACAGCTGGGGAGCCCTGGAGACACTGTCATGATTTCCACAGCCCCCTCCCTTCTCTCCAAGGCCCACAGCTCCTCATCCCTTTTACACACATAACTGCTGGATAAGTGCAAGCACAAGAGTTCTGCTGGTCACTTCTTTCTGCTGCCTAAGAGAGCTCAGCAGATGATTGGGACTGCCTCCACCAAACTCCATGGGGATGACAAGGGAAGCTCTGTGCTCCACACACCCCTCCATAACTAGAAACCCATGCAAAGGTGAGGGAAACCCCACAGAGAGAAACACTTCTGACCTCCTAGAACCACTGGTCCTGAAAGTCAGATCTCGGCTGGCCCTGAGATCTTCATTTTTCTTCCCAAAGCTTTTTGCTGCTTTCTTTTCTTCTATTCTTCCAGTTCTTGGGATGTGGGTAAGAGAGGAGGAGAAAGAATAAAAACCTTGGAGGGACTTTTGAACCACCCAGAAAGCCAACCTCAAACCCAGTCCCGTGTCCATTTCACATAATTGTTGAGGGCCTTAAAAACACAAACAGCTCTCATCCACAGGAGGAAGATCAAAGGGACATTCACCCACTCGCTTAACTTAGAAAAAATAAAATACCCAGTGCAAATTGTGGGCTTTTAACTATCTTGTGGGACCAAAAACCTAATCAGAGTGCTGAGGACTATAAACATGTAAGAAGGGAAGCAGACAGCCATTAAAATCTGATTATGAGGCCAGCAGCAGCTCTGATAGGGCCTGACTGCCTGCCTCCCTGCAGAGGGATCGACTAAGAGAGCAAGGAGAGTGATGGAAATCAGCTTTGAGCATCTTTCCTGCACATTTAGAAGAATGTGGAACCATAGGGGCCACTACACCTTACCTCCTTTCAAGAGAAAATGTGACCTCAAGCAATTCATGGAATTTTTCCCACTTCTACTCATTCACAAAACATTCATTGTTCACTAATCATAGGAAAAATTACTGATGATTGATACTGATGGCAATGATGATTACTCTTGCAATAAGCTTAATTAAAATAATGAAGCGCTACTGCATGTGACTGAGTTGTGGCTCGGGTGGGATAGCACGTACATGCCACAAGGAAGTCACCAACCTGCGTGACATTCATATTTCAGTCCTGACACAGCTGGGGAGCCCTGGAGACACTGTCATGATTTCCACAGCCCTCCCTTCTCCAAGGCCCACAGCTCCTCATCCCTTTTACACACATAACTGCTGGATAAGTGCAAGCACAAGAGTTCTGCTGGTCACTTCTTTCTGCTGCCTAAGAGAGCTCAGCAGATGATTGGGACTGCCTCCACCAAACTCCATGGGGATGACAAGGGAAGCTCTGTGCTCCACACACCCCTCCATAACTAGAAACCCATGCAAAGGTGAGGGAAACCCCACAGAGAGAAACACTTCTGACCTCCTAGAACCACTGGTCCTGAAAGTCAGATCTCGGCTGGCCCTGAGATCTTCATTTTTCTTCCCAAAGCTTTTTGCTGCTTTCTTTTCTTCTATTCTTCCAGTTCTTGGGATGTGGGTAAGAGAGGAGGAGAAAGAATAAAAACCTTGGAGGGACTTTTGAACCACCCAGAAAGCCAACCTCAAACCCAGTCCCGTGTCCATTTCACATAATTGTTGGGGGCCCTTTAAAAAACACAAACAGCTCTCATCCACAGGAGGAAGATCAAAGGGACATTCACCCACTCGCTTAACTTAGAAAAAATAAAATACCCAGTGCAAATTGTGGGCTTTTAACTATCTTGTGGGACCAAAAACCTAATCAGAGTGCTGAGGACTATAAACATGTAAGAAGGGAAGCAGACAGCCATTAAAATCTGATTATGAGGCCAGCAGCAGCTCTGATAGGGCCTGCATGCCTGCCTCCCTGCAGAGGGATCGACTAAGAGAGCAAGGAGAGTGATGGAAATCAGCTTTGAGCATCTTTCCTGCACATTTAGAAGAATGTGGAACCATAGGGGCCACTACACCTTACCTCCTTTCAAGAGAAAATGTGACCTCAAGCAATTCATGGAATTTTTCCCACTTCTACTCATTCACAAAACATTCATTGTTCACTAATCATAGGAAAATAGAAAAATGCAGACTCTTGTGTAGCATATCATAGCAACTTTCTCCGGCTACTGGGAACTGGGATTTGCTTTCTTTTTGTTCATTCAACAAACATTTACTGAACACATGCTCTATGCCAGACTGTGTTTTGGTTGCTGAGGACACAGTAGTAACATGACAAAGATCTTTGCCCTGATAGAGCTTATATTCTAGTATAGAGAGAGGCACAATAAACACATCAGCAAAATATGAGTATGTCAGATGCAGAAATGATGCAGAGGAGGCTAGGAAGTGTGAGGCGAGGGTTTCAATCTTACATAGATAGCCAGAAAAGACCACACTGAGGACATCCAGATACCTGAGGAAGCACTTCTTGGAAAAGCTAGGATTGAAATCAGGAAGAACTATCAGAATAAGCTCTTAAAAAAGGGATATATGGAATGCCTCCCTATGATAGGTCTTCCCAGGGGTACAGTGGTACAGAATCTGCCTGTCAGTGCAGGAGACCTGAGACATGGGTTTTATCCCTGGGTGGGGAAGATCTCCTGGAGTAGAAAATGACAACCCACTTCAGTATTCTTGCCTGGGAAATTCCATGGACAGAGGAGCCTGATGGGCTGCAGTCCATGGTGTTGCAGAAGAGTTGGACATGACCTGAGTACAACAACACACCACCCTATGAAAGGCACAGTGTTGGTCAGTTTACCTATATTATCTCTTTAATTTAATAGTGACCTCTGTTGACACTCATCTAATTGCAGCAGATTAGGTGATCAAGGCCAAATGCAATTAGGCTAGTGCTTTGGTGTGTCTGTCATCCCAACTCTGAAGTCCCCGGGAACCTAAATGACTTAAAAGAGTCATGTTCAGATTAAGGTTTTGCTTCAGCAGAGAAAAACCATGTATCTTCTGGACCCAGTACCTCTGGTCTATTCATTTTTCTATTGATTTTACTACCCTTGGCACTATTAACATTTTAGATTGGGCAAGCCTTTGTTGTAGGGGCTGTCATCTGCATTGTGGATGTTCAGCAGCATTCCTGGGTCTGCTCAGTAGATGCCAGAGCACCCTCCCCAACTGCAACAATCAAAGATGTCTTCAGACTTTGCCCCTTGCCCTGGCTTCATGTGCCCCTCTACCTCAGTTCCCATTCCTCACTTTTAAGTAGAAAGACTCCTTATCCTTTAGTCCAGCTCTAGTTGTATCCCTTCCGCCAAGTCTTTCCCAATACTAGACTCAATCTTTTCAAAGCAAATTGCTCTGGAAATTCATTCCCATAGCACCTTGGTCACACTTGTACTACAGAGTTAGATCTCAGCTTATCTGTCTGTCTGTTCATCTATTCATCCACTTACCTATCCATCCAACAAATGTTTGTTGAGCATCTGCTCTGTGCCAGGCACCCTTCTAGACCCTGAGGATGGAAATGTAAACAAATCTCAGTATGAGTATGTCAGATGCAGAAATAGCAGAGGAGGCTAGGAAGTGTGAGGCGAGGGTTTCAATCTTACATAGATAGCCAGAAAAGACCACACTGAGGACATCCAGATACCTGAGGAAGCACTTCTTGGAAAAGCTAGGATTGAAATCAGGAAGAACTATCAGAATAAGCTCTTAAAAAAGGGATATATGGAATGCCTCCCTATGATAGGTCTTCCCAGGGGTACAGTGGTACAGAATCTGCCTGTCAGTGCAGGAGACCTGAGACATGGGTTTTATCCCTGGGTGGGGAAGATCTCCTGGAGTAGAAAATGACAACCCACTTCAGTATTCTTGCCTGGGAAATTCCATGGACAGAGGAGCCTGATGGGCTGCAGTCCATGGTGTTGCAGAAGAGTTGGACATGACCTGAGTACAACAACACACCACCCTATGAAAGGCACAGTGTTGGTCAGTTTACCTATATTATCTCTTTAATTTAATAGTGACCTCTGTTGACACTCATCTAATTGCAGCAGATTAGGTGATCAAGGCCAAATGCAATTAGGCTAGTGCTTTGGTGTGTCTGTCATCCCAACTCTGAAGTCCCCGGGAACCTAAATGACTTAAAAGAGTCATGTTCAGATTAAGGTTTTGCTTCAGCAGAGAAAAACCATGTATCTTCTGGACCCAGTACCTCTGGTCTATTCATTTTTCTATTGATTTTACTACCCTTGGCACTATTAACATTTTAGATTGGGCAAGCCTTTGTTGTAGGGGCTGTCATCTGCATTGTGGATGTTCAGCAGCATTCCTGGGTCTGCTCAGTAGATGCCAGAGCACCCTCCCCAACTGCAACAATCAAAGATGTCTTCAGACTTTGCCCCTTGCCCTGGCTTCATGTGCCCCTCTACCTCAGTTCCCATTCCTCACTTTTAAGTAGAAAGACTCCTTATCCTTTAGTCCAGCTCTAGTTGTATCCCTTCCGCCAAGTCTTTCCCAATACTAGACTCAATCTTTTCAAAGCAAATTGCTCTGGAAATTCATTCCCATAGCACCTTGGTCACACTTGTACTACAGAGTTAGATCTCAGCTTATCTGTCTGTCTGTTCATCTATTCATCCACTTACCTATCCATCCAACAAATGTTTGTTGAGCATCTGCTCTGTGCCAGGCACCCTTCTAGACCCTGAGGATGGAAATGTAAACAAATCTAGCAAAAAGCTCTGCATTTGCTGGACTTACATTCTAAATAGGGATCTGGAAAATAAAATAACTAAGTACATGTTGTATGGTCATGGTGCCAGGTACTACATTAGGCTCTGGAAAAAGGAATAAACTGGGCCTTCAAAGAGCTTTTCAAAGAGCTCACAGTCCTGGGGCTAGGAGTAGAGCAGAGGGGTGGATGAGACGTGGGAGAAATAGCAATGGGAGGTGGGAGGGAAAGGAAGAAAGAGAACTTAAATACTATGCCCAAGTGTGAGGAGTCCCCAAGGTCACAGAGAGGCCAGTGAGATATGCCTAAAGCCATGGGAATCTTCTGGTCTAAGCTTCAGGAGAACCTTTTGAAGTTAGGGTTAGGATATTTACAGAGTGGAATGCATGTCTGGGAGGCCTAGCCTCAGAGGAGAGAAAAAGAGACAGTTTCTAGAAACAGTTAGGTGGAATCTTTACACGAATTTACCTCAGGCCAGAATTTTACCCTTTCCTTCAAGCTCATTTGACAAATAGTAGAGAAGATAGGATCTGAGCAGAGGAAGCCCTGAGACCACAACTCTGATTCACGTTTTGTTCCTGAAACCCCCAAACCTGCTGAATTCCTATGCTTCTCAGGTGGGGCTTCCTGTTGGTGATGGAGCTAAAGGAACTGAAAAACACCTCCATCCTTCCTAGGATTGACCTCATTTGCAAAAAAAGGTAGACAAATTTCCATAATTCTACCCTGGAGGAAATACCAGAAAATATAAAGGTTGTCTCTCCTGCACACTTTCCTGAACTGGAATATATAAAATAAAAAGTCAAAGATCATTCCAGAAAGTGATGTTACATTGACCAAAGACTCTGTGGGGTTTACTGGCCCTGTTTACCTGCTTTGTCCTATTCTTTTTGTCCTATTCTCTCCACGTTCCCATCAGCCAAGACTTAAGAGATGTGTTGACTTTCATTTCCTTGAAATAGTTAATCTTTGCAACCCAGGATCCAAATGGGAGGTTTAAACTGGGATCAGCTCACTCTACGTGCAGGTCATTTAAGAGCTCAACCTCATCTTTGAAATATAGATCAGCCAGGAGAGTATGAATTCAGCATTTCTATGTAATGTTGTTTCATTGATCCTGCAGGCCAACTGGACATGGCTACAGACGGATACCTAAAAATTAGTTTTGAGACTTTCCCATCTTTTAATATTTCATAACCTGTCAGAAAATCAATTATGGACTCTGCCTCCTTTCATAGGAGCTGATGTTTAACCAAAATGAGGTTTTTTCCTCTCCTTTACAAAAAGCAACAGACAAATTCAGAGTGAATGATGAGTTCAGGGAAATTTTTGCATTTGTAAAGATTTAGACATGAATTGAATAGCTTTGACCTGCCAAGTCCAGAGCTTGGATTTCTCTCTTTCCCATGCAGTAATCAGAGACTGGTTTCCCTAAACCCTGGGAAAGATCAGAGATCCCAAGTTTAGAGCTATGGAGACCCAGTCATAATTTGACTCGTGAAATATCTTGATATTTCTTCAAGCTGAGTGAACCACAAAGGGCTTTCTCCAAAACCCATCTCTCCTTTTACGCACACACACATACACATGGAACATAGTCTTTCAGATTTAAAAATATTTTTCCATTTTTTGTATGACAAAGAATTTAATGGAAAGAAAAACATTAGGAGACATGCCAAACTGATTTTTACTTTCTTCTTTATCTTATCTATACTCTGTAAAATTTCTAATATGAAAATGTATTAATTTTTTTAAAATAAGAACTTAGGTAAAGTTACACCAACATAACGTCAAGAAAGTGGAGTTAATTTTAGTATCAGGTTAACAATAAAAATTCCAATTTCCATATCATGGGAGCTATTAAAGAAAACATATACAAGCCAGTTCCTATTGAATGGCCATGTACACCAAGATGAACCATAATTTGTTCCATGAAAATATCAAACATTCATAATTTAAGAAAAAGATAAAGTCCTGAGCTGGGAGAAAAGTGAGTAAAAAAGGAAGTGAATAATCAGAAAAAGAATGTAGATTGAGGTAGGAAGCTGAGGAATCAACAATGTCTCAGGTTCAGTAGGGAAATTCCAGCTCACCTCCTACCCATATTTACTGCAGTAATAGCAGGAGCCATGGTACAATAATCCTTGGTCTTGGTAGAAGCTATGGTACCACTGAACACTATTCTCTAAGTGGAAGTAAAACACTTGCTGTCTTTGTTACACTGACATTTAATAATGAGAAGGGTCCTGGGAGAAAGACACCGAGGTAACTACCTTGGAAACAATGATCACTAATCCCAGAATAGGAATACCAATTATCTGCCTCTCTTTCCACTTTCTAACAAATTGTAGCCTGAAATCCAAAAGTCAGAGGTATGTCACCAGAGGAGTCTAAAACCTTGGGAAAACCCCAGTGGTGCTAGGGGTAAAAGAACCCGCCTGTCAGTGCAAGAGACATGAGACATGACTTCAATCCCTGGACTGAGAAGACCTCCTGGAAAAGGGAATGGCAACCCACTCCAGTATTCTTGCCTGGAGAAATCCCATGGACAGAGGAGCCTGGAAGGCTACAGTCCATGGGGTCACAAAGAATCAGACATGACTGAATAACTTATCATGCATGCAGAAAGAGGGCACAGAGAGAATAAAGAAGGAAGAAAGAAGGCAGACAGGGAAGAGGGAAAGGATGGCCATGTTGAATCACAGTGAACAGTTTACCTAATAGATTAGCAAAGAATATGTTCAATTTCTGCCCTGTGCCTACCTGGTTCTGAGAACTCAAGTTCTTTCTTGCTTATCATATTTGCCAAATTTACCAAGTCCCTAAAATGTGTCATCAGGCAAATTAACCACTTTGGGTTTTTTTTCCAGTAAGTAGAAGAAACCATATTGTTTTCTTGGTCCCATATGGCAACAACGTTTCACATTGAATAGGTGAAATGTCTAAACATCCTCCTACTTAATAGTTATAGAGGTGCCCATCATAGGCCTCACTCTCAAACCCACCTCTCATTAGCAGCAGGACCTTGAGCAGGTTATCATGCCTCCCTACCTGAGTTTCCTCGCCTCTGAAATGTAGAAAATATTTATAATAATAGTACCTACCTCTCTGAGTGGTTGCAAGGATCACTTTTATTAGTGAAGGTGAAACACTTAGAAAAGTACCCTGCATGAGTTTAGAGTGCTGTTATAATTTTGATCACTGATCCACATTTTTAGTACCTGTTATGTGCCAGACACCAGGTTGAACACCAGGAAGAGAAAGTGAAGATGTCTTTGGAGCTTGCATTCCAATGAAGTCATAAAATAATAAAGTTATGACAAAAACAGCAGTAATAGTGGCAGCTAGAATTCACTAGGAGTGTAATATGCAAAATGTAATTTGATCTTCATAGTAACCTTGTGGGGTAGGTAGGAATATTATTTATTGGAGAGGAATCCACCTCTTTGATCACAAAGCATAGCCAATAAGCTGGCTGAGCCCAAACTAGAGCCAGTTGACATGGATTCCAAGTTCCAGATCTTAATCTTGTCTTTCTATCATTTTAGCGGAACATAGGCTACTTGCAAATGACAATCATGGTTCTTGGGAACTGTGCAGCCACCCTGTGCCTCCACCTTAAAGCATCATTACCCTGCCTCCACTTCTTTTATGCTAGGCATTGACTTTGGGGGGGTTTCCCAGGGATTGCCTGTGAAGAACCCCGAATCAGACATGACTGAATAACTTATCATGCATGCAGAAAGAGGGCACAGAGAGAATAAAGAAGGAAGAAAGAAGGCAGACAGGGAAGAGGGAAAGGATGGCCATGTTGAATCACAGTGAACAGTTTACCTAATAGATTAGCAAAGAATATGTTCAATTTCTGCCCTGTGCCTACCTGGTTCTGAGAACTCAAGTTCTTTCTTGCTTATCATATTTGCCAAATTTACCAAGTCCCTAAAATGTGTCATCAGGCAAATTAACCACTTTGGGTTTTTTTTCCAGTAAGTAGAAGAAACCATATTGTTTTCTTGGTCCCATATGGCAACAACGTTTCACATTGAATAGGTGAAATGTCTAAACATCCTCCTACTTAATAGTTATAGAGGTGCCCATCATAGGCCTCACTCTCAAACCCACCTCTCATTAGCAGCAGGACCTTGAGCAGGTTATCATGCCTCCCTACCTGAGTTTCCTCGCCTCTGAAATGTAGAAAATATTTATAATAATAGTACCTACCTCTCTGAGTGGTTGCAAGGATCACTTTTATTAGTGAAGGTGAAACACTTAGAAAAGTACCCTGCATGAGTTTAGAGTGCTGTTATAATTTTGATCACTGATCCACATTTTTAGTACCTGTTATGTGCCAGACACCAGGTTGAACACCAGGAAGAGAAAGTGAAGATGTCTTTGGAGCTTGCATTCCAATGAAGTCATAAAATAATAAAGTTATGACAAAAACAGCAGTAATAGTGGCAGCTAGAATTCACTAGGAGTGTAATATGCAAAATGTAATTTGATCTTCATAGTAACCTTGTGGGGTAGGTAGGAATATTATTTATTGGAGAGGAATCCACCTCTTTGATCACAAAGCATAGCCAATAAGCTGGCTGAGCCCAAACTAGAGCCAGTTGACATGGATTCCAAGTTCCAGATCTTAATCTTGTCTTTCTATCATTTTAGCGGAACATAGGCTACTTGCAAATGACAATCATGGTTCTTGGGAACTGTGCAGCCACCCTGTGCCTCCACCTTAAAGCATCATTACCCTGCCTCCACTTCTTTTATGCTAGGCATTGACTTTGGGGGGGTTTCCCAGGGATTGCCTGTGGTAAAGAACCCTCCTGCTGATGCAGGAGACATAAGAGACCTGGGTTCCATCCCTGGATCAGGAAGATTCCCCTGGAGATGAAATGGCAACCCACTCCACTATTCTTGCCTGGGGAATCCCATGGAGAGAGGAGACTGGCAGGCTACAGGCCATAGGGTTGCAAAGAGTTGGACATAACTGAGCACACAAACACTTATTGAGTTTTTTGGTACAACTAATTTAATGTGATAACATTCAACTACTGGGTGTAAACCATCTTCCCAGCTGGTCAGAGGAACAACTCAGCATCTGAAGGAACATTTAACACTGTTCAGCTCAGTTTTCATGCTGGGAGACAAGTGCACGTCTCGAGGTCTACCCTGAGCCGATCACTGGAGAAAGGTTTAATTGGTTAATCATATAAATTACAACCACTTAATCATTTTAATCACCATCAGCCAATTAGCTCAGAGTTATGGGCTCTGAGGTAACAGTTATGCAAATGTTTGTTCCACTGTAGGCTATTAACAGCCATATTTCCTCCATCAAGCAGACAGAGACTGATGGGTGGGGGATAAAAAGGAAAGTGAGCATTTGCTTAGTTTAAACTTCTTTCCTGTTGGGTTATAATGAAGCGTTCAGTGGGGAGAAGCACCAAGCACAGTGATTTCTTTATTTTACTCCATGTAAGTGTGCCCGGAGGACTCGAGGGAGACTCCTGAGGACAGTGCAGGTGATGGAGAGGGGGAGGATGGACCAGCTAGAAAGTTAGTGGGGTTGAGTTTAGCATGCTACTGCCAAGAGGAGTGGCTTTGCTGGTTTCCTAGGGTACTATTGTGCTGCAGATAAGGAAACTGAGGACCAAAATGGGGACATGACTTTTGCTGCTGCCTTTCCTCCACTAGGTAGGAATATTATTTATTGGAGAGGAATCCACCTCTTTGATCACAAAGCATAGCCAATAAGCTGGCTGAGCCCAAACTAGAGCCAGTTGACATGGATTCCAAGTTCCAGATCTTAATCTTGTCTTTCTATCATTTTAGCGGAACATAGGCTACTTGCAAATGACAATCATGGTTCTTGGGAACTGTGCAGCCACCCTGTGCCTCCACCTTAAAGCATCATTACCCTGCCTCCACTTCTTTTATGCTAGGCATTGACTTTGGGGGGGTTTCCCAGGGATTGCCTGTGGTAAAGAACCCTCCTGCTGATGCAGGAGACATAAGAGACCTGGGTTCCATCCCTGGATCAGGAAGATTCCCCTGGAGATGAAATGGCAACCCACTCCACTATTCTTGCCTGGGGAATCCCATGGAGAGAGGAGACTGGCAGGCTACAGGCCATAGGGTTGCAAAGAGTTGGACATAACTGAGCACACAAACACTTATTGAGTTTTTTGGTACAACTAATTTAATGTGATAACATTCAACTACTGGTGTAAACCATCTTCCCAGCTGGTCAGAGGAACAACTCAGCATCTGAAGGAACATTTAACACTGTTCAGCTCAGTTTTCATGCTGGGAGACAAGTGCACGTCTCGAGGTCTACCCTGAGCCGATCACTGGAGAAAGGTTTAATTGGTTAATCATATAAATTACAACCACTTAATCATTTTAATCACCATCAGCCAATTAGCTCAGAGTTATGGGCTCTGAGGTAACAGTTATGCAAATGTTTGTTCCACTGTAGGCTATTAACAGCCATATTTCCTCCATCAAGCAGACAGAGACTGATGGGTGGGGGATAAAAAGGAAAGTGAGCATTTGCTTAGTTTAAACTTCTTTCCTGTTGGGTTATAATGAAGCGTTCAGTGGGGAGAAGCACCAAGCACAGTGATTTCTTTATTTTACTCCATGTAAGTGTGCCCGGAGGACTCGAGGGAGACTCCTGAGGACAGTGCAGGTGATGGAGAGGGGGAGGATGGACCAGCTAGAAAGTTAGTGGGGTTGAGTTTAGCATGCTACTGCCAAGAGGAGTGGCTTTGCTGGTTTCCTAGGGTACTATTGTGCTGCAGATAAGGAAACTGAGGACCAAAATGGGGACATGACTTTTGCTGCTGCCTTTCCTCCACTAGGCAGCTGAGATGATTAGCTCAAGTGTGAAAAGAGCATCTGTCTATACTTATTCATTACCATCTATAACAGTAATAATTACTTTCTAACATCAATGAAGAATATATAATACCCCTGGAAAGATAGGCTATAATCCATGGACCAGAAACTTTGAAGGATCCTTAAAACATTGGTGATGTGGGAACAGATCCAGTCCCTGGTCTAGTGCCTGGCCTATGATAGTTGTTGAACAAACGCTTGTGACTGAACAACCTACTGGTGGTTAAATAAGAACCTTTTAGGAAATAAAGGAGTTCTATTTGTTTAATGTGAATGAGCTCTGCAAACATGTATATATGTGCTAGCGCGTCCAAGATGGTTGGCCTCTTCAGTAGCCTTCTGCTTGTTTTCATCCCCTGTAGCACCTGGTATAATAGTTTTCTGTTCAACAGAGTGGTCAACAGAGTGGTCAACAGAGTGGACTGGCTCATTTATGAGCCCTCCACTGTCATATTTTCAAGAATGATGACCGTAAGAAACAATTAAAATTGCCAAGACAGAATGAACTTTGTAAGGAATGTTAAAGAAGTGACATGGTTTTGTGGTCCCTGGAAAGATAGTTTGTGACTATGGCAGTCTGCAGCTGTTCAGTTGCTAAGTTGTGTCTGACTCTTCGTGACACCATAGACTGCAGCACGCCAGGCTTCCCTGTCCCCTACTATCTCCCAGAGTTTGCTCAAATGCATGTCCGTTGAGCCAGTGACACTATCTAACCATCTCCTCCTCTGCTGCCCTCTTCTTCTTTTGCCTTCAATCTTACCCAGCATCAGGGTCTTTTCCAATCAGTCGGTTCTTTGCATCAGGTGACCAAAGTACTGGAGCTTCAGCATCAGTCCTTTCAATGAATACTCGGGATTGATTTCCTCTAGGATAGACTAGTTTGATCTCATTGTTGTACAAGGGACTCTCAAGAGTTTTCTCCAGTACCACAGTTTGAAAACATCAATTCTTTGGCACTCAGTCTTTATCATTCAACTCACAACCGTACATGACTACTGGAAAAACCAAAGCTTTGGCTAGATGGACTTTGATCAGCAAAGTGATATGTTTGCTTTTTAATGCACAGTCTAGGTTTGTCATAGCTTTTATTCCAAGGAGCAACTGTCTTTCAATTTCTTTTTCTTTTTATTTTTTCTTGGCCACTTCTATTGTTCTTTCATTTATCTATTTTCATCCATCTTTTGTTCTCTTTTTTGGCCTGTGTGGGCCTCCCATCACAGTGGCTTCTCTAGCTGCAGAGCACCAGCTCTGGGTGCATGTGCTCGAGAGCTCCAGCTTGGTAGTTGGACACATCGGTCCAGCTGCTCCATGGCACAAGAGTCTTCCCAGGCTAGGGATTGAACCGGCACCCCTTGCACTGCAAGGCCGTGTCCTTACCCACTGGACTACCAGGGAAACCCCTGTCTTTCAATTGCTTGTCTACAGTCATCAGCACAGTGATTTTGGAACCCAAGAAAATGAAGTCTGTCACTGTTTCCATTTTTTCCGTATCTATTTGCCATGAAGTGATGGGACTGGATGCCATGATCTTAGTTTTTGAATGCTGAATTTTAAGTCAGCCTTTTCACTCTCCTCTTTCACCCTTATCAAGAGGCTTCTTAGTTCCTCTTCTCTTTATGCCACTAGGGTGGCATCATCTGCATATCTGAGGTTGTTATTTCTCCTGGTAATCTTGATACCAGCTTGTGATTCATCCAGCCTGGTTTTTTGCATGATGTTCTTTGCATTTTAGTTAAATAAACAAGGTGACAATATGCAGCCTTGTCTGGCTCTTTATGACCCCACGGACTATAGCCCACCAGACTCCTCTGTCCATGGGATTTTCTGGGCAAGAATATTAGAGAGCAGATCGCCATTTTTCCTCTCCAGGGAATCTTCCCAACCCAGGAATTGAACCTGTGTCTCCTGCCTCCTGCATTAGCAGGTGGGCTTTTTACCACTAGCACCACCAGGGAAGCCCATTAGGGGCAATCTAGTCTTTCTTTAAGGAATGCCTCAAATGTCCCCGAGACTTTGTCTGCCCTTGCAGGCTAGCCAAGTGTGGGGTTGGGGAAGGACCCTCCCCCTCCACTTTACATAGACAAACAACATGTTTGTTACAAAATCTTTACTCATTTATTTAATAGTTCATGCCAAACTATTCAACTTCTATTATATGCCAGAGATCATGCAAGGGAATAGGCAAATAGCACCAAATGGTGAAACACTTGTGATATGATGACAAAGTGTTGCCAGACACTGAGAGGAGAGGTCAGTTCCTGAAGACTGATGGAGTTTTGGAGAACTTCCTGAAGGAGGTGGTATCTCATCCAGAGAGAAATTAGATAAACAAAGAGATGAATGTAGGCAACTTCAAGGAGTAAATTAATTTGGCATCACAATTTATAATACATACATGTCTGAGAAATAGCCATGTTATTAGTATAGTGAGTTTTTTAAAGCTTTCTATTTTCAGACTTAGTACTTCTTAATTGCCTGAAAGAAGGAATTGGCCTTGTTTGAACTTCTTTACATAGTTTGGGTCCAGAGGTGCCTTACCACTAGGATGGTGGATCAGTAGACATTTCATGGTAGCTTCTTGTTTGACCTGAGCAGATGACATCTCCCTCCTTGCTTACTTTGTTTTTCTCTTCCTCAAACAGGGGGAATTATATTGACCTAACCTACCACTGTTGTGAGAGAAAACATAAAAAATATAACAACACACTTCACAGAATGAGGAACAGCTATAAAAAATGCGTAACTGAGTACGCTTAGGTTAGTGAGACACAGAAAACAATATGTAGAAATGGAAAATTGAACAAAAATCACATACAGAGGTTTTAAAGATTTTCTTCCTTCTGCAGTTGCAACACTCTATTATTGACTTTAGATTTCTTCTTGCACTTAATTAGTCAAAAGCCAGGCAGACACTCTCTGAAATCCTCTTATAGGTCAGACACTAGCCAGGGTCTATATTCGCAAGGACAGAGAAACTGAACCACTTCCCACTTTGATTACTTCTCTGTTTTTCAGTTTTCATACATACGGTTTGCAATATATATATTTGCCCTTGTAAGTATGAAGCCATTTTGTTTGCCTCTGTGGGTCTCTCCACCTTTACCCCCAAATATATCCTGACTTCCTGAGGAGCTTACTTAATGAGGACACTTTGAGAAAACAACTCTCTCAAGAGATGAAAAAAAATTAAAACCAGACTCAGAACAGCTGGGCTGATTATGTAACATTTAAAAAGTTTAAAATTTTTTTGGCAAAAAAGAGATCATGCAAGGGAATAGGCAAATAGCACCAAATGGTGAAACACTTGTGATATGATGACAAAGTGTTGCCAGACACTGAGAGGAGAGGTCAGTTCCTGAAGACTGATGGAGTTTTGGAGAACTTCCTGAAGGAGGTGGTATCTCATCCAGAGAGAAATTAGATAAACAAAGAGATGAATGTAGGCAACTTCAAGGAGTAAATTAATTTGGCATCACAATTTATAATACATACATGTCTGAGAAATAGCCATGTTATTAGTATAGTGAGTTTTTTAAAGCTTTCTATTTTCAGACTTAGTACTTCTTAATTGCCTGAAAGAAGGAATTGGCCTTGTTTGAACTTCTTTACATAGTTTGGGTCCAGAGGTGCCTTACCACTAGGATGGTGGATCAGTAGACATTTCATGGTAGCTTCTTGTTTGACCTGAGCAGATGACATCTCCCTCCTTGCTTACTTTGTTTTTCTCTTCCTCAAACAGGGGGAATTATATTGACCTAACCTACCACTGTTGTGAGAGAAAACATAAAAAATATAACAACACACTTCACAGAATGAGGAACAGCTATAAAAAATGCGTAACTGAGTACGCTTAGGTTAGTGAGACACAGAAAACAATATGTAGAAATGGAAAATTGAACAAAAATCACATACAGAGGTTTTAAAGATTTTCTTCCTTCTGCAGTTGCAACACTCTATTATTGACTTTAGATTTCTTCTTGCACTTAATTAGTCAAAAGCCAGGCAGACACTCTCTGAAATCCTCTTATAGGTCAGACACTAGCCAGGGTCTATATTCGCAAGGACAGAGAAACTGAACCACTTCCCACTTTGATTACTTCTCTGTTTTTCAGTTTTCATACATACGGTTTGCAATATATATATTTGCCCTTGTAAGTATGAAGCCATTTTGTTTGCCTCTGTGGGTCTCTCCACCTTTACCCCCAAATATATCCTGACTTCCTGAGGAGCTTACTTAATGAGGACACTTTGAGAAAACAACTCTCTCAAGAGATGATAAAATTAAAAACCAGACTCAAAACTGATTATGACTCTAGCATCTATGATGTGCGGTCAGGGCATATTCCCAGCTGGGTTCAAATTTGCCCTTTTTATGGTTCAAGGTGGAGTTGAAACTTAACTAAGGCATTTCCTAGACTCTAAGTCCAGTTTGATTTATATAATATAGGATGTTTTGTGTCCTAGTTTGAGTTTCCCCAGAAGCAGACCCAAAGACAAGGATTCGAATGCAAGTAATTCATTTGGGAGGGATAGGAATCACTAGTAGGGGAGGAGGGAAATGTTATAATGAGCTACTGGAGCTGAATCCGTGGAAAGGTGTAGGACTCAAAACTAACCCACTAGATGGCTGGTGAACTGGATTATTTAGACACCAACTCGTGTCAGTCATTGGTTGAAAGCTGCTGGGGAAGGGGTTGTTAGATCCTGGCAGAGAACTTTTCTCAGCTCTAGAAAGAGCCCTTGGGTTTGGAAATACAGGGGCTGGCAGCAGAAAGGCATCTTGGGAGCACACTGACACTTAGTTGAACAAAGGAAATGTCCTTGTTTTTCCTTTATACTACAGCCTCTTTACATTCTTCAGACACCCCAGTACTTTCATAAATATGTGCCTTTACATATAAGCCACTCAATTCAATACAACCAGTAACTGAGCTCTCACTAAATGAAACAGGCATAGGAGATACATGCACAAATGGCACAGAATATGCCTTAAAGAAGCCTTGGCTGACCAGAGTATCGTGCCAGTGCTTCTTAGACTGTTACATGCATATGAATCCCTGGGGATGCTGTTAAAATGCAGATTTTGCTTTAGTAGGTCTGGACCAGGGCCTGAGATTCTGTGTTTCTAAAGCTCCTGGGTGATGACAAGAAAAGAAACTTTGAAATCCTCTTATAGGTCAGACACTAGCCAGGGTCTATATTCGCAAGGACAGAGAAACTGAACCACTTCCCACTTTGATTACTTCTCTGTTTTTCAGTTTTCATACATACGGTTTGCAATATATATATTTGCCCTTGTAAGTATGAAGCCATTTTGTTTGCCTCTGTGGGTCTCTCCACCTTTACCCCCAAATATATCCTGACTTCCTGAGGAGCTTACTTAATGAGGACACTTTGAGAAAACAACTCTCTCAAGAGATGATAAAATTAAAAACCAGACTCAAAACTGATTATGACTCTAGCATCTATGATGTGCGGTCAGGGCATATTCCCAGCTGGGTTCAAATTTGCCCTTTTTATGGTTCAAGGTGGAGTTGAAACTTAACTAAGGCATTTCCTAGACTCTAAGTCCAGTTTGATTTATATAATATAGGATGTTTTGTGTCCTAGTTTGAGTTTCCCCAGAAGCAGACCCAAAGACAAGGATTCGAATGCAAGTAATTCATTTGGGAGGGATAGGAATCACTAGTAGGGAGGGGGGAAATGTTATAATGAGCTACTGGAGCTGAATCCGTGGAAAGGTGTAGGACTCAAAACTAACCCACTAGATGGCTGGTGAACTGGATTATTTAGACACCAACTCGTGTCAGTCATTGGTTGAAAGCTGCTGGGGAAGGGGTTGTTAGATCCTGGCAGAGAACTTTTCTCAGCTCTAGAAAGAGCCCTTGGGTTTGGAAATACAGGGGCTGGCAGCAGAAAGGCATCTTGGGAGCACACTGACACTTAGTTGAACAAAGGAAATGTCCTTGTTTTTCCTTTATACTACAGCCTCTTTACATTCTTCAGACACCCCAGTACTTTCATAAATATGTGCCTTTACATATAAGCCACTCAATTCAATACAACCAGTAACTGAGCTCTCACTAAATGAAACAGGCATAGGAGATACATGCACAAATGGCACAGAATATGCCTTAAAGAAGCCTTGGCTGACCAGAGTATCGTGCCAGTGCTTCTTAGACTGTTACATGCATATGAATCCCTGGGGATGCTGTTAAAATGCAGATTTTGCTTTAGTAGGTCTGGACCAGGGCCTGAGATTCTGTGTTTCTAAAGCTCCTGGGTGATGCTATTGGTTCACAGCACTTTGAGGAACAAAGCATTCTTTGTCATGACAGCTGTTTGGATGGCTCTATCAACAAAATGAGTCATAGTCTGATTCCCTTAACCTTGTTCTTATCATCTCCAGTTGTGTTTGAGTCCCAGAGTGCCAGCCTCCCAGCACAAGTGACCTGAGGGATTACCTTACTATTCTGTTGGGGTGTGGTAGTGGCATGATGGTGAATTCAGTCTGATGGGCTAGGGGTAAAGCATTTCGGTACATTGCACTGGTAATAGAGTCAGGGTCTCAGAGTATATCATTTTCTTTTCTATTGCTGGAAACAGTTAAGCACATTTCCATTGTCACGTCTAGTTGAGATATTTCATAAATCTGCAGGGTAATCATTTAGAATTTAAGTTCTTTCCCACTAAAAAGTGTTCATAGAGGATATGAAACTTAGCAAAATGTAAAGGCTTTCTTCCCCCGCATCCCGAATGTGCTTCCTCAGCAACTAACAACTTTCAAATGATCTGTCACACGTTGCATAATTAAATCACAGTCTCAATGACAGTGAATCATTGCAGGAAGAGCTAGACAGCACAAAGAGAACATGGAATATGGAGAGGGAGAATTTCTTGGTTAGCAAATTTCTCTTGCATCGGGCTAAGTACTCCACTCCAGCGAACAGAGATGGAGGGAAACTGACTCTCAATTTACATCTACTGAAAGCACATTTCTAGAGCACCACCTAGGTGTTCGTGCCTTTGAGGAACCTACAGCCTTCTTGAGAATAAAATTCCAACAACAAAATAGAGTTCACCTTTGATGAGTCAGGAGCACCATCCAGAGAATGATATGATAATTACAGTTTGGCTACAATGAGGGTCATTTGAGGGAGTCACTTTAAAAATACCCTTTTCGTGTCCACTTTCCGAACACTCACGACAGTCAAGGAGCAACGTGGATTCTTCATCTCTCGGAAATTTTCTTCCTCCAAAGCTTTAAACTCAGATTCAGTTCCCCATCACATCCTTATTGGCATCAACTTTGCTCTGTACCCTACTCTCATTAAGCATCACCAGGACTTCCTATCTTTTTAGATGAATGTAGTGATTTGAAACATACAGGAACATAGACTCTGGAGCCTAACTTCCTGGGTTTCTGTGACCTTGGATTAGTCACCTATTTACAGTGTTACCCTCATCTGAAAAATGAGGATAACAATGGCATTAATACTATTTCATAAGGTTCTTGTGAGGATTAAGTGAATTTAGTAAAACCACGTAGAATAGTAGCTGGCTCATAAGCACTAAGCATGTGTTTGCTTAGTGTTTGCTCATTACAGTCACTGATCCTTATTCTCCCAGTTCATCTCCAGCTGCATGGCTTCCTCTTCTCTTGACCGATGGCAGTTAGCCTACTGTGCCCACCTTCATGATGGTCTGGCCTGGAAATCCCTGCAGTCAGTCTTTTCCACCCCACTGCTAAGATGTCAAGCATCATTAAAGGAGGGGCAACACTATCAATTAAGATCTGTCACAACGCAGGGTAATCATTTAGAATTTAAGTTCTTTCCCACAAAATGTCTAAATCTTAGCAAAATGTAAAGGCTTTCTTCCCCCGCATCCCGAATGTGCTTCCTCAGCAACTAACAACTTTCAAATGATCTGTCACACGTTGCATAATTAAATCACAGTCTCAATGACAGTGAATCATTGCAGGAAGAGCTAGACAGCACAAAGAGAACATGGAATATGGAGAGGGAGAATTTCTTGGTTAGCAAATTTCTCTTGCATCGGGCTAAGTACTCCACTCCAGCGAACAGAGATGGAGGGAAACTGACTCTCAATTTACATCTACTGAAAGCACATTTCTAGAGCACCACCTAGGTGTTCGTGCCTTTGAGGAACCTACAGCCTTCTTGAGAATAAAATTCCAACAACAAAATAGAGTTCACCTTTGATGAGTCAGGAGCACCATCCAGAGAATGATATGATAATTACAGTTTGGCTACAATGAGGGTCATTTGAGGGAGTCACTTTAAAAATACCCTTTTCGTGTCCACTTTCCGAACACTCACGACAGTCAAGGAGCAACGTGGATTCTTCATCTCTCGGAAATTTTCTTCCTCCAAAGCTTTAAACTCAGATTCAGTTCCCCATCACATCCTTATTGGCATCAACTTTGCTCTGTACCCTACTCTCATTAAGCATCACCAGGACTTCCTATCTTTTTAGATGAATGTAGTGATTTGAAACATACAGGAACATAGACTCTGGAGCCTAACTTCCTGGGTTTCTGTGACCTTGGATTAGTCACCTATTTACAGTGTTACCCTCATCTGAAAAATGAGGATAACAATGGCATTAATACTATTTCATAAGGTTCTTGTGAGGATTAAGTGAATTTAGTAAAACCACGTAGAATAGTAGCTGGCTCATAAGCACTAAGCATGTGTTTGCTTAGTGTTTGCTCATTACAGTCACTGATCCTTATTCTCCCAGTTCATCTCCAGCTGCATGGCTTCCCTCTTCTCTTGACCGATGGCAGTTAGCCTACTGTGCCCACCTTCATGATGGTCTGGCCTGGAAATCCCTGCAGTCAGTCTTTTCCACCCCCACTGCTAAGATGTCAAGCATCATTAGAGAAGACAGGGTCATGGACCCTCTTGGTGTGTCTGTCAGGCTCACCATGATCTCCATTTGTGGGAAATGTCCCCTGTACACCATGGATCGGCTTACAGCCTTTGTGAGCTCTTGGCACCTGGCTGTAGCTGATTGGCCTATGAACAGACCACTGGCCTATGCTGGACGCAACCAGTCTGTCTCCCAGGTAGTTGAAACTAGAACAGCCTGAGTTACTTCCATGTGTACCTGGGGTTGAGAATCATGCCCCGCCAGACCAAGATTACCCTACTTAAGCTCATTCAACAGAGTTGCGCTTACTCCTACAGTTTCCCCTTTCTCTGGTCCTTTTCTCTTTCCTTCCAGGCTCAGAGGGTATGTGCCTGCGCTCGCTAAGGCCTCCACTGGTGAAATTGGTCAGTTCCTATTATTTTGATTACCCCACCTCTCCATTTCCTCCTTGTTTCTCCAGCCAAGCTCCTCTGCAGTCTAGGCTCCATCATGTGCTAAACCAAATTAGGAAGTCTGAAAAATACATTTATCCTTCTGGACACCACATATTTGTTTCTTAATGATCGCAGTTGAGAGGTGGGTTGTTTTTTTTTTTTGGCCTCTTTTATTGGTCCTTCATTTATTTTATTTTCATCTATCTTAATTCTTTGACTTGTGTGGGCCTCCCATCACAGTGGCCTCTATAGTTGCAGAGCACCAGCTCTGGGTGCATGTGCTCCAGGCTGGCTAGCAATTGGACACACTGGTCCAGCCACTCCATGGCAACCCTATGAGACCATTTACAGTGTTACCCTTGTGAGGATAACAATGGCATTAATACTATTTCATAAGGTTCTTGTGAGGATTAAGTGAATTTAGTAAAACCACGTAGAATAGTAGCTGGCTCATAAGCACTAAGCATGTGTTTGCTTAGTGTTTGCTCATTACAGTCACTGATCCTTATTCTCCCAGTTCATCTCCAGCTGCATGGCTTCCTCTTCTCTTGACCGATGGCAGTTAGCCTACTGTGCCCACCTTCATGATGGTCTGGCCTGGAAATCCCTGCAGTCAGTCTTTTCCACCCCCACTGCTAAGATGTCAAGCATCATTAGAGAAGACAGGGTCATGGACCCTCTTGGTGTGTCTGTCAGGCTCACCATGATCTCCATTTGTGGGAAATGTCCCCTGTACACCATGGATCGGCTTACAGCCTTTGTGAGCTCTTGGCACCTGGCTGTAGCTGATTGGCCTATGAACAGACCACTGGCCTATGCTGGACGCAACCAGTCTGTCTCCCAGGTAGTTGAAACTAGAACAGCCTGAGTTACTTCCATGTGTACCTGGGGTTGAGAATCATGCCCCGCCAGACCAAGATTACCCTACTTAAGCTCATTCAACAGAGTTGCGCTTACTCCTACAGTTTCCCCTTTCTCTGGTCCTTTTCTCTTTCCTTCCAGGCTCAGAGGGTATGTGCCTGCGCTCGCTAAGGCCTCCACTGGTGAAATTGGTCAGTTCCTATTATTTTGATTACCCCACCTCTCCATTTCCTCCTTGTTTCTCCAGCCAAGCTCCTCTGCAGTCTAGGCTCCATCATGTGCTAAACCAAATTAGGAAGTCTGAAAAATACATTTATCCTTCTGGACACCACATATTTGTTTCTTAATGATCGCAGTTGAGAGGTGGGTTGTTTTTTTTTTTTGGCCTCTTTTATTGGTCCTTCATTTATTTTATTTTCATCTATCTTAATTCTTTGACTTGTGTGGGCCTCCCACAGTGGCCTCTCTAGATGCAGAGCACCAGCTCTGGGTGCATGTGCTCCAGAGCGCTGGCTAGCAATTGGACACACTGGTCCAGCCACTCCATGGCATATGAGATCCTCCCGTGCCAGTGATTGTACCAGTGCCCCTTGCATTGCAAGGCAGACTCTACCCACTGGCCCACCAGGGAAGCCCAATTAAGAGTTTTTAATGGGGCTTCCCTGGTGGTCCAGTGGGCAAGGACACCGCCTCGCAGTGCAAGGGGCACCGGTTTGATCCCTGGCCTGGGAAGATCCCATGTGCCATGGAGCGGCTGGACTCATGTGTCCAACTACCGAGCTGGAGCTCTGGAGCGCATGCGCCTAGAGCCGGTGCTCTGTGACAACAGAGGCCACCGCGATGGGAGGCCCACATGGGCCAAAGAACAATGATGGATGAAAATAGATAAATGAAAGACCAATAAAAGTGGCCCGCCCACCCCCCTCCCCCAAAATAAATTAAAAAAAATTTTTTTTTAAAGAGTTTTTAATGAGTGGAAAATATGCAGTAATTATAGCAAGCAAATAATAGCCTGCTTACTGTGAATACCAGGCACTGTACTGTGCACATCACATATGTAGGTATCTGATCTCAATCTCACAACCACCTGATGAGGTAGAAGCTACTGTTGCCACTTTATAAATGACAAAATTGAGATATGAAGAGGCCAAGGAGCTTGCCCAGAAACACAGCTGGGACCTATGTGACTAGAATTAAAGGGATTTAATAACATTTAATTCCAGCCATTGTTTTTTATTTGAGAAACATATCTGTGTCTGTTTTATTCTAACTTAAACAGTTCTCTACATATGGCTCACTTGGAGACTGCTTTCTTAAATGGCTGTCTGATCAGAATTCTAAGATTAAGACAAAAATTAAACAGCTGCTGTCCCTTAACCTACAGTCACTCATTTCTGTAGCAATAGCCTTTTTTCTTTATGAGAAAGAGAATGTGGGAGGGTAATTGACAGCATTTTATAGTCTGTGTGAAGGCTAACAATTGTCTAATCTAGCCATGTCATATGTTAATATTGATTAAATTCAATGCTGAGAGTTTTCAGCAAAGGGAAAAATCCAATCTATTTGCACCAGCCTAAGAGGAACCATTTATGGAATTCTTGCTGTTTGTGATTGACTGTTGCTAGGGCAGACACTGGGTATTGCAGTTACTCTCTGATTATTTTCTACTTCCCTTCAGAAGTTACAGTAGCGCTCACTGGGAGCACTCTTTGCCGAGCAGTTTGTATGGCCAACATTGGAATTACCAGCAGAGCGTCAGCAGGCGGGTGAGGCCACTGCTGTTTCCACTGTCATAACCAGCTCACCCAAGTGACACACAGGCCAACGCTACCACCTGGGCTACAAAAAAGCAATTGACTGTTGCTCAATTAAGCAGAAATGAGGCTGTCACTCACTGAGGTGGAGAAGTATGGACTGCCTTATCTGGTTCTCAATAGCAATTTGTGTTTTTGAAAGTTATTTTACAGTTGTAATTACAAAGGGAAATGAAGTCTGCTTTGGCAATGTTACCAGGTGTTCTTCTTTCCATTATGACCTTGATAAATAGCCCCCCAGAGCCAACTCACTGGCTGGTCTGTTAAATGGTTCTATTACGCAAATGCAGGATTGAAAAAACACCATTCAACTGAGGCAGCAGCTTAAGACTCAGGGAGGAGACTGTCTGTCCTCATTCAGACCATTAGGTGGATCACGTACTATCTTTAAATTTAACACCTTTTTTTAAACCAAAGAAACCAGATTCTAACCTAGAATTGTTGCTTAAAAGTTAATTTCATGCAGAGACGAACTTACGATCATCAATGGAACTCGTTTATGGACTTGTTACTAGTCCCAGAGAATCACCTGGAACAAACAGAATCATGTGACAAGCTCTGATCTCAAGTTGGCTCCAGGAAGAGCAGAACTTTTCTAGAATCTTCTGCTAATTTCTCATGGGCAGACCATAGGGCAAGTCTCTTCACTTTTCTGTGTCCCCCTTATGACTTAATGGAGTTTCTTTGGTGGGGAGGGGGATGGGTTGGGAGGGAGCGGGTGGGTGGGCCACTTCTATTGATCTTCATTTATCTATTTTCATCCATCTTTGTTCTTTGGCCCATGTGGGCCTCCCATGTGGCCTCTGTTGTCGCAGAGCGCTGGCTCTGGGAGCATGCGCCCAGAGCTCCGGCTCGGTCATAGGACACATCAGTCCAGCAGCTCCATGGCACTGGCTGGGGCAGACACTGGGTATTGCAGTTACTCTCTGATTATTTTCTACTTCCTTCAGAAGTTACAGTAGCTCACTGGGAGCACTCTTTGCCGAGCAGTTTGTATGGCCAACATTGGAATTACCAGCAGAGCGTCAGCAGGCGGGTGAGGCCACTGCTGTTTCCACTGTCATAACCAGCTCACCCAAGTGACACACAGGCCAACGCTACCACCTGGGCTACAAAAAAGCAATTGACTGTTGCTCAATTAAGCAGAAATGAGGCTGTCACTCACTGAGGTGGAGAAGTATGGACTGCCTTATCTGGTTCTCAATAGCAATTTGTGTTTTTGAAAGTTATTTTACAGTTGTAATTACAAAGGGAAATGAAGTCTGCTTTGGCAATGTTACCAGGTGTTCTTCTTTCCATTATGACCTTGATAAATAGCCCCCCAGAGCCAACTCACTGGCTGGTCTGTTAAATGGTTCTATTACGCAAATGCAGGATTGAAAAAACACCATTCAACTGAGGCAGCAGCTTAAGACTCAGGGAGGAGACTGTCTGTCCTCATTCAGACCATTAGGTGGATCACGTACTATCTTTAAATTTAACACCTTTTTTTAAACCAAAGAAACCAGATTCTAACCTAGAATTGTTGCTTAAAAGTTAATTTCATGCAGAGACGAACTTACGATCATCAATGGAACTCGTTTATGGACTTGTTACTAGTCCCAGAGAATCACCTGGAACAAACAGAATCATGTGACAAGCTCTGATCTCAAGTTGGCTCCAGGAAGAGCAGAACTTTTCTAGAATCTTCTGCTAATTTCTCATGGGCAGACCATAGGGCAAGTCTCTTCACTTTTCTGTGTCCCCCTTATGACTTAATGGAGTTTCTTTGGTGGGGGGGAGCGGGGGGATGGGTTGGGGAGGGAGCGGGGTGGGTGGGCCACTTCTATTGATCTTCATTTATCTATTTTCATCCATCTTTGTTCTTTGGCCCATGTGGGCCTCCCATCGCGGTGGCCTCTGTTGTCGCAGAGCGCTGGCTCTGGGAGCATGCGCTCCAGAGCTCCGGCTCGGTCATAGGACACATCAGTCCAGCAGCTCCATGGCACGTGGGATCTTCCCAGGCCAGGGATTGAACCAGCGCCCCTTGCACTGCAAGGCGATGTCCTTACCCACTGGACCACCAGGTAAGCCCTTAATGGAGTTTCCTAAAGGAGGACTGATTTTTCTCAAGAAAAATGATATAGAACAGACCAGAGCAGAGTCAGGGATCTTAGGAAGGGACTTTGAATAGCCTTGCCATCTTGTCCTCTTCTTTGACAGTGGAAAGAGACTGCGGGCCTGGGAGGTTGAGTGACTCCATCAGGCCATGTGGTCAGTTAGTTGTAGAGCCAGCTAGAGAAGCAATTCGTTGAGTTCCAGGCCAAGGGACTCTTTAGAAAAGTCTTAAGTGTTGTGTGGAATCCAATACAAAAATCATAACTTACTGCTTCAATTTGATACTCAGTGGGTTGCATAGCATTTACTGCATATATTTCAGAAATAGCCTTATCTAGTGGTCAAATGGTCATGCCATTCCCCGAAATGCGACATCACTGCCATGTCTATATTAAAGAAGGCGCCAGTAATGTGATGTTTATTAAGCAAGGACCATCTGTCAGGTGCTGCCCTCGTCAGTAAGATTTTGGATGGGATTCCCATCCACTGCCCTCCTCAAATAAGTGAGCAGATTGGGATCATTTTATACTGTTCTGGCTAAAACATTTTTTCCTCTGAAGCTCAGACACAGCAATGGAACTAACCAATGGATCTTCATCTCCCAAGTACTTCAGAAACTCTACACCTCTGGTGGCCTGAGCAAGAAACCACTTGCAAAGAGTTGGGTTGGTGTGCTAAGAGCTAACCTTCTGACCCTTGCAATAAACAAATAGTAAAGTTGTCTTTTGCTAGTCAGTACAAAACTCCCTCTCACTGCTCTAAAAACCATTTGGAATTGGTCCAGCTTACATATCTGTTGGATGTTTAGGAAATAGATTAAGAGGTCAGCAGGGAAAATGAGACATCTCCAGATGGTTGTCTAAATGGACAATGGTAAGAAGAAAGGAGTGTGGGGTGGGGGTGTCAGGGGAGTTGATTGTGGTGCAATAGAGAGGGACTAATCAAGACCACAGAACCAGAGAAGCCTAGAGTCACCAGGTGAGGGAGCCTGTGACAGGATTCTTTAATTGAGAGTAGCAGAAAACCCCAGCCAGTGGGATTAAACTATACTGGACAGTAATTCTTAAACTTTAAATGTACACATTAATTACCTGGGGGATCTCAGTAAAAGGCAGATTCTGATTCAGTAAGTCTAGGGTGGGCATTTCAAGCAAGTTCCCAGGTAACGTTGATGCAGCTGGTCCTCAGACCACACTTGTTAGGTTACTTGGTAGGCCATAGCCCTAATAAGACAGCTGGAGGAGCAAGTTTCAGGACTCCTTATCCAGAGGCTCCACCTTGTCCCCAAGAATCCAGTTTCTTTCCACTTCTCTGCATTGTTAACTGCAGCTTTGGCCAGAGTCAAAGAGATGCTTCATCTACTGCTTGAATAATGGCTTCTAGTCAGGCATGCCTGGGCTGCATGCCTTGTCATTCCCATACAATAAGTGAAAGACTACTGAATAAAGCTCTGGACGTTCACCCCATTGCATCAGCTCAAGTCACATGCCCACCCATGAGTTGGTAGCTGGTCAGAGGAATGAGATATGTGAACTTTGTTTAAACCCCTCAGGCCTCATCTCTCAAGTTGGACAAAGGAGGAAGTTCTCCTCAAACACAAGTGTTTCATGGACAAGAAATGGCCAATAGATTTTAAAACTGAGACTTCATGGTGGGATCATTTTATACTGCTGAAAGCTCAGACACAGCAATGGAACTAACCAATGGATCTTCATCTCCCAAGTACTTCAGAAACTCTACACCTCTGGTGGCCTGAGCAAGAAACCACTTGCAAAGAGTTGGGTTGGTGTGCTAAGAGCTAACCTTCTGACCCTTGCAATAAACAAATAGTAAAGTTGTCTTTTGCTAGTCAGTACAAAACTCCCTCTCACTGCTCTAAAAACCATTTGGAATTGGTCCAGCTTACATATCTGTTGGATGTTTAGGAAATAGATTAAGAGGTCAGCAGGGAAAATGAGACATCTCCAGATGGTTGTCTAAATGGACAATGGTAAGAAGAAAGGAGTGTGGGGTGGGGGTGTCAGGGGAGTTGATTGTGGTGCAATAGAGAGGGACTAATCAAGACCACAGAACCAGAGAAGCCTAGAGTCACCAGGTGAGGGAGCCTGTGACAGGATTCTTTAATTGAGAGTAGCAGAAAACCCCAGCCAGTGGGATTAAACTATACTGGACAGTAATTCTTAAACTTTAAATGTACACATTAATTACCTGGGGGATCTCAGTAAAAGGCAGATTCTGATTCAGTAAGTCTAGGGTGGGCATTTCAAGCAAGTTCCCAGGTAACGTTGATGCAGCTGGTCCTCAGACCACACTTGTTAGGTTACTTGGTAGGCCATAGCCCTAATAAGACAGCTGGAGGAGCAAGTTTCAGGACTCCTTATCCAGAGGCTCCACCTTGTCCCCAAGAATCCAGTTTCTTTCCACTTCTCTGCATTGTTAACTGCAGCTTTGGCCAGAGTCAAAGAGATGCTTCATCTACTGCTTGAATAATGGCTTCTAGTCAGGCATGCCTGGGCTGCATGCCTTGTCATTCCCATACAATAAGTGAAAGACTACTGAATAAAGCTCTGGACGTTCACCCCATTGCATCAGCTCAAGTCACATGCCCACCCATGAGTTGGTAGCTGGTCAGAGGAATGAGATATGTGAACTTTGTTTAAACCCCTCAGGCCTCATCTCTCAAGTTGGACAAAGGAGGAAGTTCTCCTCAAACACAAGTGTTTCATGGACAAGAAATGGCCAATAGATTTTAAAAACTGAGTACTTCAGGAGTGGCATGGAGGCATGGATGCTAGGTAGTCAGTCAACAGAAAGCCCTGAAGCTTCTACTCTGGTTGCAAAGTCACATCCATAAACAGTCCTGCCACCCCCCCCCCTTAACTCCTCACTCATAATCCACTCAGTGAAGGAAGTAAAAGCAGAGACAGGTGCATTCATATTTCATGAATGAAGGGTATTTTCTAGTCTCCCTCTTCTACACTATGGACCTCCTTCCTTGCCCTTGCCATGCATACAGCACCATTTCAAGATCCAAATGTTTACTTGGGGGAACTCAGTAAAATGTACCTACCCTCTGTTTCACTTTCCCAGGTGATACCTAGCTGACCTGATAAACTAAGTGATATGTGTATGCATGCATGCTCAGTCGTTCAGCTGTGTCAGACTGTGAGACCTCAAGGTCTGTAGCCCACCAGGCTTCCCTGACCATAGAATTCTCCAGGCAAGAATACTGGAGTGGGTTGCCATTTCCTCCTCTAAGGGATCTTCCAGACCCCCAGGGATCAAACCCGCGTCTCCTGTATCTCCCACATCAGAAGGCACATTCTTTACCACTGAGCCACCTAGGAAGCCCAGATACCATGTATGCCCAACAGTTAATGTATTACTTCTCTAAGAGAAACCATCATGACATTTTTAACTTGTATTCTCCAGAGTTTCAACATCTTGAATTAAAGCACTGAACCCAATAATGGGATTTCAGGCATCATGACAGGTCCCTGGGAGAAGACATTTTTCTGTAACAGAATTTTTGGAACCCCCTTAGGCCATAGCAGGCTGGTAGCTTTGTATTCTCATCCAGAGATGATGCAAGCCCAAGATTGCTGGGAAAAAGGCTAGCAGTTTGAATGGTCTTTTCATAGAGAAGCTTTCTCTAATTGCAGTACACACACACACACACCCCTCTACTGCCACCATAATGTAAAACACATGTTGCTTACACTTATGTTTAGAACTTAACTCCAGCCTGCTGCCATTTTTTTTTTCTCTTCCCCATATTGTAATTTTCTTGCAGGTGGAATTTTTGTGGTGCCAAACATGTACGTGGTACAGTGCAGATACCGAATAAATTTAGGTGGCAAATGGAGCTGAAGTTGTGAGGCCCATCACACACCCACACAAAGATCTTGCCATGACTATTCTCTTTACTAGAGATCCTCTACAACAAGCAGAACAAGCATATCACCAAGATCCACTTCAACTGTTTTTGAAATTGAAAGATACCATTAGCAGTGATTACTTCCAGCCATTAGGAAGTAGACTCCAAAAGGGGGAAGCAATAAAAGCACCGAGGATTGAGAACTAATAAAATCTAGCTTGCCTTCATATTTACCATATCCTTCTCAAAGGACATAGGAAGGGAGAAAGGGGAAGAGGTAGGGAAGAAGCAGCAGAGGAAAAGAGGGAGGGAGGAAGGGCAGGAGAAGGGAAGAAATTGCTGACAGGATAAGTACTTTGGCTACTGAGCAGTGGGGCCAAGTACTAAGTTATTTTCTCTTTCTGCATTGGTTCTCATAAAATAAAGTTAAAATTAAATATTCAAAGTGAGAATCTTTTGAGAATTACACAGTTATTGTCTGGATGTTCTATTAAATCTCCACTTGAGATTTAATAGCAGTGGGAGCCAATCATGTTAGGAGTGAGACACTGTGAGCCCTCCTAAAGAAGGCCAGAAGTACCATCAGTGAGAGTTTCCTGGATAATCACCACCACCAGCTCCAACACACGGCCACTTTGTTTTGTACCCAGGGGAAAACCCTGTACCAAGAGGGAGTTAGAGCAATCTTGGCTTCCCCAGAAATCTTCCACTTTTCCTTTTTCCCCCAAACTGGCAAGAAAACTATTTAGATTTCCATTTTTAAATGTGCTAAGTTTTGCTTAACAGTGGTTTAAATGATTGAATATTGGACTAATAAAAGAATGGCTTTATATATAAGTTGAGACTGTAAAACTTTCCCAGAATCTGCTTCCACAGTAAGGTGTAAAAGCTGCTGTTTTGCTCCCAGAACCACTAGAGGTAACTTTTAGTTCCTTAGATCTGACAGAGGAAGTAAAAAGAGTGGGGAAGGAGGTATTTTTAGTTCCTTGCCTCAAAATGGGCCATACTCTGTTGGAAAGATGACATAGAAGATCACTTGATTTTAAATAGTTCCATTGTGAACGTACGTGCTTGGACTTTCTGCCCTTGCCCTGGAAAACAGGTAGAGCATTGAAGAAATGAAACAAAAGGCAATTTCCTTTTTCACCTGCAAGAAGCTTATCCTCAGCCTTATCTGCAAAGGGAAGTGTGAGGATGAGGCCTTCATCTTCAGGGAACGTTCTAGCTATGGGTACAACTGTACACAAGAAAGGGGTCAACCGGAACTTCCTATGAAGAACTAAAAGGTTTAAAATCCAAAAGAGATTTTTAAAAAATTAACGTAAGAATTAAGAAGCAGACACCAAATTGCTGTAGATGCCTATTCTCAACTCTTGCGTTCATAAACCACATTCTAAGATGACATTTCATAAGAGACAAAAACTGCACTACTGGACCAGAGATTTGGGCCACAGTGCCATTTCTGCTATTCACTGCTGTGTGCCTTTAACAAAACCACTTAACCCAGCAAGGCATCCAAGTAATCCTGAGTTTAGCCTTGGAAGTCCTGAGTCCCTCGAAACGTCTCAGTCACAGGAAGATTGGACTGATTTTTCACTTTGTTTAACCATGCTGAGTTTTCATTTACTCATGTGTAAGATCATCTAAGTTCCATGTAGGTCCAAATAAAACTGGGTTTCCTTACATTGTCCCATTATTTTGTTTGTTTACACATACTTGAACGAGTTTAGCAAAGATCTGAGGATGCTTATGAGGATAATCAGTATACAATTTTTTAAAAGTAGATTTTACAACCAGAGTCACAGAAACATCTAGAATTGAAGAACAAGTCCCAGGTTAAACTGGTAACATAGATACACTGTCATTTCATCTAATAATTGCTAAGATTGAGTGGCAAATCTGGCTCTGAGATTCCTGGCAGCCAAAACAAGAGGGAAAATATCATCTATAATGTGATACACATTATCCAATGAAAGTATCAATTTCTCAGGAGAATAAAGGACTTTTCTGGGATTTTGTCTGAAAGAAATTTTACACATGCATCCTTAGGTAGAGGACACTGAACGCTGTCAGACACACTGCACTTAACAATATCCTAAGGGCAAATGCAATAATGACTCTCACATGGCTGTTTATTGAGTGTCTGTCAATAAAAGCAGAGGATATTATACCAAAACAAACTCCGTGGAAACAGTCCTGCCAAAACAATATGGTACAAGATGATATTCTTGAAGTTGGCTTGAAAAATAGAAAAATCGGGCTTCTCTGGTGGTCCAGTGGGTAAGGACACCGCCTTGCAGTGCAAGGGGCGCCAGTTCGATCCCTGGCCTGAGAAGATCCCACGTGCCGTGGAGCGGCTGGATCGATGTGTCCAATTACCGAGCCGGAGCTCTGGAGCGCATGTGCCCAGAGCCAGTGCTCTGCGACAACAGAGGCCACTTCTATGGGAGGCCCACAGGAGCCAAAGAACAAAGATGGATGAAAATAGAGAAATGAAAGACCAATAGAAGTGGCCCGCCCCCCTCCCTCCCCAATCCACCCCTCCCCCCTCCAAAAAAAGATGAAAAGAAAAAATAGAAAAATCTACATAATCTAGAACACTTGGAGTACTACATGGCCATCAAACAATTCTCTCTAAATGAATATCTTTCAGCCAGATTTTTCTTGGTATCCAAGAAATCTAAGATGTAAATCATGGCAGAGAGGCTTAAACCTAGACCTCAGGTAGAACCACTCCAAGGGTCCACTGTCCATGCCCTTGTGGAAGGCCACCCCCGGACCCCTTGCCTCTCATGTCTTCTCCTCCCTCCACCCAACCCCCATCTTGCAGGCCCTCATACATCTCCTATGTGAAGTTCTCAGGACTAGTTTCCTCCTTCTTTTTGACAAATGGAATAAAATATTAGCCCATAATGTGCAGATTCCTCTCATATTACTGTCCAGAACAATTTATCAGGGAACTTCCAATACAGAATTTGATTTGGAATTATCTTTTTATAACTGTCTATTGAAGTGTTTTGTTCTCCATGAGCTTAAATTCCCAAGAGTGAATTCAAGTCTCCACCTTGAACTATATGAGAAATTTTAAGACCTTAGGTCAAAGTACAGTAGTCTTTGCAAGCTAACAGGCTTTCTCCAGGTAGTTATGGCACTTAAAATTGCCTGGAGAATGGGGATAGGAATTCTGGAAGAGAACTTTCTTCGTTTCCCATGGCAAATGCCACGATTGTGAACTTTCCTTTGCTATACCTGCACATATGTGTAAAGACAGGGAAATTAAGAAATTGGATGAAGAGTGAAAGTAAATGAACATCTTACAAAAGTCGAATCCTTTTTAAAAATTTCCTTTTTAGGTTTTGTTTTGCTTTTATTATTGTTACAAAAGCAACTCTTGCTTGTAATTAAAAATCCAAACAATGAAACAGGGTTAAAAATGAAAACTAATATTTCTTTTTCCCCCACAAAGGAAGATCTACTTCTTGTATATCTGATACAAAAATGATCACAGATGGTCTGTCAAGGATCTGAATGCTGATTTAACAAATAACAGTACTTTTTTTTCAAAAAGTATATACAAACTATTGAGTAGGTATAAAATTCATGGTTATTAATTAGATCTGAAATCAAAGTGTGCACCCTATCACTTCATAACCAAAAGATACTCATTTAACAAAGTCTACCTAACATGGTAGCCTAATATGATAGCAGGCAAAATATTCCAGAAGAAAGAGTGTCTTAAGTAGCTAACTAGTAAATGCAAAGATTCATTAGGAAATCGGGTGAAATTCAGAAACCTATATTACCATCATTTATAGAAATTTAGATTTTCTACGATACAACTTGAGTTGTCTTCATATGAGACTGTAGATCTATTAGATTCAGATTTTTTAAGTTGGTGGGATTCTTCAGGTGATTACAATTTCTAAAACTATATTAAGGCTATTGGGTATTGAAAGCTGGGGTATAAATGGCACCAAATTCAGCAAGAAGGAAGAAAATAACTTACTTGATCTTGCCTCAATTTTTTTATTTTTTTGGGTCCTTTTGGGTAAATCAAGACAAACATAGCAGAAATGCCTGTTCTTCAGCACTGGTGGCAGCTGAAATTCTGAAACCCTGAGGACTGGAAGCATCTATAGGCTCTTCTCTCATACATCTGGAAGCTGATGGCGACTGTTGGCTGAAGGTCTAGGTGGGATTGAGTGTCAGAATACCCACACATGGCTTTTCCAGGTGGCTTTGAGTTCTTGAAAACATGGTAGGTGGAGGTCCAAAGGCAAGTGCTCTGAGACAATAAGCCAGGAAGAAGTTATATCCTGGGCCTTCCCTGGTAGTTCAGTGGTAAAGAGTTTGCCTGCCAGTGTAAGATACACGGGTTCGATCCCTCAAAATTTTTGTGAACCTTTCATTTGCTATACCTGCACATATGTGTAAAGACAGGGAAATTAAGAAATTGGATGAAGAGTGAAAGTAAATGAACATCTTACAAAAGTCGAATCCTTTTTAAAAATTTCCTTTTTAGGTTTTGTTTTGCTTTTATTATTGTTACAAAAGCAACTCTTGCTTGTAATTAAAAATCCAAACAATGAAACAGGGTTAAAAATGAAAACTAATATTTCTTTTTCCCCCACAAAGGAAGATCTACTTCTTGTATATCTGATACAAAAATGATCACAGATGGTCTGTCAAGGATCTGAATGCTGATTTAACAAATAACAGTACTTTTTTCAAAAAGTATATACAAACTATTGAGTAGGTATAAAATTCATGGTTATTAATTAGATCTGAAATCAAAGTGTGCACCCTATCACTTCATAACCAAAAGATACTCATTTAACAAAGTCTACCTAACATGGTAGCCTAATATGATAGCAGGCAAAATATTCCAGAAGAAAGAGTGTCTTAAGTAGCTAACTAGTAAATGCAAAGATTCATTAGGAAATCGGGTGAAATTCAGAAACCTATATTACCATCATTTATAGAAATTTAGATTTTCTACGATACAACTTGAGTTGTCTTCATATGAGACTGTAGATCTATTAGATTCAGATTTTTTAAGTTGGTGGGATTCTTCAGGTGATTACAATTTCTAAAACTATATTAAGGCTATTGGGTATTGAAAGCTGGGGTATAAATGGCACCAAATTCAGCAAGAAGGAAGAAAATAACTTACTTGATCTTGCCTCAATTTTTTTATTTTTTTGGGTCCTTTTGGGTAAATCAAGACAAACATAGCAGAAATGCCTGTTCTTCAGCACTGGTGGCAGCTGAAATTCTGAAACCCTGAGGACTGGAAGCATCTATAGGCTCTTCTCTCATACATCTGGAAGCTGATGGCGACTGTTGGCTGAAGGTCTAGGTGGGATTGAGTGTCAGAATACCCACACATGGCTTTTCCAGGTGGCTTTGAGTTCTTGAAAACATGGTAGGTGGAGGTCCAAAGGCAAGTGCTCTGAGACAATAAGCCAGGAAGAAGTTATATCCTGGGCCTTCCCTGGTAGTTCAGTGGTAAAGAGTTTGCCTGCCAGTGTAAGAGACACGGGTTCGATCCCTGATCCAGGAAGATGCCACATGCTGCAGAGTAACTAAGCCTGTGAGCCACAACTACTGAGCCTGTGCTCTAGAGCCTCAGAGCTGCAACTATGGAGCCCATGTGCCACAACTACTGAAAGTCTGTGTACTCTAGAGCCCAAGCTCCATAACAAGAGAAGTTACTGCAACAAGAAGCCTGCTCACCTCAGTAGCCCCCACTCCCTTCAACTAGAGAAGAGCCTATGGCAGCAGTGAAAACCCAGAATAGCCAAATAAATAAATACATAAATAAAAATGAAATAAGAAGTTGTATCCTTTTTATGACCTAGCCTTAGAAGTTATATATTAATATCACCACTCCACTGATGGACTGTCATACCAAGATTCTAGCGGAGGGAATATAGACCTGAGGATATCTATAGACCTCCGTCTCTGGGTGGAGAAATGCCAGGTACATTGTAAAAAGATCATATGGGATGGGATAAATGTATAAATGTGGCCATTTCTGGGAATACAATCTGCCATATCACCTAAGAGAGGAGAGGTTATAGTCAATAATGACACTAATGATAGAAAGGTCCACTAGACATGGTTAATGGCATTCTTCTCTTGTCAGATCCTGGACTAACCTTGTGCAAGATCAGAGATACAGGCAAGGTTGTATCTTCAAAGATGTGTCCCTGCCCCACCTTCTACTTCAGTCTTCTATTTCAGCTTCCTTCTCTCCCAAAGGCTCACTGTCCCCCAGTGCCTCCTAGATACCCACACTCCTCTACCTTCCATACAAACTTATCCTTGGCTGTATCATTCCACCAAGACCCCCAGGAGATCTAAGTTTCACTTGCTAAAGTGAAAATAGCTTAACTTTAAATCAGTGAGATTGATCACCTTTTCACTTCTTTCAAAGTGTTTGTTCAAATTTTTGTCCTCATTTTTGTTGGGATGCCTGCCTTTTTCTTGTTGATTTGAATTCTTCATATATTCTGCATATATATCCTTTGTGAAATAAATTATAGTACTCAGATGGGGTTCAGGACACACTACCCTAAAACATGACACCTTGGCATATTGAATATTTTATACTAAAGGGATTTGAGAAATGCATGTGTAGGAAGGACTTTCTGATCTCCCCTGGAGGCAGGTCATAAAACCGCTCATGTTGTCATGTGAGAGATGGCCTCCCAACATTCAGAGGAAAGGAACATCCTTATCTCCAAAGATGAAGGAACCCAGAGAGAAGGTTGACTGAACAGGCCTTGCTATGTTTCCCCTAGTTTACTGTACATACTTTATATCCTTTGTCCTATCATATCTTTCCACGACTTTCTACGCTTCATCAAACCTAGCATAAGAACACTCAGCTTTCATTAACCATTTCCTCAGGTCTCCATTTCCTTATGAAGGCTCTTATGTCATGCAAAACTTATGTTAAATAAATTTATGTACTTTTCTCTTGTTAATCTATCTTTTGTTACAAGGTCCCAGTCAAGAATGTAAAAGGGTAAAGGAAAAATATTTTTCCTCCCTTACAGTACATTCACACAATGGACAACTACACAGCAATCAAAGTGCATGAACTATTGCTATGTACAGTTATGTCGATAAACTCACAGACATAAAAGTGGACAAAAAGGGGCATTATAGAAGTGCACATACTGTGTAATTTTATCTGCATAAAGTTCAAAAACTGACAAAACTAACCTACTGTGTTATAAGTCAGGAGAGTAGTTCACTTTAGGATATTGGGTATAACTGAGAGGAAGCATGTGGAGACATCCCCCTGGGGGTTTGGTGACATTCTATCCTTCAACAGGTAACTGGTTACACAAATGAGCTCACTTTGTGAAAATCTACTCAGCTGTCACTTTGCAGTTTGTGTACTTTTCTGAATGTTATACTTGAACAATTAAAAAGAAGGAAAATTGTGTTCTTGAGAAAATGCGGTAGTTACCAAATACTTGATATTACTAGCAGGTTCTTCACATAAGATTTATTTCTCACTTATACGAAGATGTTTTCGTTCCTTTGCAGTGTTTTACTTGTGCACACTTGATATTGTAAGACTAAAATTTAATCTAATAATAGGTCAATAGCAGAGTTTAATTTTTACTTTGCCCTGGATTGTAGACACCTTGGCAAATAACACAATCTGAGTTCCCCAGGGCCGTAAGACTGTAAAATCTACCCCTGCCCCATCAATCCCATAACGCGGAATACAGTGCTCTACAGTGAAATGCCACAGCTAACACCACTGTAGCTGTCCCCTTAGGAATTCACTGTAAAAGGGTTTCACTGTACTTTGTAAAGCAATTTGGAATCCTTCATGATGAAAGGTTCTATATAAAGAAGGTAATATAATGGACTTGGCTTTCAACTTTCAACTTAAAAAATGAAATGAAAAAAGCATAAATGCACGACTTTCTACGCTTCATCAAACCTAGCATAAGAACACTCAGCTTTCATTAACCATTTCCTCAGGTCTCCATTTCCTTATGAAGGCTCTTATGTCATGCAAAACTTATGTTAAATAAATTTATGTACTTTTCTCTTGTTAATCTATCTTTTGTTACAAGGTCCCAGTCAAGAATGTAAAAGGGTAAAGGAAAAATATTTTTCCTCCCTTACAGTACATTCACACAATGGACAACTACACAGCAATCAAAGTGCATGAACTATTGCTATGTACAGTTATGTCGATAAACTCACAGACATAAAAGTGGACAAAAAGGGGCATTATAGAAGTGCACATACTGTGTAATTTTATCTGCATAAAGTTCAAAAACTGACAAAACTAACCTACTGTGTTATAAGTCAGGAGAGTAGTTCACTTTAGGATATTGGGTATAACTGAGAGGAAGCATGTGGAGACATCCCCCTGGGGGTTTGGTGACATTCTATCCTTCAACAGGTAACTGGTTACACAAATGAGCTCACTTTGTGAAAATCTACTCAGCTGTCACTTTGCAGTTTGTGTACTTTTCTGAATGTTATACTTGAACAATTAAAAAGAAGGAAAATTGTGTTCTTGAGAAAATGCGGTAGTTACCAAATACTTGATATTACTAGCAGGTTCTTCACATAAGATTTATTTCTCACTTATACGAAGATGTTTTCGTTCCTTTGCAGTGTTTTACTTGTGCACACTTGATATTGTAAGACTAAAATTTAATCTAATAATAGGTCAATAGCAGAGTTTAATTTTTACTTTGCCCTGGATTGTAGACACCTTGGCAAATAACACAATCTGAGTTCCCCAGGGCCGTAAGACTGTAAAATCTACCCCTGCCCCATCAATCCCATAACGCGGAATACAGTGCTCTACAGTGAAATGCCACAGCTAACACCACTGTAGCTGTCCCCTTAGGAATTCACTGTAAAAGGGTTTCACTGTACTTTGTAAAGCAATTTGGAATCCTTCATGATGAAAGGTTCTATATAAAGAAGGTAATATAATGGACTTGGCTTTCAACTTTCATTTAAGCCTTAACAGAAACATGAATCTACTATATTAGCATCATAAACCAATAGGTGCTATATAAATGCTGAATAGAAATATTCTCAGTGAATAAAACTGCAAATATATCTATGTATTACCTAAGTGCTTTACCAAGTGTTATGCAAATGAGGACTAATAAGGCAATTATACTTAATTAAAATAATAATGCTACATTCTTCTCTTGGTACCCACTGACTTAGCTATTTGGTATTGGTCTGCCTCCTAAAACCCAAACATAAATGCAAATGCACAAAGCCTACTGTATAGCACAGAAAAATATACTTAATATTTTATAATAACCTATAAGGAAAAAGAATTACGTATAGGAGTTCCTTGGTGGTCCAGTGGTTAGGCTTTGGCACTTCCATTGCAGTGGCCCTGGATTCAATCCCTGGTCAAGGAACTAAGATCCCATAAGCCACACAGCACAGCCAAGAAAAAAAAAGATTATATACATATATGAACTGTTGTACTACACACCTAAAAGTGACACAATATTGTAAATCAATGAAACTTCAATTAAGAAATAAAAATACAAACTCACATGAGCTGCTGCTTTGGAAGGAAGCAATCTTCCTCAGAGTTGATACCAAATAAAAGGTCTGGTAAGTTAAGAGGGATGCAGGCAAAGGAAGCCTCTCTTACATATGAGATTGACTTGATGCTTTTAAAGAGTCCATGGTACTAGAAACAGTTCTCCCAGGCCCTAGAAAATACATAATACTGCCAGAGTTGCTCTGATGCTTTTCAGCATTTATCTTGGAAACTCGATTCTCCAGTGCATCCCAACACTATTTACCAGGCCTCACATCACTAAACAGTTGCTGCACCCCAAAGACAGCGATGAGCAGAATATCCTCAATCATCTCTAGGTAGAGTCTAAAATGTTATTAGAATGCTGTTGGTGAAAGGTGTGTTAGTATGAATCATTATCGTCATACTGTTCTTTCTTTGTAACACCTTTGGGAAATGAGTGGTGGTCCCTATAGGACCTGTAGTCCAAACAAAATTTTTCTGTGGGTCTTCAAGCTCAGATTAATAGAGAAATGTACTAAATCTACAACTATTAGTTTTGTATGAACTACTGAGATGAAGTTGAGATGAACTACTCAACTTTATGGATGAAAAAACGGCATTTCTATCTTGACCTCTTATTTTTGAGCCTTACCATGATCAGACAGAGCACATATTATAAGTCATGCAGCCCTAGCCCTTGGCACAAAACGATAAAAATCATTAATCCTTTTGCAGATATCTCCAAGCTTTATCTCGACTAGGCACAAAAAATTTCAAAGAGATCACACAGAGTCTGCTAAACAGAGGATGGTGAACAGATATTTCCTGTCTCAGTGAATATGGGGGGCCAGGCTTAACTGAAGTGGGAAGGGTGGGGTTTATGTCTCTGAAAGGCGCAAGTCCTATACTTCAAGAAAAGCCTAGAATGAAGCCCATTCTGCCCTCTATTTCTTTTGGGTGCAACATCACAGATATTTTACAAGAAATAGCATATTCTATGCAAGAAGATTCTTGTCTCACAGTTGTCTAGTGAGTCCTAGAACTCTTTTTTTTTTTTTTAACTTTTAGTTATTTATTTTTGGCTGTGCTGGGTCTTTGTTGATGTGTGGGTTTAGCTGCTCTGCCCTATCTGGGATCTTCCCAGATCAGGGATCGAACGTGTGTCTCCCGCATTGGCAGACAGATTCTTATCCACTGAGCCACAAGGGAAGCCCCCTAGAACTCTTTTTGATAAGGAACACTTTGTTCAAGGAAATCCTAACATGAAACCCCAAATAGAAAACAAATTAAAACCCTCCAAGGGGGCCCTCAGTCTGTTTTTTTAGTTCTCATCTAGTGCAATCTACTAGGTGAGGTCATTATTAGATCCACACACACCCTTCAGTGAAGTCTCCATGGAGAAGATGGGACCTGAACCAGGCTTTGCGTGACCAATAGACTCTGCCTGGATACCATGTTTCTCTCAGGTTCAGTGCAAGAAAATTAACCCATTCCAGGCACGCCAAGCAGAAAAAGATGAAACACAGGAAATTAGGTGCCTACTGCATCACTGGAAGGGCTGGAGAAGTAAGTCAGGGGGGTCTTTAAGAATTCAAACATTTGACTTTGAATTCACATCACAGCAGTTGTGATACAGAGGTCAGGAAAACTGCCAGGAACTGTATTACCACCAATCTGGCCACACCAGAGTCACCCAGCATGCGTGAGCTGGTAGAGCTGGGCCACTGCAGCCGGTGTCAGTGTCTGCTGTAAGCAGCACCACTGCGGGAAGGGAGCATCTTCCTCTCCCCATCTTCTCATCATCATGCAAGAGCATCTCACTGCAGAACCTAAACTGAGTCCAGAACCACACCCTCAAAAGAGTTTGGGAATAGAGCTTTTAGCCTATTTTTAGTTTCATGAAGGAACCTAGTAGAGGCTGACTGGATCCAGGCCAGAAGAACTGGGGAGAAGCCATGTTTGGGAAGAGCCTGAGCAAAGATGAAGCTGATACAAACTGGATGACCAGTTCTGGAGAAGGCAGAAATCTGCAGCCTTGCTGTGAAGTCAGTCAGATGCCTTGAATGGAAACATAGAGGACAAGGATCACTTTTCATAGAAAGTTTGAGAATAGCCCACACAGTATTTTTTAGGTTGATTTGAGATGCTGCATTTATTGCAGACATCATCTAGTTTCATTGTAAAAATATTAGAAAATATATTAACCCCAAAAGAAGAATAAAAGTCATCTATAATCCCACCACTGGGAGATAAACCTATGTTGGTGAAGCTTTTTCCAGATAGTCCAGTATTTCCTTTACCATGATAGCATGGTTTTTAACTTATTTTTGCTTAGGAACAAAAATTTCCACATTAATAAATGGCCATGTGGTGATAATATCAATGTTACCAGCTACACTGTCAATAGTATCTTGTTATAGGACTGTCTCATATTTTATTTAATAAATACTGTATTTAAAGCCCCTCTCTGTTGGACATTTCAATATTTTAGATTAATAGTGATGGAATGAATAGAAAATTGCAGTATTTCAAAGCAGGGGATGAATTGTGAGGTGCTAAAAGCAAAATATCAGTGAGATGTGAAATGTAGCAAAGCTCATGATGTGTTAAAGCTGGAAAGAACTTAGAAAGTCATCCATGTCCATCTTCCTCATTTAACAGATGGACACAATTAAGACCATATTTCACCCTCTGTATCCCAAACTCTTCAGTCCTTGTTCTCCATCTTTCTTTCATGTTTCCTAAGCCTTGTGTACAATTCATACCAAGGCTCAAATCTAAATAGTAGCTAGTAGAAAATATTAAAGAACAAGATCAACAACAATCCAAGTTATTACAATTCAGTTCAGTTCAACTCAGTTAACCTAGCATTTATTGAGTGCTTTCTCAGGGGTCAATACAGTCTTTAGGGAGAAGGAAACCTAAAACAAAAATTCAGATACTGATCCTACGCTCAAAGTATCTACTGTCTTAACTCCTTTGATAAGAAGGTAAGTTTCAGGCATGTTGAGACATCTGCCTATCCTTTATGTGGGAATGGCCTTGGATGCCAGACAATTTCCTTCACAATTTCCTCCCTTCTTAGGCTTTGGTTGTAAAAAAGCAGGAAAGTGAGAAGAAACTGTATAAGGTTTTTTTTTTTTTTTCTTTCTATTTTCCAGTACAAAAATATTTAAGACATGATCTCTAAAATTTTTCTTGTCTAGACGTCCTCATCATTTTGCTTCTTAATAAAGCAATGTGTAGTAATCCCTGGTGGTTTGTAGCTACAGTTCATTATCAGAGGAACGCTTGGCTTTTAAACAGTGTTAACACTGAAATCCTCTTCTCTTGTCTCTTGCTAGTTAAGACTTCCTCCTCTCGATCCTTTCTCTCCCCATATTGATCACACATTGCCTGCTGCAAAGTGTTCACTTAATCATCCCACTTTTTCCAAGAGAGTAGTAGCTAATGCTCAATATGCTGCAGGTTTCCTATTACACTTCCTTGCCTTAAAAATATCTTGAAAGAATAAATCTGCCAATAAAGAAACTACCCAGACCAAAAAAGTCTTTCCACTAGTGGAGCTGGTTTGTAAGTGGAGAAAATGCAGCATAACATCCACACGCTGTCTCTGAGCTCCTGCACTTGACTGGTCCAACTCCGGGGTAAGCCTCGGCCCATAGCTCCCTCACCACTTGTCCCACATCTTCTGAGATCTCAGCTGAAGGCCCAGGAAGCTGTTTGGGGGTACTGAATTCCAAGCGTGGTTTAAGATCTGGTCATTTTGCCCTGTTCCTCTTGATTTCCTTCTGTTTAACGATTTGTAGCTTTTAATTTTTTGGGTCAGAGGAATAGCTCTTAAGCATGCAGTTGTAATCAGTCCCCAGGGTTTAGCCCTGGAGGAAAAATGGGTGGGAGACTCTTCAAGGAATGAGGATAATAAAAACAGATCCAATCATTACAATTCAGTTCAGTTCAACTCAGTTAACCTAGCATTTATTGAGTGCTTTCTCAGGGGTCAATACAGTCTTTAGGGAGAAGGAAACCTAAAACAAAAATTCAGATACTGATCCTACGCTCAAAGTATCTACTGTCTTAACTCCTTTGATAAGAAGGTAAGTTTCAGGCATGTTGAGACATCTGCCTATCCTTTATGTGGGAATGGCCTTGGATGCCAGACAATTTCCTTCACAATTTCCTCCCTTCTTAGGCTTTGGTTGTAAAAAAGCAGGAAAGTGAGAAGAAACTGTATAAGGTTTTTTTTTTTTTTTCTTTCTATTTTCCAGTACAAAAATATTTAAGACATGATCTCTAAAATTTTTCTTGTCTAGACGTCCTCATCATTTTGCTTCTTAATAAAGCAATGTGTAGTAATCCCTGGTGGTTTGTAGCTACAGTTCATTATCAGAGGAACGCTTGGCTTTTAAACAGTGTTAACACTGAAATCCTCTTCTCTTGTCTCTTGCTAGTTAAGACTTCCTCCTCTCGATCCTTTCTCTCCCCATATTGATCACACATTGCCTGCTGCAAAGTGTTCACTTAATCATCCCACTTTTTCCAAGAGAGTAGTAGCTAATGCTCAATATGCTGCAGGTTTCCTATTACACTTCCTTGCCTTAAAAATATCTTGAAAGAATAAATCTGCCAATAAAGAAACTACCCAGACCAAAAAAGTCTTTCCACTAGTGGAGCTGGTTTGTAAGTGGAGAAAATGCAGCATAACATCCACACGCTGTCTCTGAGCTCCTGCACTTGACTGGTCCAACTCCGGGGTAAGCCTCGGCCCATAGCTCCCTCACCACTTGTCCCACATCTTCTGAGATCTCAGCTGAAGGCCCAGGAAGCTGTTTGGGGGTACTGAATTCCAAGCGTGGTTTAAGATCTGGTCATTTTGCCCTGTTCCTCTTGATTTCCTTCTGTTTAACGATTTGTAGCTTTTAATTTTTTGGGTCAGAGGAATAGCTCTTAAGCATGCAGTTGTAATCAGTCCCCAGGGTTTAGCCCTGGAGGAAAAATGGGTGGGAGACTCTTCAAGGAATGAGGATTCTGGGACTCCCTTAGCTTGACCCCAGGGCCAGGAGTGAGGGTGCTGATGGCTCTCAACCTGCGCTTGGGTGAGCAGTAAATGTTGGTTGGTCTTTCTTCATTTGGTGGGGACCATGTCCATATGAGGGAACATTAAAAATAGTATATGCCAAAAATGTATTCACAGGAGCCAAACTCATGCGTGCTTAGAGTCAAGTTTCTGAGTCTAGTCTATTTGTCATTCTTTTTATGTCCAAGTTTTAGTAACAGGATGTTTTCAAATAGTTTACATTTCTCTTGGGATGTGTTCCCTAACCAAATGTCATAGTAGTGTTAGCTGAGAGTCCTTCAGACTTGCTTAATTCTTGTTTCCAGCCCCACGATTTAGGCTATTTATGTAAGCAGAATCCTCCATTGAAGATAACGGGCTTCTCTTGTCTGTCCATACAGAGAGAAGTTATTAGATCAGTGGGAATTTTACAGAGTCCCTTATTAACTCCTCGGATGTTAAACATTTCACTTACTTGGAATGCACACATCATAGAAGCAAACTTCAGCTGACATTCAAAAGCATATTTGATGAAAATGTCAATTCTGATATTTATTTTTATTAATACTATTTTATGTAATGCTATTCTCTAAGGAAATTATATTTATGAGGCTGTTCCTTTTTCCTCTAAAGCCTTTTATTGTACTCTAAAATATCTTTTCTGGTTACAGAGGAGTAGATCTTTATTGGGAAATAGTTGGGAAATATAAAGAAGTATAAAGAAAATGAAAAAGTACCTATGATTCTTTGATACTAGAGTTTTCAATTTTTCAAAAAGACTCAGCAGCAAACATTATTTGAAATCTTGTAAAACTTTAAAAAATTTTTTTCTGAATTAAATACTTTCTAACTTAAACTCTGATTCATTCTTCTGCTAGAAATCTTGCCTTCAAGTATCAAGACTATTTGATGTCATTCATCAAACAGCTTGGTTCTAGAATGACTCTTTTTTTAGAGAAGTGGACAAGAAGATAAGGGTTTAGCCTGGTTCTTTTCATGGGAGTCATGGTTAAACCACTATTTTCCCTTTTAACGTAATATTCTGTGATTAAAATCCAGAACCAAGCATGCAACTGAGGCACTCACCCAGTTGTAATAAGAGAATATATTCAACAAGTTAGAAACTGAAGTCTCAGCCTTGACTGCAAGGAGTCCTAGGAAGTGAATGTTAGGAGCTAGGCATACTGCTGCTGTAGGCAAAATGCTGTTTTTGAAGTGAGGAGCAGGAAGAGAATGAATGCCCAGCAGGCGGCTAACCATGTCTGCTGAGGAAATGTTACTCACAGAGCCTGTCGGGGAAAATCTGGGACACTAATCAGATGCTTCCAACCCCACATTCCACCAGCTTTGAGCTAAGTGGACTTATATGCCCACTTTTCCATATAAACCTGAAACCAAATGAGCAAGACAGTAATGTTTTAGAATTGTTCAACACAAGTAATGAAAGATAAAGTTATATTCTTTTAACAGAGCACATGGAGTTTTTACTGAACCAAACCATGTAGACGTATTTATGATTGAATTCACCCCCTATCTCCAGCCAGATTTCTGGAAGCAAATTCTTGCCTGATACAACTGTGCTAAGATCCATGGCAAGTAATGCTTATTCTAGAAGCAGTAGTTTTTCATGCAAGAAATTTCTAAAATGGAAAGTGGCTGATAAACATCAGATAGGGAAAAAATCCTATGTATTTAATTCAGCTATTATTATATTGACAGAACCTAATTCTATAGTTTTGTGTATAGATGTAGTTTTAATCTTGCAGCATATCCTTCATTTGTGTGTCTCATATGTCTTGATTCTAAAATTCTCTCTAAAGTGACATGTCTATGGCTTTTTCTTAGGCGTGTATCTTCTGATCCCTGTTTAAAAGTAAAGGTATTCTCCAGTCTTTCTTACCCACCACCTTGAACCAATGCTAACCTGAAAATTTGCTAATTACTCATCACCTTTCCATTCTTTGCCTTCTTTTCCCTCCTATTTATCACTTCAATTCCCTTACTTTATAAACGCTTGGTTCTAGAATGACTCTTTTTAGAGAAGTGGACAAGAAAAGGAATAAGGGTTTTAGCCTGGTTCTTTTCATGGGAGTCATGGTTAAACCACTATTTCCCTTTTAACGTAATATTCTGTGATTAAAATCCAGAACCAAGCATGCAACTGAGGCACTCACCCAGTTGTAATAAGAGAATATATTCAACAAGTTAGAAACTGAAGTCTCAGCCTTGACTGCAAGGAGTCCTAGGAAGTGAATGTTAGGAGCTAGGCATACTGCTGCTGTAGGCAAAATGCTGTTTTTGAAGTGAGGAGCAGGAAGAGAATGAATGCCCAGCAGGCGGCTAACCATGTCTGCTGAGGAAATGTTACTCACAGAGCCTGTCGGGGAAAATCTGGGACACTAATCAGATGCTTCCAACCCCACATTCCACCAGCTTTGAGCTAAGTGGACTTATATGCCCACTTTTCCATATAAACCTGAAACCAAATGAGCAAGACAGTAATGTTTTAGAATTGTTCAACACAAGTAATGAAAGATAAAGTTATATTCTTTTAACAGAGCACATGGAGTTTTTACTGAACCAAACCATGTAGACGTATTTATGATTGAATTCACCCCCTATCTCCAGCCAGATTTCTGGAAGCAAATTCTTGCCTGATACAACTGTGCTAAGATCCATGGCAAGTAATGCTTATTCTAGAAGCAGTAGTTTTTCATGCAAGAAATTTCTAAAATGGAAAGTGGCTGATAAACATCAGATAGGGAAAAAATCCTATGTATTTAATTCAGCTATTATTATATTGACAGAACCTAATTCTATAGTTTTGTGTATAGATGTAGTTTTAATCTTGCAGCATATCCTTCATTTGTGTGTCTCATATGTCTTGATTCTAAAATTCTCTCTAAAGTGACATGTCTATGGCTTTTTCTTAGGCGTGTATCTTCTGATCCCTGTTTAAAAGTAAAGGTATTCTCCAGTCTTTCTTACCCACCACCTTGAACCAATGCTAACCTGAAAATTTGCTAATTACTCATCACCTTTCCATTCTTTGCCTTCTTTTCCCTCCTATTTATCACTTCAATTCCCTTACTCTAGCCTATTGATTGAGGGAAGAATCTAGAAGAGGAAAGGACGTATTCTTTGGAACAACAGCTGTGACACACGGTTTTGTTTTACTGCCTTCTTGCCCTTCCTCACTCTTTTCTGCAAGTGAGTGGCCAACTGCTCAGGATTTCTAAGATCTAGGGTTTCAAATGCCACTGTCTTCAGGCTGTGCCCTTTATCAGATGAGATAACTACATTTGGCAGAGGTGCGTAGAGCTGTTTTGATGTCTGAGAACATTTATTCGCAACCGTTGCTGCACAAAATGAAGGAAATGCAACTACTGTCCTCCTGGGAGAAGCCACTTAAGCAAGAAAATAAATAAGAGGATCTTGATTATATTAGGAACTCTTATGCTTATATCCCGGGAGGCTCCATCTTTAAACTCTTGTCGTTCCATGTTTACACAAAAATTATAATGGAAGAAAAAAGGCTCAGGGTTCTCTAGACAAACATTTCACGCTTAAAAAATGTATCCATGTTCTATGGGGGTGATGCAAGCTGCCACATGCATTTGTCCGTTATTTCATCTTGTTAAATGAGATAACAATTGTAAAGGGAGGGCCCAGCATAGTCCCTAGCACGGAGGTGGTCACCTAGAAACATCCTTGCTCTTTCCTTCTGCCTCTCTCCTTGTATCTTGTTGCCCCTTCTTGTCAGAAGACATATCTAAAGAAACTCCAGAATTCCAGCATCTCTGTGTGGTAGTGCGTCAGCGCCAATGAATACATGCTCTGCTGTTGGGCATCAAGCTCTCTGGGCTCCCCTATCTTATGTGCGTATCACAACTGGCTCTTAGGGGTGCAGAGAATCACGTTCACCCAGATTGCTCTTATCCTATCTACTACTTACAGAACCAATAGAGTGTTGGTCTACTGGAGGAAGAGATATGCTCATGAATAACTCAGTAATACTCTGTGCTAGGCACTGACTAATAATATTATATAATAATAGTAACCATTACTAGTGTAGCTAGTAATTATTATCACTTCTTATGTGTCAGACACTGTGCTAAATATTTTTCCATACAGGATATACTTACTTACTGAACGGACCCAATGAACTAGGCTTCAATCTAGAAACATTTTAATTTATCTCTTTCAAACACCATCTGTCAGAACGTCTGCAATACCAGATACCTATCTTTCCTGCTCACTTGCAATGATTAAACCAGTCCCAATTTCAGTTATGACAAAGTCCAGACCAGACTAAAACAAAATCTCAGACTCAAGTCAGGTTTAAACCTGCCTGGATCCCTCATGGCTTCCCAGTTCCTGTCTGCAATTCCCATGAAGACTAGCCGTGCCAGACTTCATGAGCTGCCCCCATACGTGTTCAATATCCTCTCTTTATTTGAGCAAGCTGGTAACCTTAAAATCAACCTTCCTTGACTAGAAGAAGATAGGCAATAAATTCTGAGCAGAGCTTTTGAGAAACAAGACATTGGCTGCTGCGGCCACATTGGCCCCTGCCCAGTTCCTCTGGTAGTAATTGGCCTCCTCTATCTTTCTCCCTTGGACCATTCATGCATTGTGATGTCATGATTTCTTAACTAACACCTTTGTTTTTATAAAGGGATGTTGAGGCTGAAGTTTCAACTAGGCATCAAGAGAGGGGGAAGGGGACTTATTTACTTATTTATTGACTGATTTGGATCTCCATTGCTGCGTACAGGCTTTCTCTAGTTGTGTGCAGGCTTCTCATTGCAGTGGCTTCTCTTGTTGTGGGGCATGGGCTTTAGATATGTGGGTTTCAGCAGTTGTGCTACATGGGGCTCATGGGCTTAGTTTGTGCCAAGGTCTATGAAATCATCCCAGAGCGTAGATTGAACCCATGTCCCGTGCATTGGCAGGCAGATCTTAATCACTGGACCATTACAGAAGTCCCAGGGGAATTTTTTTGTGGAGCATATTTTGGTGGAAAGACTCACACTCTATCATGAGAAGATTCTGCCCTCTCACCTCCAGTGAGATGAGGCTACTGGGCAAATTTAATAATAAATTTGCCAAGATTCTCACGACAGCTACTATTATCAAACTTCTTATGAAAAAAAGTAACCATTACTAGTGTAGCTAGTAATTATTATCATTTTGTGCCTTAAATATTTTCCATACAGGATATACTTACTTACTGAACGGACCCAATGAACTAGGCTTCAATCTAGAAACATTTTAATTTATCTCTTTCAAACACCATCTGTCAGAACGTCTGCAATACCAGATACCTATCTTTCCTGCTCACTTGCAATGATTAAACCAGTCCCAATTTCAGTTATGACAAAGTCCAGACCAGACTAAAACAAAATCTCAGACTCAAGTCAGGTTTAAACCTGCCTGGATCCCTCATGGCTTCCCAGTTCCTGTCTGCAATCCCCATGAAGACTAGCCGTGCCAGACTTCATGAGCTGCCCCCATACGTGTTCAATATCCTCTCTTTATTTGAGCAAGCTGGTAACCTTAAAATCAACCTTCCTTGACTAGAAGAAGATAGGCAATACATTCTGAGCAGAGCTTTTGAGAAACAAGACATTGGCTGCTGCGGCCACATTGGCCCCTGCCCAGTTCCTCTGGTAGTAATTGGCCTCCTCTATCTTTCTCCCTTGGACCATTCATGCATTGTGATGTCATGATTTCTTAACTAACACCTTTGTTTTTATAAAGGGATGTTGAGGCTGAAGTTTCAACTAGGCATCAAGAGAGGGGGAAGGGGACTTATTTACTTATTTATTGACTGATTTGGATCTCCATTGCTGCGTACAGGCTTTCTCTAGTTGTGTGCAGGCTTCTCATTGCAGTGGCTTCTCTTGTTGTGGGGCATGGGCTTTAGATATGTGGGTTTCAGCAGTTGTGCTACATGGGGCTCATGGGCTTAGTTTGTGCCAAGGTCTATGAAATCATCCCAGAGCGTAGATTGAACCCATGTCCCGTGCATTGGCAGGCAGATCTTAATCACTGGACCATTACAGAAGTCCCAGGGGAATTTTTTTGTGGAGCATATTTTGGTGGAAAGACTCACACTCTATCATGAGAAGATTCTGCCCTCTCACCTCCAGTGAGATGAGGCTACTGGGCAAATTTAATAATAAATTTCATGACATTCACTTTATGTCTAGCCTTTTCTCACACAGACTTTTAGGACCATGATTGTTGGGTCTTGGAGGTCACTCTCTGTAAATTCCATGGGGTGTGTCTTGCTCTACTCTCTGTGGGGTGCCTTATCACCTCATGTCCACCCCAGAGATTCATCTGGAAGCTCAGGAAACAGAATAATCCCCCTCACACCTCCTGTTGTACAAACATTGTTTGACTTGATCCTCACAACAGTGCTCTGAGGAGAGAGTAAGATTCTTGAATCACAAATGAGAAATTGTAGGGAGATTCAACAGCTTATGCCAGATCACATACTCTATAATGCTATTATTGGAATAAAACCAGGTTGGTCTGATGCCAAGGCTCATTCTTCTCATCACACCCTGGCAGTGAAGAAGGGGAAAATATTACAGAGTAAGCAGGGCTATGAGGGGTGAACCTACAATAATCTGTGCCTCTGAGGACCAGTGCTCCCAAGGAGCTGAAGACATAAGAAGCAGGTGGAGAAGGTGGGAGATAAATCCATAGAGGGAGGCCAGCCCACAGAGGGACTTGAGTACATGATATGCTCAGAAAAAAGGGGTGGGGAGGAGTTTGAACTCTGCCAGAGATAATCAGAGTCATTCAAATTTTGAGCAGGTGACTCCCATATCTCTCTGTTTCCAAGATCATCTAGGTGGTCGGGTGGAGAAGAGCTGGAGGGGAGCAGGACTGCAGTGAGAAGCATACTGCAACCAGCTGAGTGAGAGGGGATAAGAGTCTGCCAGGCTGTGCTGGTCGGGTGGGAGAGGTAGGGCTGGTGCTGGAGCCCAAGTGGTGCCTGCAGTGCTGGTTCTTGTTGTGGGGCATGGGCTTTAGATATGTGGGTTTCAGCAGTTGTGCTATGGGGCTCATGGGCTTAGTTTGTGCCAAGGTCTATGAAATCATCCCAGAGCGTAGATTGAACCCATGTCCCGTGCATTGGCAGGCAGATCTTAATCACTGGACCATTACAGAAGTCCCAGGGGAATTTTTTTGTGGAGCATATTTTGGTGGAAAGACTCACACTCTATCATGAGAAGATTCTGCCCTCTCACCTCCAGTGAGATGAGGCTACTGGGCAAATTTAATAATAAATTTCATGACATTCACTTTATGTCTAGCCTTTTCTCACACAGACTTTTAGGACCATGATTGTTGGGTCTTGGAGGTCACTCTCTGTAAATTCCATGGGGTGTGTCTTGCTCTACTCTCTGTGGGGTGCCTTATCACCTCATGTCCACCCCAGAGATTCATCTGGAAGCTCAGGAAACAGAATAATCCCCCTCATACCTCCTGTTGTACAAACATTGTTTGACTTGATCCTCACAACAGTGCTCTGAGGGAGAGAGTAAGATTCTTGAATCACAAATGAGAAATTGTAGGGAGATTCAACAGCTTATGCCAGATCACATACTCTATAATGCTATTATTGGAATAAAACCAGGTTGGTCTGATGCCAAGGCTCATTCTTCTCATCACACCCTGGCAGTGAAGAAGGGGAAAATATTACAGAGTAAGCAGGGCTATGAGGGGTGAACCTACAATAATCTGTGCCTCTGAGGACCAGTGCTCCCAAGGAGCTGAAGACATAAGAAGCAGGTGGAGAAGGTGGGAGATAAATCCATAGAGGGAGGCCAGCCCACAGAGGGACTTGAGTACATGATATGCTCAGAAAAAAGGGGTGGGGAGGAGTTTGAACTCTGCCAGAGATAATCAGAGTCATTCAAATTTTGAGCAGGTGACTCCCATATCTCTCTGTTTCCAAGATCATCTAGGTGGTCGGGTGGAGAAGAGCTGGAGGGGAGCAGGACTGCAGTGAGAAGCATACTGCAACCAGCTGAGTGAGAGGGGATAAGAGTCTGCCAGGCTGTGCTGGTCGGGTGGGAGAGGTAGGGCTGGTGCTGGAGCCCAAGTGGTGCCTGCAGTGTCTGCTGGTTCTCCCCACATACACCAAGGATGGAGCAGGGACAGAAAACAGCGTGGGTGCTATCCAAGGTGCCCTGGAAAAAGCCAGATCTCCAGGCTGTCCCAGGCAGACCAGCCCAGCTGGCATGCAGTACACAGAGGTGCTGAGCTCTGCAAAGGGAAGATAAGTGCTCAGCAAAATGCATCCCTGCAACTTTACATCAGGAAGGCCCAAATATGTGTTTGTAGTGGATTCCCAGACTGGAAACAGTTAACACTGATGTGACCTGTGGAAAGTTCAGAGTGATGTGCAAAGGCTACCTGTAAAGCTTGGTGCTCAGTTGTAGAGCCTGCAAAGGGAGCATGGGCTGGTTCTTCCCTTCTTAAAATGTAGAGGCTAGAGACTTAAGGAGCTGTATGTGCACCTGTGTGTGTGTGCACACATGCACGTGTTCATGTCTCAATGGTCTCTCCGCATTCAGCAGACTGGTTTTCCTGTCTGAGTCAGGTCACCTTGTGCTAGCTGGAAAACTATGCCAAGCGTGAAGCTTTTCATTCTAAATCAGTTTTTGCTTCTAAATGAATTTCACAAAACAGTATCTATTAATCAGCACTTTGTTAGGCCATGGGTCCTTTATGCCTGCCTTGGGTGATAGGGAAGCGTCTGCCTGGGGTTCCCAAATGAAGTCCATGTTCCTGTCCCTCCAGCTCTTTATGACCTGCCCATTTCTTGACCTTTCAGCCTCGTCTGTCACCATCCAAAAGCTCCCCAGCTCTCAGCCTTTCTGAACGTGCAGTTCACACCACATGCTTCTTCACACCCAGGGGCGGGGCACATTTCATCCTTTCTGCTTGAGCTGTCCTTCAAGCACTCGTGCCACAAGCCCCTATCTCTTCATTCTGTGGTTCCAAGTCAACCTTCCATGCTCGGCAATATAGATGATGTCTCTTTTGAGAAGCTCTCCCTCACCTACTGCTCTGAGTTTTCTTCTTATGTTCACATGGCTTTGTTGCAACACTTTTGCACTGTATTTTAAGGTATTTTTCATTCATTATAAAAGGCTCATTTCTGCCAGGTGGTCGGGTGGGAGAGGTAGGGCTGGTGCTGGAGCCCAAGTGGTGCCTGCAGTGTCTGCTGGTTCTCCCCACATACACCAAGGATGGAGCAGGGACAGAAAACAGCGTGGGTGCTATCCAAGGTGCCCTGGAAAAAGCCAGATCTCCAGGCTGTCCCAGGCAGACCAGCCCAGCTGGCATGCAGTACACAGAGGTGCTGAGCTCTGCAAAGGGAAGATAAGTGCTCAGCAAAATGCATCCCTGCAACTTTACATCAGGAAGGCCCAAATATGTGTTTGTAGTGGATTCCCAGACTGGAAACAGTTAACACTGATGTGACCTGTGGAAAGTTCAGAGTGATGTGCAAAGGCTACCTGTAAAGCTTGGTGCTCAGTTGTAGAGCCTGCAAAGGGAGCATGGGCTGGTTCTTCCCTTCTTAAAATGTAGAGGCTAGAGACTTAAGGAGCTGTATGTGCACCTGTGTGTGTGTGCACACATGCACGTGTTCATGTCTCAATGGTCTCTCCGCATTCAGCAGACTGGTTTTCCTGTCTGAGTCAGGTCACCTTGTGCTAGCTGGAAAACTATGCCAAGCGTGAAGCTTTTCATTCTAAATCAGTTTTTGCTTCTAAATGAATTTCACAAAACAGTATCTATTAATCAGCACTTTGTTAGGCCATGGGTCCTTTATGCCTGCCTTGGGTGATAGGGAAGCGTCTGCCTGGGGTTCCCAAATGAAGTCCATGTTCCTGTCCCTCCAGCTCTTTATGACCTGCCCATTTCTTGACCTTTCAGCCTCGTCTGTCACCATCCAAAAGCTCCCCAGCTCTCAGCCTTTCTGAACGTGCAGTTCACACCACATGCTTCTTCACACCCAGGGGCGGGGCACATTTCATCCTTTCTGCTTGAGCTGTCCTTCAAGCACTCGTGCCACAAGCCCCTATCTCTTCATTCTGTGGTTCCAAGTCAACCTTCCATGCTCGGCAATATAGATGATGTCTCTTTTGAGAAGCTCTCCCTCACCTACTGCTCTGAGTTTTCTTCTTCTATGTTCACATGGCTTTGTTGCAACACTTTTGCACTGTATTTTAAGGTATTTTTCATTCATTATAAAAGGCTTACAGAGTTATGGTACAAAATTTGGATGAGACAAAAAAAGAACAGGAAAGCCCCACTTGCAACAGCAGCAATCTAGAAGATGCATAGATACATCCTTAATTTGAGTCTCACTCACTTCTAGATCGCAGATTGTCGCACCTTGAGCAGAGAGCTACACCTGTCATAGCAATGACCCCACCACACTCTATAGTACACAGAACACTCTCAAATGTGTGCCCCGATGAAGGGATTATATGAGCAGAAAGGGCTATGTGAATATGAGGAATTCTGAGTAAGCATCTGCTGAGTGTTGCCAGCCATTGGGATTAGAGGCAAGACTGACAGGTTCTCAAGTTTCAAGTTGAGAGGCTGAGAGAAGGAGATGTTACTGGGAGCGAGGTTAATTTTGTGGACAATTGGTTCGATGTTAGTTTAGTGGAACACTGCATTTGAACTGCATCAGAATCTTCTAGGGGAAATGTCTGATAGGTAGTAGACATATAAAACCTAGTCTTGAGTACGAGACAGTTTGGAAATAGATATTGAAACATTATAGATTCACGCAGAAGTACCAGTTGAACCTGTGAGAATAAGGCAAGTCTCAGAGTCAGGGTGTTTTCCTTTTAAATTTAGAAATGGAAAAGTAGCATCCATTAAATGGTGGTGCTTTCATTAAAGAAGGAGAGAAGAGGAGCGCTCAAGGGATGAAGGGGTCACATGTATGAGGAAGAGACTTGGTATGCTGCATTTTTTCCAGAAACAAAAAGGAGAAAACTTCATTGGTGATTTCTGCATGCTAACGTGGCTCAAGCCACACTAGAGCCGCACACTCAGCTGTCTGTCCCACGATGCATGTATGGTAAAGGACACAGAGGTGACGCCGGGAGCAGGGGGAAACTTCAGGGAACAATGATTGACATCTTCAGAGAGAAAGGAAAATAGTAAGATGCTGGAAAAGAGGAAGATCGGTGTATAACAGAAAGTTCTTGGAAATTAAACACATGATAATAGAAACTTTTAATGAAACAGAATTAGAAGATAATTGACTAATTCTTCCCCCCAAAATAGTGCAAATAGAAAAAAAAAGTATGGAGAAGAGAAAGCTGGAGAATCAATTCAGGATATCTAATTTCTGAAAGATAGAACAGATAAAACAGACCAGGGAATTATGAAAGAAATGATATAAAAAAACTTTTGTGAAGGATGTTCTCAGATTGAATGGGCTCCACAATGAATGAAAATGAATGAAAATGACCCACAGCAATGATACAGATAGGTATCAATGACACTGTAGAGTTCTGGGGATAAAGAATAGAAGTTCTGAGAGACAGAGAGACAAGATCACAAACAGGACTAGGATGGGTTCAGACTCTTCAATAGCAGTACCGGAAGTTAGAATATAATGGAATAAGGCCTTCGAGGTTCTAAGAGAAAATAATTTCCAAGCTAGAATCTCATACCCAACTACGCTTTCAATCAAATATGATGGTGGAGAAAGATGAGATCTCAACATGTATCTTACATGTGTCACTTTCCTTTTTTTTCTGTCTTTTTCTTGGCCATGCCACACGGCTTGTTAGTTCCCTGACAAGGGATTGAACCCAGGCCACAGGAGTGAAAGCACTGAGTCCCGACCACTGGCCTGCCAGGGAACTCCCCATGTGTCACTTTTCAAAAAGTTCCCAGGGGATACACTCCACCAAAACAAGAAAGTTAAGAAAGAGCAAGACATAAGATTAACAACATTAGTCACAACAAATAAACAAAAATAGAGAATCCAAAAGAGAAGAGAAGAAAAAGGAATTTCAAGGATGGTAAGGTGGGGGAACATGAGAGAGCTGAATTCTGATCATCCACAGCAGGAGTTAATGAGCAACAGCTGCAACTAAAAAATTTTTAAAATAGCAGTATAGTATTGCTATTTAAAAATAAAAAGGTAAATAACAGGAGGTACTGCAAAAGAGATAAAAGGAATTTTCTGGAATCTCATGGAAGAAGAAATTGGGGGCAGCAGTTGGGTGGTGAAAGGGTTGCTGTTTCTCTTTAAAAGTCTTATAGCATTCGACTTTTAAACTCAACACATTTATTTATTACTTTCATACAAATTAAAGTAAAAAGTCCATGAACATGCCAGAAATCATTTGTGAACTGTGTGTAAAAATAGCCCTTTCACCCAGACCATTAGAAGTCCTCCTTCAAGAGAGAAGGCAAGGCCCTCTGATTTGTCTTTCCTCTTCTGCAAATGGTTTTTTAGCAAATTCTTAGGAGCCCATCAATCTGCCAATTAGAAGAAAATGCAAGAGAAACAGCAGGAATCAGGACTGCAAGGAAACAGTTACCATCCCATAAAATTATTGCCTTTACCAAATTAGAATAAACCTGTCAAAGTGATTTTAACTATCTTTATGTAAAAATCAAAACGATCTGACTTCAACTTTCAAACAGACTCTTCTAACTTGTCTGTAACAAAGTGCTCCTTTAGTAAGTCATACAGTTCAAGTTGCATTTGCACTGTGGGGAGCTGGAGCTGCCAGTCCTGGAATCCAGGAGCCTGCACGGCTGCCTCAGGCACGCATAGAATGGCCAGCCAGATTTCTTGACCTGGCAGCTGCAGCAGGATGGGTGGATGGTCCTCCTGCGGGCAAACTGCGAAGTAAAATATCATTGCATCCACCTCACTGATCAATAAAACAAAATAAAAGATCAAGCTTCTCCATTTGGATGAGAGGCAATTTTCTGTGGCTTCGCACATCGGCTAGAATTTTACAAATATATTTCTCCCAAACCAGCAGATGAGGACAATCGGCACAGTACAAGTTATATTTATGGGTTGCCTCATCCTTTATACAAAATACCTCAGATCACTTTAAAGTGAGAAGGTAGAATGGAGAGTGTGATTTATAGAGCCCGAGGGCCCAAAGCTCATGCTGCAAAGTAGGAGATGGCCCACAGAGGACCTGGGAAGAAAAGGGGGGCTAAGAGTCGGATGCAAACTACAGTTGCTGCCCCTTGCAGGGACAGGGAGAGAGCACGGTAGCAGGGCTCACAGCTTCCCTTTCAGAGTCGAGGAGCTCATCATGGAGGGATGGGCAGAATTAGAAGAAAGATGAACACCAACAAGGGTGAAAATGCTTATAAATCCTTCCTCACAGTAATTACTATTTAGAAAGAGCTTGATGGAGATATAATTTACATGCCATAAATTCATCCACTTAAAATGTAAAATTCAATGGGTTTTGATATAAAATTTACAAAGTTACATAAGCACCAATCAATTTTAGAACATTTTCATCACCTCCCAATAAAACCCTTACCCCTTAGCGCAGTCACTGTCCTGTCTCCCTCCCCACACGACACACAGTCTCCACAGAGACACTGTAGCTGCCTTTTCTGAACATCTCATAGAAACAAAACCATACAATATGTGGTCTTTTGTGACTGGCTTCTTTTACATAGCATAAGTCTTTTAATGTTCTTCCATGTTGTAGCATGCATCTGTACTTCATTCCTTTTTATGGCAGAATAATATTTCACTGTATATATATATACCACATTTACTTACCCACTCATCACTTGATGGGTATATGGATTCTTTCTATTTGGGGGCTAGTATTAATATCACTAATATGTTAGAGAACATTCACGTATCAGTTATAGTGTAAATGTATATTTTCAATTCTCTTGGCTATATATCTAGGAGAGGAATTTCTGGTTGTACAATAACCCTATTTAAACATTTTGAGGGACTGTCCAGCTTTCAAAAACACCACTTTACATTTCCATCAGCAAGGTATGAAGTTCCTCATTCTTCCATATTGATGTAAATGCTTGTTTACCTGTCTTTTTTAGGGGGTGGGGGGCCACTTCTATTGGTCTTTCATTTATTTCCATCTTTGCTCTTTGGCCTGTGTGGGCCTCCCATCGCAGCGGCCCCTCTCGCTGCAGAGCACCGGTTCTGGGTGCATGCGCTCCAGAGCTCTGACTCGGTAGTTGGACACATTGGTCCAGCTGCTCTGCGGCATGTGGGATCTTCCCAGGCCAGGGATCGAACAGGCACCCCTTGCACTGCAAGACGGTGTCCTTACCCACTGGACTACCAGGGAAGCCCCTTTACCTGTCTTCTTAAGTAGAGCCACCCTAATGAGTATGAAGTGGTATCTCCTTGTCCCAATAATTTTTCATCTCTAATTTTGTTCCTATACTCTCATGATACGTGAGCTTTAATGACCAGTGGTTGTTTTATTAAAATTCTAAGAAAGAATCAATAAAGAACTCTTGAACTTCAATACACCTGTAAAAACCATCCACAGACCCCAGTGCTTGGAAGAAAAATTATCCCAATGCTTGGAAAGGGTAAACACAGATTTAAAATAAATTGTACATTATTACTATTCATGGCACACCATCACTTACGGACGACATACATACTACCAAAGGACCATGCCTAGTGCCTTAGAGGAAATGAAAAACATATCAGTTCCTGACCATCAAGGATTTGTAGAATTCTGGAACTCATAATAGTGGCAATAATACCATTTGCACACAATTTTACAGATTATAAAGGGCTTTGAGATCTTAACTCTGGGTTGTTTGGGGATTTTTCCCCTTAAACTGAGTGCTATAGTAGTCAGGAGCTCTGTGACCCCAGCTCCACCCCAATAAGACAGGGGACCAGGGGCTTACCAGGAGGTAGATGTACTTCGGGCCTCATAATGGGGGAACATCTCTTACAAGGCACACTTGGGGAGCATCACAGCACAGGCATCATGAAGAGCCAAGAAGGACTGGTAGCCTGGAAGGGAAATCCAACCATGTTATGACATCATGGTCAGGAAAAACAAGAGACACACATGAGGAGCGGGAGACCCTGGCACCCATACAGACCACAGAGGATTGGGGACGAAAGGCAGGGTGCCCGGGCACTTGTCAGAAATGAATTCATGAGTGGCCACTGGCTTTCACACCTCCACTTCCCTAGCAATCTTGGCTCATTTGTGAATTTTTCAAATATGCCTCCCTTTCTTACCTTTGTGTGTTTCTTCTATAGGTTGTTTCCTGAAATACCCTCCTTCACTTCCTACACAACACTGCCAAAAGCAGTTTCTTATTAAAAACCTTTGGTCCTCCCTCTGTCCATGGAGTTTTTCAGATAAAATACTGAAGTGGGTTGCCATTTCCTACTCCCGGGTACTTCCCAACCCAAGGATCCGAACCCATGTCTCCTGTATCTCCTGCATAGGCAGGCAGATTCTGCAGAGGAGAAATGTCCTGCTCATATAAGAACACAAACCTGGGCTCCATTAGCTGAAGACAATTATCACATCACAGTGCTACTCACAGTATACTTCACCATACCCTTCCCATTGGAAAATGGTCTTTTAGTGGGGTTAATGGTTTGTTTTACTATATAGCATAATTAAAAAAAAAAAAACAAAACACCTTTTGCCCTCTCACCACTTCTATTAAGGTGACCAAAATGCGGCATTCAATGCTGTTCCTATTTTGCTCTAGACCCCTTTCCAGCTCCTCTTCTGCCCCTTTCCCTGGCATTTGCCATTCTCCTCACACACTCAGCAAATCTGCCCTGACTCTCCCAGGCAGAAGGGATTGCTCTTTGCTTGTGTTCTCTCACCCTTTGCTTTATACCATCGTTGGTGCGTTACAAAGTTGTATACATTTCAGTTCCCCAAGTTGTGGGGTCACGGCAAGCAGAGGCTCTGCCTCATTCATCTGTGTGTTAACAGTGCCAAAGGGGGCTATCCAAGTGGCGATGTCCAAAAGGTAATGTATGAATTACGGATGGATGAATTAATGAATAAATAAACATATGCAAAATGTTAGGTTAAACCTGGAAATATTTTTTAAAATTTGTCTTAATACATATTTCATTGAAGTATAGTTGGTTCACAGTGGTCGTCAATACTAGTGACCTACAAGAGCAAACACAAGCATACGTCCTGAGCCTGATTACCCTCCATCCTAGTAACATGTGTTTTAAAAAAAAGGAGGAGGGTGTGCTGACCTTTGAGCTGATTTTCTAAGAAATACAGTAGACTTGTGCATTTTGTAAAATAATTGGGCAATTTCAGAGACACAATTTTATGACATACTGTGTCCTCAGCAAGTACATTGATCTCTATAGGAGAAAACACAGTAGTAAAGATGGCTACAATTTCTTTGCCACTCCTCTCATCAAGAGATGGATCTATATCCTTTGACCTTGAGGCTAGGATGGCCCCCTGACTTTCTTCATCCGTTAGAAAGCAGCAGAAATGACACTCTGTAACTGCCATGGCTGAGCCTTGAGAGGTCTGCAGTTTCTGCTCTTGTGTGCTAAGCATGCTCCTTCTTGGAATCCTGACTATATGAAAAGCTGAAGCCACGTGGAAAAACTAAATGGAGGAGAACTAAGGTGCTCTGGTCAATGGTGCCAGATGAGCTTCCAGCTAAACCCACTGCCAACCATGTTGGTGAGGCAGCTTAGAAAGTCCACCCTGGTGATGACCCTAGATGACTGCAATCCCATCTGACATCACACAGAGCAGAAGAACCTTCCAGCTAAGCCTGGTCAGCCTTCAGAATTGTGAAAGACAATATATGGTGGTTGGTATTTTAAGCCACGAAGTTTTTCTGTGGTTTGTTATCCAGCAATAGACAACCGAAACAAACCCTGATTCAGAATCAGGCAGGTTGAGTATACTGGAAAGTGACATCAATTCAAAATACTTCTCAGCCCTAGGAATACCAAAATGGGACAGAAATAAGACTTTCTGCCTCCCAGGCAATTCCTAAGAGAAACAGCTTAGTCGGCTCTGGGAGAATTAATAAGAACAATGCAGTAAAGTGAGATGAACTGTGCTTTGTCAGCAGTGTCACTGGTAAAGTGTGCAAAAACTATTGTGCCATTAAAGTAAGCAATCTAATTACTACAATACAGATGAAGCAAAATAATCAACTTGCAGTTTGATGAGAAGAGTATATAAAATCAGTAGCTATAAACAGCACGGTGGAATCAATAAAGTTTATGAAAATGGAATTAGTTTTGTGTGAATGTGAGTAAACAAATGTCCTTAGAAAAAAGTGAAAGGGCCATCTTTGCCACTCCTGACTTGCTTTTCAAGAAATACAGTAGACTTGTGCATTTTGTAAAATAATTGGGCAATTTCAGAGACACAATTTTATGACATACTGTGTCCTCAGCAAGTACATTGATCTCTATAGGAGAAAACACAGTAGTAAAGATGGCTACAATTTCTTTGCCACTCCTCTCATCAAGAGATGGATCTATATCCTTTGACCTTGAGGCTAGGATGGCCCCCTGACTTTCTTCATCCGTTAGAAAGCAGCAGAAATGACACTCTGTAACTGCCATGGCTGAGCCTTGAGAGGTCTGCAGTTTCTGCTCTTGTGTGCTAAGCATGCTCCTTCTTGGAATCCTGACTATATGAAAAGCTGAAGCCACGTGGAAAAACTAAATGGAGGAGAACTAAGGTGCTCTGGTCAATGGTGCCAGATGAGCTTCCAGCTAAACCCACTGCCAACCATGTTGGTGAGGCAGCTTAGAAAGTCCACCCTGGTGATGACCCTAGATGACTGCAATCCCATCTGACATCACACAGAGCAGAAGAACCTTCCAGCTAAGCCTGGTCAGCCTTCAGAATTGTGAAAGACAATATATGGTGGTTGGTATTTTAAGCCACGAAGTTTTTCTGTGGTTTGTTATCCAGCAATAGACAACAAACAAACCCTGATTCAGAATCAGGCAGGTTGAGTATACTGGAAAGTGACATCAATTCAAAATACTTCTCAGCCCTAGGAATACCAAAATGGGACAGAAATAAGACTTTCTGCCTCCCAGGCAATTCCTAAGAGAAACAGCTTAGTCGGCTCTGGGAGAATTAATAAGAACAATGCAGTAAAGTGAGATGAACTGTGCTTTGTCAGCAGTGTCACTGGTAAAGTGTGCAAAAACTATTGTGCCATTAAAGTAAGCAATCTAATTACTACAATACAGATGAAGCAAAATAATCAACTTGCAGTTTGATGAGAAGAGTATATAAAATCAGTAGCTATAAACAGCACGGTGGAATCAATAAAGTTTATGAAAATGGAATTAGTTTTGTGTGAATGTGAGTAACAAATGCACAGCATGTCCTGGTCCTTAGGAAATGCGAAGAGGGCCCTCTGGGGTCCTATCTATTGCTTAATTTATTTTAATTATATCCAGGACTGTTGGGTTTATTCTAATTTTTTTAGATTTTGCATTTGCCCAGATACTTTTTACAAGTTGTTAAAATAGCACATACCACCTTGTTTCAATTTCTCATTGCATGAGCATATTGGGGGTGGGACTAAGCCTTATTCAGGTTGGTGTGCCCTCTAATGGGTAAGAGCTGGGCCTGGGCATTTAGAAAGGCTACACAGTGGGTGTTCAGTATTCAGATCGATGTGGATGGCTAGAAAGAAGGTTAAATGATAGGTGTGTGGATTCCCCTTATATGGTGATTTATGGAAAATCCCAAGAGTTGGACAGATGGTAAAGGAAATTATGTGGCGGCTTGAGAATTTCTCTATAAGAAGAGGCTATGCATAAAAAAAAAAAGTACTTTTGGAAGGGGAGGTGGGAGAGCCCTCTAGGAAACACATACTCTTTTAATTTAGATTTCATGTTTATCTGGAGCAGATTTGGGAGGCCATGGAAGGGCTAGAGCCACTCCTTGGTACAACTACTGAAAAAAATACTTGTAAAATAAGTGTGATTGGTTCTCAAAAGCTTACTGGTTGGTAGCAATATCTATTGTGTCCAGAGAAGGCAACTGGGACTAAGAATAAGATTACCTGATTGAGTTGACCACTGGGGAAAAGTGGGCTAGAGATTCCACCCCCTTGGCCTTACCCTCATTCAACTTTTTTGGGAACCCGAAAATGGGACAGAAATAAGACTTTCTGCCTCCCAGGCAATTCCTAAGAGAAACAGCTTAGTCGGCTCTGGGAGAATTAATAAGAACAATGCAGTAAAGTGAGATGAACTGTGCTTTGTCAGCAGTGTCACTGGTAAAGTGTGCAAAAACTATTGTGCCATTAAAGTAAGCAATCTAATTACTACAATACAGATGAAGCAAAATAATCAACTTGCAGTTTGATGAGAAGAGTATATAAAATCAGTAGCTATAAACAGCACGGTGGAATCAATAAAGTTTATGAAAATGGAATTAGTTTTGTGTGAATGTGAGTAACAAATGCACAGCATGTCCTGGTCCTTAGGAAATGCGAAGAGGGCCCTCTGGGGTCCTATCTATTGCTTAATTTATTTTAATTATATCCAGGACTGTTGGGTTTATTCTAATTTTTTTAGATTTTGCATTTGCCCAGATACTTTTTACAAGTTGTTAAAATAGCACATACCACCTTGTTTCAATTTCTCATTGCATGAGCATATTGGGGGTGGGACTAAGCCTTATTCAGGTTGGTGTGCCCTCTAATGGGTAAGAGCTGGGCCTGGGCATTTAGAAAGGCTACACAGTGGGTGTTCAGTATTCAGATCGATGTGGATGGCTAGAAAGAAGGTTAAATGATAGGTGTGTGGATTCCCCTTATATGGTGATTTATGGAAAATCCCAAGAGTTGGACAGATGGTAAAGGAAATTATGTGGCGGCTTGAGAATTTCTCTATAAGAAGAGGCTATGCATAAAAAAAAAAAGTACTTTTGGAAGGGGAGGTGGGAGAGCCCTCTAGGAAACACATACTCTTTTAATTTAGATTTCATGTTTATCTGGAGCAGATTTGGGAGGCCATGGAAGGGCTAGAGCCACTCCTTGGTACAACTACTGAAAAAAATACTTGTAAAATAAGTGTGATTGGTTCTCAAAAGCTTACTGGTTGGTAGCAATATCTATTGTGTCCAGAGAAGGCAACTGGGACTAAGAATAAGATTACCTGATTGAGTTGACCACTGGGGCAACAGCAAAAAAGCATTATAATTTCACAGCAGTGGGCATAGAGATCTCCACAGATGGGATCTCTGTTTCTGAACCATGCCTGGCCTTACCCTCATTCCTTGGAGACTTTGATTTGATTGATTGGAGGGAAGACTCCTCAGTATTTTCTAAATTCTTTCTGGGTGTTTCTAATGGACCATTGGATTAGAAACCATTCATTGCTCTAGAAGTGTACAGATACAATGACAAAGACCACAGTGCTTTCAGGATGCACTGGCAACTGAATAAAAACATTGTCTGCATATGAAGAGAGCCACAATGTATATACATTAATTGAGCTGACATTATTGAGTGGCTATGATGTGCCAGGTCACATGTCAGGGGCTGGGAAGCAACACTGTGCAGCACTCATGGCATTTATGGAAGTTTAGTTGGGGTGTTAGACATCAAATAGTAAACACATATATAATTACAAATTGTGATATGAGCTCTGAAAGAAAGAACAAAATGCTGTGATATAAGATAATCCAATGTAGGTGGAGCAGGGCAGGAAGGGAAGACAGAGCAATTCTCACTTAGGTTGAGATCTCAGAATACAATTTTGCGATACATGCATTGGAGGAGTTGAAAGTTAGCATTAGGTTGAACCACATGAAATTACTGAGATTTAACCATTTATGACCTACAAAATGGCAATTTCATACAGTTCAACCTAATATAAGCATGTAATCTGAGCAGGGACCAGGGAGAGGAAGGCATGGGGTGTTCTATTTTCATCACAGCAAGGACAGATGGTTGCAAGATTAAAGACAACTGCTGCAAATGAAAGAAAACTTTCAGCCCCGCATTATAAAAGTAGCACTGGAATTTGAGCAGTATATTGAATGTTTATAGCATCATTTGATTTTAAATACCCATACTTGTTCTCAAATCACTGAATCAGTGTTTGTAGAAAAGTCCAAACTTCTGTTATCTCCCCTCCTTCTAGAAGAGAAGAGGAGCTGTTGTTTAAAGCTTGATTCCTGGGAGGCTGTGCATTTCTAAACAAATCTGCTGCTCCCATTACCAGGTAACTACACAGTGCTGGACATTGTGGTCCAGTTACCATGATGGCATAACAGATCACCCTAAACTTAGTAGTATAAAACAACAACCATGCAGCATGCTCATGGATCCCTGGGAACAAGTATTGGAAAGACCGCAGTAGGAATGGTTATTCTGTGGTCTAATGTCTGGGGTCTCATCTGGGAATATTTGGACTGTGAGAAGCTAGAATTGCTGGAATTGGAGGACCCACCTCCCATGTGGGCTCTTCCTTCCCTGGTCTGCTGCCTGAGCTGGGGTAGATGGAAGGCTTGCTCAACTGGAACTGTGGACTAGATCACTCCCCATGACTTGGGTTTCTCCCAGTCTGATAGCTAACTTTTGAGAGGACAGATCAAGAGGGAGTCTTCAGAGAGTGAACATGTCAAGAAAACCAGATCAAAGCCAACTAGCTTTTTGATCCTGTTGCAAAAGTCACAACAAACCCTTTCTGCTCTGCTTCATTAGTGGAAGCAACCATGAGCTTACCCATATCCAAGCAGAGGGAGAGAAGGAGAACTGTTCAACCTCTCAATGGGAAGAATGTCAAGGTCCTATTGTAGAAGAGCACAGGGAATGGGAGATATTACTACATCCATCTTTAAAAATATAATCTGCTGTGACGTGATTAGAGAGTAACAGTCAGAGAAGTTTTCAGGAAGGTCTCAGTAATGACTTTGCACAGGGTAGTTGGGCCTGGGTCCAGTGAAGTAGAGGGTGAACCACCTCTGTGACAAGAAAGAAGTGACCACCAAAAGGGGTTTTCTGCTTCTCTTGCGATAGTGTGCAGTACAATGCCCGTTCTTCCCAAGCAGATGGACACATGCATACCCAGTTTACACAGAGAAGCCTTCTGCTGGCAGAGCCAGAATTGTGCAGAGCATGATAGAGGGAAATAAAGTCTTCCAAAGAAATCAAAGGCTCAGTTTGAAAAGACTTCTTCAAGACAACGGCAGAAGCAGTAGCTGAGATTTAGTGACTGGAGGCAAGAAGCAGATGTGAAGATTTAAGACATCTTAGAGTTAGCCTGGGAGGAAGGAGCCAGTGGGATAAATACCCTGACCTTTCTCAACTCCTGCCCTTTGATCTCCTGCCAGTGCCTCCCATTGGCCAAAGGAAACCAGCAGCGGGAAGCCAGGAAGCCTGCGCCAGGCAGCCCCAGGAGGCCAGCTTTTCAAGGTACAGAGTGGAGTGGAGACGGTGGAGGTGGATCCAGAGCCCAAACCCTGAATGAAACGCACACTCAGTCTGTGATCCAGTCTCTGTGGTCCCCTGGTCCAGGGAGGGCCAATCTGTAGGCCCAACCAAAGTATTATATTCAAGGTTCAGTCTGGGATGAGCAAAACTGAGCTAAGCATTGTCCCTATTTTGTGTTACTGAGGCTGAATTCTGTGTGTGCTAACCCTGCAGTAGCATTCCAAAAAATATCGTAGGTGAACACACACAGGAGCGAGTGTCTGTGTGCCCCATGTTAATCATCATAAGTCAGGGCAGCAAGAGCCTTGAGATGCATGCTCTGGAATCACACAGTCTGGGTTCAGATCCCTGCTCTGCCACATACTCGTGTGCTAGGTGAGTTAACACCTCTGTGCTTTAGATTCCTCATCCTGAAAGGAGGGTGATGATTACACTGCTTGGGAAGATCTAAGTCAAAGGAACTCATATATATATATATATATGTATATATATATATATACCACAATGCCTGGCACATAGTTTAAGGATCTAATACACACTATTCTTGTTTTCTAAGATAGACACTTTCCCAGAGTAGTTTACATGTGAAAAGCTTGAAACTTCTGCAATGGAAAGTTACTTTAACACCCTTTTAAATGCTATGTTAATAACACACCACTTAGTCATACTTCAAGTAGACAAACACACAGAGCATTACCAGTCACAGTTTATAATACATATGCCTTTTGGCAATCTAATACTCCAGATTAGATTAGGATTCTAACCCACAGATATAATTACAGATACGTCTGTTGCGCCCAAAGAACTATATGTAAGAATACTCTTTCTAGTTTAGATTTCAAAAGACTAGGAACAACACAATTATTCAGCAGTAGGGGACTGATTGGGCTTCCCATGTGACACCAGTGGGAGACAGAAGTGACATGGGTTTGATCCCTGGGTTGGGAAGATCCCCTGGATGAGGGCATGGCAACCCACTCCAGTATTTTTGCCTGGAGAATCCCATGGAAAGGACAGCCCGGCCGGCTACAGTCCATAGGGTCACAAAGCATCTGACACAACTGAAATGACTTAGTGTGTGCACACGTGCGCACACGCACACACACACACAACATGGGACTGGTTAGATTATGGCATGCGGAATAAGGCAGATTATTCTGATGTGAAACAAACTCCAAGATATATCATTGAATGAAAAAATTAATATGCAAAAACAGTGTTTCACCTCTTGTGATTCAAAAAGATGACAGTGTCTACATACCTATGTACTACATACATAAACACACACATACACACACAGGCTGTGCATATGTAGACTAGCTCTGGGAGAACACAGGAAGGCTAGTAACAGGATTGCTCTGTGTGCAGGGAAACAAAGGCCTAGGGGAGGGGAAGAGTTGGGCAGGCAGAGGAAAGGAGCCTATTCTTTGTCATTGTTTTGGACATTTTCAGTTCTTGACTATGTGTGTGTGTTACTTAGTAAAATTGGTTAAATAAAAACCCCAACACAATAAATGCCCAGCAAAGGAGACTGCTCTATACAGTAGCGGCAATGACACACTTGGGGGCGGAGGGAGTCATGGGAGCACATTTTTGAAAACATACTATTTAGGTATTACATTTCCAATGATGCATCGGCAAGATTTCTAGGGACATGGAGGAAACAGGGAGAGAGAATCCACACGAAGGTGAGCTGCAGGAGAACATGACCTCCGTCCTCAGATGGGAGACATGGCTGCACGGTGAGGTCTCTGACAATGAGGAGAGGCCTCTCTAAACTGCATCCTCGTTTCTGCCATCTGGCAGACTGGATGTGAATTTTAAGAGGCAGAGCACCAAACTCTGACTCATCCCATTCATTCGTTTCCAAGATGTCAGTTGCTGACATATTTTCAGCCAAATAGGAGCATCTTAAGGCTATAGAGAGAGTGAGGAAGCTTGGCAGAGGCTGGGAAAGTGAAGGCCTTGCCTCGATAGCAGGAGAGTTTCCTGGGTGATCTTCAAAAGCCTGATTTAGCGCCCACCCTGTTTCTGAAGGGGAAGGCTGTCCATGCAGAAGCAATACCTACACCACATGGGGCTCTGTGGCCTCCACTCCTAGGGTTGCTACCCAGTGCAATTTAAATTTTGCCTGGGCCCCAGGAACCAACTGGAGGTGGTCACCTCCCCATGAGGCTCCATGGCCTCCAAGACCACACGGTATCCCTAGCAGCGGCCCATTTGCAAATGACCGGGGCTTCTTGATGGACCCCTTCTGCTTCCACCTATTCTGATGAACTGAGTCAGCATCTCTAGGGCACAGGGGCAGTACTCATGTTACAGACTGGTCACCTGGTAGACGGTGATTAGACCCTGAAACAGACAAAATCAGGCACAGGCCTCTCCATCCTGGTGTGCAGAGGCTGGTGGAGTGGAGAGTTCCCTTGACTGAAATACGTGGACAAAGTCCATACAATTATGTATGCCTACATAATTGTTCACAGGCTTCCCACATAGGCCAGAACTGTCACAAAAGGACACACGCTGGATGCAGAGAAAATCGAGGAAATGGAGGTCTGAACCAGAGCTGCGGGGCACTAACAGTAAAATAAAATAAGAAGTTTAAAATTCAGCTCCTCCGATGTCTCCGGATCCTGGTTTCCTCTAGTCGCTCCTCACTTGGCCTGGGAGTCCTACAAACAACTGCACGCCTCTCTTACCTCAGAATCCCACTTCATATAGGAATGCATCTGCTGTACAGAATTTTTAAGAAATAAATACATTTTCCTTTTCATGGAGAACCCTGTTACCTTTACTTGATCCTGGACTGTAGCCTTGTACAGTGGAGGTCCCAACCCATGTACAGTTTCACTGGGACTCTGGAGTGTGAATAAGACCTCTGCCCTTCCTCTGTGCTAGGCCCCTGGATGGTTAAGGCTATAGAGTGAGTGAAGGCAGAGCACCAAACTCTGACTCATCCCATTCATTCGTTTCCAAGATGTCAGTTGCTGACATATTTTCAGCCAAATAGGAGCATCTTAAGGCTATAGAGAGAGTGAGGAAGCTTGGCAGAGGCTGGGAAAGTGAAGGCCTTGCCTCGATAGCAGGAGAGTTTCCTGGGTGATCTTCAAAAGCCTGATTTAGCGCCCACCCTGTTTCTGAAGGGGAAGGCTGTCCATGCAGAAGCAATACCTACACCACATGGGGCTCTGTGGCCTCCACTCCTAGGGTTGCTACCCAGTGCAATTTAAATTTTGCCTGGGCCCCAGGAACCAACTGGAGGTGGTCACCTCCCCATGAGGCTCCATGGCCTCCAAGACCACACGGTATCCCTAGCAGCGGCCCATTTGCAAATGACCGGGGCTTCTTGATGGACCCCTTCTGCTTCCACCTATTCTGATGAACTGAGTCAGCATCTCTAGGGCACAGGGGCAGTACTCATGTTACAGACTGGTCACCTGGTAGACGGTGATTAGACCCTGAAACAGACAAAATCAGGCACAGGCCTCTCCATCCTGGTGTGCAGAGGCTGGTGGAGTGGAGAGTTCCCTTGACTGAAATACGTGGACAAAGTCCATACAATTATGTATGCCTACATAATTGTTCACAGGCTTCCCACATAGGCCAGAACTGTCACAAAAGGACACACGCTGGATGCAGAGAAAATCGAGGAAATGGAGGTCTGAACCAGAGCTGCGGGGCACTAACAGTAAAATAAAATAAGAAGTTTAAAATTCAGCTCCTCCGATGTCTCCGGATCCTGGTTTCCTCTAGTCGCTCCTCACTTGGCCTGGGAGTCCTACAAACAACTGCACGCCTCTCTTACCTCAGAATCCCACTTCATATAGGAATGCATCTGCTGTACAGAATTTTTAAGAAATAAATACATTTTCCTTTTCATGGAGAACCCTGTTACCTTTACTTGATCCTGGACTGTAGCCTTGTACAGTGGAGGTCCCAACCCATGTACAGTTTCACTGGGACTCTGGAGTGTGAATAAGACCTCTGCCCTTCCTCTGTGCTAGGCCCCTGCTGGATGGTTAGGAGTACCCTCTCACCTACTTCTCACACCTTCTGGGCTGTGTCTTACTTTCAGCCCCATTTTACAGGGAGGAGATGGGTTCAAAGAGGGAAAGCAAGTCACCTGTAGTCCCCCGGGCAGTGCAACTATTGCTCCATACACTTCCTGCTCTTTAGCAAATGACAACAAAAAATTAAAAATGCAAGATTCCATTTCTTGACCCGCAAAGTCCTGTTTCTGAATCAGTGACATGGCCTTGTAGTCCCAGTGCAGGGTGGAGATCACAGTCAAAATCCCTCGCCCAGAGGCGGTACCTTGGTGCCGGCAGGGAGAGGGCACCATGGGCGTCCTCACCCCCTCCCCGGGATGTACCTTGCCCTCAGCCAGGTTGGAAGCTTCCCAGGTGATCTGCTCCAAAGAGAGGCAGCTTCTTCGCTCAGACCACAGCTGCAGTTAGGTCCCCGAGGTGGGTTCTGGGGACACCCCCTCCTCCCTGTCCTGGTTTCCAGTACACAGAGAGACAGGTGGTGGTCTCCATCAGGGCAGGTCCTACTTGATCTGGGCTCAGGCTTCCTTGCTCCTTCTCCCAGTGGGGAAGCTGCCTCCGTTCACCCATCTCTAATGAGGACCCTACCTGTTTTCACAAGAGCCAGCCTTCTTCAGGCTATTCCCAGAGTCTTTACAAATCTTTGCTTTGGAATCCCTAGAGAAAGGAAGATTTCCTAAATGTCTTCCTCTCTCACCTTTAAAGGTGCTTTTGTCCAGCATCCTCTCCACTTTCCTAAACTAGGAGAAAGACATCTTAACTGTTTTATTTCTATTTTCTCGTTTAATTCAGCTCCTCCGATGTCTCCGGATCCTGGTTTCCTCTAGTCGCTCCTCACTTGGCCTGGGAGTCCTACAAACAACTGCACGCCTCTCTTACCTCAGAATCCCACTTCATATAGGAATGCATCTGCTGTACAGAATTTTTAAGAAATAAATACATTTTCCTTTTCATGGAGAACCCTGTTACCTTTACTTGATCCTGGACTGTAGCCTTGTACAGTGGAGGTCCCAACCCATGTACAGTTTCACTGGGACTCTGGAGTGTGAATAAGACCTCTGCCCTTCCTCTGTGCTAGGCCCCTGCTGGATGGTTAGGAGTACCCTCTCACCTACTTCTCACACCTTCTGGGCTGTGTCTTACTTTCAGCCCCATTTTACAGGGAGGAGATGGGTTCAAAGAGGGAAAGCAAGTCACCTGTAGTCCCCCGGGCAGTGCAACTATTGCTCCATACACTTCCTGCTCTTTAGCAAATGACAACAAAAAATTAAAAATGCAAGATTCCATTTCTTGACCCGCAAAGTCCTGTTTCTGAATCAGTGACATGGCCTTGTAGTCCCAGTGCAGGGTGGAGATCACAGTCAAAATCCCTCGCCCAGAGGCGGTACCTTGGTGCCGGCAGGGAGAGGGCACCATGGGCGTCCTCACCCCCTCCCCGGGATGTACCTTGCCCTCAGCCAGGTTGGAAGCTTCCCAGGTGATCTGCTCCAAAGAGAGGCAGCTTCTTCGCTCAGACCACAGCTGCAGTTAGGTTCCCGAGGTGGGTTCTGGGGACACCCCCTCCTCCCTGTCCTGGTTTCCAGTACACAGAGAGACAGGTGGTGGTCTCCATCAGGGCAGGTCCTACTTGATCTGGGCTCAGGCTTCCTTGCTCCTTCTCCCAGTGGGGAAGCTGCCTCCGTTCACCCATCTCTAATGAGGACCCTACCTGTTTTCACAAGAGCCAGCCTTCTTCAGGCTATTCCCAGAGTCTTTACAAATCTTTGCTTTGGAATCCCTAGAGAGAAAGGAAGATTTCCTAAATGTCTTCCTCTCTCACCTTTAAAGGTGCTTTTGTCCAGCATCCTCTCCACTTTCCTAAACTAGGAGAAAGACATTCTTAGACATTCTCTAATTAACTGTTTTATTTTTCAATATTTGGTGGTCGATTTCGTTTAAGGTCCTTTGGGAATTTCAACTACATGGATTAAATAAAAGCAGCTGGCAGGGCTTCCCCTGGTGGTCCAGTGGGTAAAGACACCGCCTTGCAGTGCAAGGGGCGCCGGTTTGAGCCCTGGCCTGGGAAGATCCCACGTGCCGCGGAGCGGCTGGACTGATGTGTCCAATTACCAAGCCAGAGCTCTGGAGCGCATGCACCCAGAGCTGGTGCTCTGCAACGACAGACGCCACCGCGATGGGAGGCCCACAGGAGCCAAAGAACAAAGACGGATGAACATAGAGAAACGAAAGACCAATAGAAGTGGCCCGCCTGCTCCCCTCCCTCCCAAACCTGACCCCCGCCCAAATATAAAAAAATAAAATAAATAAATCTAAAAAAAAAAAAAAAAAAAAAAAAAAAGCAGCTGGCAAGTGGAGAATGTTTCAGCAGAGTTTTTCTCTTTTTAATTGGTAGCAGCACAGTCTGCAACAAGGTGAGTCTAATTCCATTCTGCTGAAAGAGGAAGACAGTTTTATTTTTATTATACTTCCAAGAACATCTAACAAATTGCAGAGTTGGTGGGGCTCTTTTGTGGGTTTTTTCCCCATAATATAACAAAAAGGAAAAAAAAAAATTTCTTTCTGTTTCTGAGGAAGCATCAAGCCTGGGGGTCATATGAGGAAATAGACATGCCCCTTGCATGAAGCCTTTACCTTACTCTGGAGCCCTGATCCTGGTACCCATTTTATCCAGCAGCCTGGGCTGGCTGCCCCGCCCCTAGTCATGAAGGCCAGCCTGGTCCTGTTCCATTAGGTAGCACAAAGCACCTTCTTCCCTCCAGCCATTCTGAGACACCTCTCTACTGGAGACAGGTGGACCTCTGCTTCACATCAGCTATTTCCTTGAACTCTGGGCCAGTCTGTTACCTGCTTTAAGGCCTCTCTCAAACCTCTCATCCTCCATGAAGCTTTCTAGACTAACACAAACTCATCAGAGCACTCCCTTTCTGTGAATTCTACACAGATCTGCACTGTTGGGCATAATTTTCCAGGTGTGACCACAGCAGCGTGGACAGCAAGCTTCAAGCTTTCACAGACCTATTTAAAATCATTATTTATGTATTCTCAGGACTCTTACACTGGTCAATTAAAAAGCAACTAGATCCAACCCGAATGGAAGGCAGCTGAGTAATAAGAATAAAAAACTTTAATATTGGGCTTCCCTGGTGGTCCAGTGGGTGAAGACACCACCTTGCAATGCAAGGGACACCAGTTTGATCCCTGGCCTGGGAAGATCCCATGTGCCATGGAGCAGCTGGACCGATGTGTCCAACTGCCAAGCCAGAGCTCTGGAGTGTATGTGCCCAGAGCCAGCACTCTGTGGCGAGGGAGTCCGCTATGATGGGAAGCCCACACAGGCCAAAAAAAAAAAAGAACAAAGACGGACAAAAATGAATGGATGAAAGACCAATAAAAGTGGCCAAACAAACAAAACAAAAAACTTAGTTTCATCAGCCCTTGACCCAGTAATTGTACCTCTAGGAATAGATCCTCAGGAAAAAATTATGTATGAAGGAATGCTCATTAGAAGCATCTATTACTTCTAAAATTTAGAAATAATCCAAGTGCCTAACAATAGGAAAACAGCTAAATAAATTACAGAGCAACTATAGAATGGACTATTCTACAGCCTTTAAAAATATTATATAACAATATTTAAGGACAGGGAAAGTTATTTGGGTTATTTTTAAACAGAAAAAAGCAAGCTTTAAATTCATAAAGGCTCTGTAGGATCAGACTTCAGAAATTGAATTCAATTCAAATCACCTTTGTTGAATTCTTGGGACCGTGCATATGACCAGGACATTGCATTTTCTAAAGAAACAACAGTCTTTCGTATGATAAATAAACTCAAGAGTCTGTCACATGCTTTTCAGGGGATATATATATATATATGATAATACTATTTTGAACAAGTAAACAACACATCTGTTCTGTGCTTAGTCACCCAGTCATGTCTGATTCTCTGTGACCCCATGGACTGTAGTCCACCCTCTGTCCATGGGGATTCTCCAGGCAAGAATACTGGAGTGGGTTGCCATGCCCTCCTCCAGGGGATCTTTCCAACCCAGGGATCAAACCCAGGTCTCCCATATTGCAGGAGGGTTTTTTTTTTTTTTTTTTTTCTGATATTCTTTTTTTAAATTTTGGCCTCTTTTATTGGTTTTTCAGTTATTTATTTTCATCCATCTTTTATTCTTTTGGCCTGTGTGGGCCTCCCATTGCAGTGACCTCTCTTGTTGCAGAGCACCAGCTCCGGGCATATGTGCTCCAGAGCGCTAGCTAGTAATTGAACACATCCGTCACCACTCCACAGCATATGGGATCTTCCCAGGCCAGGGATCGAACTGGCACCCTCTGCACTGCAAGGCGGACTCTTTACCCACTGGACCACCAGGCAAGCCCCGGCAGGAGGATTCTTTACCATCTTAGCCATCACGGAAGCCCAAGAATAACGGAGTGGGTAGTCTATCCCTTCTCCAGGGGATCTTTCAAACCAGGAATCCATCTGGGGTCTCCTGCATTGCAAGTAGATTCTTTACCAGCTAAGTTGCCAGGGAAGCCCAAACAACACATCTATGTCTAAGTAAATAATAGTATATACATTTTTTAAAAATCTGAAAGAACACAAAATATGCTGTTAATATAATTTGAAAAGGGGGACTTAGTTTTTCAGATATTTTGTTTCCTTTTTTACAAGCAAGAATTACATCTTAATAAAGATTTAAACTTTAAAAAATAGAGACTTAAAAAAAAATAGAGACTTTGGGGGGACTTCCCTGGTGGTCCAGTGGTTAAGACTGTATGTTCCCAATGCAGGGTGCCTGGGTTTGATCCCTGGTCAGGGAACTAGATCCCACTTGCTGCAACTAAGATCCAGTGGAGCCAAGTAAATAAATGATTTTTTAAAATAATGAAGATAAAACAAACTGTTATAAAAAAATAGAGATTTTGGAAGAGTTTCATGAAAAATAAAATTATAATGAAATACACTGGAATATTCAGATGGACTTTAAATAATATTTTAGCTTTAAAATTCCATTCTGTAGCTGATTCATTTTTTATTCATCCCCTACAGACTTTTGATTCTTAGCATTTTGTCACTAGGTGATTTTTAAAGTTAAAAACCTCTGGGGAGAGTAGAGGGAGCAGAAAAGAACCATGAAAGAAAGACCAGAGAACTAGAAGACAAGGTCATTATGCTTTAACTTACATAATTTATTCATCTCATCCAAGCATCCATCCATCCCCTCAATGAATATACTCATTAGCTACTACTTGCAGGATCCTATGCTACATACTTCAGGGTATAAGGAGATGAGTAAAATCACTCCCGTGCAGTGACCTTGTTGCAGAGCACCAGCTCCGGGCATATGTGCTCCAGGCGCTAGCTAGTAATTGAACACATCCGTCACCACTCCACAGCATATGGGATCTTCCCAGGCCAGGGATCGAACTGGCACCCTCTGCACTGCAAGGCGGACTCTTTACCCACTGGACCACCAGGCAAGCCCCGGCAGGAGGATTCTTTACCATCTTAGCCATCACGGAAGCCCAAGAATAACGGAGTGGGTAGTCTATCCCTTCTCCAGGGGATCTTTCAAACCAGGAATCCATCTGGGGTCTCCTGCATTGCAAGTAGATTCTTTACCAGCTAAGTTGCCAGGGAAGCCCAAACAACACATCTATGTCTAAGTAAATAATAGTATATACATTTTTTAAAAATCTGAAAGAACACAAAATATGCTGTTAATATAATTTGAAAAGGGGGACTTAGTTTTTCAGATATTTTGTTTCCTTTTTTACAAGCAAGAATTACATCTTAATAAAGATTTAAACTTTAAAAAATAGAGACTTAAAAAAAAATAGAGACTTTGGGGGGACTTCCCTGGTGGTCCAGTGGTTAAGACTGTATGTTCCCAATGCAGGGTGCCTGGGTTTGATCCCTGGTCAGGGAACTAGATCCCACTTGCTGCAACTAAGATCCAGTGGAGCCAAGTAAATAAATGATTTTTTAAAATAATGAAGATAAAACAAACTGTTATAAAAAAATAGAGATTTTGGAAGAGTTTCATGAAAAATAAAATTATAATGAAATACACTGGAATATTCAGATGGACTTTAAATAATATTTTAGCTTTAAAATTCCATTCTGTAGCTGATTCATTTTTTATTCATCCCCTACAGACTTTTGATTCTTAGCATTTTGTCACTAGGTGATTTTTAAAGTTAAAAACCTCTGGGGAGAGTAGAGGGAGCAGAAAAGAACCATGAAAGAAAGACCAGAGAACTAGAAGACAAGGTCATTATGCTTTAACTTACATAATTTATTCATCTCATCCAAGCATCCATCCATCCCCTCAATGAATATACTCATTAGCTACTACTTGCAGGATCCTATGCTACATACTTCAGGGTATAAGGAGATGAGTAAAATCACTCCCGCGTGCAACAATTCCACTGTCACGGCTTTAGAATGCTTGCACTATGCTGTGGACGTGATAATGCACCTCCAGAACCGCCTTCAACAGAAGATCTGCTATCCCAGCAGCTGGGAGAGTTGGGCTGGCAGACTTCAGTTGTCTGTTCTTTCCAGGATGCCCTCAGCTCCAGCTCCAGAGAGCTGCCTGCTGGCCCAAGGTCTGACCCTAACCATGTGACTAATATCCAGTAACTGACTCTTATGGGAGTATAAAGGCTGAGACATCTCAGCCCAACTTGGGAGTCCTCTGAGGGGACATTCTACCACCAGAGCACCTGTGGAATTGGCTGAATTTATTGCCAGGCATGCCTCACAGCCTGGCATCTCCCTCTATCTACTCTACTCTCTTCCATTTTCCGAAGGCATTCCTTAATACACATTCATTAAATTCCCTCTTGGCTTCTGCTTTCTAGGGAGTCCAATCTGCCACATGCTAGCCCCATAAAATCTAATGTTTATAGAAAATATTAGACTACGGTTCATCTACTCTTGACATTAATCCAGCCAGGGCTACAGAAGCAGTATTGCATAAAGTAGAGATGGCAGACTTTTCTGTAAAGGGTCGGATGGTCAGGTTTTGTGGGACACAAAAACATTTCTGTTGCATATTCTGTGTGTGTATGTTTAAGATGCAAAACTCACTGTTAGCTCACTGGCTATAGAATCAACAGGCTGCCTGCCCATGGGTTGCCATTTACTGACCCAGGTGTAAAGTATTAAGAGCACAGACTTGCTAGGAGACCATTCTTCTCCATGGAGTGCTCATATTTCTGCACATCTAGCAAAGCAGAGGTGTGAGTAACATTGTCCCCCACTATCTTTTTAAACATTCTGTATAGCTTACACCCTGGAAAGATATAGCATCTCCCTCCACAGAAGAGGTCAGGCATGCCCTCTTAATAACCACGAGAGACAGGGCCCATCTAAGTCTCTCTAGGCATCAAGCCCATTTCGTGAATTTTCTAGCATGCGCTGTGCCTCCTTCCTGACCCCCTTTCTCATGGGTCTTCATGAGGGAGCATGCTAACTTCCCTCCCCACACTGACAATCTCTGATTTAATGTCAGTGGAACTTCAACAGGGTAAAGAAGAATAGACCAAATACTGTAGAGGGTGTGTGAGTTTTCTTGCCTACGTAAAGTGAATACAGTTCTTTTGTAAAGTGAGTGAGAGTTACTTCGTTGTGTCTGACTCTTTGAGACCCCATAGACTATATAGCCTGCCAGGCTCCTCTGTCCATGGAATTCAGTGTAGGCCTACAAACCCAGGAAAGCAATACTTGGCTAAGGGCCAAGGGCTACACGCACCCCTGCCCTCAATTAACTACAAAACAGCTTTCACGGCCAGCAGCACCACCACCTTCCTTTGCTGATTTAAGAAATCAAGGACCTGGCAGGCTGGGCCTCTACATGATGGACTGGCAGCTAATCCATGGTCCAGGGGGATCCCCATATCTGTTGGACCCTGAGGCCTGTGTTCTCTTTCACAGAAGGCGGTGCCCTGGCTGATCATTTCTGATAGTGAGTCTCTAATCAGGCTCACAAGGAGGAATTAAAAAAAAAAAAAAACCAGCACTGCCCAGGCCCCACCCCAGACCAAGTCAACAAGAAACCCTGGGTTGCTATATTTCCAAAAGAAAAAAGAAAACCTCCCGCCTCTGCCCCTCATGGAGGCCATTTTCTACAAGGCCCCCCAAACTTGCCCACAACCCCAACCACGAAGGGGAGAGGAAGGCTCACTGGAGTCCGGCCTGCTTTGCACTAACCCACACACACAGCAAGCTCACTGGCTTTCTGGGTGTTCAGGAAGCTGCCAGTCCTGGACCTACCCGCTCTGGCCATGGCCCTGGAACAGAGGACTTGAGTTCCTGCACTGCCAATGGCACTCAGGCTGCCACTTGCCAGGAACATTCTGTGGCTTAATATTTCTGTCAAGAAGGTGATCAATAAAAATAGTATCTGCTTGACAGAAAGAGCAGCTATTACAACACCAGCATGCCTGGGGTGGAAGCCGGGGGCTGGGAGCTTACAGGGCCAGACACAGAGAGAGATCAAGCCCATTTCGTGAATTTTCTAGCATGCGCTGTGCCTCCTTCCTGACCCCCTTTCTCATGGGTCTTCATGAGGGAGCATGCTAACTTCCCTCCCCACACTGACAATCTCTGATTTAATGTCAGTGGAACTTCAACAGGGTAAAGAAGAATAGACCAAATACTGTAGAGGGTGTGTGAGTTTTCTTGCCTACGTAAAGTGAATACAGTTCTTTTGTAAAGTGAGTGAGAGTTACTTCGTTGTGTCTGACTCTTTGAGACCCCATAGACTATATAGCCTGCCAGGCTCCTCTGTCCATGGAATTCGAGTGTAGGCCTACAAACCCAGGGAAAGCAATACTTGGCTAAGGGCCAAGGGCTACACGCACCCCTGCCCTCAATTAACTACAAAACAGCTTTCACGGCCAGCAGCACCACCACCTTCCTTTGCTGATTTAAGAAATCAAGGACCTGGCAGGCTGGGCCTCTACATGATGGACTGGCAGCTAATCCATGGTCCAGGGGGATCCCCATATCTGTTGGACCCTGAGGCCTGTGTTCTCTTTCACAGAAGGCGGTGCCCTGGCTGATCATTTCTGATAGTGAGTCTCTAATCAGGCTCACAAGGAGGAATTAAAAAAAAAAAAAAACCAGCACTGCCCAGGCCCCACCCCAGACCAAGTCAACAAGAAACCCTGGGTTGCTATATTTCCAAAAGAAAAAAGAAAACCTCCCGCCTCTGCCCCTCATGGAGGCCATTTTCTACAAGGCCCCCAAGCTTGCCCACAACCCCCAACCACGAAGGGGAGAGGAAGGCTCACTGGAGTCCGGCCTGCTTTGCACTAACCCACACACACAGCAAGCTCACTGGCTTTCTGGGTGTTCAGGAAGCTGCCAGTCCTGGACCTACCCGCTCTGGCCATGGCCCTGGAACAGAGGACTTGAGTTCCTGCACTGCCAATGGCACTCAGGCTGCCACTTGCCAGGAACATTCTGTGGCTTAATATTTCTGTCAAGAAGGTGATCAATAAAAATAGTATCTGCTTGACAGAAAGAGCAGCTATTACAACACCAGCATGCCTGGGGTGGAAGCCGGGGGCTGGGAGCTTACAGGGCCAGACACAGAGAGAGACCCCATTTGGGCCTCTTCCCAGAACTCCTCCAGAACCAGAACCACCACTCTGACCTGAACAGTGGCGCTCCTCTCGGTGCCAAGTGGGACGCAGCATGGGGCTCTAGGATGCCTGGCAGGCCTCGCTGATTCCAGAGCCGATCCTCTAATGGAGGAGGATCCAAGCTCCTTGGTCACATCCTCCTCCGCCTCCATCACAGCCCACCTGGTGGCCATTTCACTGCTCATTAGCACCTCCTGCAGAAGGTGAGAGGTGGGGAGGAAGTGAAACTCAAACCCAGCTGCCCTCCTGCTTGTTAGCAGCACTTATAAAAGCCTGGAGGGAGAAGCAGGTGAAAACAGTGGGCTAGAACCCAAGCCCTGGGCATCGCAGTCCCCCAGCTGCCCGGCGTTTGCTGAGCACCTGCTGTAACTCCACGACATATCTGGAAGCCGAGGCCGGGAAAGGCCAGCGCCTTGTTCAAAGCCACCCAAACCCCACCGAGTAAATCCTCCAGGAGGATGAATTCTGACGGTAATCAGAGTCTAGATGCTACAGGCCTTTCTGTATCCCCTCTGGTTTCCTACCATGCAGGCTCCGTGTGAGGTTCAAGGTCCCCACTCTCAAGGAACTTCTGATTCAACAGGAAAGGAATGTCATTCTTGAGTTAAAATTTAAAAACCCTCAAAACCCAAAGTGGAAGTAAGGTGTGAGAGTCATAGCTGCTGAGAAGAGAGAATGAGGAGAGGGAGCATGAAGAGGCAGCATGGAAGACCTGTTTGGTAAGGGGGCCTCATTTGTATGGTTAGAGATAGAGGAGATTCTAGGCAAGGACCAGGGAGGAGGGGGTGGTACACCCTTTAGAATGACAGAAGTGGAGGGGCTACGGCTGGCCTGGAGCAGTGGAAGTGCCTGCGGCTGCTTGGCCACCCCTGAAGGCTGAAAGGGTCAGGGCCAAGTTGGGGCGATGCTCCAGGAGGCCACAGGGACAACCGTGGGTGGGGCAAGTCGAGGGGAGAACATACAGGAAGCGGGATCAGTCCAGCTGCCCCTGTGGTTCAGGCTGAGCCCAGAGGGAGAAGCTGGGAGAGAAGAAGGGACCAACCAGCAGAGAGATGCCTCACGAAACGAACTGAATCATCCCCATTTATGGAACCCGCAACCAGCCTAGGGGAGTGCCGGTAAAACCAGGCTACCTTGTTATTCCATCACAGGGGTTATTAGTTTTTGGTCCTCAGATGGCTGACATATCTGTTCTGTGATTTGTAATTTTTCTAGAAATACTTAAGTTCCTGGAATTCTTAAAGATTTCAAATCCTTCAGCAATAATTCTGAACCATTAAAATTTTCTCCAGTCATCACTTCCAGGCTGCATAAAGTCAGCTATGTTATTAGGCTCTTTGAAGAGATGCAAGAGGGTGGCCTGTTCCCTGAAAATTCACCCAACAAATCTCAGTCAGTGGGACCCTCTCTGCCCAGGCTCCCATGTGCATCATTGTATACCTTATCATGCTATGTCTCTAAATGGCCCACAGAAGATCATAAAATTAATGCTCGGTTCCCTATACTCATATTTTCCTCTTTGCCGCCCTAGAATAAGTCTGGCAATAGATGAATTAGGAAAGTTTACTATTGTCCTGGCTTAAGCTGCCATTTGTCTTGGGAAGCAGGTAAGTGCATTTTCCCAAGGTGCATTGCGTTCAGAATTTCATGTTTCTTAAGAGCTGCGATTAGATTGATGGGTGGTCAGAAGCCCACCTTTCAGGTCTTTCTCCTCTCCCTGCCCATCAAAGGGCAGCCTCTATGTAGACCACTTGCTCCCACTGACCTGATCCAGGAGTCCAGTTCATAGACTGGCCAGTGACTTATGGGTGGCTGGGAGCAAAACACTGAACTAATCGGCTAATCAGATTGTAGCTCTTAAGAATTTGATCTGGCAAATACGGAGGAAATGAGGCACCAATATGAGCTGAAATTGTAAAGATGTGATGACGGACTATGGGGGAGCGACCATGACAGGCAAAGAGGAAGACAACGTTTTGAGGCAGCAGCTCAGGCCCCTTCTTCTGGAAGTCTGTGTTTTTGGCTCCCAAAGAATACCCCTTCAAACTGAAAACCTACTAATTTCATCCTAACACAGTATCCCCTAACACAGCATGGGCTGAGCCCTACTCAGACACCAACTTTTCTCAGACCTGAATGTGAAAGGAATCCTCTGGGGATCCTTTTATTGTGCAGATTCTGACTCAGTACGTCTGGCCTGGGGTCCGGGCAATGCCATTCCTGCTGGTCCCAGGTCCACAAGAGCAGGATGATAGGTAACTGTTGTTACTTACTTGGGAAGAAAGAAAAATCTAAATCAAACAAAACCAACAAAGACTAGGTTTCCCACCTGTCCTAAAGATAAGCAGTCAAGAGGCAAAGTCAGTGATACTTTCTAGGCCTCCTTTTCCTTTCTGTCACATTTAGAAGGAGGAGATGCAGATGACAACTGGCAGGACCAAGTGCCTCTGAAGTTTTTATATACTATAATGTTTGAAGCCATCTTTTTTTTTTTTTTTTTTTTTTAAAGAGCAGAACTCCTGCATTTTAAAATAAATCTGTCTGTTGGCATCAGTAAATTCCATTATTTTGCTAAATGGATTGCTTTTGAATAATATCTAAGATGCTTACAAGAAATTGTTGAGAGTTCACCAGAAGGTAGTCTGATGGAAGTTGGTAATCATTTTAAACTGAGCAAGAACTCTCCCGAAGTTCAGTGGTTAGGACTCCATGCGTTCACTAACAACTGCCTGGGTTCAATCCCCAATTGAGGAACTAAGATCCCATAAGCCACACGGCACAGCAAGAATAAAAAAGACTTATATGTTCTAAATTCAGCAAGTAAGTTTCTTGCTGTGTCATTTCCACTAATGCTGCTTTCCATTGCTCCTTAGTCTGGGATGCGTATTTTGCTATTGAAATTAGAAGGCTAATTCATGATCGAATGCAGACCTCATTTGCCTCACATGCATTTTCCTGTTTTAACTGCAAGGTGGATCAAACTGCACTCCCTCTTCAAACAGAAAAAGCCCATCTGGAGCAGAGGTAATAGTGAGATGTGTCATAAACGGACAAACGAAGTCTTTTGAGGCAGCAGCTCAGGCCCCTTCTTCTGGAAGTCTGTGTTTTTGGCTCCCAAAGAATACCCCTTCAAACTGAAAACCTACTAATTTCATCCTAACACAGTATCCCCTAACACAGCATGGGCTGAGCCCTACTCAGACACCAACTTTTCTCAGACCTGAATGTGAAAGGAATCCTCTGGGGATCCTTTTATTGTGCAGATTCTGACTCAGTACGTCTGGCCTGGGGTCCGGGCAATGCCATTCCTGCTGGTCCCAGGTCCACAAGAGCAGGATGATAGGTAACTGTTGTTACTTACTTGGGAAGAAAGAAAAATCTAAATCAAACAAAACCAACAAAGACTAGGTTTCCCACCTGTCCTAAAGATAAGCAGTCAAGAGGCAAAGTCAGTGATACTTTCTAGGCCTCCTTTTCCTTTCTGTCACATTTAGAAGGAGGAGATGCAGATGACAACTGGCAGGACCAAGTGCCTCTGAAGTTTTTATATACTATAATGTTTGAAGCCATCTTTTTTTTTTTTTTTTTTTTTTAAAGAGCAGAACTCCTGCATTTTAAAATAAATCTGTCTGTTGGCATCAGTAAATTCCATTATTTTGCTAAATGGATTGCTTTTGAATAATATCTAAGATGCTTACAAGAAATTGTTGAGAGTTCACCAGAAGGTAGTCTGATGGAAGTTGGTAATCATTTTAAACTGAGCAAGAACCCACCCGAGTTCAGTGGTTAGGACTCCATGCGTTCACTAACAACTGCCTGGGTTCAATCCCCAATTGAGGAACTAAGATCCCATAAGCCACACGGCACAGCAAGAATAAAAAAGACTTATATGTTCTAAATTCAGCAAGTAAGTTTCTTGCTGTGTCATTTCCACTAATGCTGCTTTCCATTGCTCCTTAGTCTGGGATGCGTATTTTGCTATTGAAATTAGAAGGCTAATTCATGATCGAATGCAGACCTCATTTGCCTCACATGCATTTTCCTGTTTTAACTGCAAGGTGGATCAAACTGCACTCCCTCTTCAAACAGAAAAAGCCCATCTGGAGCAGAGGTAATAGTGAGATGTGTCATACAGGGAAGACAAAGAGGTATGTTACTGCAAATACGAAAGTCGGCTTTGGAGTTGGCTTCATGAAATCAAAAAAGCATAATATAAATATGTGAGCTTTAAAAAATATCCAGTAGAGTACAATCTGAAGGCGGAGAAAAAAGGGTTTTGCCTCGGTGGTATTATCCTCTGGGTGAAAATCTTGGGCAATGGCTCTTTTAGTTCATTATGGTTTGTAAGCATTTACTGCCTGTGATAAGCGGGAAGCCTCCCCATGAACTTTAGGTGGTTCAGGTAGAGTGATCACAGCTTCCCAAACTGCAAATTACTTTAGTAACTACTCTGGACAGAACAGAAGTAAAACAGAAGGCTCAGGCTGGGAGGACAGTTTCTTTTTCTCCCTCTGACTTGGTGCTTATCTGCATGGGACATTTGCCTAAAAGCAGGCTTTATGCCACCCCCCATTCCTCATCTGAGCAGCCTTTTTAGTTGCATGTTGAGTAAACTTCAAAGCCCTCTGTCAGTTATTCAATCCACATACACATGAACTCAGCTCATCCTGATGATAAACACAAGTGCGTATTGGAGTCTAAGCACCACATGTCACATGATCACATTTTAAAACTCTGTCTCTTGGCCTTCTTAATCTACATATTTACTGTTCAACCAACTTCTTGAATCAGTCAACAACAGAGTCTTTAATCAAAAAGTTTAGTATGAGGGTAAATGCTTTAAAACCCCATGAAGACAATGAAAAGTATGCGATCTATATAAACCAGACTATTCACATCTGGGACATAAAAAAATTTTAATGATGTCACATTGATCATGCCCTCTGTGTTTGAAGTCTACACACCTTGTGCACCATGCAGTTTTCTTGAGGAGACCACTGGACAAAATATTTGAAAAAGGAACTGAGTCTTATTGAGTCTCTTTCCTGGGTCAGATGCTTTATACATACTCTTTCATCTCCTTTATTTCTCCCAAAAGCCCTCTGAACTTCTTTTCCATTTCAGATAAGAAATAAGAAAAGAAATAAGAAAAAGAATCAGATAAGATAAGAAAAATAACTTTAGAAATGTTACTGTGCTAGTTACTGGCAATGCTGGTGTTCCAATATAAGTCTGCTATATTCCAAGGCCATTCTTTTTCCCCTGTCTCTCTAGGTACCATGCCAGATAAAGGTGGGCTTCTTTGCTGCTCTCTTCTCCCCTCTTCCCAACTCCTGTCTTCTCCTGGCTGCACACAGTAGCTCTATTTTAGTTTCTATGGCTCTGTTATTTTCTCTAGGCTCATATCTATGTCCAGTCATTTGTACATCCTCTTCAATAACTAGGAGACCTCTAGGTGCAAGGATGGATGGATAATTTTCACTGGCCAGGTTGTGCCTCAACTGACAATTTAATAGATGTAGGGAACATTTAGGGGCTCCCATAATTCTGTGGTAGCTCTTCACACTTTTCTCCCACCTCCAAAGCCAAACCTCTTTACCAGCTGACTCCAGGTCTGGCAAAACTTGACTGGAAAGAGCACAAGAAAGAGACTAGAGCACAGTAAAGGCACTTGTTAATATCATAAAACAAGCTAAGATGAAGGGGTATGCTTATAAATATACCTCTATGTGCTGAGTTACACACAAAAGTTTCATTGCTTCTTTAAGATGCAGTCCTAGGAATAAAATGACTGGGTTAAAGCATGGACTCTGTGGCAGGCACTGTGCCGTGCACTGCTCATATATCATCTTTCTAAGACTTTCAACTCCCCCACAATGTAGGTACTGTTATCACCCCTAATTTAAGATGAGAAAACAGAGACCGAGAGTGTGTGTTCAAGGTCACACACCAGAAGATAGTAAAGTAGGGATTCAAACTCAGGCCTGACCTCTTAACGGCCCAACTATCCTGCCTCCATGTTGCCATGTTAAAAGGTGCAGGAGATGAGTGGAATGAAGGATGGCTTTCATGATTATTTTGAAAAGGGTAAGTCTGTAAAATAAAGATGGGTTTTTTTAACCTATTTCAGTGTTGTATATGAGCCCAGGAAAAAGAGGCTAAGCAAAATTTCTGGCTTTCTGCTACAATGGGTTTCCATGTCCCCTTTGCCTGGTGATTAGCCAAGCAGCATTTCAACCTAATGGGCCTGTGAGTCGAAACTCTCACCTGCCAGCATCCAGACAAAGCCACTCTGTGACAGGAACATTTATTGAGTATCTGCTATAGGTCAGAGCCTGTGCTAGTGGCTTTACATGTATAACTGGCTTAGAGGGTCTCTTCCTGATGCCATGGAATTGGCCTTGGGGCCCTTAACAACAGGGGCTAAGTGTTATTTCTTACTCAGGAGAGCTTCCAAAGCTGGGAGCTGGCCAGCACCCATACAGTTTCCCCTGAGGCTTCTGGAGACCAGGCAAACCTGCCCCGTAGCAGACCACCGCCTTCCCTCTAACGCCTCTGATCACTTCTGCTGAGAGCCTAGATGAGCGTTGACTTCAGCTCTGTTCCTGGTGCGCCAAATGAGGGGACATGTTAGTGTTACTAATAAAAATTGGGGATGTTTGCAACAGAAAACTAGTATCTCATGCATTGATTTATTCATTCATTCTCCCCAGGAACCCAGTATTTAGTGGGTCTCTACTATGTGCGAGGCACTGCAGTGGGAGGTTTGAGACACATGGGACAACAATGGCCGTCTCCCACATGGAGTTCCATCTAGACATCTGCTTGGGCACTAGCCGTACTGGTCTGCCTCAGGCTGGCCTGAGCTGGGAAGAAGTGAACTGGAGAGTGACGTCTATAGAAAGAGAGGGAGGAGGAACAGCCTGGATTCCCATGTGGGGAGTCTAGGATTCATATGTTGCCAAGACTCCTGAAAGGCAGGTTGGACCTTCCTGTCAATGCTCATGTAGGGGCTCCTCTCAGACAAGTGCACCTGCTTGGAAGAGGCGGTCAGTATGTTCCCAAGTGGATGCCGAGAGAGATGTGGAAAGGGGCAGGAATACCGTGTGGGGGAGGGTGAAGGGGTTAGGGAGCCAGAAAGGGGAATCCCAAGGTTTCCCATGGCCCCGTGTGTTCCCATGAGAGAGACAGCATGCATGTGAGCCAGCTTTCCTAAGGAGTACAGGTGTCTTGCTCGGTCTCAGATGGACTGCACCGGAACCCTCTCCCTCGCAGTCCTCACAAGCAGGCAGCTCCACAAGAGCTCCTCTTCCTCCTCAGCCTAATCAAACCCATCTGGAGAAACAGAGGTCACGGCCTCCCTTGGCACCCCCATCTATCTAAATTACTTGGACAGGACCTGGAGTCCTGGTCAAGTCAGTATGAAATTGTTCCTGGTCTCTCTTCTAACACTTACCAGAGCTGGACCATTTTTTTTTTTTTTTTTCAGACTGGAATGTCTCCAAGGTGACATTTATAGGAGTGTGCTATTAGGAAGCAGGGTAAGGCTCAGGTCCTTGGCCTTGACAAGACCAGACACAAAGGCTGAAGGTTATCATATCAACTCAAGTTCCCAACTAAGCAAGTTAGTGACACCACTGTTTACAATACTTCAAATCATCTCTCATAAGCATAACGATGCTGCTGCAAGGCGAAGAACTAGACCATTGCCCACCATCAATTCACGGCCTTTTTGCAAGGTCACAGTTGAAAACTTCCAATATCATTTCATTTTCTTTAGAGACTGTTTATTTTGAAAGCTTTCCTTTGTCTCTACTGAGCTGCCCATTTTGTATCTAGTCAAGGATCAGGGTAAGCAAAGGCTTTCTTTTGACAGTATTCTTGATTCCTGATAGCTAGGCAATTACTTATTATTCTGAAAATCGAAAATAAAACTGCTATTAGGCTAATTCGAAGATCTTTTCTCTCTGGGAATACTGATCTTCCCATCTCTCAAGCTGAGGTCTGTTAACTAGCAAATTTTATTTATAATGCATACTTACTGATCTTCCCATTCCCATGTGGGAGTCTAGGATTCATATGTTGCCAAGACTCCTGAAAGGCAGGTTGGACCTTCCTGTCAATGCTCATGTAGGGCTCCTCTCAGACAAGTGCACCTGCTTGGAAGAGGCGGTCAGTATGTTCCCAAGTGGATGCCGAGAGAGATGTGGAAAGGGGCAGGAATACCGTGTGGGGGAGGGTGAAGGGGTTAGGGAGCCAGAAAGGGGAATCCCAAGGTCTCCCATGGCCCCGTGTGTTCCCATGAGAGAGACAGCATGCATGTGAGCCAGCTTTCCTAAGGAGTACAGGTGTCTTGCTCGGTCTCAGATGGACTGCACCGGAACCCTCTCCCTCGCAGTCCTCACAAGCAGGCAGCTCCACAAGAGCTCCTCTTCCTCCTCAGCCTAATCAAACCCATCTGGAGAAACAGAGGTCACGGCCTCCCTTGGCACCCCCATCTATCTAAATTACTTGGACAGGACCTGGAGTCCTGGTCAAGTCAGTATGAAATTGTTCCTGGTCTCTCTTCTAACACTTACCAGAGCTGGACCATTTTTTTTTTTTTTTTCAGACTGGAATGTCTCCAAGGTGACATTTATAGGAGTGTGCTATTAGGAAGCAGGGTAAGGCTCAGGTCCTTGGCCTTGACAAGACCAGACACAAAGGCTGAAGGTTATCATATCAACTCAAGTTCCCAACTAAGCAAGTTAGTGACACCACTGTTTACAATACTTCAAATCATCTCTCATAAGCATAACGATGCTGCTGCAAGGCGAAGAACTAGACCATTGCCCACCATCAATTCACGGCCTTTTTGCAAGGTCACAGTTGAAAACTTCCAATATCATTTCATTTTCTTTAGAGACTGTTTATTTTGAAAGCTTTCCTTTGTCTCTACTGAGCTGCCCATTTTGTATCTAGTCAAGGATCAGGGTAAGCAAAGGCTTTCTTTTGACAGTATTCTTGATTCCTGATAGCTAGGCAATTACTTATTATTCTGAAAATCGAAAATAAAACTGCTATTAGGCTAATTCGAAGATCTTTTCTCTCTGGGAATACTGATCTTCCCATCTCTCAAGCTGAGGTCTGTTAACTAGCAAATTTTATTTAGAATGCATACTTAAACTGGCCCAATTCTTATCCTCTACTGTTCCCATTTGTCCATAATGACAAGCTCTGGAAAGTAGGCACCATGGGGGCAGGGCTTTGCCTTGAGCACTGATGGAGGGAAACCCATAGAACACAGCCTGGCTCCAAGGAGGTCCTCCAGAAATATTTGTGGTCTGAGTCTTCAGTCTAATGTTACCTTTCCTGTGAGAATTCAGATTAATCCTCCTTTATCTCTCAAATAACATAGAAAGGGAGGAAAACCTTTTTTGTAATCTAAGTTTAAACTCATCACCTATGTCCTTCATTATACCCTTCACCATTTAGAGCAAAGCAAAACAAGTCTTAGGTTATCATTTTCCCATTAGCTGCCGACAGCAAGTGTTCACTTTATATGAATATTCTTTCCCTTTCCCACAAAGTAATTACCTAAGATTTCTAGCTTTAAAAAAAATAGCGTAATTTCCAACCTGGAAACGGCATTGCTCATTAAGGTTGAAACAGTGACTGGGGCTCGCTGAATCCTATGCAAATCAGTCCTGATGAGCTCTTAACTAATCTGTTTACAAACCAGACCTGCTAGACAGGCCTCAGTGATTTTCTATCAAAGCAGAGCACTGCTCTTTATAGGCATCTGGCTGTCCCTGAATGGGGAGTTTAAACATAGACTCTTTGCTTCAAAGTAAGATCAAAGGCTTTATTACTCTTAAATGAGTGCATTATTTCCACTTACTACCTTCTTGTTTGCAATTTGTGTTTATTAACAGCACTGTCTCAGGTTTACTTTGTGAATTACTCGTTTCTGAAAACAGTGTGGCAGTTTTATGGACCACAGTACACATTTGTGGAGATTATGTAGCATATAATACATAGAATGGCCCATCAGATAGGACATTAGGCAAAGAAAATTCTCTGCAAAGATGCCAATACCTGCCCAGGCAGAATTCATTTATGATTTCCTTGTTTTTTTTTAAAAGGAAACCAACTGGCATAACAGGGCTAACAGAAGAAGAGATTTCCCATCTCTCAAGCTGAGGTCTGTTAACTAGCAAATTTTATTTAGAATGCATACTTAAACTGGCCCAATTCTTATCCTCTACTGTTCCCATTTGTCCATAATGACAAGCTCTGGAAAGTAGGCACCATGGGGGCAGGGCTTTGCCTTGAGCACTGATGGAGGGAAACCCATAGAACACAGCCTGGCTCCAAGGAGGTCCTCCAGAAATATTTGTGGTCTGAGTCTTCAGTCTAATGTTACCTTTCCTGTGAGAATTCAGATTAATCCTCCTTTATCTCTCAAATAACATAGAAAGGGAGGAAAACCTTTTTTGTAATCTAAGTTTAAACTCATCACCTATGTCCTTCATTATACCCTTCACCATTTAGAGCAAAGCAAAACAAGTCTTAGGTTATCATTTTCCCATTAGCTGCCGACAGCAAGTGTTCACTTTATATGAATATTCTTTCCCTTTCCCACAAAGTAATTACCTAAGATTTCTAGCTTTAAAAAAAATAGCGTAATTTCCAACCTGGAAACGGCATTGCTCATTAAGGTTGAAACAGTGACTGGGGCTCGCTGAATCCTATGCAAATCAGTCCTGATGAGCTCTTAACTAATCTGTTTACAAACCAGACCTGCTAGACAGGCCTCAGTGATTTTCTATCAAAGCAGAGCACTGCTCTTTATAGGCATCTGGCTGTCCCTGAATGGGGAGTTTAAACATAGACTCTTTGCTTCAAAGTAAGATCAAAGGCTTTATTACTCTTAAATGAGTGCATTATTTCCACTTACTACCTTCTTGTTTGCAATTTGTGTTTATTAACAGCACTGTCTCAGGTTTACTTTGTGAATTACTCGTTTCTGAAAACAGTGTGGCAGTTTTATGGACCACAGTACACATTTGTGGAGATTATGTAGCATATAATACATAGAATGGCCCATCAGATAGGACATTAGGCAAAGAAAATTCTCTGCAAAGATGACAATACCTGACCATGCAGAATTCATTTATGATTTCTTTTTTTTTTTTTAAGAGGAAACCATCTGGCATAACAGGGCTAACAGAAGAAGAGATTCCCCAACTCTAAAAGAGCTGGAGATTAGATAACTCTTTGACTGCCTTGAGGAGAATTTTCTTGGAAGTTTTCAGTTGTTTTCTTTTGAACAGGAGAGGGACACCAGGCTGTCCCGTGGATGAGGGATATCATCAGCACTGTTCCAGGGGAAGCTAGAGAAGAGAAAAAGCACACGGTTTTCAGAAAGCAAAAATGCCAGTGTGTGACTAGTATCACTTACAAAATCCTTCCTTCAGGGCTTCCCTGGTGGTCCAGTGGGTAAGGACACTGCCTTGCAGTGCAAGGGGCGTCGGTTCGATTCCTGGCCTGGGAAGATCCCACATGCCGCGGAGCGGCTGGACCGATGTGTCCAATTACTGAGCCTGAGCTCTGGAGCGCATGCGCCCAGAGCCGGCGCTCTGCAACAACAGAGGCCACCGCGATGGGAGGCCCACACGGGCCAAAGAACAAAGATGGATGAAACTAGACAAATGAAAGACCAGTGGAAGTGGCCCGCCTCCCCCCTCCCTCCCGACCCCTGCCCAAAAAAAAAAAAAAAAAAATCCTTCTTTCAGAGAGTCCTTCAAGCTGGCAGCCTCCCTGGGGCCCGCGTTGGGGAGGACAGGCGCGTCTGCCCTCCCTGGTCCTAACACGGAGATTAGAACCCTGTCCTTCACTCCCACCCTCCAATTCATCTTAGGAGGATGAACCTGCCAGGAAAATTGCATCTTTTAAGATTTGTGGTGACACGGGTATACAAGCTGGGGGGTGTCACAGACCTATAAAAGGGGCCAGACTAAACTGCTATGAGCGCGGTGCAACTCAGGGAGCGGGCAGCTTCGGAAGGGGCAACTTTTAATGGCGCTTGTTGGACCAGCCAGAAATTAAATGGGATGGCTGGGAAAGGCCATCATCAGGGATCAAGCCACTGTTCAAAGTCATATCCGTTTTTAATGGTTTTTTTTTTTTTGGACCCTGAAGCAAGCATAAATTCACAAGGATAAAAACACATTGTCAGAACCCCACGGTCAGACCTCTACCAACCCAAAATGAGTTGGGCTGAAAGTGGAGAAGCAGACAACCAGGGAAACGAAAGCCATCGTAAATCTCTTTAAAAGTCTCTTCGTGCTTATCACTTTCTAAGCGTCCTTGATGGCCCAGACCTGTCACTGCAGCACTGGAAAAAAAAAAAAAAAATCAGATAATATGTATTAAACACCATGTCAGAAAAAAACATTCCTGTGCACACAGACAGGATCAGAAATGACATCCCAGAGGCTGGAGAAATAAGACATTCAGGCCATAAAGCCTCAAGCACGAAAATTTTTAACTTGGAGACGTTATGACCCTACAACTCAGAAGAGGAAACCGGGTCTGTGAAATAGCGCATCTGGGTGCAACTGCCCCATAAAGTATGTTCTTAATGAACATTTGCACTGTTATCTAGAACATGGTACACATATTTGTGTGCAGAGGCACAGAATACAAAGACTTCTCTCCTTCCTCAGTTTGTTTTATCTTTCATTCCTGGGTAATGTCTGTCTCCTGACTGGCTTGTTAATGTTAACTGTTTGCATCTCCCTCATCTAAAATATGGACTTTTCATCTCTGAGACAAAGGGTCAATTCTAGGCAGGAGTAAAAGACAAATAAATGAGTTAGGAGTTAACTAGTAGAGCATACTTACATTAGCACAAATAAGCTATCAGGTCTCCCTAGTCATCTTGGCTCATTAAAGGGACAAAACTAAATCAACCAAGGAGAATGAATCATGTTTGGCACTTATAGAGAGCAGGTTTGGGGTCAGGGTTAAGGTCATTAAGAGGATGAGAGGGGAATGAAAGCTGCATTTGCTCTTAAGGTCTCTGAGACTGGCACTCAAACATGAAATTTCTGGAGAAAGGCTTCAAAATTGTCTAAAATCACCGTAGAATATTTCAAGTTCTATCCATAAATGGAATGAAAATGAAGTTCAACAGGCACAAAACAAATGTACAAGAACAGTGAATTTGATATCATCTGAGCTGTGTTCAGAGGCTGAGAAGCCCCCACGGTCAGACCTCTACCAACCCAAAATGAGTTGGGCTGAAAGTGGAGAAGCAGACAACCAGGGAAACGAAAGCCATCGTAAATCTCTTTAAAAGTCTCTTCGTGCTTATCACTTTCTAAGCGTCCTTGATGGCCCAGACCTGTCACTGCAGCACTGGAAAAAAAAAAAAAAAAATCAGATAATATGTATTAAACACCATGTCAGAAAAAAACATTCCTGTGCACACAGACAGGATCAGAAATGACATCCCAGAGGCTGGAGAAATAAGACATTCAGGCCATAAAGCCTCAAGCACGAAAATTTTTAACTTGGAGACGTTATGACCCTACAACTCAGAAGAGGAAACCGGGTCTGTGAAATAGCGCATCTGGGTGCAACTGCCCCATAAAGTATGTTCTTAATGAACATTTGCACTGTTATCTAGAACATGGTACACATATTTGTGTGCAGAGGCACAGAATACAAAGACTTCTCTCCTTCCTCAGTTTGTTTTATCTTTCATTCCTGGGTAATGTCTGTCTCCTGACTGGCTTGTTAATGTTAACTGTTTGCATCTCCCTCATCTAAAATATGGACTTTTCATCTCTGAGACAAAGGGTCAATTCTAGGCAGGAGTAAAAGACAAATAAATGAGTTAGGAGTTAACTAGTAGAGCATACTTACATTAGCACAAATAAGCTATCAGGTCTCCCTAGTCATCTTGGCTCATTAAAGGGACAAAACTAAATCAACCAAGGAGAATGAATCATGTTTGGCACTTATAGAGAGCAGGTTTGGGGTCAGGGTTAAGGTCATTAAGAGGATGAGAGGGGAATGAAAGCTGCATTTGCTCTTAAGGTCTCTGAGACTGGCACTCAAACATGAAATTTCTGGAGAAAGGCTTCAAAATTGTCTAAAATCACCGTAGAATATTTCAAGTTCTATCCATAAATGGAATGAAAATGAAGTTCAACAGGCACAAAACAAATGTACAAGAACAGTGAATTTGATATCATCTGAGCTGTGTTCAGAGGGGCTGAGAAGCACCATCTGGAGGGCGAGTTAACCCTTTCAGGGCACAAAGCTTATCTCTTCATGGAGTCAGGAGGAGTCGTCCACCTCCAAAAGGCCCAGGTCATTCATTTTTGTAAGGAAAACTGGCAACAATTATGCCCAGTTTCCTCTGATTTAAAGGGAAACTAATGAAGGATTTTTTTATTTTCTGATTTGACAATGTCAGTGAGACGTTTTCTACTGTAGGGGACTGTTTGGTCCTGAAACAATATTTGTTCTAACCTACAAGAATCCCAACTCTCAAGCATTTTAGGCATTTATCATTTTTAATGACTCCAGCAAATGCCAAATTTTGTCCTTTTGAAGATAAAATGCTACACTCAAAAAGTCATGGGATTTGCATATAGAGCCAAGGCTGAGAAGCACACCCCAAACCTGCCCTTTGATTTTATGAGTCTGGCTGTGAGGAAGGTTTCCATAGTCTTTCCCTCTGCCAATGTCATTATTTTATAGAGAGGCCTGCCAAAATGCAGCTCGGAGCTAAGCTCAGTGTGTCAGGTTTATTCAAGTGGCTCATTCTAGATGAGCTCTCTTGCCGTCTCTTTACCAGGCATGACGGACTATCATTAATAAAAATGTATTGATCTCTGAATCTATTCCCAGCTATAAAAAAAAAAACCCTAATAAATAAGATGCCTATATGAGCAATAAATAATCCCTGACCTGAAGGAGTCCAAAAACTGCCAGAAGCACATGCCTTCCATTTTCTTAAACCCTAGCTAAGAGGAATCAGAATTTTTGAACTAAAACAAATCTTGCAGCTCCATGCAATGCCCTCGTTTTAAAGAGAAGGAAAGTGATCCACGGTGCTGGACAGGTGAGCGCTGACCCAGGGCTGGAACACAGGGCTCCTGTCTGCCAGCTCTGGGAAATAAGACACTTGGGCACTCCCTGTAGTCTGCTTGCAAAGCGCTTCGGCTTTATTGTGTTTTCCTACTAACATTCTCAAACAGTCAAATTCTAGTCTGAATGAAGAAGTCTTCGACCCTTCTGGTATTCTTGCATTATGAAATGATGAATATAATTAAATAGTAAAAGGTCATCTTCAATCTCTGTGCCACCGACGAGAGACGATTCCCTGTGCGCATGGGCGCGATGGACATGCTGGTTTATGAGCCTGACACCTTGCATGGAACGTTACAAATCCCTACAATGTCCTTAAGCTCCCTCTTCAATTGAACTGAAAGATGGATAAAAACCCCACTTGGGCACACGACTCCCCATTGGCTGGCTGTTTGAGAATGCTCAAGGGGGCAGTTACCATGACCGAGGCTTGGTGGTAACCTGGGCGGTTTCTCTGAGCGGCGGCAGCCTTCTGACAGTAGCCCAGGGTAGGATTTATGTACATGGAAAAGCTGCCCCGTTCTCTGCCCTTTCTCCCCCACCCACACCCACCCCCATAGGAAGCACATGGATCCCACATATTTCAGAATGCTTAGAAAACAAGTCAAGATCAAAACCCCTGCAATGAGAAGCTGGATCAAGAGTAGACCCAGACCATTTGGGGTTCCCTTAAACATGGACCCAGTGCTGGCTGAGCATATGCTCTGTCATCATGGTGTCAGATCACTTGGACAGGAAAAGAGTCTCTGAAAGGCCTAACCCTTCACAGAATCCTTTGAATAAATCAAACCTGTGTCATTGTGAAATTCGCCTATTGCCCCAAGGTCTACGCAGCATGATACAAAACATCACATTGGGAACTGCTGTGCTCCATAAAAAGGAAAATATGCATGCTTTATCTGCGTGCAAGTTGATGTTTAAAGTACATTAACATCAGTCTAAAGTTTGCTACCCAAAATACATGTTTTGACCTCCTAAGCTGCTTCAGCCAAACATCATAAGCTAACCTTTGACTGAGAAAACATTGTGAAAGTGTCACACTCTCTAAGTGTCTAACAAACCGCATCATTTAGAGCCCAAAGGAAAATAAACTTGATCTGCTCAGGAAGAATCTTTCAGGAAAAAGTTGGTGCAGTTCGTCGTTGACCTCACGCAAACGCACTGCCGCCACTCTCACTCCCTTGGTCATCTATTGAGCTTTTATTCGATGCCAGGTGCTGACCTCAAGAGGGGGACTCAAAACTGAATGAGATATATTCTGTGCCCTCAAAGAGCTCACAGTCTGTTCAGAAGACAGATGAGCAAACCAGCAAACATAATGTAAGAGGAGAAGTCCTACGATGCAGGCTGGATCAACAAAGAGCTATGGAAACAGGGGAAATGAGTCAGCCTGAGGTGGCCAAAGGAGGCCTTTCAGATGATATGGTGTCTGAACCAGTGAGTCAGGAGTCGAGAAGGGTATTTCAGGTGAAGGAAGCAGCACATGCAAAGGTCCTGAGGTGTGAGAAGCATGCCGTGCTTGGAAAATGGCAAGTGCTGTGGTTCACAAGCTGTGGCCCACAGGGTGCCACAGAGGAAGCCGAGGTTCATGGTGTTGGTGGAGTGAGACGGGAGCCGGAGCCTGGAAGGTCTGCACACCATGCTGAGGGGTGCAGGCTGCACTCGAGGTGAAAGAGCATTAGGCAGGGGAGTTTCCATCTTCCACTTCTCCTGCAGCAAGGTGAAGAACAAATTGGGGGAAAACCAGATTGGTGGCTGAGACACACCTGCATGCCTACATAGAGAGATGAGTGGCTGTCTAGAGCTTTGGGGTTAGGGAAGGGAGAGGATGGCAAGTGACTACACGAGATCTGGGGTGGGGGAGAGGGTGGTGGCGATGAAACATTGGATTGTGGTGATGACTAAAAGTCACTAAATCATACATTTAAAATAAACTGGACATGTAAAATGAGCAAATTTTATTATACGTAAGTTATACCTCTGAAGCTCTTTTTTTTAAAAAAAAAAAAGTAACCACAAAAAGACCTAAGTATTCTAGATATGAATCCATGAGGGTGTGAAGCAGGCACCAGACATTTAGAATCTGCTTCAGAGAGTGGATGGAGAGAGCCTCAGGGATGCTTCCTGGGGACCCTGATGGACAGGGACCAGGAAGAGAAGCAGGCCTGGGGAGAGGATGCAGAGCTCGGGTTTTGATACACTGAGGTTGAGGCACCTGTGGAATATATCCCTGAGCAAGGTTTCTCAAACTCCCCATGACTGGCATTTGTGGGCAGGACACCTCTTGTGGGGGGCCTGACCTGTGCACTGTTGGATGTTTAGCCACAGCCCTTGGCTCTACCCACTAGATGTCCATAGCATCCCCTCCCCCACTATGACAACCCCAAGTATCTCCAGACATTGCCGTATGTCCCCTAGGGGCAAAACCTGGTTGAAACCCACTTCTCAACAGAGAAGGATCTTACCTCCTGATTTTTCCCTTAGTTTTTCATAGTTACTTCACACACCATAGAACTCACCATTTAAAGTGTACAGTTTGGTACAACCATCACTGCTATCTAATTCCAGAACATTCTTATCACCTCAGAAGCCCCCATACCTAGCAGAAGTCATGCCTGTTCCCATCCTCTCTCCAGTCCTGGAAACCACTACGCTACTCTGTTCCTGCATATCTGCCTTTTGCTTGACAGTTCATACAGCATCGTAACGTGTGGCCTTTTGTGACTTCCACTTGGCATCTGCTTCCACAGTCCATCCAGCATCAGCACGTCACCCCTTTTCATGGCCTGTCTTCCACTGTATGGATATACCACAGTGTGTTTATGCAATCGTCATCCAGTGAGGGATGTTTGGATTACTTCCACTTTTTAGATACTATGAATAATATTGCTATAAACATTCACATACAAGTTTTTATGCAGGTGTGTATTTTTCTTGAGCACTTTCTAGAAGTAGAATTGCTGGATCATGTGGTAACTCCACGTTTAACCTTTCAAGGAACTGCCAAACTATTTTCCAAAGTGGATGCACTGTTTTACAGGCCTGGCGGCAAAGTTTGAGGATTCCACTTTCTCCACATGGTCGTTAACACTTGTGATTGTCCTTGACTCACACATTTTGTTTCAAGTTTCCAGAAGAGCAGTTAATATTCGGCTACACTGTTTGTGTTACCTTTATAGATGAGAAAGCTAATGATCACCCTCCTGATCTCTATAAGGTAATGCTTAGAGGTCATGCTTATAGAGATCAGTAAAGTCCTTTCTAGCAATAATACTTATTCTCCTGAAAAGCTGCGTAATTACACCGCCACTCTGTCCTTCATTTAAGATGCTGGCAGTTTGACACACGATGTCTGTGCTGGTGTTTTGCTTTCAAAACTCCATTCATGCCTCTACTCTTACTCTCTCAACCACTCAAAAAATACCACTTAGCAAGTATCCTCTTTCGTGCATCCTTACCTAACCTATGTGATCATTCCACCTCCATCAGCATAACCCCCAAATATCTCCCATGCTAAAAATAAAGTTCTCTTGATCCCATGTTTCCTACCAATACCTATCCCATATATCCATTTTCTTTTTACAGCAAAACTTGAATTTGTCTCTATTTATTTATTACGATTTCTCTCCTCCCACTCCCAATCTCGTCTCCTAATATTCCACCAAAACACTTGTCAGATTCAACGATGACTTCCATTTTGCCAAAATCAATTGACCAGTTCTCAGTCCTTATATTACTCAACTTACCAGTATCTTCTGATACAAACTGCATCCCCCTCCTTACAGTGAGTCTTCATTTGGCTTCTGGTACACTGCTCTCATTTTCTTCCCTTGCCTTACTGACCACTCAGTCTCATCTGTTGGTTCTGCCTCATGTTCCAATCATTAAGAGCTAGAGTAACACAGGGCTTTGTCCTTGGGCCTGTTTTTCTCCACTTAGATGTCTACCATAAACATATAAACTGACTTTTTTCCCCCATACCTCCCCAAATCCTAAATTTTCTCCCACCATCTTGCTCTCACAGTACAGTCACTCCTTTCTTCTACCTTCTCTACTAACCTTGGAGTTGTCCTTGAGTCCCTTTCTCTCTCTGCCCATCCATCAGTTAGAATCTGACCACTTCTTGCTTCCTCCATCTTCATCATTCTGGTCCCAGCCACCATCATTTCTCACCTGGGATACTACTATTGTGTATCTGGTTTATTTTCCACACCACAGCCAGAGGGATTCCTCTAAAAAGTAGATCAGAGCACACTGATCCTCTAAACAAAATCTTCTATGGGCTGGCTGTGATATTAAGGTGTTTGCCAAATGGTCTTCTAGAGCTCCCTTCTCGGTGTCCCCCTCTTACAGTCCCCTCCCTTGCTGACTCTGGGCTTGACCAGGTGACTTGTTTGGTCCAATGGGACAACACAACCATAAAACAAGCAGGGGCTTGAAAAAGCTTATTCACTGGGGCGTGTCCCATGTTGCCACTGGGACCTTTTGTCATCAGGTCAACAAACCTGGTCACTTATTCCCAAAGGATGAGTGACCAGGACGATGGACAGAAGCCCCAGCCATTCCAGCTGAGTGAGGTCAAACGAAAGCTGCTAGCTCCAAATGAGTCAGTCCAGTTGGAAGAATAAATAGCCCACCTTGAGAATCTTGAAAAATAATAAGACATTTGTTACTCTAAACCACTAAAGTTGGCGGTGACGGTGTATCAATTAACTTCTGCTTTTGGTAACTGACACACTGTGTTTCATTCAGAATAAAATCCACCCTCCTAACACAGCCTCCAGGATACTACATGATCTGGTTTCCCTCATTCTATGACACTTCGCTTCCAGCCTCCCTAGTCCTCATATCTTGTATGAACCTGCCTCAGGGCCTAGGATGTTTTTTCCCGGATACCTACATGGCTTGCTGCCTCACTTCCTTCCTATCTCTGCTCAAATGCCACATTGCCCTTACCATCCTAATAAAGGAGCCCCGAACTCCCCACCTATCTCCTTCACCTTGTTTATTTTTCCTTTTAGTCCTTATCATCACCTGACATACACATTAAATATTTATTGCTTGTCTCTCACACCTCTTCGCATATATACCTAAGAGATACTAGAATTTATGGTCTACAAGGGCAGAATTTTATCTGTTTTGCTTATCACTCAAGCTCTAACACTTATAATGATGCCTGGAATTTCTGATCACCAGGAAAATGAAAGTAGCCGTCAAAATACTGGTAACAACAAGAAGTAGTAGCAAAAGTTCGACATCTGGTGTCTAGAGCGTTTCCAGGGGCTGCGGTGGGGAAAGCGGCACATCTAGTGCAGGTCAAACTCCTGGAGCACCCACGACCCAGGAAACACACAAGTGCTTGTTAAGGAAGCAGGCAGAGCAGCCAGAGGAGGGTTTTTTTCCAAATGGTCTTCTAGAGCTCCCTTCTCGGTGTCCCCCTCTTACAGTCCCCTCCCTTGCTGACTCTGGGCTTGACCAGGTGACTTGTTTGGTCCAATGGGACAACACAACCATAAAACAAGCAGGGGCTTGAAAAAGCTTATTCACTGGGGCGTGTCCCATGTTGCCACTGGGACCTTTTGTCATCAGGTCAACAAACCTGGTCACTTATTCCCAAAGGATGAGTGACCAGGACGATGGACAGAAGCCCCAGCCATTCCAGCTGAGTGAGGTCAAACGAAAGCTGCTAGCTCCAAATGAGTCAGTCTAGTTGGAAGAATAAATAGCCCACCTTGAGAATCTTGAAAAATAATAAGACATTTGTTACTCTAAACCACTAAAGTTGGCGGTGACGGTGTATCAATTAACTTCTGCTTTTGGTAACTGACACACTGTGTTTCATTCAGAATAAAATCCACCCTCCTAACACAGCCTCCAGGATACTACATGATCTGGTTTCCCTCATTCTATGACACTTCGCTTCCAGCCTCCCTAGTCCTCATATCTTGTATGAACCTGCCTCAGGGCCTAGGATGTTTTTTCCCGGATACCTACATGGCTTGCTGCCTCACTTCCTTCCTATCTCTGCTCAAATGCCACATTGCCCTTACCATCCTAATAAAGGAGCCCCGAACTCCCCACCTATCTCCTTCACCTTGTTTATTTTTCCTTTTAGTCCTTATCATCACCTGACATACACATTAAATATTTATTGCTTGTCTCTCACACCTCTTCGCATATATACCTAAGAGATACTAGAATTTATGGTCTACAAGGGCAGAATTTTATCTGTTTTGCTTATCACTCAAGCTCTAACACTTATAATGATGCCTGGAATTTCTGATCACCAGGAAAATGAAAGTAGCCGTCAAAATACTGGTAACAACAAGAAGTAGTAGCAAAAGTTCGACATCTGGTGTCTAGAGCGTTTCCAGGGGCTGCGGTGGGGAAAGCGGCACATCTAGTGCAGGTCAAACTCCTGGAGCACCCACGACCCAGGAAACACACAAGTGCTTGTTAAGGAAGCAGGCAGAGCAGCCAGAGGAGGGCCGCCCGCTGGCCAGTGCACGCTCGGTTCCTTCTGACTTCCCCTCCTTCCCCTCTTCCCATCCTTCTCACCAGTTTTTCAGGTCATCTGACTGTTCACCAAAAGGTTAGGAAGACACAAAAACTCCAAGGAAGTATTATCAGCATAGAAATTTATTTGAATTCAAAATAATATGGCTATATTTAGGATAATGTAATAATTATCTAAAGCACATATCATTGGCTCTGAAACAGTTCTAAAGATGTCATTTCTTCTGAAGTCAAAAAATATGTAATAAGAATGTACAAGGAAGCAAAGATATAAAAAAAAGTTTGTGGAATATTGGGAGTTATTACAAGAGGGGACACCAACATAAGGTAACAGAGTCCAGATGACATAACATGCAGCAAGGGGTGCTCTTGCTTTTTATCAACTCTTGGAAAATAAACCGTAACCTCAGAATGCAAGAACACCACCACTGGGCTAACAGGACAAACTTCCTGAGGTACACAGAGAGTAATTCACTATACTTTCCCCTTTCCTAACTCGTTTCCTCACATCAATTTTTCTCTCCTCAAGGACAGGTTTAAACCTGTTGAAAAGAAAAATGGTTTTATTTGTAAAGTGGAGTAAATAATATCCTGATTGAAGTAGGCAACGTTTTAGCTGAAGATGCTCAGGAATCGAACTTTTGAAAAAAGGTCAATCAGCTAGCTAGCAGAGACCAGCGGTGGCTTGCAGGGAAGAAAAAAAATCAGATAATATGTGTTTGCTAAGTAGATTAAAAGAATAAGCAGCTGAAAAATGGGTGGAAAATCCCAGGGTTTATTATGACCTAGACAATCAAAAGCAGACAGGTGACCTCTAATTAAGCCCATTTACTTGTGGAGTGAGCTTTAAGGGGCTCCGAGAGAGAGTTTCGTTTCCAACAGTGTCCACAGTCAAAGGGCCAACTCAGAACATCTCCTCCTCTCGTAAAAACTGGAACACGGATGAGAAGTCTTTCTTTGAGTAGCCCTTCGCGCACATCATCCTGTAGATCTGGTGGGCTTGGCTGCCCAGAAGGATTGGGGTCTTCGTGCTGGGCTAGTCAGGCAGAGCAGCCAGAGGAGGGCCGCCCGCTGGCCAGTGCACGCTCGGTTCCTTCTGACTTCCCCTCCTTCCCCTCTTCCCATCCTTCTCACCAGTTTTTCAGGTCATCTGACTGTTCACCAAAAGGTTAGGAAGACACAAAAACTCCAAGGAAGTATTATCAGCATAGAAATTTATTTGAATTCAAAATAATATGGCTATATTTAGGATAATGTAATAATTATCTAAAGCACATATCATTGGCTCTGAAACAGTTCTAAAGATGTCATTTCTTCTGAAGTCAAAAAATATGTAATAAGAATGTACAAGGAAGCAAAGATATAAAAAAAAGTTTGTGGAATATTGGGAGTTATTACAAGAGGGGACACCAACATAAGGTAACAGAGTCCAGATGACATAACATGCAGCAAGGGGTGCTCTTGCTTTTTATCAACTCTTGGAAAATAAACCGTAACCTCAGAATGCAAGAACACCACCACTGGGCTAACAGGACAAACTTCCTGAGGTACACAGAGAGTAATTCACTATACTTTCCCCTTTCCTAACTCGTTTCCTCACATCAATTTTTCTCTCCTCAAGGACAGGTTTAAACCTGTTGAAAAGAAAAATGGTTTTATTTGTAAAGTGGAGTAAATAATATCCTGATTGAAGTAGGCAACGTTTTAGCTGAAGATGCTCAGGAATCGAACTTTTGAAAAAAGGTCAATCAGCTAGCTAGCAGAGACCAGCGGTGGCTTGCAGGGAAGAAAAAAAATCAGATAATATGTGTTTGCTAAGTAGATTAAAAGAATAAGCAGCTGAAAAATGGGTGGAAAATCCCAGGGTTTATTATGACCTAGACAATCAAAAGCAGACAGGTGACCTCTAATTAAGCCCATTTACTTGTGGAGTGAGCTTTAAGGGGCTCCGAGAGAGAGTTTCGTTTCCAACAGTGTCCACAGTCAAAGGGCCAACTCAGAACATCTCCTCCTCTCGTAAAAACTGGAACACGGATGAGAAGTCTTTCTTTGAGTAGCCCTTCGCGCACATCATCCTGTAGATCTGGTGGGCTTGGCTGCCCAGAAGGATTGGGGTCTTCGTGCTGGTAGCAGAGTCTTGTGCTAATCCCAGATCCTAAATCAAACAAGGGCGGAGGGGATACATTGAGGTTGTTGTAGTTCAGGCTCACTTCGGAACTGTAACTCCTAATGCTTGGGTTTCAGAGAAGAAAAAATGAAGTCTGAAAAAATAAGACACTTAAAAGAAGGATGTTGTTATATACATATTTTTATAAGTGCTACTTTATAGCTACAAAACTGCTCCAGAGAGATGCCTTGATTTCTATGAGATCACATCAGAGAAATGGCTTTTCAAACTGCGGAAGCCGGTAAGCCTAAGACAAACCCCAGTAGGAAATCAGGCAGGATGAAATCATCAGTGGTGAAAATATCCACTCAATCTCCTAGTCAACATATATTTAACAACTACTGTGTGATGGGCACTGTTCTAAGTGCTGGGGATATGCAATCATGATAGAACCAACTCACTGCTCTCAGGAACTTACTGTCTAGTATGAAAGACAGACAAGAAAACGACTGCTAAACTTCCAGACAATGACAAATGCTCTGAAGAAAAATAAGCAGGCTAAGGGGTCAGAATGTGATACACAGCAAGGGGCAGCGTGGAAGGGAGTTCTGACTGATGAGATGTTCAGGGAAGACCTCCAAAGGTGAACACACTTGACCAAGAGGTGAACGTGAGGCGGGGGCGTGAGTTCTTGGGAGAGCTGCGAGGAAGAGAGTTTCTGGGAGGTGGAAGAGCAAGGGAAAGGTCCCGCAGGACATGTCTTAGATGCTCAAGAACAGTAAAGAGGTCAATGAGGCTGAAGTAGAGTGAGCAAGGGGCTGGAGAGGGAAATGAGCCTGGGGATAGGAAGAGGTAGGAAACTTTAAGATGTTTGGTGAGGAGGCTGAATTTTCTTTCAGGTGCAATGGACAGTAAGCTTCACATCAACCCTTTAACATCTCTGAGAGCTAATGCTTTAGCCTGAGAATTCTGGAAGACTTATGGTTGTTTAAAAATAGACAAAAGTTAACATTATAAATCTTTTATAGTTAAACTCTAGTTAATGGTATCTTCTACCGTAGGAATGGAATCTTGTCCCACATTGAAATATGTGTGGTAAATAGAAGACAATGAAGGCATGGATAACTGAGACAACATTTCCTGCATTTCATTTTATTTGTGATTATGTAAGAGCTGCAAACCAGTGGCAAACCAACTAGACTTCCTGCTTACCATTATCATCCTCACTTCCTCCACCAGTTGAAAAGCCAACAAGCAAGGAAAGAGGAAGACAAGAAGCAAGAGGAGGACCGTTTGTATTCTTTGAGGAATATTCTTGATAAATAAGCAGTTATGGATACCTTCCACTCAAAGGAGGAAAAGATTCAAAGAAAAAAGAAGTAAAGTTTAAAGAATGAGTTAAATTGCTAGCTTTTTCTTGTATATGTATGATGCTATAGGTGTTAACATTATTTTGTGCTTACTTATACATTTTTCACACATAAACACATAGATTTGGAAAATCTACTTAACCTTAAATTCTTCCCGAGCATCCACTAAAAAGCAAGGTTAGTTATTACCCACACATTTCACGAATATGGACAGCTACCTTACTGCTGATACCCGGACAAGCAGACAAACTGCTTGTCAACATCACTTTGCTGCACATCTGCAAGATGCATTTTTTAAAAAACAACAGAGAAAATCTGCATAGAAAGACTGCCTTTAATTTTTAACCTAGATATACGACCAGAATATAAACCTAGAGTAAACATAGAGGAGAAGACAACATTACTGAGAAGAAAATTCTATTAGAGGTTTTCAAAGAGGCAAGGAAATACCCCAAGTAAGAGCTAATAAAACCAAAAAAGGGAAGTTAAAATAGCTTTGGTGGCTACCATCTTAGAGGATGGACATTCTTAAAAGAGAAAGGTGATTTAGTCTATAAAACTCTAAATGGCTTGTCCATCCTGAAATGTTAGAAAAGAAAGCAGCCTTTGAAGTCTGTAACATGCAATTTAAAACAAACGAATACCCCATTTCACTAATCAAATAAAAATAGTTATGAAATCATGAGCTCACTGGGTGGTTCAGGGAAAAAAAAAATAAAACAATTGCAAAAGTTTTCAACAAATTAATGGAGAACCAGGTCATAACACTTTACAAGGAGACAGGTACATTAAGTGGGTAACAAGAGTGGTCATGGTTGTCCTTAGTGGCCATCAGAAACAGACTTCTAGGCTGGGGAGTTTAGAAGAATGACCTAGTTTCTGGATGTTCTAAGTATGTTCTGATTATATACACATACTATATTAGAATTTAATAGATTAAGATCTAGAAATAAAAATGTATGCCTCTACCTTAAGAACAACATCATCTCCTCCAACACAATGAGATCTAATGGCAGTTGAGCAAAGTATCTCCTCGTCAGTAAAGGCCCTGTGGTGGTTAAGGGACTTGCATAACTCTATGAAGCTGAGCTGTGCCATTCTGGGTCATCCAAGACAGACAGGTCATAGTGAAGAGTTCTGATAAAATGTGGTGCACTGGAGGAGGGCCTGGCAAACCACTCCAGTATTCTTGCTGAGAGAAGCCCATGAACAGTATGAACAAGCAAAAAGATATGACACTGAAAGATGAGCCTCCCAGGTCAGAAGGAGTCCAATAAACTACTGGGAAAGAGCAGAGGGCAATTATTAATAACTCCAGAAAGAAGGAAGTGGCCAAGCCAAAGTGGAAATGATGCTCAGTTACGGATGTACCTGGTGGAAAAAGTTAAGGCTGATGCTGTAAAGAACAATACCGCACAGGAACCTGAAATGTTTGGTCCATAAATCAAGGTAAATTAGATGTTGGAGGGATGCCAATCTAAATCAGCAAACTAAAATGGATGAGAAAATCTATAGAGGTTTTCAAAGAGGCAAGGAAATACCCCAAGTAAGAGCTAATAAAACCAAAAAAGGGAAGTTAAAATAGCTTTGGTGGCTACCATCTTAGAGGATGGACATTCTTAAAAGAGAAAGGTGATTTAGTCTATAAAACTCTAAATGGCTTGTCCATCCTGAAATGTTAGAAAAGAAAGCAGCCTTTGAAGTCTGTAACATGCAATTTAAAACAAACGAATACCCCATTTCACTAATCAAATAAAAATAGTTATGAAATCATGAGCTCACTGGGTGGTTCAGGGAAAAAAAAAATAAAACAATTGCAAAAGTTTTCAACAAATTAATGGAGAACCAGGTCATAACACTTTACAAGGAGACAGGTACATTAAGTGGGTAACAAGAGTGGTCATGGTTGTCCTTAGTGGCCATCAGAAACAGACTTCTAGGCTGGGGAGTTTAGAAGAATGACCTAGTTTCTGGATGTTCTAAGTATGTTCTGATTATATACACATACTATATTAGAATTTAATAGATTAAGATCTAGAAATAAAAATGTATGCCTCTACCTTAAGAACAACATCATCTCCTCCAACACAATGAGATCTAATGGCAGTTGAGCAAAGTATCTCCTCGTCAGTAAAGGCCCTGTGGTGGTTAAGGGACTTGCATAACTCTATGAAGCTGAGCTGTGCCATTCTGGGTCATCCAAGACAGACAGGTCATAGTGAAGAGTTCTGATAAAATGTGGTGCACTGGAGGAGGGCCTGGCAAACCACTCCAGTATTCTTGCTGAGAGAAGCCCATGAACAGTATGAACAAGCAAAAAGATATGACACTGAAAGATGAGCCTCCCAGGTCAGAAGGAGTCCAATAAACTACTGGGAAAGAGCAGAGGGCAATTATTAATAACTCCAGAAAGAAGGAAGTGGCCAAGCCAAAGTGGAAATGATGCTCAGTTACGGATGTACCTGGTGGAAAAAGTTAAGGCTGATGCTGTAAAGAACAATACCGCACAGGAACCTGAAATGTTTGGTCCATAAATCAAGGTAAATTAGATGTGGTCAAGCAGAAGACGGCAAGCATGAACATCAACATCTTAGGAATCAGCAAACTAAAATGGATGGGAATGGGCTAATTTAATTCAGATGACCATTATATCTATTAGTGTGAACAAGAATTCCTTAGAAGAAATGGAGTAGCTCTTACAGTTAACAAAAAAGTCCAACATGCAGTACTTGGGTGCAATCTCAAAAATGACAGAATGATCTTGGTTCATTTCCAAAGCAAATCATTCAATATCACAGTAATCCAAGTCTATGTCCCAACCACTAACATTGACGAAGCTGAAGTTGAACAGTTCTATGAAGACCTAAAAGACCTTACAGAACTAACACCAACAAAAAATAATGTCCCTTTCATCACTGGGTACTGTAAGGCAAAAGTAGGAAGTCAAGATATCCCTCCAACGCAAGTTTGGCCTTGGAGTACAAAATGAAGCAAGGCAAAAGTTAACAGAGTTGTGTCAAGAGAACATACTGGTCACTGCCAAACCCTTTTCCAACAATACAAGAGACAACTCTACATATGGACACTACCAGATGGTCAATACAGAAATCAGGCTGATGATATTCTTTGCAGCTGAAGATGGAGAAGCTCTATATAGTCAGCAAAATCAAGCCCTGGAGCTGACTGTGGCTCAGATCATGAACTTCTTACAGCAAAATTCAGGCTTCAGCTGAAGAAAGTAGGGAAAACCACTAGAATATGACCCAAATCAAATCCCTTATGATTATACAGGGGAGGTGATGAACGTCAAAGAAAACAGCAACAACTTCAAGTATGCAGATGATACCATTCTAATGGCAGAAAGTGAAGAGGAACTAAAAAGCCCTTATAATGAGGATGAAAGAAGAGAGTGAAAAAGCTGCCTTAAAACTCAACATTCAAAAAACTAAGATCATGGCATCTGGTCCCATCACCTCATGGAAAATAGAAGGGGAAAGAGTGGAAGCAGTAACAGATTTTCTTTTCTTGGGCTCCCAAATCACTGTGGCCAGTGACTACAGCCATGAAATTAAAAGATGCTTGCTCCTTGGAAGGAAAGTTATGACAAACCTAGACAGCATATTAAAAACACAGAGACATCCCTTTGCCAACTAAGGTCTATATAGTCAAAGCCATAATTGTTCCAGTACTCATGTATGGATGTGAGAGCTGGACCATAAAGAAGGCTGAGTGCCAAAGAATTGATGCTTTCAAATTGTGGTGCAGGAGGAGAATCTTCAGGGTCCCTTGGACAGCAAAGAGACCAAACGAGTCCATCCTAAAAGACCCCTAACATTGAGCTGAAGTTGAACAGTTCTATGAAGACCTAAAAGACCTTACAGAACTAACACCAACAAAAAATAATGTCCCTTTCATCACTGGGTACTGTAAGGCAAAAGTAGGAAGTCAAGATATCCCTCCAACGCAAGTTTGGCCTTGGAGTACAAAATGAAGCAAGGCAAAAGTTAACAGAGTTGTGTCAAGAGAACATACTGGTCACTGCCAAACCCTTTTCCAACAATACAAGAGACAACTCTACATATGGACACTACCAGATGGTCAATACAGAAATCAGGCTGATGATATTCTTTGCAGCTGAAGATGGAGAAGCTCTATATAGTCAGCAAAATCAAGCCCTGGAGCTGACTGTGGCTCAGATCATGAACTTCTTACAGCAAAATTCAGGCTTCAGCTGAAGAAAGTAGGGAAAACCACTAGAATATGACCCAAATCAAATCCCTTATGATTATACAGGGGAGGTGATGAACGTCAAAGAAAACAGCAACAACTTCAAGTATGCAGATGATACCATTCTAATGGCAGAAAGTGAAGAGGAACTAAAAAGCCCTTATAATGAGGATGAAAGAAGAGAGTGAAAAAGCTGCCTTAAAACTCAACATTCAAAAAACTAAGATCATGGCATCTGGTCCCATCACCTCATGGAAAATAGAAGGGGAAAGAGTGGAAGCAGTAACAGATTTTCTTTTCTTGGGCTCCCAAATCACTGTGGCCAGTGACTACAGCCATGAAATTAAAAGATGCTTGCTCCTTGGAAGGAAAGTTATGACAAACCTAGACAGCATATTAAAAACACAGAGACATCCCTTTGCCAACTAAGGTCTATATAGTCAAAGCCATAATTGTTCCAGTACTCATGTATGGATGTGAGAGCTGGACCATAAAGAAGGCTGAGTGCCAAAGAATTGATGCTTTCAAATTGTGGTGCAGGAGGAGAATCTTCAGGGTCCCTTGGACAGCAAAGAGACCAAACGAGTCCATCCTAAAAGAAACCAACCCTGAATATTCATTGGAAGGACAGATGCTGAAACTCCACTACTCTGATCACCTGATGCGAAAAGTTGACTCTCTTGAAAAAACCCTGATGCTGGGAAAGACTGAAGGCAACAACAAAGAGCGTGACCTGCCCCAGCAGGTATAATTGCTCTCATCAATGCAGTACTGATGGGGACTTTTTAATCTCCATCATTTTCTTGACACAAGTTTAATCAGCTATGGGGTGTCTCAATAGCAGCCATCTGAGGTGATGAACGCATTTTTTATGCTCCTTTCTAAATACCTTCATTTTAAGTAAAATTCAAAAGTCTTGTTCTTTATAAGGGAAATGACAACTGCATTTCATAGAGGAAACAGGGCAGAAGAGCACAATGTCCATATGCTATACTGTTTTATGCTATCCTTTTTTAAGTCAAGGGAATAACTTTAAAGGACCTAACAGACGCAGATTCTTCCTAGGTGGGCCACTGGAGAAATCGACAGGAGGAAATGTGTGACGTAGAGGTCAGCTATGGCGGAAAGTTCCCAAATAAAGCCAGCACTGCTTACAGGGTCACGTGGCAGCTGCTTCCCCCAATGGAGCCATCAGCAGTAGGTGAGGAACTAAACAAGCCAACAGGCCACAACCCACTGCATACAGACACATAAAGCAAACTGGGCATAAATGCAATTCCTTTTACTCTTCTGTGTGTCCTGATAAACGACCCTGCAGCTTTGTGAAAACAATCCACTTAAGGAGCTACTTTCTGTTTGCAACAAGAATAACACAGCACAATATATCAGTAAAAGCCTGCGTGGAGGATATGCAAGCTGAAATACAAGGTACAGATGGGCAGAAAAATCAGTATTCTCTTAACTGAAACACAAGGAGAAATAAAACTACAGCATTTACAAAATAAGAAACATAGGTTCAAATATTGTTTCATCCAATAAATACTTCAGAGTGAGCTGACAAGGTGCCAGGGGTCTGTCAGAGGGGTAAGGAAGCATGAGGCAGGCCTGGGGAAGGGCAGGGGCAGGACTGCCAGGGATGGGGACCAAGAGCTGAAGCAAAGCAGCGGAGTGGGGAGCAGAAATGAGCTGCGGAGAAAAGCAAAGGCCTTTAAGACAATGTGCAGAGATGGACTTCAATGTACAAGTAACTGAAAACCATGAAAGAGACCTAACAGCAGAGATGACATAATCAGGTGTTGACATTTTAGAAGCCCACTGCTCACCATGTCATGGAAAATGAACTGGAGAAGATGAGAATGAAAGGCAAGGAGACCAATTAAGGGCTGATATGCAGCAACCAGATGAGGTTCAGCCAAGGTACTGGAGGTGATGGAGAGACAAAGTGGACAAATTCAAGACACAGTTGAGAGACGCAAGACGCAGGAAAATCCCAGGGAATGAGGGAGGCTATGCTGCATACCAGATCCAAGCGTAGAGAGTGTTTTTTTTTTTTTTTCATTTTTGGCCTCTTTTATTGATTTTTGATTTATTTATTTTTATCCATCTTTATTCTTTGGCCTGTGTGGGCCTCTCATCGCAGTAGCCCTCTGTTGTTGCAGAGCACCGGCTCTGGGCAGATGCACTCCAGAGTGCTGGCTCATAACTGGACACACAGGTCCAGTAGCTCTGTGGAATGTGGGATCTTCCCAGGCCAGGGATTGAACTGGTGCCCCTTGCACTGCAAGGTGGACTCTTTACCCACTGGACCACAGGGGAAGCTCCAGAGTGTTATTTTTGTCAAAAAGTAAAGGGCATGGGTGTGGAGAGTGGGATGGGGGAGAAGCTCTACACAAAAATCTGAAAGTCTGTTTGTCTAAAAAGGACTTTTTAATGTTGAAATCACAAATGAGAGGAGGCTGATAATTTGCTATTCAAATGACTTTATACATAAAGACACATATATTCTTAAAATAAGCAAGAAGATGCATTGAGAAATCTAGTATTGTGCAAAATATTCTCTCCTCTTTTGTGATAAGTACATTCAATGCCATTATATTTTTAACTGTCAAAAAATGCTTACTACTTCCATTCTAAGGAGATGGTAGTGAATGTAAATTTACGATGAAGAACAAACTTCTACCGGCTTACAAACAAACCCAAGCACCAAAGAAACATCCCAGTCTATTCTCATCCAAGGTCAGAAAGACATATTTTTAAGGTGTGAAGCAAAGCAGCGGAGTGGGGAGCAGAAATGAGCTGCGGAGAAAAGCAAAGGCCTTTAAGACAATGTGCAGAGATGGACTTCAATGTACAAGTAACTGAAAACCATGAAAGAGACCTAACAGCAGAGATGACATAATCAGGTGTTGACATTTTAGAAGCCCACTGCTCACCATGTCATGGAAAATGAACTGGAGAAGATGAGAATGAAAGGCAAGGAGACCAATTAAGGGCTGATATGCAGCAACCAGATGAGGTTCAGCCAAGGTACTGGAGGTGATGGAGAGACAAAGTGGACAAATTCAAGACACAGTTGAGAGACGCAAGACGCAGGAAAATCCCAGGGAATGAGGGAGGCTATGCTGCATACCAGATCCAAGCGTAGAGAGTGTTTTTTTTTTTTTTTTCATTTTTGGCCTCTTTTATTGATTTTTGATTTATTTATTTTTATCCATCTTTATTCTTTGGCCTGTGTGGGCCTCTCATCGCAGTAGCCCTCTGTTGTTGCAGAGCACCGGCTCTGGGCAGATGCACTCCAGAGTGCTGGCTCATAACTGGACACACAGGTCCAGTAGCTCTGTGGAATGTGGGATCTTCCCAGGCCAGGGATTGAACTGGTGCCCCTTGCACTGCAAGGTGGACTCTTTACCCACTGGACCACAGGGGAAGCTCCAGAGTGTTATTTTTGTCAAAAAGTAAAGGGCATGGGTGTGGAGAGTGGGATGGGGGAGAAGCTCTACACAAAAATCTGAAAGTCTGTTTGTCTAAAAAGGACTTTTTAATGTTGAAATCACAAATGAGAGGAGGCTGATAATTTGCTATTCAAATGACTTTATACATAAAGACACATATATTCTTAAAATAAGCAAGAAGATGCATTGAGAAATCTAGTATTGTGCAAAATATTCTCTCCTCTTTTGTGATAAGTACATTCAATGCCATTATATTTTTAACTGTCAAAAAATGCTTACTACTTCCATTCTAAGGAGATGGTAGTGAATGTAAATTTACGATGAAGAACAAACTTCTACCGGCTTACAAACAAACCCAAGCACCAAAGAAACATCCCAGTCTATTCTCATCCAAGGTCAGGATTAAAAGTGAACAAGATAAAGAGTTTTTATCCAAGGTAAGTTTTAACTAATTTCCTGTTGAATGAGTCACTATTTTAGTAATCTTGCCTTCTAGGAGAGACATATGCTTTGTTACAAGGGGAGAGGAGTGGGGGTGATGGGGGTGGGGGGCGGTGGGCCACCAGGGTGAGTGGGGAGGGAGGCAGTGGTGGGTGAGGGGAGGTGGAGAATGAGGGAGGGAAAGAGAAGAATTAGACCATTAAACATTTCCCCACTCTCTTGGGTAGTCACTGCATTTCCCATACCTTTGCCATCAGTGTTGTTCCAAATCCTCCCTGATAGTTATTAGCCGAGGGAACTCCATCCATCACCCCAGGCACAGGATTATAAGTGTCACTTGACCAACATCGTCCTGAGCTCATATTTAGGATTTTAGCCAAGAGTTTTGGGTCAAGCCCTAACCTGTCAAAGGTCAAAGAAAAGAAGTGTTAAATGTCAAAGCATACAAGTCATGGGTGACTTATTTACACGTGAGGATGCTCCATCTTTTCTCTTCATTTATGATATGTCCTTAAAAATCAAAGCAGACTGATGAGATGGAAGAATCCAATCTTTAAATTATAGGGTGTTAAAAGCTAGTGAATAAACACCTCTGGGCCATGATATTCGACACTGAGAGAAAACCTTCTGCTTTTGAGAAATAACATAATTGCATAATAGAGTTGCTGGTTTATCACACACATGGGTTTTCTAGTCTTTCGGACATTACTGCATTTATGTGTTGCATAAAAACCTTAAGCCAAGAAGATCATCTAAATTCTACAGACTTTACTCACAAATGATATATTTCAGAAAGAAATATTGACAGATAAGCTATGTATCATGGTACCCTGTCTGTGCATTTATGTGTATGTTTATTCTTTTTGCTTTTATAAGAATAAATGCAAGAGATGAGCCATGAGCAGTAAAACAGGATCATGAGGAGTTATCATTATAAAAGAGGACATTTCTTGCTGTAAACTTCTCCTTATTTATTAAATCTTCATTAGACTGTCTTGCTTATGAAGCAAGTCTGCACAGAGTTGTGACATATGCTATCTATTCAGAGGCATGCATTAGAGTTCTGGGTCAACTGCTGATAAGGTTACTGATCCTGATAAAACAAAGCTTGCCCAAGCGGAAACATCATTTGTTCTATCACTGAGCTTATGGCATAAACGGCTGCTCAATGTGGACTCAGAAAAAAAAAAAAGAATTAATATGTTCTACTACTTTGATTCCAAGTATCTTATGGCAGTCTGGGAAGCACAGTTTTGCTAAGTATCTATTAATCAAGTTTCAAATAAAACTTTCTGCTTTTTTTTTTTTAAACCAATCCCTTCCAGAATGAAACAAACAAAAAAGATTAAAAAGAGACACATATAAAATGTTAAATGAATTGTGCACTTTGGCACGCTACTTATTACCTGTGTGTTGAAATGTTATCTGTTTATTTCCAGAGTGAAATACAACAATCAGTATAACTTTTTGCCAATGTTCAAGTTGGGTCTGGGGCTAATATTCAGGAGGGGTAAGGGCTTATCACATACAATTGTTGCATAATCAGACTTAAGGAGCAGCTGTGGTTCAAGGAACACAGTATGGCATGCTAACTACACCAATTCACATAGTAGGCTGTTTATAATGAGCGGTTTTTACTAAAGATTATAACAGTTAATGATTCCATCTAAGTCAACGGTTTAATCGTACACTGATAGAAAGTAACCTGACAGCTTTGTTCATTCTTTTATAAAGATCCAAGTTTGTTACACGTACTATTCGCTACTGCTGCTTACTTTCTCTTTTAAATAAAATCAGACTATCAAGGTTCTATGGTAGCAGATGACCTAAAGCCAATGCACTTTAGGGAATAACTGTGAAAGATAAAGTCACAAGCGAACAATTAGTTAACATGCTCTAACTGCAAATATATTGTCTAAGCACGAATATTCAAGAATGTGTATGTCTCATGTGCCCTATGAGCAGGGGATATTTTTAAAGGCCCCCCAAACACTGCTCTTTCCTTCCATTTGAAATGTAATTCAGGCTCCCTAATTTAAATTTTCTCTCAAGATGGCTCCACACACTCACTTCTCCTTATTTATTAAATCTTCATTAGACTGTCTTGCTTATGAAGCAAGTCTGCACAGAGTTGTGACATATGCTATCTATTCAGAGGCATGCATTAGAGTTCTGGGTCAACTGCTGATAAGGTTACTGATCCTGATAAAACAAAGCTTGCCCAAGCGGAAACATCATTTGTTCTATCACTGAGCTTATGGCATAAACGGCTGCTCAATGTGGACTCAGAAAAAAAAAAAAGAATTAATATGTTCTACTACTTTGATTCCAAGTATCTTATGGCAGTCTGGGAAGCACAGTTTTGCTAAGTATCTATTAATCAAGTTTCAAATAAAACTTTCTGCTTTTTTTTTTTTAAACCAATCCCTTCCAGAATGAAACAAACAAAAAAGATTAAAAAGAGACACATATAAAATGTTAAATGAATTGTGCACTTTGGCACGCTACTTATTACCTGTGTGTTGAAATGTTATCTGTTTATTTCCAGAGTGAAATACAACAATCAGTATAACTTTTTGCCAATGTTCAAGTTGGGTCTGGGGCTAATATTCAGGAGGGGTAAGGGCTTATCACATACAATTGTTGCATAATCAGACTTAAGGAGCAGCTGTGGTTCAAGGAACACAGTATGGCATGCTAACTACACCAATTCACATAGTAGGCTGTTTATAATGAGCGGTTTTTACTAAAGATTATAACAGTTAATGATTCCATCTAAGTCAACGGTTTAATCGTACACTGATAGAAAGTAACCTGACAGCTTTGTTCATTCTTTTATAAAGATCCAAGTTTGTTACACGTACTATTCGCTACTGCTGCTTACTTTCTCTTTTAAATAAAATCAGACTATCAAGGTTCTATGGTAGCAGATGACCTAAAGCCAATGCACTTTAGGGAATAACTGTGAAAGATAAAGTCACAAGCGAACAATTAGTTAACATGCTCTAACTGCAAATATATTGTCTAAGCACGAATATTCAAGAATGTGTATGTCTCATGTGCCCTATGAGCAGGGGATATTTTTAAAGGCCCCCCAAACACTGCTCTTTCCTTCCATTTGAAATGTAATTCAGGCTCCCTAATTTAAATTTTCTCTCAAGATGGCTCCTCACACTCCAAGCGGTGGAGATCCTCCCCTCCTTACCAGGATGGACTCAACAGTGCCTCACGCCGCTCTTTATTACTAAAGAAACTCATACTCTGTTTATAATACTCACCATATGGGAGCAGAGCTTATTATCCTGTGTAAAACCCTACATTTCACTTTGCTTGAATGTTCAAGGAAAAATACGGGCACTGATGTACGGAACCCTCTTTGGTGAACGTGTTACTATTTAGAAGCACCCTGAGGGGCACACAAAAAAATGAAGGGGCAGCTGTTATGTGCTCACTTTTAAAATCTGATGCTTCCTCACCGAGCCGATTTCCTTTAGGAGGCGGCTCCCTCTACACTCCTCCGCAACCCTCTCCCCACCCAGCCCCACCAACAGCAAAGTGTATCATTAAAAAGAGCAAGTTAGAAGTGTTTTGCATTTCATCTTTCTGAGGATTCTTTCACTGGCATATATGTATAACTGACAGCTAAAATTAGACATGATATTAAAATCAGTTACTGAAGTCCTCTGTCTTCCACTGTGCCCAAGGCTTGTAATGGTCTGCAACCAGCTAGAATACACAGTAATTGTCATTCAGGGAGTCTATCCTAGAACGTCATGCTTCACTGGAGAAGACTGAGTTTCCATTTGAAATCAACAAATTAATCCAAGACAGGTATCTGAAAGGGCAAGTTTAATAGGAAGCAGCTACTGGGCTCTCAACCATGATAAAATGTTATTGCTGTTTCCCTGTAAATTGGCTGGGAACATATGATACTTTCTGCATAAGAGCCCCATTGCTGTTCAGGAGATATACAGCTCAAGCCATCAAAAGGATGACAGTCTGTCAGTCCCCATAATAACTTGCCACTGGATGTGGTTCGAGAGTAGCGTGTGCATGCATGCGGCTTTACAATTGCTGGAATGTTCTCTGATATAAACAGAGAATGAATTCATTGCTCTGACCGCATATATAATGCAACTCAAATAAACGTCACTGTGTCAAAGCTACTCACCTTTAAAACACAGGCATTTTAAATGAACTTTTTGAGAGAAGTAAAAATGATGCAGAAGCTGTATGAAAATTTAAAGAGAACTTTCCCTTCACTGTAACCAAGGTTTTTTAAGTGCCAAAAAAGTTTGTTCACTTTATAGTCTCTGTATATATCTATATGGCCTGGTTTATGTAAGAACAAAGCAAACAATGTCTCTACACTGAGATGTTTGTGTCACAGGAACCCATCTGGAAAGGAAACACCTAAGACTATATCAATTTAAATCAATCATTTCGTTATTCACCAATGTGTATGGACCTGCCAGCTAAGCACTAGCCTGCCCTCCAGGCGCATTTGGTGAACGTGTTACTATTTAGAAGCACCCTGAGGGGCACACAAAATGAAGGGCAGCTGTTATGTGCTCACTTTTAAAATCTGATGCTTCCTCACCGAGCCGATTTCCTTTAGGAGGCGGCTCCCTCTACACTCCTCCGCAACCCTCTCCCCACCCAGCCCCACCAACAGCAAAGTGTATCATTAAAAAGAGCAAGTTAGAAGTGTTTTGCATTTCATCTTTCTGAGGATTCTTTCACTGGCATATATGTATAACTGACAGCTAAAATTAGACATGATATTAAAATCAGTTACTGAAGTCCTCTGTCTTCCACTGTGCCCAAGGCTTGTAATGGTCTGCAACCAGCTAGAATACACAGTAATTGTCATTCAGGGAGTCTATCCTAGAACGTCATGCTTCACTGGAGAAGACTGAGTTTCCATTTGAAATCAACAAATTAATCCAAGACAGGTATCTGAAAGGGCAAGTTTAATAGGAAGCAGCTACTGGGCTCTCAACCATGATAAAATGTTATTGCTGTTTCCCTGTAAATTGGCTGGGAACATATGATACTTTCTGCATAAGAGCCCCATTGCTGTTCAGGAGATATACAGCTCAAGCCATCAAAAGGATGACAGTCTGTCAGTCCCCATAATAACTTGCCACTGGATGTGGTTCGAGAGTACGCGTGTGCATGCATGCGGCTTTACAATTGCTGGAATGTTCTCTGATATAAACAGAGAATGAATTCATTGCTCTGACCGCATATATAATGCAACTCAAATAAACGTCACTGTGTCAAAGCTACTCACCTTTAAAACACAGGCATTTTAAATGAACTTTTTGAGAGAAGTAAAAATGATGCAGAAGCTGTATGAAAATTTAAAGAGAACTTTCCCTTCACTGTAACCAAGGTTTTTTAAGTGCCAAAAAAGTTTGTTCACTTTATAGTCTCTGTATATATCTATATGGCCTGGTTTATGTAAGAACAAAGCAAACAATGTCTCTACACTGAGATGTTTGTGTCACAGGAACCCATCTGGAAAGGAAACACCTAAGACTATATCAATTTAAATCAATCATTTCGTTATTCACCAATGTGTATGCAGACCTGCCAGCTAAGAAGCAGCTGAGCCTGCCCTCCAGGCGCAGGGCCAGGTAAGGCACCCATGCAGTCACATTTACCTGAGGCAGGGGGAAGGGGCTTGCCCACCTCCCACCCTCTCTCCTCCTCATTCACCTGACAAATCTTCAGAGCGCCTACTATGTGCCATGGATGAGCACACAAAGCTCACAGAGCCTGCTTTCTCGTTGGGAAGACAGGCAAACAAACAAGCATATAGTGCTAGTCAAAGAGAAGCGTTATGAAGAAAAGAACGTTAACATTCAATTCAACTCAAATACTAACCACCACTATCCCATCAGTAACTACCACGTACTGAGCACCTCTATGTATCAGGAACTGTTTTAAAAGATTGACAAGGATGAATTAATTGACTCCCCATAACGGACACTATTATTACTGTGGATAGATACTATTATTTTTGTCATGTTATGGATGATAAAAGCTTAAGTCGGAGGCAGCGCTGGGAGGTGGTCATCAACAGACACCCAGACTCACTGCCCTGAGTCTCAACAGTCATATGGGCAGTCACTTAATCAGCCGCCATGACAACCATCTGACCAGTCTAACAAAAAGTTTGGTCAAACCTTTATTATAAATCTTTGGCCATATGTTTTATCTGTTAGGGTATGTGACTGAGGGGTTTCAAATGAAACCTAAATAAAAAGGCAACACCGTCTCAGGGCAGGAGCCAAGAAGCTAAAATTATGCTTGTGGCAAAGTTCTCCTCTCGAGCAGCCTTCCAGAAGTCTGGCTGTTTTATGCTTCTTTTGATGCAAGGAGACAATAGGGCTGTAGCTAGGTGGGTCTGGGCCCTGGTGGCAGTGCAAATAACTTGTTATACCACCAATACTGAAAAAAATAAAATAAAATGAAACACTAACACAATTTCTGGTAGAAAAAAATGAAAACAAAACAACGAAACTCATGTAACTATGTAGTGCACAGGAACAAAACCTCTCAAAGGTAAGTAAGGCACTTTAAGTGGTCAAACCTTTATTATAAATCTTTGGCCATATGTTTTATCTATTAGGGTATGTGACTGAGGGGTTTCAAATGAAACCTAAATAAAAAGGCAACACCATCTCAGGGCAGGAGCCAAGAAGCTAAAATTATGCTATACCATAAAACTATACTGAGTTCTAAATAGAAACCCAATTAGAAGGCAGAAAGGTCCAGTAAAAAAGAATCTCAAAATATGCTATATACCAATGTTTTTTATGCTTTACTTTTTAAAATCACATTTAAAACTTTCACTGACATCCATAAACATTCACTGTAAAAGATCATAGGGTCAATAAGAGTTTAAAGCTATAAGGTTTTATTCTTCTATTTAAAAAAGGGAAATGTCAGTGTTCCAGAAAAAACCATTGGCTTACGATAATGAAATTAATCAGAAATGATCACTTCATAGGAACAAGTGACTCAATTTGTAAATGTTGACATTAATGCTCTAGAAAAATTTTCACTTCAGAGTGAACAGAACATAAATGTGGCTGAACCCTTTGATGCTATGGTGCTTTGTGGGAATTTACTACTTGTGAATTTATGCTTGCTGATGCCAATTTTCTCTTTCACCTTGCAAAGCTCAATAAATCGTGGCCGTTCTCTATACTCTATTAGAGAACAATCCTGTCATTTTAAACCATGTCTGTAAACCATGGAGAACAGACAATAGCAGAAGCAATCATTTTTAGTACTTTCAAACCACTGAGTATCTCTGTAAGATAAACTGAGAAAATCCCAATCTTATTAAAATAAGCAATTCATTAGTACAATGTGGAGTATCACAAACTTACAAATTATTGCAACACTTAAGTATAAATAATGAATTCTTGCTTTGTGTTCAGACATATATATATATATATGTATGTAAATACTGCATTCACACACATATACATCAGTAACAGTAATATAGTCTTGGAAAATTTAAACATTGACAGATGCATATTTCTAAATACTGTTTTTGTCACAGTGAATCAAGGCCAACAAGAAGGGAAAAGATTTATTTCTTCTGTTCTTAGTACTTGTTTAGAATTTTACCACTTTCTTTTCTCTTTGATCATAAACTTACTCTAGTCGCCAATGTATACATTTTAGTCTGTTGATTCAACTGATTTTCATTTTACTCTTTATTAGCTGGCCTTTGGAGTCAGACTTCCATAAGGACTTACTGTACAAAAACATCATTTTAGACTGATCATCTAATAAGAGCTTTGCTAGGAAAAACATTTGAGGAATGCTGGAAGACACCTTATGAACATTGTGATCCAGTGATGCTCAAAGTAAAGGGCAGAATATAAAATAAACTGGCAAAAATAGAGGGAAACTTCGATACAGTGTAACCAAGGCTTTTATTTTTTTAAATTATATACTCATTTATATCCAGAAAAGCAAAAATAAAATTCCAAAGATGGAAATGCATACTAAAACTCTAATCCTATTGTCAACACCAATTAATTTTGTATGCAATTTGGTTCCAGAAATTTACATTTTATTCCTCCATAAAATTAATCTGAAGAAGGGACATGAAAACAAGCTACTAGTAACTGGTTTTTCTATTATGATAAGTGACCCATAGCCTAAACTAGCTACATTACAGACGTAACACTCTGGAAAGCTTCCTATATACCACCAGTTTCATTAAGACTTTGTACAGATATGCCTTACCATCTTACAGACATTCAATTTTAAAATGTAAATGGTACAGGATATTGATAAACCAATTAGCGCTGATGCAAAGCAAATTCCTCTTTTATCTCAATTACAACATGACAACTTAATAGGTCAAGATAGTTTAACATCTGAGACAAGGGCAATTCAATAAAACAACAGCATCTTGATATGGTAATTAAGAGGAAATGTGAATCCATTACTGTGTCTTAAAAAACATCTCAAGTACCTTGGCTCTTTTTATTACTTTTATCAAAAGCTATGATATGAAACACTACTCTGATCTGTGATATATTTGGCAGTCAGTCTGGGCATAGCGTGAAGAAAATAACCTGAGTAGAAGTATCTTCCTCATTAAGCATTTTCTAAAGTAAGAAATGTATATTTATTATATTCATGAAATACAAAGCATCCAAAAAATTAATTAGGTGATTAATCATATTTAGAATTCCTAACGCAAAAGATTAAAGACTAAAATTAAGGCATTAACCTTAAGCATTCTAAAGGATGGTCGCTATCGTAGGAAAAACTGAATTCCTGAAGCACTTTCAGCAAAGTATGAAAGCCATCTTATTTCAATGAAAAGGTATATCCTTAATGCAAAGGCACAAAACCTTAGACAAGTTAAAATGAAGAGTTATGCGTATGAGCTGCAGCTTTATGAATGCCATCCAGTTTATCCTGAGAATAAACAACGAAGAGCCCTTTCTTTTAGCGCAGATTTTGGGGACAATATTTTAAATAGATACATAAAACCAGTCACGTGATAGCCTAACACTTGAATTCACTACACATTAAAACTGTATTTTATATAAATTTGTCCTACACTGCCAAAGATTGTTTAAATTTTATAGTAAAAGTGCTTCATGCATTGTGACATAATAAACAAAATGGAGCTCCCATATAAAAAGGATAATGTAACTTCAGAGATATAGCACAATACATTTTATGGCTCATGGCAAAGAGTATTCATGCTCTCTAGGGTTCTATTGGTTGTCCAATAAGCAAAGTCTATTAAAGTTCAATAATGAAATACTTTCAAAATGTTTCTGGATCAACTAATTTATCTCTCATGAACATTTGTTTTCAACATCAGAAAATCAAATCAGAAAGCTCATAAAATTGTTAGTATATGAAAATGTACTATCAACAAACCTGATTCCCAGATTCATAGCTTCAGCAGTTCCAATCATACTAATACCAGGACAATGTGGTCTTAAATCTGAGACAAGGGCAATTCAATAAAACAACAGCATCTTGATATGGTAATTAAGAGGAAATGTGAATCCATTACTGTGTCTTAAAAAACATCTCAAGTACCTTGGCTCTTTTTATTACTTTTATCAAAAGCTATGATATGAAACACTACTCTGATCTGTGATATATTTGGCAGTCAGTCTGGGCATAGCGTGAAGAAAATAACCTGAGTAGAAGTATCTTCCTCATTAAGCATTTTCTAAAGTAAGAAATGTATATTTATTATATTCATGAAATACAAAGCATCCAAAAAATTAATTAGGTGATTAATCATATTTAGAATTCCTAACGCAAAAGATTAAAGACTAAAATTAAGGCATTAACCTTAAGCATTCTAAAGGATGGTCGCTATCGTAGGAAAAACTGAATTCCTGAAGCACTTTCAGCAAAGTATGAAAGCCATCTTATTTCAATGAAAAGGTATATCCTTAATGCAAAGGCACAAAACCTTAGACAAGTTAAAATGAAGAGTTATGCGTATGAGCTGCAGCTTTATGAATGCCATCCAGTTTATCCTGAGAATAAACAACGAAGAGCCCTTTCTTTTAGCGCAGATTTTGGGGACAATATTTTAAATAGATACATAAAACCAGTCACGTGATAGCCTAACACTTGAATTCACTACACATTAAAACTGTATTTTATATAAATTTGTCCTACACTGCCAAAGATTGTTTAAATTTTATAGTAAAAGTGCTTCATGCATTGTGACATAATAAACAAAATGGAGCTCCCATATAAAAAGGATAATGTAACTTCAGAGATATAGCACAATACATTTTATGGCTCATGGCAAAGAGTATTCATGCTCTCTAGGGTTCTATTGGTTGTCCAATAAGCAAAGTCTATTAAAGTTCAATAATGAAATACTTTCAAAATGTTTCTGGATCAACTAATTTATCTCTCATGAACATTTGTTTTCAACATCAGAAAATCAAATCAGAAAGCTCATAAAAATTGTTAGTATATGAAAATGTACTATCAACAAACCTGATTCCCAGATTCATAGCTTCAGCAGTTCCAATCATACTAATACCTAATAGCAAGTTGTTGCAGATCTTCGCAGCCTGAAAATAAATTGAGTACATATTAAATATCTTGATTTTCAAGCCATAACTCACAGGAAGATTTCTTCACTCACTTCTACATGCTTCTGAAGGTATAGAGCATTCAGCTGTTAATTCTCTCAAGCAGGAAAATGCATTTGGTGCTGCCAACCTTCCTCTGAGATCCCAGAGTGGGAGTGGGGGGTGGGGTGGTGTCTCTTCCACCAGGGAAGAACCCTGAAGTATAGGTGACCCAGCTACTCCTATGGGCTCAAGCACAGCAGGGAATACCAACTGATGTGCACAACTGCTCCTTCAGGAATGGGGCTCACATCCTAACTGGGGAAACAGGAGTAACACATCAGGGCTTCCCCGGTGGCTCAGCAGCAAAGATTTTGCCTGCAAAGCAGGAGCCACCCTGGGTCGGGAAGATCCTCTGGAGGAGGGCATGGCAACCCACTCCAGTATTCTAGCCTGGAGAATCCACGGACAGAGAAGCCTGGCGGTTACGGTCCATAGGGTCTCAAAGAGTTGGACACGACTGAGCAACTCTGCATGCACGTATGTAGTAACACATCGAATCAAAAGGCAATGAACAAGCAAACCAAACTAAGTGGTAAATAATATGGTAGAAGCTGTAGATAGAGACAACAGGAGTTCAGAGACACCAGATCACTGAGGGTAGGAGCAGAAAGGAAGTGAAACCCAAAACCATCTCTCAGAAGGCCAGGGAGGATTAAAATAGACCAGAGAGGTCTTCCCTGGTGGTCCAGTGGGTAAGGACACTGCGTTGCAGTGCAAGGGGAACCAGTTTGATCCCTGGCCTGGGAAGATCCCACCTACTGCGGAGCAGGCTGGACTGATGTGTCCAGCTACCGAGCAGGAGCTCTGGGGTGCATGTGCCCAGAGCTAGTGCTCTGCAGCGGCAGAGGCCACTGTGATGGAAGGTCCCACACAGGCCAAAGAACAAAGATGGATGAAAATAAACAAATGAAAGACCAATAGAAGTGGCCAAAAAAAAAAAAAATAGACCAGAGAGGGAAAGGAGACCTGGGAAAAAAAGGAAATACACAAGAGCATGAGATATTCCTGAGGACAGTAAGAAAACGGATTCACGTGCAATGGTTTTAAGGAATAGAAAGAAGTTTGATAGTTAAGACTGGGTCAAGAGCTAGGGAAGCTAGAATGGAGTGTCCAGGTTTGACATGGTAGGAAAAAGGGATCTGCACTAAGTGTCCGAACTGGAAAATTTACAAGGACACAAGCATTCTGATTGGTTCTGGTTACAGTGTTGGCAGACTGGCAAATCTAGTGCACAAAATCCATAGGCCCTGTGGGCAGTAAACAAGGTATGAGATTATCAGAGACTGGACCAGGTAAGGTTGGGAATGAACTAAACAGGCACTGATGAGAGCCACTGAAGGTAGAATCACTAGAAACTGGAGATGACTGGACAAGGGAATGGAGACAACAGATGTATCTAAGATCATAGGAAAGTCCCGAATAAGATAAAACAGGGACCAGTGACCAAAACAAAGCATGAAGAGGAGACCGTTGGGTTTGATTTCAGTTCAGTGTGATCATTCACCTCTATCTGATTATAGAGAATTTATAGAACACAGTTCTTAAGGAAAATCATGTTTCGTTTTGTTTTTTAAATTAAAGTGCATACATAACTTCTACCCAACAGTACTACAAACAGAGATCTGGCAAGCAATTATAAAATGAGAGAGAGTGACAGCACATCAAGCAACATGAGCATTGCATACAGAAACCATTTCAAGGATAATTTCAGTGGTGGCTGGGATAAATACGTCGAAGTCTGAAATAATGGAACTTTTGATATCTTTTTAAATTAATTGGCTGATCTCTGCTTACTTTCAATAAGTATGATGGAAGACTAATCTATTTCAAATTAATTTAAGAAAACCGGAGCCAACCAAAAAATCCATAAATGGGACAGAGTAAGGCAGAAATGGACTGTGGTCAGGAAAGAAAAATGAATATTAACTGATTTTACATCGTCAAATCAGTGTCAGGGATGTGAAAACATTACCTGCCCAGTCCCAACAGCTCCACAATACACCACATTGGAGCCCATGCACCCCAGCAATTCCTGAGCCGCAGCAAATTCTTCTTCGACTCCGCCTACCATAAACGTGAGGTTCGCCGACCGAGCAGCTCCCACACCTGAATGGTTTGGGGGTAAAGGAATACAAGCAGAGGAATAACATGGCTTCAAGTGTTTAAGTAGATTATAATATCAGAGAAAATTCCCAAACTAAATGAAAACACCTTGCTTCCAAGTTGTATTTATGTCAGGCACAAATTTCTTCTGGAATATTTTAATTGTCAAGGATAATGAAGGTTACTTATAAGCCAAAGGCAACACACAGATTCAGTTGAACTCGACTCATCTCAAGCTTTTTGGCAGGATCATGGAGTACCATGGGAATCTGAAATGCGAAGTTTATTATTCCCAGGCATCTCTTATCCTCCTGAAAACCCTATTCGGTAACAGTATATGAAAAAGATGATCCTGTACCCTGACCAGCATGGGAGCAGCCAGAGGGGTCAGCTGCCTGAGTCTGGATTTGGGGGTCCCCTCCCTCCCTCTTAGCACTCTATCTACGGATGAGATTGACAAAGAGAGGGACTTGTCTCTTTCTCCCAAGACTTATTTTTTTTTGACCATTCTATTGGTCTTTCATTTATTTATTTTCATCCATCTTTGTTCTTCTGCCTGTGTGGGCCTCCCATCGCAGTGGCCTCTGTTGTCGCAGAGCACCGGCTCTGGGCACATGCGCTCCAGAGCTCCGGCTCGGTAGTTGGACACATCAGTCCAGCCACTCCATGGCATGTGGGATCTTCCCAGGCCAGGGATCGAATTGGCCCCCCTTGCACTGCAAGGCAGTGTCCTTACCCACTGGACCACCAGGGAAACCCCCAAGATTCTTTTTTAAGGTAAAGAAAACAGTTGCTTAGTTAGACCAGTTATTCTGATATGCACTTTCTCATATTATTTGATTTTTCCTTTTGCCTCCTGCTAAGCAAGCATGCATACCTTGAAGACTCTGTGGGCTGTTTCAGATCACCCCCATAACACATAACGAATATTGTAATAAGGTAAGAGCCATGTAATTTTTTAGGCTCCCCAGTGCATATAAAAGTTCTACTATACTGCAGTCTACTACATGGGCAATAGCATTATGTCTATAAAAACAAAGTATACACAATTTAAAAGTTCCTTGTTAAAAATGGTAAGTCATCACCTGACACTTTAAGGTTACCACAGTATTCGTCCTTTTTAATAAATATTTTATTTACTTATTATTGAAGTACAGTTGATTCACAATGTCATATTAATCTATCCTATACAGTAAAGTGACTCAGTTATATTCTTTTTCCTTACAGTTTATCACAGGATATTGAATATAATTCCCTGTGCTATATAGTAGGACCTGGTTGTTTACCCATTCTGTGTATAAGAGAAAACCTAATATTTGTAAAGAGCAATATAATGAGGTATGCCTATACATCTTTTGGGCAATTCATTCCTAGTGATATGACCGGAAGAAGAAATAAACTTTAGCATTGGCTGGGCCACTCCTTAGCTTCTCAAACAAAGGTCTGAAGTATGTTCACTACTGGAAGTGACTGAAGAAGCAACTTCTACTTTAGCACAGAAAATACGGCCTACGCTTGTCCTAACACTGAAGTAGGTGGGAACTTCACTCATCTAAATTATTATTAACTATAAAATGAAACCACAAGTATTATTACTGCTTTTAGCATTAGAAAAATTTTAATTCATAATTTTTAAATTTGATTTTATTGTTCAAACCCAGGAAACTATGTGAAAGAACTATATTAGTACAATTTTTGTCTTTACAACTTATTTATAACATAGGTAGGAATAAAGAAACTGTAACTGTTTGTACTATATATCAAACCCGCCATTAGAATAGACAGCTGCAAGTAATGGCCTACTTTTACATTTAATTTATTCAATGAAATACAGTTTTATACAAAAAGTCAAATGAGGAGACCCTTATTTCATTCAAACTGTGAACACTTTGCTACCAATCAGTAGCCATTCGATATGCACTTTCTCATATTATTTGATTTTTCCTTTTGCCTCCTGCTAAGCAAGCATGCATACCTTGAAGACTCTGTGGGCTGTTTCAGATCACCCCCATAACACATAACGAATATTGTAATAAGGTAAGAGCCATGTAATTTTTTAGGCTCCCCAGTGCATATAAAAGTTCTACTATACTGCAGTCTACTACATGGGCAATAGCATTATGTCTATAAAAACAAAGTATACACAATTTAAAAGTTCCTTGTTAAAAATGGTAAGTCATCACCTGACACTTTAAGGTTACCACAGTATTCGTCCTTTTTAATAAATATTTTATTTACTTATTATTGAAGTACAGTTGATTCACAATGTCATATTAATCTATCCTATACAGTAAAGTGACTCAGTTATATTCTTTTTCCTTACAGTTTATCACAGGATATTGAATATAATTCCCTGTGCTATATAGTAGGACCTGGTTGTTTACCCATTCTGTGTATAAGAGAAAAACCTAATATTTGTAAAGAGCAATATAATGAGGTATGCCTATACATCTTTTGGGCAATTCATTCCTAGTGATATGACCGGAAGAAGAAATAAACTTTAGCATTGGCTGGGCCACTCCTTAGCTTCTCAAACAAAGGTCTGAAGTATGTTCACTACTGGAAGTGACTGAAGAAGCAACTTCTACTTTAGCACAGAAAATACGGCCTACGCTTGTCCTAACACTGAAGTAGGTGGGAACTTCACTCATCTAAATTATTATTAACTATAAAATGAAACCACAAGTATTATTACTGCTTTTAGCATTAGAAAAATTTTAATTCATAATTTTTAAATTTGATTTTATTGTTCAAACCCAGGAAACTATGTGAAAGAACTATATTAGTACAATTTTTGTCTTTACAACTTATTTATAACATAGGTAGGAATAAAGAAACTGTAACTGTTTGTACTATATATCAAACCCGGCCATTAGAATAGACAGCTGCAAGTAATGGCCTACTTTTACATTTAATTTATTCAATGAAATACAGTTTTTATACAAAAAAAGTCAAATGAGGAGACCCTTATTTCATTCAAACTGTGAACACTTTGCTACTGCCAAATCAAGTAGCCATTCTATTTTACAGCTCATGCTATTTTTAACTAATTATTAAAAGCATTATGTTAGCCAAACAATCTTGGAACAGGAAGTACCCACATGTTATGAAAGCCTGAGAATCTTACATATGATTAAATTACCTTATTTCAGAATATTTTCAGGTATACCATGGAACTGATTATGTGCAAAATTCCAATTATAACAAATGCTTTTAATTAGTTTATCTGTGTCATTTGAACATTCAGATGATGCTGAAGTTTAAGTGACTGTCATTTTGATAGTTCCTAATTTACTTCAGCAAGATGGTGGATCGTTAATGTTTTACAATTACTCTGCTTAATTTCTATGGCTATTTTAATTCAAACCACATAACCACCCTTACTCCAAATCCTGTTGATCTGACCTAGAGAAATTAAGCAGACGATTTAAGTCAAAGCTTACAAACAAATCCAGCACTATCCATCATAGGTCAATAGCTTTGTATCTAGATTACAGGCTGTTAAACAGCTTCAGAGAGTCATTTATTAAAGGAAAATTAATGCTGACAATGGTTCTCAGCTGGTTACTCTTTTGACAGGTGTACTTTCTCACTTGTTCAAACATATATTTCAGAAAGAAGAAATAAGTTACTTAAGAGAAGATCACAAAAGAAAGAATAATTCATCTTTTAATTCAGAAGCCTGTGGTATCTCCACTCTTTCCTCCTTCTCATTGTGTGATGTAATTATTTCCGGCTTTATCATAATCTATATTTCAAAGTAAAAGTCTGACTAAAGTGGGTAATTCCAAAGTTTTGGCATTCCCTGGGACAACAGGCTAACTTTCCACACATATTCCTTTAACCATATGACACTATCAAACCTAGTCCTATTGCAACGACAAAATTAAGATCTAAGTTATCCCAAAATAGATGCAACTGTTTTGAGTTTTGAAATAGTATAGAGAAAGTTGGAACTCTAAAGCTGTGTCTGACATCTTATGGATTTCAGAAGACATTTTATATATTTTGATGTCTATGAATAATAAACAATAAATTTATTATTCTGCCATGTGTTTTAATTCAGGTTCACTCCCCAAAATAGGAAAATATGGACTATATGATTAGGCAGCTACTAGAATATTGGAAGTATTTATTTTACCAACTGTATTATATATACAAAACCAAAATGTGCCCTGTGCTTCATTTTATTACAGCATTTATACACAGTATTACAATCTTTCACTTTCTTACCTGATTCCTCCATGACACCATAAAGCACTTACAAGGGAAGCATTTGGATCACATTTATATCAGCATTTCATTATCTGTCATGGTGCATGACACATTCAACAGATAGTTGTTCAGTAAATTAATTTATGAGCATGGTACAAACAGTAAAAGATCTGGAGATGAAATATCTGGTTTGGGGGTGTGCTGGTTATGTTATCTGTTATTATAAATAAATTACTTAACTTCTCTGAGTTTCTGTATATAAAATAGGAAAAGCCTTAATAGCGTCTTCATTGAGTGGTTTTATCTTCACCAATATCTCAAGTCCTTTCCTATTTGGTTATCTAAGCTGTGTCTGCTCTAGGATAATTTTAGACTCTCTGGCTTAATACTGGCTGGCTTGAACTGATGCTATAAATAATGGAAGCAGGCTGCTTGAAGTTAAGAACTCCTAAGGTATCCCATAGCCAGCAACATTAAGATTACAGTGAAGACCTCTTGCAAAACCTTTCAAAAGCAGCACAATGTGGGAAAGTGACAAGAAGGCTGCATTTGTTTGGTCTTGCTTACTCAACAAAACTAACCTACTAAGAATCAAGCCCTGTGGCAAGCCTTAGTGTTACAGAAAAAAATCCTCTTTATCTCATTTTTAGTGTGATGTAATTATTTCCGGCTTTATCATAATCTATATTTCAAAGTAAAAGTCTGACTAAAGTGGGTAATTCCAAAGTTTTGGCATTCCCTGGGACAACAGGCTAACTTTCCACACATATTCCTTTAACCATATGACACTATCAAACCTAGTCCTATTGCAACGACAAAATTAAGATCTAAGTTATCCCAAAATAGATGCAACTGTTTTGAGTTTTGAAATAGTATAGAGAAAGTTGGAACTCTAAAGCTGTGTCTGACATCTTATGGATTTCAGAAGACATTTTATATATTTTGATGTCTATGAATAATAAACAATAAATTTATTATTCTGCCATGTGTTTTAATTCAGGTTCACTCCCCAAAATAGGAAAATATGGACTATATGATTAGGCAGCTACTAGAATATTGGAAGTATTTATTTTACCAACTGTATTATATATACAAAACCAAAATGTGCCCTGTGCTTCATTTTATTACAGCATTTATACACAGTATTACAATCTTTCACTTTCTTACCTGATTCCTCCATGACACCATAAAGCACTTACAAGGGAAGCATTTGGATCACATTTATATCAGCATTTCATTATCTGTCATGGTGCATGACACATTCAACAGATAGTTGTTCAGTAAATTAATTTATGAGCATGGTACAAACAGTAAAAGATCTGGAGATGAAATATCTGGTTTGGGGGTGTGCTGGTTATGTTATCTGTTATTATAAATAAATTACTTAACTTCTCTGAGTTTCTGTATATAAAATAGGAAAAGCCTTAATAGCGTCTTCATTGAGTGGTTTTATCTTCACCAATATCTCAAGTCCTTTCCTATTTGGTTATCTAAGCTGTGTCTGCTCTAGGATAATTTTAGACTCTCTGGCTTAATACTGGCTGGCTTGAACTGATGCTATAAATAATGGAAGCAGGCTGCTTGAAGTTAAGAACTCCTAAGGTATCCCATAGCCAGCAACATTAAGATTACAGTGAAGACCTCTTGCAAAACCTTTCAAAAGCAGCACAATGTGGGAAAGTGACAAGAAGGCTGCATTTGTTTGGTCTTGCTTACTCAACAAAACTAACCTACTAAGAATCAAGCCCTGTGGCAAGCCTTAGTGTTACAGATGAATAACATATATCCCTGCTCCTAAGAAGTTAAGTTACACACTTGTGATCCTGACCCCTCCTCTCCTTAGCCAACCTGACACCTGGCTGAATCATTGCCATCTCTCACCTGAATTACTGCAACAGCCTCCTGCCTGACTTCCCTTGAGCTCTTGCCTCCAAAGTCTGTCCTCCACAGAGCAGCCAGAGGGATCCTTTTAAAATACAGTTGACCCTTGAACAATGAGGAGGTGGGGAGCACTGATGGCCCTCACCCTCACCCCTACAACACAACTGAAAACACTGAGTCTAATTTATGGCCAGTCTTCTGCATCCAAAGAGTCAACCATGTACTATATGATCCATGGATCGTATAGTAGAGAAATACTTACTATTGGAAAAAAAAAAATCTGCACATCAGTAGATCCCCTGTTATTCAAGTGTCAATTGTATAAACCTAGGTCCTGTTTCTTCCCTTCTTTCAAGCCCCCAATGTGTCCCATCACTCGATTCAATATAAAATCCAAAGCCCTACAAAGCGGTACATGGTGTGGTCCCTGCTGCCTCTCCTAGCTCGTTTCACAGCATTCTCTTCGGCACTGGCTGCTCTCTACCCACCCTGGCTGCCCTGCTGTTCCTGAGCTAGGCCAAGTAAGTTTCCTTCTCAAAGTCTTGCACTGCTATTCCTTCTCCCTGGAATGTTCTTCTCCTAGGTATTTATGACTTGTTTCCTTTACTTCATTCAGATTTTCTCAAAATTCACCTCTTTAGAGAGGCCTTCTCTGACTCTGCAAATCTAACCATCTAAAATGGCACCCGGCCACACTCTATCTGCTTTTCCAGATTTAATTTTACTCAGAGCATGGACTGCCATCTGTTTATGTTAACACCTCTATGTGTTTCTGGTCGAATTCCCAACATTAAAATTAGCTCAAGGAGAGCAGCAACTCTGGCTTATTCAGCCTGTACACCCAGTGTTCAGTATGTAAGAGATGCTTAGTAAATACAGTTATGTGTTCTGAGAGAGACAGAGGAAGAGGCAAGGGCAAAGGGAAGAGCCAGGCAATGAATGACTGCAGCACGTGCAAGTGCTGCTCTCTTGAAGCACTGTCATTCTAGCAAGTTCTTTCCCTGTAAAGTAAGATGATTAGACAAGATTATCACTGAGTTACTTTTAAAGCTTTTGACATTCTGTAACTTGGGATTCTCGAGTTCATATGCATATACTTTCCCACATTCATCATATTAATACACAAAACTGAAGCAGGTTTCATTTTTTGCAAATAACGAATAGTTTCAGATTAGAGAAAAGAGTTAGAAAATAAATTTTTCTCATGTAACTACAGTAATTAAGGCTAACTAGACTGAAGATTTATGGGTGCCTTTGATGCTTTATCTAATGCTTTCTTGTGATGATGTCACCGGTGTTTCTCTCCTATGACCCTAGAATCAGAAAAATTGAATGCACTGGTACAGACACATGGAAAGGCAAATGCCTAAACCATTCAAAATGTGTGGCTGACTACCCTGCTTTTAAAGTGATAGACATTTATCACTTCTCTTGGTAGCAGTTTGATTTCAATCAACTTTACAGTGGAGAAGCACTTTAATCAAGTCTCTGAATCATCCCTCCCCTTTATAGGAAAGATATCACCAGCAGCCTCCCTTTTCTAAACCATGTTCCTTCTTTCCACTCCTACTTACAGCTGATATAAAAAACGTGATCATTTGAAATCCATTCCATGATGGTTCTCAACCCTGAGAATGGTAAAGACATGGTCATTCTCAAATTGACTTTCCCCGGAATGTTCTTCTCCTAGGTATTTAGAGACTTCATTCAGATTTTCTCAAAATTCACCTCTTTAGAGAGGCCTTCTCTGACTCTGCAAATCTAACCATCTAAAATGGCACCCGGCCACACTCTATCTGCTTTTCCAGATTTAATTTTACTCAGAGCATGGACTGCCATCTGTTTATGTTAACACCTCTATGTGTTTCTGGTCGAATTCCCAACATTAAAATTAGCTCAAGGAGAGCAGCAACTCTGGCTTATTCAGCCTGTACACCCAGTGTTCAGTATGTAAGAGATGCTTAGTAAATACAGTTATGTGTTCTGAGAGAGACAGAGGAAGAGGCAAGGGCAAAGGGAAGAGCCAGGCAATGAATGACTGCAGCACGTGCAAGTGCTGCTCTCACAGCGAAGCACTGTCATTCTAGCAAGTTCTTTCCCCTGTAAAGTAAGATGATTAGACAAGATTATCACTGAGTTACTTTTAAAGCTTTTGACATTCTGTAACTTGGGATTCTCGAGTTCATATGCATATACTTTCCCACATTCATCATATTAATACACAAAACTGAAGCAGGTTTCATTTTTTGCAAATAACGAATAGTTTCAGATTAGAGAAAAGAGTTAGAAAATAAATTTTTCTCATGTAACTACAGTAATTAAGGCTAACTAGACTGAAGATTTATGGGTGCCTTTGATGCTTTATCTAATGCTTTCTTGTGATGATGTCACCGGTGTTTCTCTCCTATGACCCTAGAATCAGAAAAATTGAATGCACTGGTACAGACACATGGAAAGGCAAATGCCTAAACCATTCAAAATGTGTGGCTGACTACCCTGCTTTTAAAGTGATAGACATTTATCACTTCTCTTGGTAGCAGTTTGATTTCAATCAACTTTACAGTGGAGAAGCACTTTAATCAAGTCTCTGAATCATCCCTCCCCTTTATAGGAAAGATATCACCAGCAGCCTCCCTTTTCTAAACCATGTTCCTTCTTTCCACTCCTACTTACAGCTGATATAAAAAACGTGATCATTTGAAATCCATTCCATGATGGTTCTCAACCCTGAGAATGGTAAAGACATGGTCCTTGCCCCCAAGGAGTTTGTGGTGGTGGTAGTGCATGGGTGGGTGTGCATGGAGACAAGAGAAGAGATAAGGCAAACACAAACATAAATAATAAAAGACTTTTAGATGCACGCTATAGGAGAGGTATACATATAGTTGCAAGGAGTTCAAAGAAGAAAATATCAGCACGAAGCATCAATCAGTGCCTCTAACAACTTGCTAGATCTTGGTGCTAGGTGCAAAGACTCAAGGAGTAGGTAAGTCAATTACAAATTAGGACCTGTTTTTTGGGGGGAGGTATTAGGAGAATATTTGAAATACAACTATTCCAGAAAGTCCAAAATGTAATGTCATGGTAGGTATAAAACACAGTCTATGCCCTCAAAAAGTCTTACATGTATTTAGGAGTAAGACTCATGCACTAAGAAACAAATGCCAAAAGCAGTACCACATACCAAGCATCAGATGAATGAGGACAATCCCCACCAAATCCCAATTCCCCCTTTTCCTTCTATTTTTGACCTCCATCATCAAAAGAATAATGATTCTCAGAAAGAGAAAGGGAAAAAAAGCAAATAAGAAATTGTTCTTAGAGAGTAACGGTCTTGGTGTCAACTGTGGGTAGGCTTGTAAAAACTCTGATACGAATACAAGTATTCTGAACTCATTTGTAAACTGTGTTCAGAGCAGCTTCAAATAATTTGAACTGAGCAAATAATTTTGTCTGTTTTATATACAGACACTAAGTTCTGCCTGTTAAACTAAATGCCACAAATTTATCTTTTTCCTTTTAGACAGTTTGAATGCACTGGTACAGACACATGGAAAGGCAAATGCCTAAACCATTCAAAATGTGTGGCTGACTACCCTGCTTTTAAAGTGATAGACATTTATCACTTCTCTTGGTAGCAGTTTGATTTCAATCAACTTTACAGTGGAGAAGCACTTTAATCAAGTCTCTGAATCATCCCTCCCCTTTATAGGAAAGATATCACCAGCAGCCTCCCTTTTCTAAACCATGTTCCTTCTTTCCACTCCTACTTACAGCTGATATAAAAAACGTGATCATTTGAAATCCATTCCATGATGGTTCTCAACCCTGAGAATGGTAAAGACATGGTCCTTGCCCCCAAGGAGTTTGTGGTGGTGGTAGTGCATGGGTGGGTGTGCATGGAGACAAGAGAAGAGATAAGGCAAACACAAACATAAATAATAAAAGACTTTTAGATGCACGCTATAGGAGAGGTATACATATAGTTGCAAGGAGTTCAAAGAAGAAAATATCAGCACGAAGCATCAATCAGTGCCTCTAACAACTTGCTAGATCTTGGTGCTAGGTGCAAAGACTCAAGGAGTAGGTAAGTCAATTACAAATTAGGACCTGTTTTTTGGGGGGAGGTATTAGGAGAATATTTGAAATACAACTATTCCAGAAAGTCCAAAATGTAATGTCATGGTAGGTATAAAACACAGTCTATGCCCTCAAAAAGTCTTACATGTATTTAGGAGTAAGACTCATGCACTAAGAAACAAATGCCAAAAGCAGTACCACATACCAAGCATCAGATGAATGAGGACAATCCCCACCAAATCCCAATTCCCCCTTTTCCTTCTATTTTTGACCTCCATCATCAAAAGAATAATGATTCTCAGAAAGAGAAAGGGAAAAAAAGCAAATAAGAAATTGTTCTTAGAGAGTAACGGTCTTGGTGTCAACTGTGGGTAGGCTTGTAAAAACTCTGATACGAATACAAGTATTCTGAACTCATTTGTAAACTGTGTTCAGAGCAGCTTCAAATAATTTGAACTGAGCAAATAATTTTGTCTGTTTTATATACAGACACTAAGTTCTGCCTGTTATCTAAATGCACATAATACCCTGCCTCCTTTTACAAGAGATTTGAGTTTGCACAGTAGAACAAAAACAATCAGAAAACTGAAATAAGAATTAAGAACACATATCAAAAGATTTCACAATGAATTTCAAATACAGATCTCAGGTTTTTTTGAAAATTCTATTTGGGAGAGGAAGAAAACCATCCTAAGGAAAACATAACTTTTCCTTGAACTAAGTCACATGCTTAAAATATTACCACTTGGAACTTCATGCAGGAGACTGAATAAAATAACAGACAATGTTCTTTATATTTTTACATCACAAGCAGTGCTCATTTTTTCAAGGTAAACTGAGCTGAAACAGTTCCTGCTTTATAGCTTTTTCTGGCTAATCTTAGTCTTGTTCCTGCAGTATAAGTCAATATTAATATGAATAATCTCATTCTAATATTTGTTTACCCTAATCTTTGGAATTTTTTTTTGGAGAAAAGAACCAAAACAGGCTTAAATCTCAAGTCATGCCTCAACATGAGTGTAACCAGTTGGGAGAGACATTATTCAATATTCCTTACTATTTCTATACAGTCTAACAGTTTCTTTTTCCATTAAGTAATAGCTGTATATTTCTTTTTTGAAGTACTTCAATGCTTATGTTTCTGCAAAAAAGAGAACTACACTGTATCTTTCCCCTTTTCTTGAGTTACTGGAAACAGTAACTTTTTTCTCTTTAAATGGTTTCTGATTTAAATTTTCTTCTCAATGAACTCTAAGCACTTCTCTGGTTTCCTCATCTACTCTCTGCAACAAAATGTACCATGAAATGCGAATTTCCTGATTTCTTCAGAAATTTTCTTCCTTAATGAACTCCCTTCCAGATCAGATGAATGAGGACAATCCCACCAAATCCCAATTCCCCCTTTTCCTTCTATTTTTGACCTCCATCATCAAAAGAATAATGATTCTCAGAAAGAGAAAGGGAAAAAAAGCAAATAAGAAATTGTTCTTAGAGAGTAACGGTCTTGGTGTCAACTGTGGGTAGGCTTGTAAAAACTCTGATACGAATACAAGTATTCTGAACTCATTTGTAAACTGTGTTCAGAGCAGCTTCAAATAATTTGAACTGAGCAAATAATTTTGTCTGTTTTATATACAGACACTAAGTTCTGCCTGTTATCTAAATGCACATAATACCCTGCCTCCTTTTACAAGAGATTTGAGTTTGCACAGTAGAACAAAAACAATCAGAAAACTGAAATAAGAATTAAGAACACATATCAAAAGATTTCACAATGAATTTCAAATACAGATCTCAGGTTTTTTTGAAAATTCTATTTGGGAGAGGAAGAAAACCATCCTAAGGAAAACATAACTTTTCCTTGAACTAAGTCACATGCTTAAAATATTACCACTTGGAACTTCATGCAGGAGACTGAATAAAATAACAGACAATGTTCTTTATATTTTTACATCACAAGCAGTGCTCATTTTTTCAAGGTAAACTGAGCTGAAACAGTTCCTGCTTTATAGCTTTTTCTGGCTAATCTTAGTCTTGTTCCTGCAGTATAAGTCAATATTAATATGAATAATCTCATTCTAATATTTGTTTACCCTAATCTTTGGAATTTTTTTTTGGAGAAAAGAACCAAAACAGGCTTAAATCTCAAGTCATGCCTCAACATGAGTGTAACCAGTTGGGAGAGACATTATTCAATATTCCTTACTATTTCTATACAGTCTAACAGTTTCTTTTTCCATTAAGTAATAGCTGTATATTTCTTTTTTGAAGTACTTCAATGCTTATGTTTCTGCAAAAAAGAGAACTACACTGTATCTTTCCCCTTTTCTTGAGTTACTGGAAACAGTAACTTTCTCTTCTTTCTCTTTAAATGGTTTCTGATTTTTAAATTTTCTTCTCAATGAACTCTAAGCACTTCTCTGGTTTCCTCATCTACTCTCTGCAACAAAATGTACCATGAAATGCGTCCTGGAAACCCTTTCCAGTGATTGTCATGTGCAGTGACTTTTCATGCATCCATGCCTCTCCTGGGCTATTTCCCTCTTAAGAAGCTCCCTTCCCTTTCATCTCTGCCTGACTTAACTTCTGCTTATCTTTCAAGACTCAACTCAGGGGACTTCCTTGATGGTCCAATGGCTAAGACTGCACTCCCACTGCAGGGGGCCTGAGTTTGATCCCTTATCAGGGAACTAGATCCCAGTACCACAACTAAGACCCAGTGCAGCCAAATAAATAAATAATAAATATTAAAAAAAAAAAAGATTCATCTCAAGTCAACTCTGAGAAGCAGTGACTGTACATGACTGTACCTTTTCTATTCTTATAACATTCCTAGTGATGTCTCTAATAAAGCCCTAATGCTAATCAATGATTTTTCCTTTGTCTTGATAAGATTATCACAGGCCTGAGCTGTTTGAATTTAGCATTCAGCCTGTGTCTGACAAATGTTCACTGTCTTTTTTAGGAAGAGAGAAGAAATCAATGATTAACAAAATGACTAAAAATACTAAGACTATGTTTTCTAATTTATTAAATAAGACAATGTTTTTGAGCTTATTTAAAAAAAAGCCCAACTTTGGACTAGCATGGTTCTCTACATGTGACGATGGCATTTTCACTTACTGCTGAATAAGCATGCCTGTACATAAGTACACATGTATGGAGGAATTACCATGACGACTTAAAAAATGAACCTGTGGGACTTCCCTGGTGGTCCAGTGGGCAAAGAGTCCACCTTGCAGTGCAAGGGGCACTGGTTTGATCCTTGGCCCGGGAAGATCCCTCATGCCACAAAAGGGCTGGACCGCTGTGTCCAATTACCAGCCAGCACTCTGGAGCACATGCACCCAGAGCCCATGCTCTGCAACAAGAGAGGCCACTGCAATGGCAGGCCCACACAGGCCGGAGAATAAAGATGGATAAAAAATAAATAAATAAAAAATCAATAAGAAGAGGCCAAAATTTAAAAAAAAAAAAAAAAAAGAGCTTGTAATCTGAGTTAAGTGACCCGGAGTGAAGGTCATACCAGTTAGACCACTTACATAACACCTCTCAGTCTTGGTTACTCCATCTGAAAATGGTGATATAAAAGCACTTGCCATACTTAAACTGGAAGCTCAAATGAAAGAATACATAGGAAAGACATTTTATGCAGTTACTACCCTGGTGCTATAAAAAAATTCAAATATAGCAAAAAATACATCTATGAAGAACTGAAATACGGAATTTTGCCTTAATGAGAAGCTGAACCAAGAGTCTGCTCATAATAGGAAAATTATTATGCAAGCACATGACTCAGAATAACCTTTTATGAGTCACAAATAAGGAGGTCATTTTCAATCCTATGCCTTCAAAACCAGAGAAGAGAGAGATGGAAATCTAAACAGTACAACTGAGTTAGATTTGTCTTCAATACTGTAAAAGCCCTGTCACCAGAGCATTTTCATTGATATAGAGCAAAATGTAGTAAATCACTTAATTTACTCAAAAGAACTTAAATGTTTTAACCGGTCTGCCATCCGAAGAGATCAAGAAGAGGGCCAATGGGACTCGGGCTGCAATGTGAGCCGTCTTTAAAATGCAATTGTTCTAATCATTTTCTACAGATGCTGCCTCACAAGGGGCTGCTGTCACAGGGACCATTTACGACTTGTTATGGTGTCTCTATTGTTTACCAGCGACATTCGCTGAGAAAGGCGACAGCTGGGACAGAAAGCTGCTACTCGACGAACAATATAATCCCGTGAAAGTAATCAACAAATTTAAGGGTGTTAATTAACTTTACACTTTATCATGTTCAATTAGTTGTCCTTTCTAGAAAAGATTGCCGTGCACAATCAGTTTAGAGCGTGCCATGTTTGATTTGTAAGTGATCACTGTTTCTGTTTCAGAGTTCATGTCAGATGTTCTCTTGGGTTTTGGTGACACAGATGAATGGCTCTGCACATGTTAGGGGGTGATCTGGTTTAACATAAGCCAGCATAACATAACCCCTTGTTAACACTGTTTCTGGCATTATCCAAACTGGAAACGGAAAAGCAGAAACATTCTCTGCACTATTCTGGAGTCAGATAAACAAAGTTTAGGTAGTTCTTCCTGAAATAAACACAGACACAAACGCATGGATGAAAATAAACAATTTTTCATCATTATTTTTCAAAGTAAGACTTGTCTTTCAGGGGCATGTCTGGGATCATTTCCTCCCAGCAAGATCTCAAAGCTCGGCTGCATTATGCACAAAGCACCACTGTCTCCTCCCATAATGCAGATAGCCTTTTCCATGGCAGGTGAACAAATGCGAGGATTTGTGTTGTTTTACAATAGCTTTTGGCTAGATGGAAACATAAAAGTTTTAGAATAAAAGTTGTCTTAAATTTTGCAACATGACTCAGAATAACCTTTATGAGTCACAAATAAGGAGGTCATTTTCAATCCTATGCCTTCAAAACCAGAGAAGAGAGAGATGGAAATCTAAACAGTACAACTGAGTTAGATTTGTCTTCAATACTGTAAAAGCCCTGTCACCAGAGCATTTTCATTGATATAGAGCAAAATGTAGTAAATCACTTAATTTACTCAAAAGAACTTAAATGTTTTAACCGGTCTGCCATCCGAAGAGATCAAGAAGAGGGCCAATGGGACTCGGGCTGCAATGTGAGCCGTCTTTAAAATGCAATTGTTCTAATCATTTTCTACAGATGCTGCCTCACAAGGGGCTGCTGTCACAGGGACCATTTACGACTTGTTATGGTGTCTCTATTGTTTACCAGCGACATTCGCTGAGAAAGGCGACAGCTGGGACAGAAAGCTGCTACTCGACGAACAATATAATCCCGTGAAAGTAATCAACAAATTTAAGGGTGTTAATTAACTTTACACTTTATCATGTTCAATTAGTTGTCCTTTCTAGAAAAGATTGCCGTGCACAATCAGTTTAGAGCGTGCCATGTTTGATTTGTAAGTGATCACTGTTTCTGTTTCAGAGTTCATGTCAGATGTTCTCTTGGGTTTTGGTGACACAGATGAATGGCTCTGCACATGTTAGGGGGTGATCTGGTTTAACATAAGCCAGCATAACATAACCCCTTGTTAACACTGTTTCTGGCATTATCCAAACTGGAAACGGAAAAGCAGAAACATTCTCTGCACTATTCTGGAGTCAGATAAACAAAGTTTAGGTAGTTCTTCCTGAAATAAACACAGACACAAACGCATGGATGAAAATAAACAATTTTTCATCATTATTTTTCAAAGTAAGACTTGTCTTTCAGGGGCATGTCTGGGATCATTTCCTCCCAGCAAGATCTCAAAGCTCGGCTGCATTATGCACAAAGCACCACTGTCTCCTCAGCCTTTACATAATGCAGATAGCCTTTTCCATGGCAGGTGAACAAATGCGAGGGATGTGTTGTTAAGTACTAGCTGGTGTTAAACTCTACAACGTGACTTTTAAATCCAGATGCTCTATTCTATAAGTGTGGGAAACCTGCAAGGGACTATATTAATCTATGAACGCAATGTGTTTTTCTCTTATTACCTTTAATGTACCTGTTCCAACTTGCTAGGAGTACAAGGAAAAGTTCATGATACAGAGACAGTACATTCAATATGGCATTTTAATGGAAGTCACTACAGTTCCTCTGAACTGACAAATGGAGCTTTGTATCAAAATATTTGATAAGTCACTGTATCAGTGAACCAAACCTGAAACTGATGTTTGGTAGGAAGTGTCCATCTATAAGAAAACAAAAGGGATGTGCATCTCTTTAAAAGCAACCAAAAAAGAAAAAAGAAAATCCAACTACGTAGCATCTGAAACATCTTCATAAAGCTGTACCTTTCTCTTTCGGCCTCTTTCCCACATAATACAAATTAAACTCATACAAATAAACTATAGCCAGTTAGCACACACAAGGACAAAGATGAACTTTTTCAAAATAGAAAAGTTGTTAACTCCGAAAGCTAATAATGTCCTAAGTTAAATATTAAAGAACGAAATTATAGGCTCTATCCGAAACAGCTGAAACCACAATACATGGCAGCAGAAAACATTAGTTTTCTGCAGAAGATCTGCAGGGAGAAGGGAAGCGGTCGATAGATCCTTAAATTGGAAGCAATAGCCGTTCTTCTATCCCAAGTTGGCAGCTGCTACATTTGCAGACCTGGTTCATTATTTACCCATAATGACCATCAAGCTGCAGTCAAAGTCAGATTCTCTGCACTATTCTGGAGTCAGATAAACAAAGTTTAGGTAGTTCTTCCTGAAATAAACACAGACACAAACGCATGGATGAAAATAAACAATTTTTCATCATTATTTTTCAAAGTAAGACTTGTCTTTCAGGGGCATGTCTGGGATCATTTCCTCCCAGCAAGATCTCAAAGCTCGGCTGCATTATGCACAAAGCACCACTGTCTCCTCAGCCTTTACATAATGCAGATAGCCTTTTCCATGGCAGGTGAACAAATGCGAGGGATGTGTTGTTAAGTACTAGCTGGTGTTAAACTCTACAACGTGACTTTTAAATCCAGATGCTCTATTCTATAAGTGTGGGAAACCTGCAAGGGACTATATTAATCTATGAACGCAATGTGTTTTTCTCTTATTACCTTTAATGTACCTGTTCCAACTTGCTAGGAGTACAAGGAAAAGTTCATGATACAGAGACAGTACATTCAATATGGCATTTTAATGGAAGTCACTACAGTTCCTCTGAACTGACAAATGGAGCTTTGTATCAAAATATTTGATAAGTCACTGTATCAGTGAACCAAACCTGAAACTGATGTTTGGTAGGAAGTGTCCATCTATAAGAAAACAAAAGGGATGTGCATCTCTTTAAAAGCAACCAAAAAAGAAAAAAGAAAATCCAACTACGTAGCATCTGAAACATCTTCATAAAGCTGTACCTTTCTCTTTCGGCCTCTTTCCCACATAATACAAATTAAACTCATACAAATAAACTATAGCCAGTTAGCACACACAAGGACAAAGATGAACTTTTTCAAAATAGAAAAGTTGTTAACTCCGAAAGCTAATAATGTCCTAAGTTAAATATTAAAGAACGAAATTATAGGCTCTATCCGAAACAGCTGAAACCACAATACATGGCAGCAGAAAACATTAGTTTTCTGCAGAAGATCTGCAGGGAGAAGGGAAGCGGTCGATAGATCCTTAAATTGGAAGCAATAGCCGTTCTTCTATCCCAAGTTGGCAGCTGCTACATTTGCAGACCTGGTTCATTATTTACCCATAATGACCATCAAGCTGCAGTCAAAGTCAGATCACAACAACTGTCAGCAGCTCTTTTAATTAGCCTTGTTTGAATTCAGATAAATATCACAATAGACCTGCTTATGCTGAAAGAGCAACAGAATGTCCCGCATGGAGCTGGGCTGGTCTGAGAAGGACCAACGCAATACAGAAGCCAAGAGACAGAGCGGGGTTTTTATGGGGTGGGGTAAATCAGAGAATGAAATGGTCTGCTTTCATTTTGAAAATCACTTTAAAAACCAATTCTGACATCCACCCCGGATCAAGATGGTGCATAACGTTGGATTTGCTATGAAACTCTAAGCTCCTAAAAGCTCAAGGAGAGCCCAAGGAGAAAGTTAACGATGTCTTTGGAGAATGTGATTTTTAAGACTTCATCTTTCAAGTAATGTGTCTTTCAACTTAGACAAAATCATTTTTAAATCCTGTATTAAACAGCTTGCAGCCTTTATGTCCTTCTATTTTACTTTAGAAGTCGCATTATTTGCAGCATTTTTCTGTGATAGGAGTCAGACTCTTCCCTATAGGTTTTCTATACATTCCTTGCATTCAGCATTAACAACCAAAGTATATTCGCAAGGCTAATAAGACAAATTCTGAGTAACCCAATCACTGCCATATTCTACAAGTCTCTGTGGTCCTCTCCTCCTCCAGTCTGCTTGAGAAGAAACACAAGTGTGATCATCCACCCTCTATTTTAGAGAGAACTGATAGTTCACATGAGTTCTGTTTTAACTTCGGGGAAAGGTAAAAGAAGTGATGGCTGACAGAAGAGAGACTGGAGACCAAGGAGGAAAAAGCAAAAGGCCAGGCAATAACCTCGTAGCAAATCAGAGCCAACACAGGGTAACAAGAAACCAAAGATTAAGAGAAAGGTGTGCTAATCAGCTACCGTCGGCTAGCTGGGAATTATTGTCTCCAGGACTCACTGGGAATTCCTTGAGAATCTAGACTCTGGAATTGTGGGGCAGGCGCAGTTGAAGAGGTGATACTTCCAAATGTAAGCCAGATGCGGTCCACACTGTCATGTATTCCAGCCCGTCGGTTATTCAGTACCCTTTCGCCACCATTTCTATGTTGCAAGGCATCATATTAAGGAAGGGTAATTATCATATGTACATGAGGATCAAGGACACACTGCTGTTTACGCAGGGTTTAGATCCATTTACAATTTCCTTATTGAGTAGAAAAACAATCCCATAGGAAGTAATAAAAAATTATTATATTTGTGGTCAACTTCAAGTACTAAAACCTAGAGAACAAAACATTTACTAAATGCTGTAAGACCAAAAATGTGGTCAAGGCAACTACTGAATGTTGACCGTGTAAGTGGTTCGAGAACTCTTCACCTGGTTTCATGAGAATGAAACATGGCAGAAAGGAATGTTTCTTGCCCTACTCTTCTTTTTTTTCCCTGAAAGTAAAGAATAAGCCACATATATCATCCTATCATAGATGACAGCCCTCTCCCTCCCCACCCCTTAATACAAACTACCACCTGAATACACTCACAGCCAGCCACTTCATTTTGTTCAGGATGCTGAGTATAAAGTCAACTTGTCAGTTTAAAGTCTAGCTCAGAGTACTTGAATCAGAGCTTACTCTGTAAGAATATCAAAGAAAACCACACATTTCTTAGAATGGCTACTCTGAAACAAAACAGAAATACAACAAGCAATGGTGAGAATGTGAGAAATTAGAACACTTGAACACTGCTGATGGGATTATGAAATGGTAAAGATGTGCAATGGAGTATGATGCACCTTAAAAAAGGAAAGAAATTCTAAAACATGCTACATCGTGAACGAATCTTGAGGATATTGTGCTAAGTGAAATAAGCCAGTCTCCAAAAGACAAATGCTGTATGAGGTACCCAGAGAGGTCAAATTCACACTGACAGAAAGTAGATGGGCTCCCCAGGAGAGAGGGGAGCAGGGATATAGGGAGCTGCTGTTTAAAGGGTGTGGAGCTTCAGTTTTGCAAGATGAAACGACTTCTGGAGACCGAAGATGGTGACAGTTGCAAACACTGCTGAAATTTACACTTAAACTTGGTCAAGATGATAAACTTTGTCATACTCATTTACAACAGTTAAAATTACACTAAATAAGTAAATCAATTAAAACAGAATACTAAAGAAAAGTAATTTTTAATTGGTGGTATTCTGATTCTCTTTTGTTCACTGTGAGGGCTACTCCACTTCTTGTAAGGGATTCTTGCCCACAGTAGTAGATACAATGGTCATCTGAATTAAATTTGCCTATTCCCATCCATTTTAGTTCACTGATTCCCAAAATGCCAATGTTTACTCTTGCCATCTGTTTGACCACTTTCAATTTACCTTGATTCATGGTCCTAACATTCCAGGCTGCTGTTATTTAGATTTAAAAGCAATCCCATAGGAAGTAATAAAAAATTATTATATTTGTGGTCAACTTCAAGTACTAAAACCTAGAGAACAAAACATTTACTAAATGCTGTAAGACCAAAAATGTGGTCAAGGCAACTACTGAATGTTGACCGTGTAAGTGGTTCGAGAACTCTTCACCTGGTTTCATGAGAATGAAACATGGCAGAAAGGAATGTTTCTTGCCCTACTCTTCTTTTTTTTCCCTGAAAGTAAAGAATAAGCCACATATATCATCCTATCATAGATGACAGCCCTCTCCCTCCCCACCCCTTAATACAAACTACCACCTGAATACACTCACAGCCAGCCACTTCATTTTGTTCAGGATGCTGAGTATAAAGTCAACTTGTCAGTTTAAAGTCTAGCTCAGAGTACTTGAATCAGAGCTTACTCTGTAAGAATATCAAAGAAAACCACACATTTCTTAGAATGGCTACTCTGAAACAAAACAGAAATACAACAAGCAATGGTGAGAATGTGAGAAATTAGAACACTTGAACACTGCTGATGGGATTATGAAATGGTAAAGATGTGCAATGGAGTATGATGCACCTTAAAAAAGGAAAGAAATTCTAAAACATGCTACATCGTGAACGAATCTTGAGGATATTGTGCTAAGTGAAATAAGCCAGTCTCCAAAAGACAAATGCTGTATGAGGTACCCAGAGAGGTCAAATTCACACTGACAGAAAGTAGATGGGCTCCCCAGGAGAGAGGGGAGCAGGGATATAGGGAGCTGCTGTTTAAAGGGTGTGGAGCTTCAGTTTTGCAAGATGAAACGACTTCTGGAGACCGAAGATGGTGACAGTTGCAAACACTGCTGAAATTTACACTTAAACTTGGTCAAGATGATAAACTTTGTCATACTCATTTACAACAGTTAAAATTACACTAAATAAGTAAATCAATTAAACAGAATACTAAAGAAAAGTAATTTTTAATTGGTGGTATTCTGATTCTCTTTTGTTGACTATGAGGGCTACTCCATTTCTTCTAAGGGATTCTCGCCCACAGAAGTAGATAAAATGGTCATCTGAATTAAATTTGCCCATTCCCATCCATTTTAGTTCACTGATTCCAAAGATGATGTCTATGTTCACTCTTGCTGTCTCCTGTTTGACCACTTTCAATTTACCTTGATTCATGGACCTAACATTTCAGGCTGCTGTGCCATATTGCTCTTTACTGCATCAGACTTTACTTTCACCACCAGGTACCCACAATTGACTGTCATTTCTACTTTGGCCTAGCCTCTTCACTCTTTCTGGAGCTACTTCTCTGTTCTTCCCCAGTAGCATACTGGACAGGACAAACCTAGATAGCGTATTAAAATGAAAAGACATCACTTTGTTGACAAAGGTCCATATAGTCAAAGCTATGGTTTTTCCAGTCGTCATCTGAGATTTGGACGACCAAGAAGGCTGAACGCCGAAGAATTAATGCTTTCAAACTGTGGTACTGCAGAAGACTCTTGAGAGTCCCTTGGACTGCAAAGAGATCAAACCAATCAATCCTAAAGGAAATCAACCCTGAATATTCATCTGAAGGACTGATGCTGAAGCTGAAGCTCCAATACTTTGGCCACCTGATGCGAAGAGATGCGAAGAGTTGATTTACTGGAAAAGACCCCAATGCTGGGAAAAGCCAAAGGCAAAAGGAGAAGAGAGAGGCAGGGGATGAGATGGTTAGATAATATCACTGACTCAATGGACATTGAGGTAGTGAAGGACAGAGAAGCTTGGTGTCCTGCAGTCTATGGAGTCACAAAGAGTTCAACACAACTTAACAACAACAATTCCGATTCTTACATACTGCAAAAGAACAGAGTGTTTCAATGATATGCTGAGTTTTACAAATCATTAATGCAGTTACACAGAGCAAACTAAGGAAAGTCATACTAATAATGCCTATTTAAAAAATACGTATCAGTTAACAGGAAATAAGTAAATGTACACAGCTGAGCCAAATGGGTAAAATTAGGATCCTCTAGTTTGCAATATTATGCTCATTCCTCTAGGACAAGTTGCCTCCTCAAAGAAAAATGCACAAATTCTGATGAGAGGTCATCTAGAAGATGAAGAAGGAGACTGGTCAAGGCACAAGACCTAGGATCAAGAACTGGTTAAACTGGGACTTCCCTGGTGGTCCAGTGGTTGAGACTCTGTGTTCCCAATGCAGTGGGGCCCGGGTTCGAGCCCTGGTCAGAGAACTAGATCCCACATGCCACAACTAAGACCCAGAGCAGCCAAATAAATTAAAAAAAAAAAAAAGAACTGGTTAAACTAAAAGCACAGGCTAACCAAAAGAAGTTAGTAATTTTAAGTCCATTTGGACTGGTACTTAAATTTAAACTATAATATGGGAGCAGGAGGAAGAATTCCAATAGGTCATACACGCCACATATATACATGCCATCATATATGAAAATAGTCCCTAGTGGCTTGACATAATTGGGGTGAAGGGCAGGTATGTGGAAAAGGAGAGACTTTAAAGCAAAGTGAAAGGGCTTCAAGACTCAAGAGATTGCAATAATCCCAAAACAATGCTACTTGGAAGCAGAGGGACAGTTGTCTGCTTGGCCTAATTATGAAGCCATATTTGGACCAACAGGACAGGGTTTTAAATCTTTTTCTAACCCAAAGGCATGAGACAGGATGGTGGCTTTGTGTGAACTGTAAAAAAAAAAAAAGAGAGATATCCTTTGGGGCAGAAGAACCAGAAAAAGGCAGCTCCTTTGGGTGAACAAATCAGATAAAAGGCTTTACCCTAAAAAGACAAGAGGTGAGACCACCAAGTCTGGCATGTGGAGAGTAAACTGAATTTCACCTCCAATTCTGGTTTCCTCAGTAGGGCACAACCTGCAGAGGGAAACACAGCAGCCTTGGGGAGACACACCAGACCTATGTTCAAGCCTCAGTCCTGATCAGAGGGTGCTATTTTGGGCAAATCAACACAACTTAACAACAACAATTCCGCAAAAGAACAGAGTGTTTCAATGATATGCTGAGTTTTACAAATCATTAATGCAGTTACACAGAGCAAACTAAGGAAAGTCATACTAATAATGCCTATTTAAAAAATACGTATCAGTTAACAGGAAATAAGTAAATGTACACAGCTGAGCCAAATGGGTAAAATTAGGATCCTCTAGTTTGCAATATTATGCTCATTCCTCTAGGACAAGTTGCCTCCTCAAAGAAAAATGCACAAATTCTGATGAGAGGTCATCTAGAAGATGAAGAAGGAGACTGGTCAAGGCACAAGACCTAGGATCAAGAACTGGTTAAACTGGGACTTCCCTGGTGGTCCAGTGGTTGAGACTCTGTGTTCCCAATGCAGTGGGGCCCGGGTTCGAGCCCTGGTCAGAGAACTAGATCCCACATGCCACAACTAAGACCCAGAGCAGCCAAATAAATTAAAAAAAAAAAAAAGAACTGGTTAAACTAAAAGCACAGGCTAACCAAAAGAAGTTAGTAATTTTAAGTCCATTTGGACTGGTACTTAAATTTAAACTATAATATGGGAGCAGGAGGAAGAATTCCAATAGGTCATACACGCCACATATATACATGCCATCATATATGAAAATAGTCCCTAGTGGCTTGACATAATTGGGGTGAAGGGCAGGTATGTGGAAAAGGAGAGACTTTAAAGCAAAGTGAAAGGGCTTCAAGACTCAAGAGATTGCAATAATCCCAAAACAATGCTACTTGGAAGCAGAGGGACAGTTGTCTGCTTGGCCTAATTATGAAGCCATATTTGGACCAACAGGACAGGGTTTTAAATCTTTTTCTAACCCAAAGGCATGAGACAGGATGGTGGCTTTGTGTGAACTGTAAAAAAAAAAAAAGAGAGAGAGATATCCTTTGGGGCAGAAGAACCAGAAAAAGGCAGCTCCTTTGGGTGAACAAATCAGATAAAAGGCTTTACCCTAAAAAGACAAGAGGTGAGACCACCAAGTCTGGCATGTGGAGAGTAAACTGAATTTCACCTCCAATTCTGGTTTCCTCAGTAGGGCACAACCTGCAGAGGGAAACACAGCAGCCTTGGGGAGACACACCAGACCTATGTTCAAGCCTCAGTCCTGATCAGAGGGTGCTATTTTGGGCAAATCAACCACGTTGAGCCTTAGTGCCCTCTTTCACAGAAACAAATCTCATCGCAACTCTACTAATCTGTGAAAACAACACGTCACAGTTAATATACACATCCACTCAGCATTACCAAAGTCCTACTATAATTCACAGCACTAGGCTTGGCAACTTCAAGATAGGGCTGTAGTCCATGGGCCCCCCAAATCTTCCAATCCAAAACACATCCACCCCCAAATGTCCAGTGTAATGAGCTCAGCATGTTTTGTCTTCCCAACCTCCTCTCACACAGACTCCAACCTGGCAGTTAAGACCTATTACTATCCATAAACACTATCCATATACACTAGAAACCTCTGGCTGTACTTCTCAAGGCCACTAACCCTCAGAATACCACTTCTACAGGATATTATTGGATGTTTACAGTGATATAGTAGCTGTGTTGTGTTTGTTTCTGGCCAGTAAGCATTCCCATTCTCCTTCTATTAACATATCCTCCCTCTCTGGCCAAAGGGTTGTGCTCCTCATCCTGAGGGAGACAGTACCTAGGTCCATGGCGCCAAGGAAATCCAACAAAACCAAGAATCCTGTCCTGGGTTCAGGCACTCAATTGCAGTCACTAAAACCCTGGTTCCTGAAGCTCTTCTTTCAATTTGAGAGCTACCTCAATAATTTCCTACCCCCTGCCCCCGTCTGTCAAATTGATTAAAGGCTTTGTAGTCAAACAGATACTGGGTTAAACAAAGTTAAGAAGATAACTAAGAATTTAAGGACTTATTTTAACATGTAAATATGCATCTTGAATAGTTTCAAAAGAAAGATAAAAAATGCATCATTTCTCCAGTCTATCTGAATCCAAAAAAGAAAAAAAAAAAACCTCCTCAGAATTGGTTTTCCCAAGAGTGGTCTCAGAAAATGCTACTACAGTCTTCTGAGCTTTTCTTAACTTTCTATATCCAGTTACTAATTTCTGTTGATTCTGATCTGGAAGTTTTATTTTGGCTAATATTTCCTCAGTGTTTTCTCTCTCCTAGTTTAATTTTTGTGTGCGCAGCTTTTACTTCTTACTTTCTAAGCACCACTCTGCTTATGTGATCTTAATTCTCCAACCAGGGACTGAACCTGGGCCCTCTGAAGTGAGCTTGAAGTCCTAACCACTGGAAACCCAGGGAATTCGTTCCTTCCTTTTCCCCCCTCTTTCCTTTTGAAAAAAGATGTTTGGATATGTCTCTCATAAGGAGTAGTTGGCTGAATTTTAAATTAAATCTTATGAAAAATGAACTTAATTAGCTTATATGCATTATAATTAGATTTACTCCTAATAGATTTTTTTGTATTCACTTTCATTTTCCCTTAAGTTATCTTTTCCCTACTCTCTGGCCTTCTGTTGGATTGATAAACGTTTTGTACAATCATTCCTCCGATCCATTGGCTTTGGAAGCTATGATTCACTTTTCTATTCTTCTAATGATAGTCCTTAAAAATGTTAACAGGGGGTTTCCCTGGTAGCTCAGTGGTACAGAGTTCGCTTGCCAATGCAGGAGACACGGGTTTGATCCCTGGTCCGGGAAGAACCCACATGCTGCAGAGAAGCTAAGCCCGTAAGACTGCTCTAGAGCCTTGGAGCTGCAACTATTGAGCCCATCTGCCCTAGAGCCTGAGTTACACAGCAAGAGAAGTCACCGCAACAAGAAGCCTGTGCACCTCAACTAGAGAATAGCTTCCACTCCCTAGAGAAGAGCCTGTGGCATCACTGAAAACCCAGAATAGCCAAAAATAAATAAATAAAATTAAAAAAGAAAAAAGTTAACAGATACAGCTATAAAACTTTCTCATAATATCTAAAGGCTTTCAGTGCTTCTATGCTCCTCTCAAACAATGGCAAGCCTAAGCATGCATGAAGCCAAGGGATATGAGTCTACTCCATCACTACATGCACATCTCAAATCTTATACTGATCACTTAAAGCTTTACTTTGTAAACACACAAAAACCAGTTTTAACCATCAGTACTTAGTTTATTATTGGATTTAAAAAAAAAAATATTTATTTATTTAGCTATGCCAGGTCTTAGTTGTGGCATATGGAATCTTTAGTTGTGGCATGTGGGATCTAGTTCCCTGACTAGGGATCAAACTCGGGTGCCCTGTATTGGGAGCCCCAAGCCTTAGACACTGGACCACCAGGGAAATCATAGGTCTTCATTGCAATGTGCAGGTTTTCTCTAGTTGTGGTGCAGAGCCCACAGGCTCAGTAGTTATGGTTCAGCAGCTTAGATGCCTGGCAACATGCAGGATCTTAAGTTCCCCGACCAGGATCAACTGGCGAACCCTGCCCTGGAAGGCGGATCCTCAACTACTAGACCACCAGGGAAGTTCCTGTGATATGATTTCTAAAATCATTTTGTGTTTGTGGCTCTTTTTTTAATTAATGTTTTTTGGAGTATAGTTGCTTTACAATGTTATGCTGGTTTTTGCTCTACAGCAAAATGAATCAGCTATACGTATACATATACCCCCTCCTTTCTGGACTTCCTCCCCATTTAGGTCACCACAGAGCACTGAGTAGAGTTTTCTATGCCACCGAGTAGGTCCTTATTATTTTCTATTTTATATACAATAGTGTGTCTATGTTAAACCCCATCTCCCACTAACACCTGTCATTTTGCTGTTTTCTTCCAGAGTAGCCATCATAATGAATGTGAATTGCTATCTCACTGTGATTTGAATTAGCATTTTGCTAATGATGAGTGATGCTGACTAACTTTTCAAGTGCTTATTAGCCATTTGTATATCTTCTGTGGAGAACCATCAAACTCAAATCCTTTCAGTTCAGTTGCTCAGTCGTGTCTGACTCTGCAATCCCATGAACTGTGGCATGCCAGGCTTCCCGGTCCTTCACCACCTCCCAGAACTTGGTCAAACTCATGTCCATTGATTCAGTGATGCCATCCAACCATTGACCTCTGTCATTCCCTTCTCCTGCCTTCTATTTTTCCCAGCATCAGGGTCTTTTCCAAGCAGTCGTCCCTTTGCATTAGGTGGCCAAAGTACATCAGGAGCTTTCCAGCATCTAGCCCCCACCCTACATGCACATCTCAAATCTTATACTGATCACTTAAAGCTTTACTTTGTAAACACACAAAAACCAGTTTTAACCATCAGTACTTAGTTTATTATTGGATTTAAAAAAAAAAATATTTATTTATTTAGCTATGCCAGGTCTTAGTTGTGGCATATGGAATCTTTAGTTGTGGCATGTGGGATCTAGTTCCCTGACTAGGGATCAAACTCGGGTGCCCTGTATTGGGAGCCCCAAGCCTTAGACACTGGACCACCAGGGAAATCATAGGTCTTCATTGCAATGTGCAGGTTTTCTCTAGTTGTGGTGCAGAGCCCACAGGCTCAGTAGTTATGGTTCAGCAGCTTAGATGCCTGGCAACATGCAGGATCTTAAGTTCCCCGACCAGGATCAACTGGCGAACCCTGCCCTGGAAGGCGGATCCTCAACTACTAGACCACCAGGGAAGTTCCTGTGATATGATTTCTAAAATCATTTTGTGTTTGTGGCTCTTTTTTTAATGATTTTTTTTTAATTGGAGTATAGTTGCTTTACAATGTTATGCTGGTTTTTGCTCTACAGCAAAATGAATCAGCTATACGTATACATATACCCCCTCCTTTCTGGACTTCCTCCCCATTTAGGTCACCACAGAGCACTGAGTAGAGTTTTCTATGCCACCGAGTAGGTCCTTATTATTTTCTATTTTATATACAATAGTGTGTCTATGTTAATCCCCATCTCCCACTAACACCTGTCATTTTGCTGTTTTCTTCCAGAGTAGCCATCATAATGAATGTGAATTGCTATCTCACTGTGATTTGAATTAGCATTTTGCTAATGATGAGTGATGCTGACTAACTTTTCAAGTGCTTATTAGCCATTTGTATATCTTCTGTGGAGAACCATCAAACTCAAATCCTTTCAGTTCAGTTGCTCAGTCGTGTCTGACTCTGCAATCCCATGAACTGTGGCATGCCAGGCTTCCCGGTCCTTCACCACCTCCCAGAACTTGGTCAAACTCATGTCCATTGATTCAGTGATGCCATCCAACCATTGACCTCTGTCATTCCCTTCTCCTGCCTTCTATTTTTCCCAGCATCAGGGTCTTTTCCAAGCAGTCGTCCCTTTGCATTAGGTGGCCAAAGTACTGGAGCTTCAGCATCAGTCCTTCCAATGAATTTTCAGGGTTGATTACCTTTAGGACTGACTGGTTTGATCTCCTTGAGGTCCAAGGGACTTTAAGAGCCTTCTCCAACACCACAGTTCAAAGGCATCAATTCTTTGGTGCTCAGCCTTCTTGATGGTCCAACTCTCACATCCATGCATGACTACAGGAAAAACCACAGCTTTGCCTATACAGGCTTTTCAAGTCCTTTGCCCATTTTTTAAATTGGGTTGTTCTCTGTTATCGTTGTTGAATTAACTTATTTTTCAAAATGTGTTTTTCGCCTGGAAAGTTTTTAAAAATTAGGAACGTTTTTCTATATTCAGCTTGCTTCCTTACATTTTCAAAATCTATTCAAAATCTGCATTTGCTTTCCTCTAGAAGTCCTACTTTAGCTGCATTCCAAATGAATGTATTTTTTTTCTTTATTGTTGAGTACTCTTCTTTTTCTTTTATATGACTTCTTTGAGCAAAGAATATGAACTCTTCAGAAATGTGGTTTTAAATTTCAAATGTATAGGTTTTACTTGTATGTTTACCATTCATATCTCATGAAACTAGCTTGTAGCTAGACAACGCAATCTATAAGATAGATTCTTTGGAGTTGGAGACTTACTATATAGACTTTCCTTACATATGTGGTCAGTTTTTAATACTTTTTCCATATGAATTTTTAATAATTTTAAAAAATTTTTGGCCTCTTTTTTTGCTTTTTTATCTATTTATTTTCATCCATCTTTTTATTCTTTTGGCATGTGTGGACCTCCCATTGCAGCAGGCTCTCTCACTGCAGAGCTCTGGGTGCATGCGCTACAGAGTGCTAGCTCGCACCTTGACACACTGGTCCAGTCACTGCGTAGCAAGTGGGATCTTACTGGGCCAGGGGTCAAACTGGTGCCCTTTGCACTGCAAGGCAGACTCTTGACCCACTGGACCACCAGGAAAGCCCATTTTCCCATATGCTTTAAGAAATACATTTCTTCAACTACTAGGTATGAGGTCAAACTTCTTACTTGTGTTATTTAAATCTATTGCATCTTTTAATTGTTCATCAATTGCTTAAACCAAAACGTCTCACTATTAGGGTGGACATTTATCAATTTCTTCCTATGGTTGTATTCTTTATAAATTTTTAAGGTTACTTTGTCAGGTGCAGTAGGTAATGCTTTTTAACTAGGTCTGGTGAAGACAAAGTCTCTTAGTTTTCCTTTAGCTGATAATGTCTCTATTTCACCTTCATTCCTGAAGGATCTTTTACCATATACAGAATTCTGATTTTAGCACTCTAAAAATGTCATTCCACTGCCTTCTGGGCTTCATGGCTTCTCTAAGTCATTCAAATCACTGTTCGCCTGTAATGCATCATTTCTCTGGTTGCTTTCAAGATAATTTTCTTTTTCTCTGGTTTTCGACAGTTTGTTTATGATATATCGAGGCATTAATCTCCCTGAGTTTATTCTGTTTCAGGCTCACTGAACCTACTGGATTTATATGATTGTCTTCTGTCAAATTTGGGGCACTTTAAACTATTTCTTTCCTTCAGATATTTTTATATATATATATATGGTTTTTTTTTTTTTCTTTTTTGCACCACACTGTCTCATCTCCTCTTGGAGCACCAAAGGTACACATGTTAGACATTCTGATGTTATTTCACAGGATCCTGAGGCTCATTGTTTTAAAAATCTCTTGTCCTCTGTTGTTCAAAACAAATAATTTGTATTCATGTCATTTCTATCATCAAATTCACTGACTCTTACCTTTGTCATATCCACTCTGCTTTTACATACATTCTGTGGATTTTGTTTTCAAATTTCTGGTTATTGTATTCTTCTGTTATAAAATTTCAATTTGGTTCTTCTTTATAGCTTCTATTTCTAGACTTCTTGCAACATAGTTATGATAGCTATTTTAAAGTCATTGCTTGATATGAAACATCTGGGTAATCTCACAGTTGGCATCTTGATTGTCCTTTCACTAGAGAATTTATCAGATTTTCCTGTTTCTTTCTATGTCAAGTAATTTTTCATCCCATCACAGACATTTGGAATATTATATGCTATGAGACTGGGTCTGGCTAAAATTCTATAAAGACCCACTGGACCACCAGGAAAGCCCATTTTCCCATATGCTTTAAGAAATACATTTCTTCAACTACTAGGTATGAGGTCAAACTTCTTACTTGTGTTATTTAAATCTATTGCATCTTTTAATTGTTCATCAATTGCTTAAACCAAAACGTCTCACTATTAGGGTGGACATTTATCAATTTCTTCCTATGGTTGTATTCTTTATAAATTTTAAGGTTACTTTGTCAGGTGCAGTAGGTAATGCTTTTTAACTAGGTCTGGTGAAGACAAAGTCTCTTAGTTTTCCTTTAGCTGATAATGTCTCTATTTCACCTTCATTCCTGAAGGATCTTTTACCATATACAGAATTCTGATTTTAGCACTCTAAAAATGTCATTCCACTGCCTTCTGGGCTTCATGGCTTCTCTAAGTCATTCAAATCACTGTTCGCCTGTAATGCATCATTTCTCTGGTTGCTTTCAAGATAATTTTCTTTTTCTCTGGTTTTCGACAGTTTGTTTATGATATATCGAGGCATTAATCTCCCTGAGTTTATTCTGTTTCAGGCTCACTGAACCTACTGGATTTATATGATTGTCTTCTGTCAAATTTGGGGCACTTTAAACTATTTCTTTCCTTCAGATATTTTTATATATATATATATGGTTTTTTTTTTTTTCTTTTTTGCACCACACTGTCTCATCTCCTCTTGGAGCACCAAAGGTACACATGTTAGACATTCTGATGTTATTTCACAGGATCCTGAGGCTCATTGTTTTAAAAATCTCTTGTCCTCTGTTGTTCAAAACAAATAATTTGTATTCATGTCATTTCTATCATCAAATTCACTGACTCTTACCTTTGTCATATCCACTCTGCTTTTACATACATTCTGTGGATTTTGTTTTCAAATTTCTGGTTATTGTATTCTTCTGTTATAAAATTTCAATTTGGTTCTTCTTTATAGCTTCTATTTCTAGACTTCTTGCAACATAGTTATGATAGCTATTTTAAAGTCATTGCTTGATATGAAACATCTGGGTAATCTCACAGTTGGCATCTTGATTGTCCTTTCACTAGAGAATTTATCAGATTTTCCTGTTTCTTTCTATGTCAAGTAATTTTTCATCCCATCACAGACATTTGGAATATTATATGCTATGAGACTGGGTCTGGCTAAAATTCTATAAAGAATACTGTGTTTTGGTTTTTGTCTGTTTCCTTTACCAGCCAATTGACTGGGTTAGGGTCTAGCTGCAAGCTGCTGTCTGCCTTTTGTGCATCCTGGTTTCAATGCCAGTTCAGTTTTCAAAGTCTCAGTGGTGCTATTTCAATTGTACTACACATGCATCAGCAGGGCCCAGTCTGTCTATCCATAGTTAAGTTCTTCACGCATTTCATATGCTATTTAGGGTGAAGTCCATGCTGGGTGGCTCTGGGATGGACCCAGCAGTTCATACAACACTATGGGATCCGTTCCTCTTGAGTTCCTTCCTGTTTGTGAACTTCCCCTAGCCCCCACTCCTGACACTCCAGTACCCCCACTTCCAATCGTCTCCTTCTTCTGGTTCTCTGGCTATGTGCATGGGATTTTCCAGGCAAGAATACTGGAGTGGATTGCGATTTCCTTCTCCAGGGAGCTTCCCAACCCAGGTATGAAACCTGTGTCTCCTGCAGATTTTTTACTGCTTAAGCCAATAGGGAGGCCCCACCCTCACTTCCAATCTTCCCCTCTTCTGGTCTTCTGGCTATAAAGTCCTGCAATTCCTGCAATGAGTATCTCTAGGTACCAGGAGTGGAAAGAAAGCAAAATGCAATGGGAATTCCTCCACACTTTCTGGACCACAGTTCCTGTCGTCAGAGAGGATTTCCTTCCTCAGATTTTTAAGAATCTGCATGCCTCCTGCTGCCCTAAGAGAATGGCAGTTTCAGGAATAAGACCTACCTTGCAGCAGAGCTGGGAAGGAAAAAAAAGAGAATTTCTTCCTGTTTCATGAGATCTTTCCTTATGCTCCATGGACAAGAATGTATACTTCCCTTGGAACTCTTTGTTTCTACCCATGCAAAGCTTCAGAATTCAAGCTGGCTTTGAATCCAGGCTTGGAGGTCTGAGGGTGGGGAAGGGTGTTTGTTAGGTGGATTCCTGTTTTTGTAGATTTGTCAATTTTAGAAATGATCATTTTGACTATTTGGAAACTATCATTTTGACTGTTTCCCCCCATTACATCTGAACTCCAATCAGACACATTTGACTTTTTCCTCCAGCCATGTACCCATGCCTGTAACTCTGCTTTCATATTTTCCATCTCCATATCTTTCTATAAGACCTTTCGGGTGATTTCTTCAGATCTCTTCCTATTCACTAATTCTCTCTTCAGCTCCCTCCCATATGCCATATTAACTTTTAAATTTCAATGGTATTTTTTCTCCAAATTTGAATAGTCATTTCTGATACTCTCCTGTTCCTTGTCCATTTATTTTCAATTCCATCTTTATTTTCTTTAAATGTTTTATATATAGTAATGATATATTCTATTTGGGATTTTCAGTATTGAAGATCTTAGAGATTAATAGCTGAAGGGATTTGTTTCTTTCTATTAACTCTTGTGCTGGAAACTTGTGTTTTTGGAAATATGTTATTTGTCAGCTCGTATTTACTAAGCTGAATACTTGTGAATTCCAAGAGGTCTGGATTGAGGGCGATTTTCTCCAGAAAGGATTTTCATTCTTTCAGTGGCTGAGAGGCCCTAAGGGCCTTACCAACTCAGAAACCAATCTTGTTGTTTGAGTGCTTTCCCAGTTAGGTGAGTTACTTAAATCTGAACACAATACCTGAAAACAGACCTACTGTTACAAAGATTCAGGCAGGGTGGGGTGCGGGCTGATATATTTTATTTTGTAAACTACATACCAGCATAGGTAAGATTTACTAATTAATCCACTTATCAGCAGGCAGATTATCCACAAACCACCGTCTTCCTAGAGAATACAGCTTCTGGGGTATTCTGGCTTTCAGGAAGAAGGGGAATAGGAGAAAAGGGTCAGCTTTTTCAATTTGTGTGAACACAAGCCCTGGCTTCCTATTACCCTTTGATTCTTCATCCATCAGTATTAATCCCTAAAGCTCCTGGTTCCTGAAATCAACATTTGCCCCTGAGGCAGCCAAAGCTTCTGGATTTATTACTCTGATTTCAGGCTACAGGCATATCCTATTTTACTGCGCTCTGCTTATTGAACTTCAGATATTGCGGGATTTTGTGTTTGTTCTTTACAAACTGAAGGTTCACGGAACCCTAGTTTATCAGATGATGGTTAGCTTTTTTTTTTATCAATGAAGTGTTTTTTAACTAATATACGTACACTGTTTTTTAGACATAATGTTATTGCACACTTAATAGACAACAATATAGTGCAAACATAACTGCTATATGCACTGGGCAACCAAATAGTTCATGTGACTCACTTTATTGCAGTGGTCTGAAACTGAACCAGCAATACCTGAGTTACATCTCTATTCCTTGCCATATTAACTTTTAAATTTCAATGGTATTTTTTCTCCAAATTTGAATAGTCATTTCTGATACTCTCCTGTTCCTTGTCCATTTATTTTCAATTCCATCTTTATTTTCTTTAAATGTTTTATATATAGTAATGATATATTCTATTTGGGATTTTCAGTATTGAAGATCTTAGAGATTAATAGCTAAAGGGGATTTGTTTCTTTCTATTAACTCTTGTGCTGGAAACTTGTGTTTTTGGAAATATGTTATTTGTCAGCTCGTATTTACTAAGCTGAATACTTGTGAATTCCAAGAGGTCTGGATTGAGGGCGATTTTCTCCAGAAAGGATTTTCATTCTTTCAGTGGCTGAGAGGCCCTAAGGGCCTTACCAACTCAGAAACCAATCTTGTTGTTTGAGTGCTTTCCCAGTTAGGTGAGTTACTTAAATCTGAACACAATACCTGAAAACAGACCTACTGTTACAAAGATTCAGGCAGGGGTGGGGGTGCGGGCTGATATATTTTATTTTGTAAACTACATACCAGCATAGGTAAGATTTACTAATTAATCCACTTATCAGCAGGCAGATTATCCACAAACCACCGTCTTCCTAGAGAATACAGCTTCTGGGGTATTCTGGCTTTCAGGAAGAAGGGGAATAGGAGAAAAGGGTCAGCTTTTTCAATTTGTGTGAACACAAGCCCTGGCTTCCTATTACCCTTTGATTCTTCATCCATCAGTATTAATCCCTAAAGCTCCTGGTTCCTGAAATCAACATTTGCCCCTGAGGCAGCCAAAGCTTCTGGATTTATTACTCTGATTTCAGGCTACAGGCATATCCTATTTTACTGCGCTCTGCTTATTGAACTTCAGATATTGCGGGATTTTGTGTTTGTTCTTTACAAACTGAAGGTTCACGGAACCCTAGTTTATCAGATGATGGTTAGCTTTTTTTTTTATCAATGAAGTGTTTTTTAACTAATATACGTACACTGTTTTTTAGACATAATGTTATTGCACACTTAATAGACAACAATATAGTGCAAACATAACTGCTATATGCACTGGGCAACCAAATAGTTCATGTGACTCACTTTATTGCAGTGGTCTGAAACTGAACCAGCAATACCTGAGTTACATCTGTATTATTCAATTATTTTTTCACTGAGGATTTCCCTTATTTTTTAAAGTATTTGAAATGCATTTAAAAGTATGTTTGTTGTAATTTATCCTGCACCTGGGTGTTTTATGGCAGCAGGGTACTTTAATGTACCTAATCCACTACACTGCCCAGAAACAGATAGACAGGTAAAAAAACCAAAATGGGTCCTTAAATGTCAAAGGGAAGATTGATTTCTGTCTTATTTTTATGCTGAGATATTTTTAACTCTTTTATGATAATAAAACGGGTTTCACCTTTACCATTAGCACCTGTGTTACACTAAAAATTTACAACAGAATGTTGCTTTTATGGCATCTACTTTTACAAGTGAAATCAAGAAATTTCATCCAGATACAGCAGCCAATCAAATTTATGAATACTTTTCATGAAAGTAATCTAAAAGAAAACATAAGTCATTTGCAATCTCTAGATTAATTTTGTGCCTCTGTCTTACATCTTATAAAAAATAATTTACTACACACAAATCAAACACTTACATAATATTTCCTACACAGAAGGAATCTACCCTTGGCTCTTCGGAGTATAAAAAAAATAATTATCACTCAGTTCTTACTCAAATTAATTTATGCGTTCCAGACAAGCATTACTGCTCTATACAATTAATCTTAACACAAAGACAAATCTCAAAAAAGCTAAAATGTTCAAAATTCAGAAGAAGGAACTATCACATTCATTTGTGGAATAAAACTAGGTAAAGAGAGCAAGAGAATCGCCCTGAGGCAGCCAAAGCTTCAAGAGGCTACAGGCATATCCTATTTTACTGCGCCTGCTTATTGAACTTCAGATATTGCGGATTTTGTGTTTGTTCTTTACAAACTGAAGGTTCACGGAACCCTAGTTTATCAGATGATGGTTAGCTTTTTTTTTTATCAATGAAGTGTTTTTTAACTAATATACGTACACTGTTTTTTAGACATAATGTTATTGCACACTTAATAGACAACAATATAGTGCAAACATAACTGCTATATGCACTGGGCAACCAAATAGTTCATGTGACTCACTTTATTGCAGTGGTCTGAAACTGAACCAGCAATACCTGAGTTACATCTGTATTATTCAATTATTTTTTCACTGAGGATTTCCCTTATTTTTTAAAGTATTTGAAATGCATTTAAAAGTATGTTTGTTGTAATTTATCCTGCACCTGGGTGTTTTATGGCAGCAGGGTACTTTAATGTACCTAATCCACTACACTGCCCAGAAACAGATAGACAGGTAAAAAAACCAAAATGGGTCCTTAAATGTCAAAGGGAAGATTGATTTCTGTCTTATTTTTATGCTGAGATATTTTTAACTCTTTTATGATAATAAAACGGGTTTCACCTTTACCATTAGCACCTGTGTTACACTAAAAATTTACAACAGAATGTTGCTTTTATGGCATCTACTTTTACAAGTGAAATCAAGAAATTTCATCCAGATACAGCAGCCAATCAAATTTATGAATACTTTTCATGAAAGTAATCTAAAAGAAAACATAAGTCATTTGCAATCTCTAGATTAATTTTGTGCCTCTGTCTTACATCTTATAAAAAATAATTTACTACACACAAATCAAACACTTACATAATATTTCCTACACAGAAGGAATCTACCCTTGGCTCTTCGGAGTATAAAAAAAATAATTATCACTCAGTTCTTACTCAAATTAATTTATGCGTTCCAGACAAGCATTACTGCTCTATACAATTAATCTTAACACAAAGACAAATCTCAAAAAAAAAGCTAAAATGTTCAAAATTCAGAAGAAGGAACTATCACATTCATTTGTGGAATAAAACTAGGTAAAGAGAGCAAGAGAATCGTCACTAAAAAGATCAGTTCAATATGGGCCATGAAAGATGATTATGATTATGATATGCTAGCAGGGAAAGATCTGGGGCAGAGAGAGAAATTTTAGGAGAAGTAAACTACAGAAGCAAATACGTGAAGGTATAAAAGTAGGAAATCTGTTCAGAAAATAATAAATAGCTCAATTTGAAACAATTAAAACTCCAGAGACACTCACTTACTAGTTTTTAAATATTCTATGTCCTTTTGTGATTTCAAACCTTCATTTGCTTAAAATGTCCTCACTCAATTATAAAATACATAATAACACTCATCAACTCATGAAAGTAACTGACCTTTGAAGTTATCCAATCTGATACGTTAGTCATTCAGTCATGTCCAACTTTTTTGTGACCCCATGGACTGTAGCCCACCAGGCTCCTCTGTCCATGGGATTCACCAGGCAAGAATGGAGTGGGTTGTCATTCCCTTCTCCATGGAATCTTCCCAACCTAGGGATCAAACCCAGGTCTCCTGCATTGCAGGCAGATTATTTACCATCCAAGCCACCATGGAAGCCCTATCCAATCTGATAAATATATATAATCCAAACTACACCATCAACTCTTCATAGAACTTGTTTATATCACTGTTAGAGCACCTATAAGTCTATATTGTAGTGGGTTGCCTTTTCCATGTCCATCTCAATAGGCTGCCTTTTCATTTTGTTGATGACTTCCTTTGCTGTGCAGAAACTTTTTAGTTTTATGTAGTCCCACTTAATTTGTTTTTACTTTTATTGCCTTGCTTTTGGAGTCAGATCCTTAAAAAAGAAAAAAAAATCATCAAAACCAATGTCAAGGAGCTTACTGCCTACGTTTTCTTCTAGGACTTATACGGTTTCAGATTGTACATTCAAGTGTCTAATCCACTTTGAGTTGATTTTTGTGTATAGTATAAGACAGTAGTTTCATTCTTAGGCATGTGACTGTCTCAACATCATTTATTGAAGATACTGTCCTTTCTCCATTGAATATTCTTACCTCCTCTGTCATGTATTCATTGACCATATACACATGGGTATATTTCTGGGCCCTCTATTCTACTCATCTGTATGTCTGTTTTTATGCCAAAACCATACAATTGTGATGACTATAGCTTTGTAATAGTTTAAAATCAGGAAGCATGATGCTTTTAGCTTTGTTTTTCTCAAGACTGTTGTGGCTATTTGAGATCTTCTGGGGTCCCATACAAATTTTAAGATTACTTGTTCTACTTCTATGGCAGATGCTTTTGGAATTTTGACTGGAACTGAATCTAAGGACTTCTTGGACATTTTTAACAATATTAATTCTTCCAAGCCATGAACACAAACCATCTTTCCATTTATTTAGATCTTCTTCAATTTCTGGGCTTCCCTGTTGGCTTAGACAGTAAAGAATCTGCTGCCAATGCAGGAGACCCTGGAGAAGGGAATGGCTACCTACTCCAATATTCTTGCCTAGAAAATTCCATGGACTGCCAGGGGAGCATGGCAGGTTACAATCCATGGGATCACAAAGAGTTGGACATGACTGAGTGACTAACACACACACACACACACAACTTCTTTTGTTAATTTGTTACAGTTTTCAGTGTATAGGTCTTTTACCTTGATTAAATTTAGTGATAGATACTGTATTCTTCTTACAAAATTTAGACGGTATTATTTTCTTAATGTATCATAGGTATAAAATGAACATGAGATTAAGTACGAAAAAAAGGATGTAAAATACTCAATAATTTTTATATTGATTACATGTTAAATGATAATATTTTAGATATTCTGGGCTAAATGAAATACTATTCAATTCTGTTCCTGTATTTTTAAATACTTTTTAAGTGCAACTACTAAAAAGTTATAAATTACATATTAAAAAAGGTTTTAATTACTTATACCTCACATTATATTTCTATTGGACAATGCTGTTCTCAGAGTTTAAACCTAAAAGTCAAAAATTTTGAAACTGCAGCATTTTGTAAATAGAAATCAAGAGGAAGAACTCGTTATATAAAAATGATGAGCCTGACTTAGAAAAATGAGTTTACCTTAAGGAGTGAAATGAATAAAAGTGCAGGTTCAGAAAGTAAAAAATTTGTGATGGAAATATAGAATTAGGAAAACAGTTCAGAAATAAGCTACGTGAAATTTTAGAAGAATCCCACAGGAAAATTTAGAGGCCACAGCTTAGAAAGAGGAAGAAGGAGAAGTAGGCTCATTTTCTCAAAGAACAGAAAAGGCTGGCATCCTGGCTGGCATTCCAAGCTGGATCTCTGAAATCATTTCCCACAAAACATGAAACTAATCATAATTCAGGAACATCCTGTGTTGACTACACATGAGGTAGAAAAAATAAGGACCTAAGTATACTAGAAAATGTTGTTTCCAAGGAAAAGCTTATTCCAAATTCAAACAGGTAACACTTAACCTTGTTTTTAACAAACACTCTCTGTTAGCTTCCATCATAATAAAGTATATTCTTTATTACTCTAATAATATGGAACTCTATATGTATTCAGCCACTGGAAATGCTATTTCAAAAGAGCTGAAGAATACAGCTCAAGTTGAAAATGCATATATCTTCCAACTTTAAAAAAAAATTAATAAAACACAAGAAATTTGTAGCTGTTTAAGCAAAAGGTTATTTTAAACTAAACTCTTAATTTCTTTAAAGGAGAACTATGCAAATATGAGCATCATTTCAAAGTATAAAATATATTTCCTTCTCCCTTAAGTGATATAATAAAGAAAGATTTGTACTGAATAAAGAACTGTTTGTATTTTAGCACTTTTTTTTCATTTGCCAAGAATTTTACTCTATGGGTCTACAATGTAGTTGAGGTGAGGACGCAGATACACAAGTCATTACAATGCAAGGTGGGAGGGTAAGTGCCCTACCTGTTGCTGTGGTTCTCAGGAAGGCTCACTTCTACTGAAGGAGAAGATCACAGGAGGTGGCACCTGTGTTGGGCTTAAGAGTTTGACAGATAGGAAATGAGGAAGAGATTAAAATCGTAGTCAATCAAAGCATAAACAAGAACTGGAGACTTTAGTAAGTGAAATACACATTTAAGAAATTGTGAATGGTTCAGTTTGGCTACAAGTCAGGGCAGGTGAAGAGAAGTAGCAAGAAACCAGAAAACAGGATAGTTAACTGGCTGAAGACTGTGGAGAGCCTTGAATGGCAGGCTGAGAAAACTGGGCTGGCGTGGGTGAACAACGTGTCAGGTATGTGCCTTGTATAGACTGAAGCAACCTTGAGAACACTGAGTGGATACAGGTGGCTGAACCTCAGATAAAGAGGGCCAACTGTCCTATGCCTTTCATTGAAGAGACTTGAACACAGGTGGATTTTGATAGCTGCACGGGGTCCTGGGACCAATCAGCCAGGATACAGAGCACCCAGCAGCTGCCTAGCAGCAGGGGTGGTACAAGAAACACTATGCAGAGGAACTCTGAGCAGCAGAGAACTGATGTACCTGCTTTCCGAGCAGAATGCACAGAACTGTTTTCAAGAACAGGGAACAGATGTGCACGTGTTCTGGTTTGTTTTTATTTCCCCCTGTGATTAGGAGGCCTCCTCTTGGGCAACGAGCCTAGTCTTTAAGGAAGAAAACAAATTTTTATCACATGAGCAGGGAAATTTGCCTTTTCCTGAATGAATTCCGGGCTGGACAGGGTGAGAAGAGACATCTGCTTAGAGGGGCAGCAGCAGCAGCAGCACACTTGTTCACATGCACATGGTCTTCCCTTTGCTGCCTGGCTGGGTCCAAGTCACCCACCCTGAGATTCACGTGGGCAAGAAGAGTCAAATTCGACTAGTCACTGACTCAAGGCTGGAAAGCTTGAGACGAAACAGTCACTGAGTAAATAAAGCAGCTGATTCACCTTAAAGTAGAAAAGGAGACCAAAGGAGGGAGGAAAGGAACCAGGTTAGACAGAGGAGAGAACAGAGAAACCAAGAGAGATCAAGAGAAACCAAGAAAGAAGAATGAAGACAAGACCAGGGGAAGAGGATGCACTGGATCAGGATCATTACACCTGTGACCACATACATGTAACTTTCATTTACAGCGAAACTTGCCTTTCAAAAGAACTTTTGGTCCATGAAAGGGGTGAAGTTGGTAACAAAGTTAATTATATCTCATAATTCGTAATTAAGACTAGACAACAAAGCCTTTGGCAAGACTTCTCTAATGATGGAGGACCAGCATCTGAGTAACAGTATATTAGCATAACCACATATGCAAAGTACATACAACCACTGCCACAGTTAACTTGTCATTGAATGATTAAATATGAATTCATAATTAGAAAAACCCACGCTGTAATTTATTGGCTTTCCTGACTGTTCTGGTTCATTAAAAGTTGATTACTAAACAGTGACCTCTAGTGGCCTGTAATTTTCTAATGGTATGTTTCTCTTTGAGTCAGCATAGATTCCAAGAACCTATTTATCCTAAAAACAAGGCTATAACTTTGAAAATGTTAATATTCCTTTTCCCTTCCCTCCTTAAAATATTCTGTGTCACAAATACAAAGTGCTAAAAAAAAGTTCTCCTGCTTCTTCTGCCCAAGTGTTCCGTATTTATTAACAAATTATTACTGAGCACCTATCTGTACCACGAGGTGGGTGTTTGAGATATGTTATTAATACTTGGAAAACAACTTCATTCATTCTATAATACCCAATCGAAACTAAGTCACCATAAATACAATAGTCATGGTACTGTTCACTGCCTGTGCACACATGTGACATGCTGAAAACACATTTTAATTTAAAATTCAAAGAGACTAGTAGCTTCAGATTTGCTGAATACTGAACCACTGAAGCTTATCTTAAAAGACAACTGACTAATAAAAAATTTAAAAAGGCAATTGACTAGCAGCTATTTTTAAAAATTTTAGCCCACTTCTTAAAAAGGAGACTTATAACAATGACACTTCTCCAGAAATCTACTTCCATGGTACATAAGTGAACATTCCAAGTATCATCTCTCCCCTAAAATGATTATACTTAAAAAAAAAACCATATAATTTATATATATATATAATATATTATAATTTAAAATTAAACCCAACTTACAAGTTTGTAAACATTAGCTTTTATTTCTTACTACCCATGCATGCTCATTCTTCAAACAAGTTTTCAGAAAGGCTTACAATATAAAGAGAAAATACAGTATGAAGAGAAGGCTCTGGGTGTGTTATTTAAAAACTTCTATACCTCTTCATCTCCCAAAATCAAAGCACTGATCCCAGTTCCCTAAAGTAGTGGCAACGCTGCAGCTTCCTTGGAGAACATGACTGAACCTCCACTAAATGTAAGATGTAAACAAAAGAAATATATACTTCCTTATCTGCTATTGCTACAGAACACACGGGTGTGGGGATACCATGATGATTTAATATAGCAGCTGGATAATGAGTTGTACCTTCTGCAACAAGCGAATCACCATTTAATGCTATCATCAACAGTTCATGACCCACCAGCAAGAAATGTCAACCTGATTAATCTAAACACTGCTGACCTCAATAAAAAAAAAAAGAAAGAAACTTACTCCTCACTGTTACTAACATCTACTGTTCTTTAGTATGAAAATACAGACAACAAATCTTTAGATTAAAACAGTATTTTTAGAAAATCTGGTATGCAAATTTTGCTAAGTGCAAGTGGATAAAAGTTCTGAAAATGTAGAGCTAAAGACAATACTTAAATATAAATGTTTATTACAACTATGGGAATTTTTTTTTTGGAGATACTTGATTTTATAAGCTCAATATATGTTATTTTAAATATTTGCTTTATTTTCTTAACAAACAGCATTATAAGCAAGGGTTAGAGTAAGATATCATTTTGGTTTTAAAGTTCACTGTTAAACTCTTAGTACTTATATACAAGTTTCAGAGATAAGCTCAGAATAATCTAAAAACACAGATACTGGAATGCCTATTTCCTCCCATGAGCATAAGGCACAGAGTGCTGGTAAAATAAAATACTCATTTTCTTGGTTTTATTTCAGTATATCCACAGGCTGAAAGCCTGTTTCTGTTTTACACAAAGGGCATTTTTGATGGGATGTAAGCCCGAAAGCTTTGAATTTCAGAAGACTTTATTTAATGCTGCTCTTTTAAGATTTCTATGAAGCAAACACCTACCATCAGGTTTTGAAAAGGCTCATTAGATCATAAATTGGACAGCTGATTTTTGCTTAAATTTTTTTTTCTTCATTACTATATTCCAGGTTTTCAATATCTACAAAAAAACAAACACAACTGCTGCCTTCTTATAAGGAAAACATCTGAGAAAAGGCAGAACAAGTAAGATTCTCTACAAATGAATGCCAATCTTTTTTTTTTTTTAAATCAAGTTCTATATGATAACCAAAAAGGTTTAACCTGAAACTAGTAATAAGGAAACAATCAGGCGAACTCAGAATGAGAAAAATTCCATAAAGATAACTGATCTGGACTCCACAAATGTCATCATGAAGGTTTTTTAAAGGAAGAATATGAAAGGCTGATGAAACATGACAGCCAAACATTATAAATGAACCTTTATTAGAATGTGGATCACAGAAAAAGAAAAGCCCAGTTATTAGGAGAGTAACTGAGAAAATCTGAATATGGATTCTGTATTAGAAGATACTGAATCAATGTTAAAATTTCCTGGATGTGACAGCAGTCTTGGAGTTATACAGCAGAATGTCCTCGTTCTCAGGAGATTTATGCTAATAGTTTTAGATGGGAGTGAATGTTTCAGCCAGTAAGAAAGGAGGGATGGGATAGGGATAAGACATATGCCTAATTATGTCTGATTTGTGTTGTTGCAGGGCAGAAAACAACACAACATTGCAAAAATTTTTAAACATATATTTAAATTAACAAATAAAGAAAAAAGAACAAAGTGTCAAGGGAAATCTACAAATTAAAATTAAGAATAGAAAACTGTGAATCAACTATACTCCAATAAAATTTTTTTAAAATAGAAATGATTAAATAACACTGATCCACCTATAAATGGCATCTCTGTATACTCATTATTTAGAAACGTTTCAAAAATTCTATTTTTACTGTCTTTTAAAAGGCAGGAGCTGACAGAGGGTAATTCTGACCTAAAGACCAATAGAGATAATCTGACCATTTCAAAAGATACAAAGGCACTTTTGATGGGATGTAAGCCCAAAGCTTTGAATTTCAGAAGACTTTATTTAATGCTGCTCTTTTAAGATTTCTATGAAGCAAACACCTACCATCAGGTTTTGAAAAGGCTCATTAGATCATAAATTGGACAGCTGATTTTTGCTTAAATTTTTTTTTCTTCATTACTATATTCCAGGTTTTCAATATCTACAAAAAAACAAACACAACTGCTGCCTTCTTATAAGGAAAACATCTGAGAAAAGGCAGAACAAGTAAGATTCTCTACAAATGAATGCCAATCTTTTTTTTTTTTTAAATCAAGTTCTATATGATAACCAAAAAGGTTTAACCTGAAACTAGTAATAAGGAAACAATCAGGCGAACTCAGAATGAGAAAAATTCCATAAAGATAACTGATCTGGACTCCACAAATGTCATCATGAAGGTTTTTTAAAGGAAGAATATGAAAGGCTGATGAAACATGACAGCCAAACATTATAAATGAACCTTTATTAGAATGTGGATCACAGAAAAAGAAAAGCCCAGTTATTAGGAGAGTAACTGAGAAAATCTGAATATGGATTCTGTATTAGAAGATACTGAATCAATGTTAAAATTTCCTGGATGTGACAGCAGTCTTGGAGTTATACAGCAGAATGTCCTCGTTCTCAGGAGATTTATGCTAATAGTTTTTAGATGGGAGTGAATGTTTCAGCCAGTAAGAAAGGAGGGATGGGATAGGGATAAGACATATGCCTAATTATGTCTGATTTGTGTTGTTGCAGGGCAGAAAACAACACAACATTGCAAAAATTTTTAAACATATATTTAAATTAACAAATAAAGAAAAAAGAACAAAGTGTCAAGGGAAATCTACAAATTAAAATTAAGAATAGAAAACTGTGAATCAACTATACTCCAATAAAATTTTTTTAAAATAGAAATGATTAAATAACACTGATCCACCTATAAATGGCATCTCTGTATACTCATTATTTAGAAACGTTTCAAAAATTCTATTTTTACTGTCTTTTAAAAAGGCAGGAGCTGACAGAGGGGTAATTCTGACCTAAAGACCAATAGAGATAACATACTTGCACCTTGATTTACAAAAGATACTTTCCTGAAACATCTGCAACAAATTCTAGGAATGGACTAATTCTTCATTAACTTATACTATTATATCGCTGAGTTACTTTGTATCTCCATTGTCACAATCAGCTTTATGTACCTGCTTCTGTCCCTAGTAACTCCGAGTTCACCCTGGCAATATAGCTTCCCAAGTAAATGACTAACCACACTAACGGTATTTGTTCCAGACTGTCTACTAGGGCATACAAATAAAAATTACCTGAGTTCCATTTTATGGTTGTTTTATAAGTAAAAATGCAACTGCCAAAAAAAGAAGCTAGTATCTTTATTCTAATGATATTTGATTAACATCAGTAAGGAAGCAGCGCTCAGGGACTGTTTCAATAACACAGTGCTATGTTACTGAGTTATAGTCCATGAAAATACATAATGCCTTGTTCTGTTGTTGCTGTTCAGTCATTAAGTTATGTTTCAACTCTTTTCAACCACTTGGATTACAGCAAGTCAGGTTCTTCTGTCCTCCACTATCTCCCAGAGTTTGCTCAAATTCATGTCCATTGAGCTGATTATGCCATCTAACCACCTGATCCTCATCCATAAAGCTTACTTCCATATTAAATCACACACATGTATATTGCTCATGTACATTTTCAAAATACCCAGGAGTCTGAATAGCCATATTTCTGTTAATTAGGATTTAGGGAAAAGAGAGAACTAAATTAAAATATATGTGGCTTTTTCCTATGACTTCATGAAACACAGGTATCAAGAAAATAAACACTCCCATTCTGATTTTAAGGAAAGCAATTAATTACACTCAAAGCCAATATAACAAACTTCCTTTTTTTTTTTTAAGAGGGTGGTTTTTTGGGGGGGGGCGGTTGTGGAGGGAGGTGAGCAGGCGGGTCACTTTTATTGGTCTTTCATTCATCTATTTTCATCCATCTTTGTTCTTTGGCCCGTGTGGGCCTCCTATCGCAGTGGCCTCTGTTGTCGCAGAGCACCAGCTCTGGGCACATGCGCTCTTTAGCTCCGGCTCGGTAATTGGACACATTGGTCCAGCAGCTCCGTAGCACGTGAGATCTTCCCAGGCCAGGGATCGAACCGGCGCCCCTTGCACTGCAAGGCGGTGTCCTTATCCATTGGACCACCAGGGAAGCCCAAACTTCTTCATTTTTAACTGAACAAAGATCTCTATCACAATCCCATTTCTTTTAATAACACTTACCTTAATGTAATTTGATACCATTTAAATTACACTTGAAAGTTTATGCTTATTGTTTCTCTCATCTAGGAGGTCTCCAATGCTTAGATGCTGGATAGGCAGATTAATTAATAAATGAAGTTATTGCCAACTCTTATTAATTTTAGATTTGTTTTAACCAAAATTAAACTTTTTTCCTGCTTTAAAAAAAAAAAAAGGAAAAAAGAAATGCAATCAATTATTTAGGCCATCATAAAATTTGTCTCCTTAAGAGAAGAAAAAAAAGTGTGGCACAGGCACTCAAAGCCAGGTCTTCAGAGCAGCAGTACTGAGTAAAAAGAAAAGAGGTTTGGATTTATACAGATCCACTCCTTTGTGAAACTGTCACCAATGATTTCCATATGAAAAGGCCTGAACACTCAGATACCAGAAAAACCTCAGCTCTCAGTAACCAAAAACTACCCAAGTAACTAGAACTATCTGCAAAATTTTAAAAATTCTAGGAAAAAATTTTCAAATGTGCATATTTGCAGGAACTCATTAGAAAACTCATCCAACTTAATTTATTTGGGTGAAGATTTGAACTTACAATTATAAATCACAGGGAAAACTGATTTATCAGGGTTGTATGTTTTGTCCTTTTCAGAGCTTACCATTTATATCTTTTTTCTGTCTAGAAAGATTTATTCATTCATTCATCTGTCCAGTCAATGTAAGTCTGGGTATATAACTACTCTGTATTAGGTACTGTTATAAGCACTAAACAAAACAGAAGAGGGTTTCCCTGGTGGTCCAGTGGGTAAGGACACCGCCTTGCAATGCAAGGGGCACTGGTTCGATCCCTGGCCTGAGAAGATCTCACATGCCGCGGAGCGGCAACTACCGAGCGAGAGCTCTGAAGTGCATGCACCCAAAGCCGGTGCTCTGCAGTGAGAGAGGCCACTGTGATGGGAGGCCCACACAGGCCAAAGAACAAAGATGGAAATAAATGAAAGACCAATAGAAGTGGCAATAAAAAAAAAAAAACACAGAGAACAAACACCTGCTCTCATGGAGCTTATATTTTAACAGAATAGTTCTCAAGCCCAAATCCAAAGAACAGCTCCTAGAGATTCTGATTTAACTGCGGAGAAAGCCGTAGGGATAGAAGCCAGAGCAGAAGTACAGAGGTTAACTTTAGACAAAACCCCAAGGGCTCCTCCACTGTGACATGAGGGAAGGCAGAGCGTGTGCCTAAAGTGCAAGGGGGTGAGTAGACGGGGTGCTGGGATCATGTGGAAGTTCCCTATTTTCTCAGTGAAAGTTCGGAAGAAAGCTCATGGCTGACATTGGGGAAGGGTCCTAGAGGTCTGAAGCTATGAAAGAATTATTTAGGTGATGGAAAGCATCAATGAATTAAGAAAATGAAGAACTGTCAATCAGTCTTAAGGGCCCACTAGAAATTTGTGATAATAAATTTAAAGGGGAAACCAGGCCAACGTGGGCATCCATTTACTCCAACCATGTTCAGCTTCTCAAGGGCAAGTGGAGAGCAAAACAGTTGGATTTGACTAGGGATGGGATACACTCAACAGAGGGATGTATAATCATGAACCACAGAACGTAAACTGAGTAGGAAAAGTCAGGACTGGAGGCGGACAGGGATCAAGAATAGGCTGTCTTATGATTCTGCTTCAGTTCTGGCTCCATCAAGCATAGTCAGTAACTATGCTGCTTATCTTTCAACATCTGAAATTCTCTTCTTTTAAAATTACTCAATTCTTTTCCTTTTACAAAACGCAAATGTCTTGAATATCATTGTTCAGGAATGATCAAACATAGCCTACAATCTCAGTCTCAGGGCTTCCCTGGTGGTCCAGTGGGTAGAGTCCACCTTGCAGTGCAAGGGGCACCAGTTCCATCCCTGGCCCAGAAATATCCCACACGCCGAGAAGCAGCTGGGCTAGTGTGTCCAATTATGAGCCAGCGCTTTGGAGCGCATACACCCAGAGCCAGTGCTCTGCAATGAGAGAGGCCACTGTGATGGGAGGCCCACACATGTTGAAGAATGAAAAAAGATGGATAAAAAATAAATGATGACTTAGAGGGGAAAACAAAGTGTGTATATATATATATATATATATAAAATCTTAGTCTCTTTCACAGTTCAGGACAATTTTGTATTTGCAAATTGTTCAGTATTTTAAGACCAAGACTCAGAATATCATTTTTCCACGCTCAGTAGAAAAAAAAAAAGTGAGAGATCTTATGATAAGAAAAAATCTGTGAAGAACAAACCAATGCAAATAGATTTGTTTTTATGTGACTTCTTTTATAAAGGCAGATCATTTAGATAAAATATTGTACTTGATTTTTTCTTCAACATTATTTAATGTGAAGCATATTTAGATGAGAGATGTTTGTTTTTTTATCCTTGTATATAGTTAGCATTTGAGATTAGGAACAAAAAGGACTTACTGCTTTTGACCTAAGATTTAGAGTCTCTTTTGAACACAACAATCACTTGACTGTCTGTTCCTCAGTTGGTAAGAAAATCTATGCTTCTTTATTCTCCTGAAACATTATACTGTATGCTTTCTGAGTCTAAAATTCTGTCCCTAGAACTCTGTGCTATAAAACCTCTAAAAGCAAAAGGCGTTTTTCTTTAATCATTTGACAGCAAAACTTCACCTACCTGAACCCACCTGTGAGGTGATTCACATATATATAGTCTTTATCTTTTATATTAATAGCATTTATTATGCTTAGTGTGAATATTCACATATTTCACTGCAGAAATAACTAATGTAGGGCTTCCCTGGTGGTCCAGTGGGTAGAGTCCACCTTGCAGTGCAAGGGGCACCAGTTCCATCCCTGGCCCAGAAATATCCCACACGCCGAGAAGCAGCTGGGCTAGTGTGTCCAATTATGAGCCAGCGCTTTGGAGCGCATACACCCAGAGCCAGTGCTCTGCAATGAGAGAGGCCACTGTGATGGGAGGCCCACACATGTTGAAGAATGAAAAAAGATGGATAAAAAATAAATGATGACTTAGAGGGGAAAACAAAGTGTGTATATATATATATATATATATAAAATCTTAGTCTCTTTCACAGTTCAGGACAATTTTGTATTTGCAAATTGTTCAGTATTTTAAGACCAAGACTCAGAATATCATTTTTCCACGCTCAGTAGAAAAAAAAAAAGTGAGAGATCTTATGATAAGAAAAAAATCTGTGAAGAACAAACCAATGCAAATAGATTTGTTTTTATGTGACTTCTTTTATAAAGGCAGATCATTTAGATAAAATATTGTACTTGATTTTTTCTTCAACATTATTTAATGTGAAGCATATTTAGATGAGAGATGTTTGTTTTTTTTATCCTTGTATATAGTTAGCATTTGAGATTAGGAACAAAAAGGACTTACTGCTTTTGACCTAAGATTTAGAGTCTCTTTTGAACACAACAATCACTTGACTGTCTGTTCCTCAGTTGGTAAGAAAATCTATGCTTCTTTATTCTCCTGAAACATTATACTGTATGCTTTCTGAGTCTAAAATTCTGTCCCTAGAACTCTGTGCTATAAAACCTCTAAAAGCAAAAGGCGTTTTTCTTTAATCATTTGACAGCAAAACTTCACCTACCTGAACCCACCTGTGAGGTGATTCACATATATATAGTCTTTATCTTTTATATTAATAGCATTTATTATGCTTAGTGTGAATATTCACATATTTCACTGCAGAAATAACTAATGTAGGGCTTCCCTGGTAGCTCAGTGGAAAAGAGTTCACCTGCCAATGCAGGAGACACAGATTCGATCCTTGATCCAGGAAGATCAGATCTTCCACATGCTGCGGAACAACTAAGCCCGTGAGCCACAACTATTGAGCCTGTGCTCCAGAGCCTCAGGGCTGCAACTGTGGAGCCCATGTGCCACAACCATTGAGGCCCGTGTGCCTTAGACTCTGAGTTCCACAACAAGAGAAGACACTGCAACAAGAAGCCTGCTCACCTCAACTAGAAGAGTAGCCCCCACTCCCTGCAACTTGAGATGAGCCTGTAGCTGCACTGAAAACCCAGAATAGTCAAAAATACATAAGTAAATACAATTTTTTAAAAAAGAAATAAGTAATGTATTTGATTACAGAGGGTGGTGCTGGACCTTGTTAGGGATGTTACATAATATATAGTAAGTGTATAGTACTGTGTTTCTAAAAAATTTAAAACAAAACTCATATGGTTCCAAGAGTTCCAAATAAGAGATTATGAATTTACAGTGATATTTTTTTCTTTTCCTATTTTATGGGCCGGAACCCAAACTTCTGGCTTGGCCACAGAGTCATAATAATTCACTTTCATTTACTCAATGATTATGATGTACCAGGGACTGAGTTATATATATATACACACATACACACATATATATATATATGTATAAAATACAGTTGTTGGCTTTTTTTGCCTCTTAAGTCATTGTTAATTTTCATCCATCTTTTTCATTCTTTGTCATGTGTGAGCCTCCCATCGCAGTGGCCTCTTGTTGCAGAGCACTGGCTCTGGGCACACACGCTCCAGAGCACTGGCTCGTAATTGGACACACTGGCCCAGCCATTCCTTGGCATGTGGAATCTTCTCAGGTCAGGGATTGAACCGGTGCCCCTTTTACTGCAAGGTGGACTCTTTAACCCTGCACCACCAAGGAAACTCTTAATACGTTATTTTAACACTAGGGAATTACTCTTTAAGTCTCAGAGATCGTGAAGTTTATAATCTTGAATCCAGGTTTCCCCTACTGCAGATTCTCCCAGAGTAAGAACAGGGCTGGCTGTTCCTTGTGTCCATCTGGCTGTTTCCACTTCTCTTTTATCAGAAGCAGTTACATTACAGGGTTCGAAGTACAAACCTCACAGTCAGCCAGATGTCGGTTTGAACTGACTCCACCTTTACGAGTGACTAAAGACATGTTTCGTAATGTCTTTGACCATTTGTACCTCAGTAAAATGCAGGTTGTTGTGAAGATTAAATGTGATAATGTCTGTAAAGCATCCAGCTAATTTTATAAAAGTACCTAGCTGGGGACTTACCTATCTGCAGCTTATCACATATTAGCTTCCCTAATCTGCCTTTACCAAGAAGTATCTGTACGATGGTGGTTTACTTTTTGTATCACAGCTATTAGTCCTTTTTCTTCCCCCACAAAAATAAGATGACAGTCACCATCTGATATGCTCTTGTTTTCAAAGGACGCTTACTTTGACTTGAAGGGAAGATTTACCAGCCACTGAATGTCACAGACACGCCGCTAGCATATAGAATTTTAGAGCTGAGAGAACTATGATGTTACAAGCAAATGGATATATGGGATAGCTATGCTCTGCCAGCACTATTTCAAAATTTTTAAAACAGTGATATTTTTTCTTTTCCTATTTTATGGGCGAACCCAAACTTCTGGCTTGGCCACAGAGTCATAATAATTCACTTTCATTTACTCAATGATTATGATGTACCAGGGACTGAGTTATATATATATACACACATACACACATATATATATATATGTATAAAATACAGTTGTTGGCTTTTTTTGCCTCTTAAGTCATTGTTAATTTTCATCCATCTTTTTCATTCTTTGTCATGTGTGAGCCTCCCATCGCAGTGGCCTCTTGTTGCAGAGCACTGGCTCTGGGCACACACGCTCCAGAGCACTGGCTCGTAATTGGACACACTGGCCCAGCCATTCCTTGGCATGTGGAATCTTCTCAGGTCAGGGATTGAACCGGTGCCCCTTTTACTGCAAGGTGGACTCTTTAACCCTGCACCACCAAGGAAACTCTTAATACGTTATTTTAACACTAGGAAATTACTCTTTAAGTCTCAGAGATCGTGAAGTTTATAATCTTGAATCCAGGTTTCCCCTACCGCAGATTCTCCCAGAGTAAGAACAGGGCTGGCTGTTCCTTGTGTCCATCTGGCTGTTTCCACTTCTCTTTTATCAGAAGCAGTTACATTACAGGGTTCGAAGTACAAACCTCACAGTCAGCCAGATGTCGGTTTGAACTGACTCCACCTTTACGAGTGACTAAAGACATGTTTCGTAATGTCTTTGACCATTTGTACCTCAGTAAAATGCAGGTTGTTGTGAAGATTAAATGTGATAATGTCTGTAAAGCATCCAGCTAATTTTATAAAAGTACCTAGCTGGGGACTTACCTATCTGCAGCTTATCACATATTAGCTTCCCTAATCTGCCTTTACCAAGAAGTATCTGTACGATGGTGGTTTACTTTTTGTATCACAGCTATTAGTCCTTTTTCTTCCCCCACAAAAATAAGATGACAGTCACCATCTGATATGCTCTTGTTTTCAAAGGACGCTTACTTTGACTTGAAGGGAAGATTTACCAGCCACTGAATGTCACAGACACGCCGCTAGCATATAGAATTTTAGAGCTGAGAGAACTATGATGTTACAAGCAAATGGATATATGGGATAGCTATGCTCTGCCAGCACTATGATCCCACTTATTTCTTTCAACAGACCTGAGAGATAGCTATGAGTATCCTGATTTTTAAAACAAGGGGTAAATATTCAGGTTAGGGAATTCACCAAAAGCCAGGAGGAAACAGTATCTCATGATGCATCTTAACATCCTTACAACTTTTAGGACATTTTCTGCCTTCTTTTTCCAGTGAAAACTGCTTAATATCGGGCTTCCCTGGTGGTCCAGTGGGTAAGGACAACTGCCTTGCAGTGTAAGGCGCTGTTCGATCCCTGGCCTGGGAAGATCCCATGTGCCGCGGAGCGGCTGGACTGATGTGTCTAATTACCGAGCCCGAGCTCTGGCGCGCATGCGCCCAGAGCCGGTGCTCTGCGACAACAGAGGCCACCGCGATGGGAGGCCCACAGGAGCCAAAGAACAAAGATGGATGAAAATGAAATGAAAGACCAATAGAAGTGGCCCGCCTGCTCCCCTCCCTCCCCACCCCACCCCCACCCAAATAAATAAATAAATCTTAAAAAAAAAAAAAAAAACTGCTTAATATCTGGGTGTTATAGAATACATTTGACATAAATATTATATACTTATAATAATATTTTATAAAAATAGGATATTGTACATATTATCTCACTGCTTTTCTTACCTAACAAAATACTGTAACATTTTTTCAGTCAAATATTTACCATTTTGATGCACGTCGTATAATGTAATCAATTCCCTCCCACAGAACACCTGGGTTATTTCCAAGTAATCATTATTTTAAACCAGTGGTTCTTTTTTTTTTGAATTTTCATTTTACTTTTTCCTTTTACAGAGTTTTGTTGTTTACAGATATGTATGACCCCAGGTTAGTCTTTCTGGTCTTAAATATTATTGAGGACCCCAAAGATTTTATGAGTTTCTGTACGATGGTGGTTTACTTTTTGTATCACAGCTATTAGTCCTTTTTCTTCCCCCACAAAAATAAGATGACAGTCACCATCTGATATGCTCTTGTTTTCAAAGGACGCTTACTTTGACTTGAAGGGAAGATTTACCAGCCACTGAATGTCACAGACATGCCGCTAGCATATAGAATTTTAGAGCTGAGAGAACTATGATGTTACAAGCAAATGGATATATGGGATAGCTATGCTCTGCCAGCACTATGATCCCACTTATTTCTTTCAACAGACCTGAGAGATAGCTATGAGTATCCTGATTTTTAAAACAAGGGGTAAATATTCAGATTAGGGAATTCACCAAAAGCCAGGAGGAAACAGTATCTCATGATGCATCTTAACATCCTTACAACTTTTAGGACATTTTCTGCCTTCTTTTTCCAGTGAAAACTGCTTAATATCGGGCTTCCCTGGTGGTCCAGTGGGTAAGGACAACTGCCTTGCAGTGTAAGGGGCGCCGGTTCGATCCCTGGCCTGGGAAGATCCCATGTGCCGCGGAGCGGCTGGACTGATGTGTCTAATTACCGAGCCCGAGCTCTGGCGCGCATGCGCCCAGAGCCGGTGCTCTGCGACAACAGAGGCCACCGCGATGGGAGGCCCACAGGAGCCAAAGAACAAAGATGGATGAAAATGAAATGAAAGACCAATAGAAGTGGCCCGCCTGCTCCCCTCCCTCCCCACCCCACCCCCACCCAAATAAATAAATAAATCTTAAAAAAAAAAAAAAACTGCTTAATATCTGGGTGTTATAGAATACATTTGACATAAATATTATATACTTATAATAATATTTTATAAAAATAGGATATTGTACATATTATCTCACTGCTTTTCTTACCTAACAAAATACTGTAACATTTTTTCAGTCAAATATTTACCATTTTGATGCACGTCGTATAATGTAATCAATTCCCTCCCACAGAACACCTGGGTTATTTCCAAGTAATCATTATTTTAAACCAGTGGTTCTTTTTTTTTTGAATTTTCATTTTACTTTTTCCTTTTACAGAGTTTTGTTGTTTACAGATATGTATGACCCCAGGTTAGTCTTTCTGGTCTTAAATATTATTGAGGACCCCAAAGATTTTGTTTATGTGAAGTATATCCATCAGTATTTACTACATTTGAAATTAAAATTAAAAAATGTAAAAGTATTTATTTCTTAATTCACTTTAAAAACAATAAATTCATTACATGATGTTAACATTTTTATGAAAGATAACAAGACTTTCTAAAGCAAAAAAAAAAAAACTTTAGTGAGAAGAATAGCACCGTTTTATCATTTCTCAAATCTCTTTAAATATGTCTGATTAGAAAGTAGCTGAATTTTCACACCAGATTGAATGCTGAAGCAAATATGTGTTGTTCTGGTTGACACACTTAAAGAAAAGCTAGTTTCACATGGGTATGAAATTGAAACGGGCAGAAGTGTTTTAAGAATCTTTTCAGATAACTGTGTATACCATTCTTTGATATCAAAGCAAAACTTTGGAAACAAGTTTATGAAAGGCCAGCTTCAGTATGGGATCTAAAATTGTTACCAATGAACTTTTTTCAACCTATTATATTAAAATATATCTATTTTATAATTTGAATGCATCTTTTATTCAGGATAGTTCTGTAGCATTATATAAAAATCTTCTGGAAAATAAAGAGTTCCATGAGCTATGTGTTATCTTTCAAATTCCCAATATACAGTATTAGAAATTCATAGTCTTTAACAGTACCACAGAACTCATCATAGCAGTCTTTGGTATTAAAAAAGCTGCAGAGACAAAAAAAGAAAAGAATAAAAAAGAAAAAAGCTGTCAGGCTTGTAGAATCAAGTTTTCTAAAATTCTGATTTTTTGGCTTGAACGATCCAATATTATTACTGGCAACAAATATCTGAACAGGCTCACTTTGTCCTTTTACAGTAAAATGTCTTATCAGTCATTCTTTTAAATGAAAATGATATTCCAAGGAAAAGCAGATAGTTCAGCTGGCAACTCAATCACAAAAGAACTTTTCCTCAAGACAATCACAGTACCTTTGTAGCAGAAGTATTTTATGCATGCTTTCCATTTTAGCACATGGACTATAACAAACAACAAGCAAAAAATTACGTATTCAAAGATCAAGCTTAATCATTTGTATTGCTACAAGGCCATTCTTAAGTGAAACCGCATGCAGGTGGCAATGAAGATCACAATGCCAATGCTTGATTCACGGGGCCAGTACTTTTCACAATTCTTTTCGTACTGTGTTAGTAAATTTACTTAATTCACTTTAAAAACAATAAATTCATTACATGATGTTAACATTTTTATGAAAGATAACAAGACTTTCTAAAGCAAAAAAAAAACTTTAGTGAGAAGAATAGCACCGTTTATCATTTCTCAAATCTCTTTAAATATGTCTGATTAGAAAGTAGCTGAATTTTCACACCAGATTGAATGCTGAAGCAAATATGTGTTGTTCTGGTTGACACACTTAAAGAAAAGCTAGTTTCACATGGGTATGAAATTGAAACGGGCAGAAGTGTTTTAAGAATCTTTTCAGATAACTGTGTATACCATTCTTTGATATCAAAGCAAAACTTTGGAAACAAGTTTATGAAAGGCCAGCTTCAGTATGGGATCTAAAATTGTTACCAATGAACTTTTTTCAACCTATTATATTAAAATATATCTATTTTATAATTTGAATGCATCTTTTATTCAGGATAGTTCTGTAGCATTATATAAAAATCTTCTGGAAAATAAAGAGTTCCATGAGCTATGTGTTATCTTTCAAATTCCCAATATACAGTATTAGAAATTCATAGTCTTTAACAGTACCACAGAACTCATCATAGCAGTCTTTGGTATTAAAAAAGCTGCAGAGACAAAAAAAGAAAAGAATAAAAAAGAAAAAAGCTGTCAGGCTTGTAGAATCAAGTTTTCTAAAATTCTGATTTTTTGGCTTGAACGATCCAATATTATTACTGGCAACAAATATCTGAACAGGCTCACTTTGTCCTTTTACAGTAAAATGTCTTATCAGTCATTCTTTTAAATGAAAATGATATTCCAAGGAAAAGCAGATAGTTCAGCTGGCAACTCAATCACAAAAGAACTTTTCCTCAAGACAATCACAGTACCTTTGTAGCAGAAGTATTTTATGCATGCTTTCCATTTTAGCACATGGACTATAACAAACAACAAGCAAAAAATTACGTATTCAAAGATCAAGCTTAATCATTTGTATTGCTACAAGGCCATTCTTAAGTGAAACCGCATGCAGGTGGCAATGAAGATCACAATGCCAATGCTTGATTCACGGTGGGGGCCAGTACTTTTATCCACAATTCTTTTCGTACTGTGTTAGTACGAAATCAGCATTATTAGTATTAGTATCATTATGAACCTAATAGTGCTTCCCTCCCTAAGGTCCATGGATCACACATTGAGAACCAGTGCTCTGAACACTAAATGTGCATTCTTAAACGTAAACCTTTATATACATTCTGAATTTGTGCGGATACAGTCTTAGAAGCAGAATTACTAGGTTAATTATTTTACGCATTTTTTTAGCTTGTGATGCATCTAGCCAAACTGTTCTCTCAATTAGTTGAAATAATTTCCACTCCCAACAGCAGTCAATGAGACTTCATATTTCCCCTGCCTTGGCTAAAACCAGACTTTTGTGTCTGCTTATTTGAAGGTTAAACTGGTAACCTTTTGGACCATTTTTCAATAGCATGAAGCCCAAGGTCCTCCAGTATGAACTCTGTTGTCTCCCTAGAATTTGGTTGTACACAAAGTACAAGAGCCTGGGGCTTGTACCAGCAAATGTCTCACTTTCCTGAAAAATGTTTCTAAGTAGAGTTTTCCTGCTCTTAAAAGAAATCATATATTCTATTTATGTGATTTTTTAGAAGTGTTACAGATGGCAAAAATCTCAACTTAAGAGTACAGTAATATAATATATATTACAATATATATTGTAAACTTTACACAAGGACAGAGCTGGCCTTCCTCATGTTCGTTCTAATCTGAGAAGATGGGTGGGTATATAATTGTTCTACATAAATGCGGCCCACCTGGACACAGGAAGGGAGTGTCCTGAAGAAACTGACCTCACACAGCTTACTCACTTTCTCTAGTCTGAAAACATATTGTTTTTTCCTTATGAGCAATAAATCCAAGATCAGATCATTAAATTATCACCCCCAAACAAATATGCCCTCGTTGCAAGCATGCCAAGACAGAGGGAAAACATGAAAAACAATATTCTCTTCCATCTCAACAGACAGTCAACATGTGCTCTCGGGAAGGTGGCCAACTTGGTTTCAAGGTTTTAAGAATGCAACATAATCCAGAATGACCAACAGTCTAGAGCAAATGTTTAAAAGAAAATTTAAAAAAGCCTGTCACCTTTTAAAAGGAGGGGAGCGGCTCTGGGAGGCATTTGCTCTGTGGCTGTGAGGGTGACCACCTCTACTTCCCTGGGACAGATTTCTTCAGCTAACAACCCTCACTGGTGACTTGTGACATTCTCCTGCGGGTCTCTGCAGGTCCCGCACCCTGACAGGCCATTATAAAAAGGCTCTCGTAACAGGGCCACTGGCTGTCAGAAGCCACCAGCTGGCCTGCCACAGCTCTACAGTCGCCAGGGTCCAGCTGCCAGTCTGGGCGGTGCTGTCCATGCTGAGCAACGTGCCGCCCAGCTGCTGCGTGGTCACGTCCATCTGGAGCTCCCCAGCTAGACAAATCTCTATGCCTGTCAGATCTCCTCGGTAAGCCTTGTTATGCAAATTCAATTACTCAAGTGTGCCCTATTACTGCTGGCTAACTGCTCCTAGAACCAAGCTCACACTGACAGTCAGTTCACATTTTGTGCTCACCAAAAAGAACCTCATTTATTCTTGCTTTGCTATCCCCTTGTATCATTAAAGCTGAACAGCCGAAGTCCACAGTATTCTAACCTCTCTGCAGTGGGCTGGTGTTCTCCACAAAGAGCTCAGAGGAAAATTAATTACAAAGGAAACCTTCTAATCAGACATGACGTGGTGTTAAAGCTACAGCCTCTCTACACTTGACAAGGACGATTTTACCACTAGAAGTATGAAATTTAAATCCTAATGACCGAAAGGAAAACCTAGTAGAATAAGTTACGCTGGGTCAAAAAAAAGAAAAGAATTATTAGGAGAAAAATGCTGTAGTAGTACTTTTTGCTAATAATCACTTTTAAATAAAAAGGAAAGAAGCGACAAGAAATTTTATCAGGTATAGTTCATGTGTAGGGCTCACTGCCTTGTCTACACTCTTCCCTCCCTTACACCCCCTCCCTAGCCAGGCACCCACTCCTCTGCCTGCACCCTTTCACCTCCCCATTCAGTTAGGTTTCTTTCTCTTTTAACACCTTTTTTTTTTTTTAAACATTTATTTATTTATTTTGGGCGGGATAGGGTGCAGAGGGAGGGGAGCGGGCGGGCCACTTCTATTGGTGTTTCATTTGTCTATTTTCATCCACCTTTGTTCTTTGGCCCGTGTGGGCCTCCCATCGCGGTGGCCTCTGCTGTCGCAGAGCACCGGCTCTGGGCGCACGCGCGCCAGAGCTCGGGCTCGGTAATTAGACACATCAGTCCCGCTGCTCCGCGGCACGTGGGATCTTCCCAGGCCAGGGATCGAACCGGCGCCCCTTGTACTGCAAGGCGGTGTCCTTACCCACTGGACCACCAGGGAAGCCCCCAGGGAAGCCCCCATTAACACCTCTTAAAACCAACCGTTAGAAGATTATTTGGGCTGTAAGTATCCAAAGAAAGGCATTTAACTATTTCTAACCCTTTCAAAAAAACACTTAAAAGACTCCCCCCTAGGCTAAAACTATAATTCAAAGAGTCTCACCCAAGGAAGGTCATTATAAACTTAGACATTTTAAATGAGTGAGACGGTGAGAGAAGAAGATCAGTGCATCAAATTATCAAGTAGCTATACTTTCAAACTAGCGGGTTTCCACGGTCTGAGTACAACAATTCGGGAGAGAAAGGGTCTAAGTAAATGTTTGTTTATGAGTCATGCAATGATACAGATACCAACAGAAAGTTAGCTGGAAAAGATATTGCTGAGTGACAGAATGTTATTTGGACCTCAGTCCCCAAGGAATGTTCCCAGTGCAGGGATGTTCAGGTTTTCTACTCTGAAGATAACAATTTACTGTTGACTGCAAAACTAGAAGAATGAAGAGATTGCTGGTCAAGCACAAACCACATGTAAAATGCATTTCAGGTTTGAAACCGTAAGATAAGGGAAGGAGGGTGTTCTTTTGTTTGTTTTGCTTCATTTTCTAAGTAAGGAAAATGGTCCAAGATAAACCCAAGGCAAGATATTTTGGTAACTATATATATGTATAGTCTTTTTAATATCAGCTGTACAGTATTTTTATATCAGTATATATAGTATTCTAAATATATATAATGAAATATGCACGTCTGCTAAGTCACTTCATTTGTGTCTGACTCTGCGATTCCATGGACTGTAGCACGCCAGGGTCCTCTGTCCATGGAATTCTCCAGGCAAGAAGACTGGAGTGGGCTGCCATTCCCTTCTCCAGGGGATCTTCCTAAACCAGGGATCAAACTCAGGTCTCCTACACTGCAAGAAAATTGTTTACCATGTGAGTCACCAAGGAAGACATAATAAAACATATAGTACTTTAAAATGTATCTCAAAATCATCTTATCTCATAGGATGATTTAATTCTTAATTCTCTAGTTTTGATTCTCGAGATTACTAACATTTCCTTAATGACATCTGAAGAATTAACACTCTAAAAGCAGATTATGGTGAATTTCCTGGTGGTCCAGTGGTTAAGACTCCTCACTTTCACTGCCAAGGGCCTGGGGCTCAATGCCTAGTCAAGGAACTAATCCAAGTTGTGTGACACAGTCAAAATAATAACATTTAACAATTTAAAATGAAAATATAGTATATTCTCTTAAAAAGTTGTGTTTTTACACAGTCAAAAATTATAAACTTAGACATTTTAAATGAGTGAGATGGTGAGAGAAGAAGATCAGTGCATCAAATTATCAAGTAGCTATACTTTCAAACTAGCGGGTTTCCACGGTCTGAGTACAACAATTCGGGAGAGAAAGGGTCTAAGTAAATGTTTGTTTATGAGTCATGCAATGATACAGATACCAACAGAAAGTTAGCTGGAAAAGATATTGCTGAGTGACAGAATGTTATTTGGACCTCAGTCCCCAAGGAATGTTCCCAGTGCAGGGATGTTCAGGTTTTCTACTCTGAAGATAACAATTTACTGTTGACTGCAAAACTAGAAGAATGAAGAGATTGCTGGTCAAGCACAAACCACATGTAAAATGCATTTCAGGTTTGAAACCGTAAGATAAGGGAAGGAGGGTGTTCTTTTGTTTGTTTTGCTTCATTTTCTAAGTAAGGAAAATGGTCCAAGATAAACCCAAGGCAAGATATTTTGGTAACTATATATATGTATAGTCTTTTTAATATCAGCTGTACAGTATTTTTATATCAGTATATATAGTATTCTAAATATATATAATGAAATATGCACGTCTGCTAAGTCACTTCATTTGTGTCTGACTCTGCGATTCCATGGACTGTAGCACGCCAGGGTCCTCTGTCCATGGAATTCTCCAGGCAAGAAGACTGGAGTGGGCTGCCATTCCCTTCTCCAGGGGATCTTCCTAAACCAGGGATCAAACTCAGGTCTCCTACACTGCAAGAAAATTGTTTACCATGTGAGTCACCAAGGAAGACATAATAAAACATATAGTACTTTAAAATGTATCTCAAAATCATCTTATCTCATAGGATGATTTAATTCTTAATTCTCTAGTTTTGATTCTCGAGATTACTAACATTTCCTTAATGACATCTGAAGAATTAACACTCTAAAAGCAGATTATGGTGAATTTCCTGGTGGTCCAGTGGTTAAGACTCCTCACTTTCACTGCCAAGGGCCTGGGGCTCAATGCCTAGTCAAGGAACTAATCCCGCAAGTTGTGTGACACAGTCAAAAAATAATAACATTTAACAATTTAAAAATGAAAATATAGTATATTCTCTAATTACTTTTACTGTTGTACCCTGTTCTTGATCTTTTTTTTTTCCCACAAAAAGCACAGATCTTAAAAATGGCATATGCTTACTCAGGAAATTCAATGGCTTTATTTTTTTATGGACCAGTAAAAGTTTTCATCTCATGCAGTATTTCACTTCAGCCTCAAAATAACATATATGTACTCTCACCACTTATATATATATATATATATTTTTTAATATTTATTATTTATTTATTGGGGGGGCGGGTTGGGGCGGGGGGGGGGAGGGCAGGCCACTTCTACTGGTCTTTCATTTATCTATTTTCACCCATCTTTGTTCTTCGGCTCATGTGGGCCTCCCATCGCGGTGGCCTCTGTTGTCGCAGAGCACCGGCTCTGGGCGCATGCACTCCAGAGCTCCGGCTCGGTAATTGGACACATCAGTCCAGCTGCTCCGCGGCACATGGGATTTTCCTAGGCCAGGGATCGAACTGGTGCCCCTTGCACTGCAAGGTGGTGTCCTTACCCACTGGACCACCAGGGAAGCCCTCTCACCACTTTTATACACACCCAGAAACGCCAAGGCTTACAGAAGTCAAGTGATTTTCCTACCACCGTAAGTGGTGAAAACAATGAAACTCAAGCCTGTCTTCTGATTCCTGACACTTTTCACTATGCCCAACTCGCTTTCACACTGTCATGAAATATTCTGCTGTCATACTATAGTAAATTAAAATTTCCTTTGTATGCAAACCTGTCTGCTTTATTTTTTTTTTTTTAAGATTTATTTATTTATTTATTTTGGGCAGGGGTCAGGTTGGGGAGCGAGGGGGGCGGGAGGGCCACTTCCATTGGTCTTTCATTTATCTATTTTCATCCGTCTTTGTTCTTTGGCCCATGTGGGCCTCCCATCGCAGTGGCCTCTGCTGTCGCAGAGCACCGGCTCTGGGCGCATACGCTCCAGAGCTCCGGCTCGGTGATTGGACACATGGGTCCAGCCGATCCGCGGCACGTGGGATCTTGCCAGGCCAGGGATCGAACCGGCGCCCCTTGCACTGCAAAGCGGTGTCGCTACCCACTGGACCACCAGGGAAGCCCTCTCACCACTTTTATACACACCCAGAAACGCCAAGGCTTACAGAAGTCAAGTGATTTTCCTACCACCGTAAGTGGTGAAAACAATGAAACTCAAGCCTGTCTTCTGATTCCTGACACTTTTCACTATGCCCAACTCGCTTTCACACTGTCATGAAATATTCTGCTGTCATACTATAGTAAATTAAAATTTCCTTTGTATGCAAACCTGTCTGCTTTATTTTTTTTTTTTTTAAGATTTATTTATTTATTTATTTTGGGCAGGGGTCAGGTTGGGGAGGGAGAGGGGTGGGCGGGTCACTTCTATTGGTCTTTCATTTATCTATTTTCATCCGTCTTTGTTCTTTGGCCCATGTGGGCCTCCCATCACAGTGGCCTCTGCCGTCGCAGAGCACCGGCTCTGGGCACATACGCTCCAGAGCTCCGGCTCGGTAATTGGACACATGGGTCCAGCTGCTCCGCGGCACGTGGGATCTTCCCAGGCCAGGGATTGAACCGGCTCCCCTTGCACTGCAAGGCGGTGTCCTTACCCACTGGACCACCAGGGGAAGCCCAACCTGTCTGCTTTAAAGCAAAAACACTGGTCTCCCAACATGTGAAGTGTCTCTTCTTGATTCTTTTAGAAACATAGGCCACAAATGCAAAGGCTGCCCACAGAACCAAGTCCACAAAAACTAAGCACCATTCTCAACAGACCTCTGGCTGGCTGGTTTTAAAAGGAACATCTGCTGTTACTTAACTACCACCCATCTGATCCCTTTAGAGCTTTACCTCTATCTCCAGCTCAGCTGCAGAGCCTTCTGAAAGGATCTCTTAATTCCTACACAGTCCTAGATAAGGATCTCACTTAATTCTGTAAGCTAGCAGGATCACTTTCTTCAAAGTCTGGGAGTGATCCTAGCACCTGGAATTAGAAAAGTACTTTCTGGTCACATTTAGAAGAGCTACTAGGAACAGCTAAGTTAAAGTATATTTCCAGCCTTTCAGTGAGGCCCTGTGCTACTAACAGTGCTTGAACAGCTCTCTCAGGGGACAGAGAAACGTTAACAGGAGGAGAAAACAGCTCAGGAAAAGTGCTAATACTGCAAGAGAAGTGCCTTAGTCGTCCTTTTCATAAGTGACTTAAATGATAACATGATAGTATTCTGGCATCAAATGGTTTTACCTAGGGTTAACTGAAAAAAAAAAAAAAAAGTTTAGCTTTCCTCTTTTCTGAATGGAGGCACTAGACAAATTTCATTAACAGGGTACCATCAATATTATCACTTAAAAGTTTCTTCACAAACCTCACATCTCTGCCTGAGATTTTAAATCTGATGAGGACCTGAGTCCCCTCAGCTCACTCAGATATCACTGAGCCCACTACAAATTCTGGCTGCCTCCAGTGAACAACAAAGGCACTTCCATTACTTAGTTTTACTATCTGCAAGCACTTACAGGCTACACAGTGTAAGGCATTTTCTATAAAATACGGTATCTGCCTTCTTGAAACTAACAACGTGTTAGCCTCAGTAAAAAGACTTTTTTAAAATGAAATCATTAGGTTTTTTTTTTTTAACTTTCATTAGTTTTTAAAAACAAAATATTGTTATGTCAATTTCTCAGCTAGCCTTTTCTATTTCCCAGTCAACACAAATGCTTTTTTGAATGCAGTGGTTCTGGAAGAAACTTCATGGTGAGTGTCTTGCCGGTTTGGCCCACCTTATCTCCTGTCACTTTCTCCTCCATTTACAACCAGAAATGCCAAAATTCAGAAATATCAAGCCACCATATTTCAGTAAAAACACTGTCCTATTTGAAACTTCTGTGTCCTTGCATGTGCTATATTCCCTTTGCCTGCTCTCCCCTGGCAGACTTGTGTTTATCTTATAAGATGTATTTTAGACCTCACCTATTCCAAAAAGCCAACCACAAGATGCCCCCTAAAGGATCAATAACTTCATTCTGTATGTTTTGTATTGTCAACATTTAGCCCTACATTATAGATCTCATTTGTAAGCTACTCACTTTCTAAGTCTGGGAGTGATCCTAGCACCTGGAATTAGAAAAGTACTTTCTGGTCACATTTAGAAGAGCTACTAGGAACAGCTAAGTTAAAGTATATTTCCAGCCTTTCAGTGAGGCCCTGTGCTACTAACAGTGCTTGAACAGCTCTCTCAGGGGACAGAGAAACGTTAACAGGAGGAGAAAACAGCTCAGGAAAAGTGCTAATACTGCAAGAGAAGTGCCTTAGTCGTCCTTTTCATAAGTGACTTAAATGATAACATGATAGTATTCTGGCATCAAATGGTTTTACCTAGGGTTAACTGAAAAAAAAAAAAAAAAGTTTAGCTTTCCTCTTTTCTGAATGGAGGCACTAGACAAATTTCATTAACAGGGTACCATCAATATTATCACTTAAAAGTTTCTTCACAAACCTCACATCTCTGCCTGAGATTTTAAATCTGATGAGGACCTGAGTCCCCTCAGCTCACTCAGATATCACTGAGCCCACTACAAATTCTGGCTGCCTCCAGTGAACAACAAAGGCACTTCCATTACTTAGTTTTACTATCTGCAAGCACTTACAGGCTACACAGTGTAAGGCATTTTCTATAAAATACGGTATCTGCCTTCTTGAAACTAACAACGTGTTAGCCTCAGTAAAAAGACTTTTTTAAAATGAAATCATTAGGTTTTTTTTTTTTAACTTTCATTAGTTTTTAAAAACAAAATATTGTTATGTCAATTTCTCAGCTAGCCTTTTCTATTTCCCAGTCAACACAAATGCTTTTTTGAATGCAGTGGTTCTGGAAGAAACTTCATGGTGAGTGTCTTGCCGGTTTGGCCCACCTTATCTCCTGTCACTTTCTCCTCCATTTACAACCAGAAATGCCAAAATTCAGAAATATCAAGCCACCATATTTCAGTAAAAACACTGTCCTATTTGAAACTTCTGTGTCCTTGCATGTGCTATATTCCCTTTGCCTGCTCTCCCCTGGCAGACTTGTGTTTATCTTATAAGATGTATTTTAGACCTCACCTATTCCAAAAAGCCAACCACAAGATGCCCCCTAAAGGATCAATAACTTCATTCTGTATGTTTTGTATGTCACATTTAGTACAATATGCTATTTTATGAATATACATCTGCCTCATCTAATACATTATGATGACTCTGAGGGCTCACTCATCTCTTTTCCCAGCACCCAGCAGAGAACACAACACACAGGAGGTGCTCAATACATGTTTACTGGATGAAAAATGCTAAGAAGAAAAGAGAAAACTCTGATGAAAAGAGACTAGACTGCCATGTCAGGAAATAAAAACAGTAATGATGGAAAGAAATAGAGGACAAGGATAGAAACAAAACGAACTACTGGTACAAACATACATTTCTTTCATTCAAAAGCTGCACCTCCACTTTGAATCCCCCCCCAATCTTATGAGTTACTATTGGTTCATTTTATACACTGACTTCTTGTAATGCCTAAATCCAAGATACTTTCAGGAAAACAACCAAATAAACAATCAATTAGGTTGCTGTTTTCTCTGTAAGTCCACAACTACAACTCTAGCTCAAAGTAGTATCCCCCTGTGCCTGGCCTGTGCAACAGCCTCCAAATTAGTTTCCCAGCTTTTACCCTCACCCTACCTCTAATATATTAACACTTACCACACTATAGGTATGTGACCGTTTAGAAACCCATATCCATCATGCTGCCTCCTTGCTTAAACCTTTCAATGGCTTTCCACTCTCCTTAGCACAGAGAACAAAATGAGAGGCAGGACTGAAAAGGTCTAGATCGTCACCCTGACCCCTCTCTTCAGCACTGTCCAACATCCTGCTACCCTGCAAACGTGCCCCTACGCCCCACCTCTACTTGGGATGTTTTTCTCCTGTGCTTAGTTAATTCATTCCCTTCTCAGAGATCACAAATCAGAGGCTACTTTCTCCAACAAGAAAATCTCCCCATTTATGTACTTCTATGGCCCAGCATACCGCCACTGCACCACACTAGTAAGACAAGCACAGCTTTCTGTGATTAGATGACCAACATCTGTCTCCCCTCAACTAGATTACAAATTTTGTGAGGGCAGGAACTGTACTGGTTCTGACTGCTCACTTTCCAGTGCCAACAGAAGAAGGTCTGACCCATACTAGAAATAAGTATCTGTTGAGGAAATGAATAATGAAAGCACATATTAAAATAAAAAATAAAGGAACATTTTTCCATTATTTCCTAAGATAATTTTTCTATTTTCCTTAAACCAAAAGCTAACTTCATTGTGTATGTTTTGTATGTCACATTTAGTACAATATGCTATTTTATGAATATACATCTGCCTCATCTAATACATTATGATGACTCTGAGGGCTCACTCATCTCTTTTCCCAGCACCCAGCAGAGAACACAACACACAGGAGGTGCTCAATACATGTTTACTGGATGAAAAATGCTAAGAAGAAAAGAAAACTCTGATGAAAAGAGACTAGACTGCCATGTCAGGAAATAAAAACAGTAATGATGGAAAGAAATAGAGGACAAGGATAGAAACAAAACGAACTACTGGTACAAACATACATTTCTTTCATTCAAAAGCTGCACCTCCACTTTGAATCCCCCCCCAATCTTATGAGTTACTATTGGTTCATTTTATACACTGACTTCTTGTAATGCCTAAATCCAAGATACTTTCAGGAAAACAACCAAATAAACAATCAATTAGGTTGCTGTTTTCTCTGTAAGTCCACAACTACAACTCTAGCTCAAAGTAGTATCCCCCTGTGCCTGGCCTGTGCAACAGCCTCCAAATTAGTTTCCCAGCTTTTACCCTCACCCTACCTCTAATATATTAACACTTACCACACTATAGGTATGTGACCGTTTAGAAACCCATATCCATCATGCTGCCTCCTTGCTTAAACCTTTCAATGGCTTTCCACTCTCCTTAGCACAGAGAACAAAATGAGAGGCAGGACTGAAAAGGTCTAGATCGTCACCCTGACCCCTCTCTTCAGCACTGTCCAACATCCTGCTCCCCTGCAAACGTGCCCCCACGCCCCACCTCTACTTGGGATGTTTTTCTCCTGTGCTTAGTTAATTCATTCCCTTCTCAGAGATCACAAATCAGAGGCTACTTTCTCCAACAAGAAAATCTCCCCATTTATGTACTTCTATGGCCCAGCATACCGCCACTGCACCACACTAGTAAGACAAGCACAGCTTTCTGTGATTAGATGACCAACATCTGTCTCCCCTCAACTAGATTACAAATTTTGTGAGGGCAGGAACTGTACTGGTTCTGACTGCTCACTTTCCAGTGCCAACAGAAGAAGGTCTGACCCATACTAGAAATAAGTATCTGTTGAGGAAATGAATAATGAAAGCACATATTAAAATAAAAAATAAAGGAACATTTTTTCCATTATTTCCTAAGATAATTTTTTCTATTTTCCTTAAACCAAAAGCTACCACTGTATTTATGATCAAATCCAAAAAATCATTCTCATTAACGTTAGAGACATGACAAGGGTACCTGTTACCATTACTGTTATTCAAAACTGTTCTAGAAGTATTAACCAGTGTCATTAGAGGTAAAATTTGGCAAAGAAGCAAAATTATTTTAGAATTGGAAAACCCACAAGAACCAACTGAGAAACTAACTTTGAAACAGTAAGAGAATTAAAAAGGAAGTGGAATTCAAATTAATATATAGAAATCAATATTTGTCATATATATTAACAAATTAGAAATACACAAAAAGAAAGGGCTCCATATTTGCCAACAAAAATAACAAAGATAAAAAGATTTTGGAATAAACTGCACAAGAAATGTTCAGTGTACAAAAAGAAAACTTTAAAATCCTATGAGAGACATAAAAGAAATCAATAATGTGTAAATCTTAATCTTTAATAGTTTTGTAACTATATCAATTTTTCATAAATTTACCCATAAACTCAGTGCAATTCCAATCAAAATAATAATAGAATGTTTTGGGAAGAACATGATAAAGTGTTGTCCATTTAAAGCAATCAATAAGCAAAAGTAGCCTGGAAAATTCTGAGGGGGAGAAAAGACCAATGAAAGAAGACTAACCTCCTAGATAGGAAATTAAAGCAACAGAAAGTTAAAATGTCCTACCTAGGATAGACTCAACAATAAAGTATCAACAGAAGAGTATAAAGAACTCAAAACATACTCAAATATGTGAAATTAAAAGAGTATTTGAAATTAATGGGAAAAAAATGGATTTTCATTAAATCAATTAAAAAATATAAAACATAATCTGTGTCTCTACCCCCCTTTCCTCCACCATAATAAACTGCAAATTAATCAAATATTTAAATTTTGGAAAATGAAATTGTAAAACAACTGAAAGAAAAATGTGTAATTGTTTTAAAATTTTTATAATCTTGGAGAGAGCAAGGCCTTTTTAAATAGGATGTAAGGAATTTCCTGGCAGTCCAGTTGTTAGCACTCCATGCTTTCACTGCTGAGTATGGGTTCAATCCCTGGTTGGGGGAACTAAGATCCCACAAGGCATGTGGCAAAGAAAAAATAAAAAGAAATAGGTTATAAAACTCAGAAGCCAAAATTTCCCTGGTGGTCAAGACTCTGTGCTCCCAATGCAGTGGGCCCAGGTTCGATTCCTGTTCAGGGAACTAGATCCCACATGCCACAACTAAGACCCAGAGCAGCCAAATAAATAAATAATTAAAAAACAACATCAACAACAACAAAAACTCAGAAGCCATAGGTAAGAACTGACAAAATCAATTACATATAAATTCAAAACTTCTGTATTTCAAAAAGTACCATAAGCAAAATGAATAAAGGACAAACTGGCAAAAGATAGCTACAAAATATGTATCTCTCTATGGGCTTCCCAGGTGACTCAATGCTAAAGAATTTATAAGCCAAGGCAGGGGGTGGAGGTCGGGAAGATTCCTTGGAGAAGGAAATGGGAACCCACTCCAGTATTCGTGCTTGGGAAATCTGGACTCAACTTTGTGACTAAAACAACATATCTCCCTACACATATCACACTCATTAAAAATAAAGCCTCTCTAAGAGTATGTGTAGATATGTGTGTGCGTGTGCGTGTTTTCTCATTTACGTATTCCCAGACCTAGACTAGAATTTAATACATGGTAGATGGTCAATGAATATTTGCTGAATAAATGAATGAGTATTTGACACTCATATATATCAGTTAGAAAAGACCATTGCCTAGCACCATGCCCAGTACCCTTTAAGTGTTCAACAAATAGCTGCCGAAGGAATGAATCCAATAAAAACATGCCTAAAGGACAGGAAGAAGCAATCACAGGAAAAAAGAAAAACAAGTAAAAGGTCAATAAACATTCTTAAAATGCTCAAACTCATAATTAAAAAAGATCAAAACCACAGTATGGTATTTTAAACTATCAGATTAAAAAAGAAATGTAATGATAGTGTTGGCAAGACTGTGAATAAATACTATCCTACACTGCAGGTGGAAGTACAAGCTTCAGTGAAAAAGCTGGCAATGTCTAGCAAAATTGAAAAGACACACAGTCCTTGATCCAGCACTCCATTTCTTCAAATTTCTCTGGTAAATTTGCATATAACTAAGATCCCACAAGGCATGTGGCAAAGAAAAAATAAAAAGAAATAGGTTATAAAACTCAGAAGCCAAAATTTCCCTGGTGGTCAAGACTCTGTGCTCCCAATGCAGTGGGCCCAGGTTCGATTCCTGTTCAGGGAACTAGATCCCACATGCCACAACTAAGACCCAGAGCAGCCAAATAAATAAATAATTAAAAAACAACATCAACAACAACAAAAACTCAGAAGCCATAGGTAAGAACTGACAAAATCAATTACATATAAATTCAAAACTTCTGTATTTCAAAAAGTACCATAAGCAAAATGAATAAAGGACAAACTGGCAAAAGATAGCTACAAAATATGTATCTCTCTATGGGCTTCCCAGGTGACTCAATGCTAAAGAATTTATAAGCCAAGGCAGGAGACGCAGGTCGGGAAGATTCCTTGGAGAAGGAAATGGGAACCCACTCCAGTATTCGTGCTTGGGAAATCTGGACTCAACTTTGTGACTAAAACAACATATCTCCCTACACATATCACACTCATTAAAAATAAAGCCTCTCTAAGAGTATGTGTAGATATGTGTGTGCGTGTGCGTGTTTTCTCATTTACGTATTCCCAGACCTAGACTAGAATTTAATACATGGTAGATGGTCAATGAATATTTGCTGAATAAATGAATGAGTATTTGACACTCATATATATCAGTTAGAAAAGACCATTGCCTAGCACCATGCCCAGTACCCTTTAAGTGTTCAACAAATAGCTGCCGAAGGAATGAATCCAATAAAAACATGCCTAAAGGACAGGAAGAAGCAATCACAGGAAAAAAGAAAAACAAGTAAAAGGTCAATAAACATTCTTAAAATGCTCAAACTCATAATTAAAAAAGATCAAAACCACAGTATGGTATTTTAAACTATCAGATTAAAAAAGAAATGTAATGATAGTGTTGGCAAGACTGTGAATAAATACTATCCTACACTGCAGGTGGAAGTACAAGCTTCAGTGAAAAAGCTGGCAATGTCTAGCAAAATTGAAAAGACACACAGTCCTTGATCCAGCACTCCATTTCTTCAAATTTCTCTGGTAAATTTGCATATACATGAAAAGACCTATGCTTAAGAATATTCAGAGTAACTATTTTGTAAGAGCAGAAGTCTGTCCACATAATAGAATACTCTGCAGTAACTAAAAAGTGTGATTAATTACATTACATTAAAAAATAAGTTGCAAAAAATCTCATTTTTGTTTTTTTAATCAAGTGTGCATATGCATATACATGCAGTAAAATAATTTTTAAATATTAAGATATAGTCCTCAATTACAACATTCAGGTAGCTTTAAGAAGAAATGGGGGTCTTCATTTTGTTTTAAAAAACTGGAAAAAAAAGCAAAAAAATAGAAAAGAAGGCAGGAATAAAAGTAAACACAGAAGATTTTAAAGAGAGAAGTGATAAGAAAACCTTTAAGGCCCTAAGAGCCCATATTTCTGATTCATATCCTTATTCCCCAAAAAGATCTTCTGATAGCTGGTAAGATGACACAAACACTACAGATCCTAAGCAGGAGTGGGGAGAGCAGGTCTCTCATGTTCACCATTATATCCCCAGCCCCTAGCAGCAGATAGTAAGGACTAAATAAGTACGTGCTAAGTTAAACCTACAGTGAGAAAGGAAACTATGGAAGAAGACGATGCTGGGGAAAATAATGATTACTACAGGGTATCCTAGCTCTAAGTCTCCTAGCAACCTTGGTAAAAGGAAAAGTATGATGCTGTGAGTCAATAATCTTCCAACAGGTACATGACAATGGGAGGTATCCTTTGGACCCTGTACCTCAGATGCAGTAACCATAGTCAAAGACCAGTGTGCACTCCAGGTACCACTGAAACCGCCCCAACTCCAGTAAAAAGAGGGGCGTAAGCCTGTGAATACTATTACGCTTTGCTATGCTGTGCTTGCCTACTGAAGCTATGAACACTTAAGAGGCAGAACATAAAAGATAAAGGAGCTGGAAGAGAGAGTTTGGATAAAAAACTACAATCTATTTTTAACTTCCTATATCAATGTAAGGAGGTATTAATGCAAATAACTGAAATGCGAGGATAATAAAAATTTGCAAATGGCCCCCAAACACTCAATTCAGGTTCCAACTGGCAATGTCTAGCAAAATTGAAAAGACACACAGTCCTTGATCCAGCACTCCATTTCTTCAAATTTCTCTGGTAAATTTGCATATACATGAAAAGACCTATGCTTAAGAATATTCAGAGTAACTATTTTGTAAGAGCAGAAGTCTGTCCACATAATAGAATACTCTGCAGTAACTAAAAAGTGTGATTAATTACATTACATTAAAAAATAAGTTGCAAAAAATCTCATTTTTGTTTTTTTAATCAAGTGTGCATATGCATATACATGCAGTAAAATAATTTTTAAATATTAAGATATAGTCCTCAATTACAACATTCAGGTAGCTTTAAGAAGAAATGGGGGTCTTCATTTTGTTTTAAAAAACTGGAAAAAAAAGCAAAAAAATAGAAAAGAAGGCAGGAATAAAAGTAAACACAGAAGATTTTAAAGAGAGAGAAGTGATAAGAAAACCTTTAAGGCCCTAAGAGCCCATATTTCTGATTCATATCCTTATTCCCCAAAAAGATCTTCTGATAGCTGGTAAGATGACACAAACACTACAGATCCTAAGCAGGAGTGGGGAGAGCAGGTCTCTCATGTTCACCATTATATCCCCAGCCCCTAGCAGCAGATAGTAAGGACTAAATAAGTACGTGCTAAGTTAAACCTACAGTGAGAAAGGAAACTATGGAAGAAGACGATGCTGGGGAAAATAATGATTACTACAGGGTATCCTAGCTCTAAGTCTCCTAGCAACCTTGGTAAAAGGAAAAGTATGATGCTGTGAGTCAATAATCTTCCAACAGGTACATGACAATGGGAGGTATCCTTTGGACCCTGTACCTCAGATGCAGTAACCATAGTCAAAGACCAGTGTGCACTCCAGGTACCACTGAAACCGCCCCAACTCCAGTAAAAAGAGGGGCGTAAGCCTGTGAATACTATTACGCTTTGCTATGCTGTGCTTGCCTACTGAAGCTATGAACACTTAAGAGGCAGAACATAAAAGATAAAGGAGCTGGAAGAGAGAGTTTGGATAAAAAACTACAATCTATTTTTAACTTCCTATATCAATGTAAGGAGGTATTAATGCAAATAACTGAAATGCGAGGATAATAAAAATTTGCAAATGGCCCCCAAACACTCAATTCAGGTTCCAACTTTACTCTCAGGTTGTTTTTTTTTTTTTTTTAATTTATTTATGTATTTATTTTTGGCCATTCTGGGTTTTCTCTGCTGCCACAGGATCTTCTCTAGTTGCAGGGAGTGGGGGCTACTCTCTAGCTGAGGTGAGCAGGCTTCTTTTTGTGGTGACTTCTCTTGTTGTGGAACTCAGCTTGAAGGCACATGGGCTCAACAGCTGCAGCTCCAAGGCTCTAGGGCACTGGCTCAATAGTTGTGGTTCATGGGCTTAGTTGTTCCGCAGCATGTGGGATCTTCCTGGATCAGGAATTGAACCTGTGTCTCCTGCATTGGCAGGCGAACTCTTTTCCACTGAGCTACCAGGGAAGCCCTGCTGCCAGTTTTGCTCATAGCTAATCTAGAGTAAGAATCATCTAAGAAAGAAATAAACTATCTTCATATTTTTTTTTCGGCTGTGCCACAGAACTTGAGGGATCTTAGTAACCTGAGCAGGGATCTAATTCAAACTCTCAGCAATGAAATTGTCTTCAAATGCCACGTTGTCTGGTTAGAATCTCCTATGTGTTTTTAGTAAAAAGTTATTTATAAGGAAGATTCAATCAATAAAAATCTACTTCAATTCAGTAGCCAAGTACTCTGGTATAGATAAACCACAGATTTGCATAAAAGTTAGAACTATAGATTGTGTTTATCTAAAAACACTACTAGTTAAATGAATGAAAATTAAACTAAAAAAAAAATTGTAGCCTAAGAGGGAAATGCCTCTTAGAATATCAGAAACATGCACAAGGAAGTATTTTTAGCAATAAAACCAAGGCTAGAGCTATGCTATAAAAGACTTCAACACTGTCTCATGAATAATTTTTCTGTGAACACACAAGAAAGGCACAACTGCTTTCTATTCATTCTTCTTTTATAAAATAGGGACAATCCTTCATTATAAAGCCACCTCTCTCTGTTGGCTCTGAGAAGAAAAGTTGGACTATTTTTACCACTTACTATACTTCAGACAAAAGTGATCATTTCTAGCCTTTATTCCTAAACCTTCTTTTTTCAAGGAGGTGGGAGGGAGGTTAGTCACAAGCATCAGTGAGAAGCACATATTATTATTGCTGATTTGCTGATGGGCTTGTTGCTCAACAATTGGAATACTCTGATTCCATCTTTCTTCAGGAAACTGAAACCATCAGTAATCTTTCCAGATCAAGCTTCCACCAAGTGGTTTTAGTACAACATTTATCATACCTAGCGAAACCACCAGAGGACAACTCCATCTGCTACAACAAAACAGAGAGAGATAAAGGTCTCCAAACACTAAATAGCACTTTCCAAAAAAAGGGCCATAAACCTAACACCACCGAAAGAGAAATGCAATCTGCACTCTGCAGACCTAGACAGGAATTGCTTCAATACTATCTTATTCCCTCTTCCTCACCATAAAAACTACCCACCCCTAGTTGTGATGTACAGATCTACCTCCCAAGGCTCTTAGGAGATTAGGAACCCACAAGGATCAACAAAGACAGGAAACAAGGGCTTCTTTCCCACACAAGCTTTTTGTTTCAATAATTATGTAGAATGAACACTGAAAAGAAAACCAAAAACTATGCCCACTTAGAAGCACATCCAAGACAAAGTGGGTACAACTCAAACTGAACATACCAGAACTTAATCACCCCTGTGAAAGGTTAGGTGTAGGACACCTTAGGAGAATATGAGATTGCGCCCATCCATTTTAGGTCATGACTTCAGAACACAAACGCAAAGACCTGTGTTCAGAAAGGAGTATATATACCAACAAAATTCAAAACTCTGGTTTGGGTCCAAGGAAAAAATTAATTAAATTCCTTCCTCAGGTTTAGCTTAAAGCAGTTAAAAAGGAAGGAACTTTAAGAAAATCTCAGTAAAAAACACAAGAAAAAAGCAGATACAATTAGATAAATTTTTCATTCTAAACTTTGTTTTGAATCCTTTACATTGACATTTTACAATTTTAAAACATCTTAAAATTAAGTAGGAGAAAGGATAATTGTTTTGAATCCTTTAATAATTTCTTACCCCCTGTATTTTTTATAAAACTTAAAAGCCACCTCTCTGTTGGCTCTGAGAAGAAAAGTTGGACTATTTTTACCACTTACTATACTTCAGACAAAAGTGATCATTTCTAGCCTTTATTCCTAAACCTTCTTTTTTCAAGGAGGTGGGAGGGAGGTTAGTCACAAGCATCAGTGAGAAGCACATATTATTATTGCTGATTTGCTGATGGGCTTGTTGCTCAACAATTGGAATACTCTGATTCCATCTTTCTTCAGGAAACTGAAACCATCAGTAATCTTTCCAGATCAAGCTTCCACCAAGTGGTTTTAGTACAACATTTATCATACCTAGCGAAACCACCAGAGGACAACTCCATCTGCTACAACAAAACAGAGAGAGATAAAGGTCTCCAAACACTAAATAGCACTTTCCAAAAAAAGGGCCATAAACCTAACACCACCGAAAGAGAAATGCAATCTGCACTCTGCAGACCTAGACAGGAATTGCTTCAATACTATCTTATTCCTCTTCCTCACCATAAAAACTACCCACCCCTAGTTGTGATGTACAGATCTACCTCCCAAGGCTCTTAGGAGATTAGGAACCCACAAGGATCAACAAAGACAGGAAACAAGGGCTTCTTTCCCACACAAGCTTTTTGTTTCAATAATTATGTAGAATGAACACTGAAAAGAAAACCAAAAACTATGCCCACTTAGAAGCACATCCAAGACAAAGTGGGTACAACTCAAACTGAACATACCAGAACTTAATCACCCCTGTGAAAGGTTAGGTGTAGGACACCTTAGGAGAATATGAGATTGCGCCCATCCATTTTAGGTCATGACTTCAGAACACAAACGCAAAGACCTGTGTTCAGAAAGGAGTATATATACCAACAAAATTCAAAACTCTGGTTTCGGGTCCAAGGAAAAAAATTAATTAAATTCCTTCCTCAGGTTTAGCTTAAAGCAGTTAAAAAGGAAGGAACTTTAAGAAAATCTCAGTAAAAAACACAAGAAAAAAGCAGATACAATTAGATAAATTTTTCATTCTAAACTTTGTTTTGAATCCTTTACATTGACATTTTACTAATTTTTAAAATCATCATTAAAATTAAGTAGGAGAAAGGATAATAATGCAAATAAAATTACATAGCAATTACTCAAAAGATTTTTTTTTAGGGAAGGCTTCAAGGGTTTTTTTCTTCCCCCAGAAAAGGTCTATGTGAAAAAACTATAAAAAGATGCTTGCTCCTTTTCTTTTTTTCTTTTTCTTTTTTTTTTTTTTTGCTTGCTCCTTTTTTGTGTGTACATTGTGGTATCATCGTGTAATTAAGTTCAAGAACATATAAAATTCAAACATAAGTAAAAGGAAGGTATATCACCTTTATTTTTGTTGCCAAAGGTAAAAAAAATCAGAGTTTAATTTACTGTAAGACATGGAGGGGGAAAAAAGATGTGGAGGACCTAAGAGAAAAATAACCTCTTATTTCTTAGACGTTAACATTTTGTTAGGGCGGGATAAGGGAGAAGAACCAGACGAAGATGCATATCCACACAGACGCTTATCTGGGGCTCTTGATGGAAAGTAAATGGGACACAGTAAATGGTTAGGTCGTGAAACCACAAACAGCTCATTTTAACAGTGTCTTTTCCCAAAACACATTCCCCAGTTGTGACATTTATACCCACATGACACATACTACAAATCAAAATAAAAGTCCACAACTCTTATTTTGGAATTTACTTGAAGTTTTTTCTGGTGGTCAACTGTACTGCACACATACTTAGTAAGGGTTAGACATCAAAATTACCACTACAAAACTGTCTTCCTCCTGTTATTAACTTTATATCTACATATAATCGATAACATATACAAATTCCCTAGTTCTCTTCCTTCAACAACAAAACAGAATAGGTATTGTTCTTTCAGGTTCTGTACAATTCTTTAGCTCATTACTATAGTTTTCCCATATCACCTCCCTTTCAGGAAAACACTGTCATATGTTCATATTAGCTTATTTCCTCAAATACTGTAGCTCACTCTTTCAAAGTAATAGCCTCCATCTTCAAAAACCGTATCCCCACTTAAAACTGATGCACAGATGAAGATCAAGAATTGCTCATTTTTTAGCCTGTGTTCTAGAGCCTCAGAGCTGCAACTATTGAGTCCACGTGCTACAACTATTGAAGCCCGTGAGCCCTAAAGCCCGAGTTCCACAACAAGAGAAATAACCACCACAATAGCCTGCTCACCTCAACTAGAGAGTAGCCTCCACTCCCTGCAACTAGAGAAGAGCCTGCAGCAGCAGTGAAAACCCAGAATAGCCAAAAAATAAAATAATTAATAAAATTTTTTTAAAAAAGCATTGCCTATTTTTTCCCCATGGAGAATCTCATTATCATAGGCCACTTTGGCTAGCAAAGATAACATGACTGAAGTCCGGAAAAGCTAATCCTGACCCTACCATAATCAGATGACCCACTAAAGGTCCTTTCCACTACAATCAACAAGAAAAGAGAGCAAAACCACACCGAAATAACATTTGACTACCTTCCAGTATTCATCACTATTCAGTTGGACAGTTTTCTGACCAGCAATAATCATTATTCCCTTGGAATGTCACCCCAGTAAAGATCAAGGTTGAAATATTCTTAAGAAAAAAATTTTTTTCCAGAGATTTCTTGCCAGTATTCTCTACTTTGCCTTTTCTATCCTTGATATTCATAGCAATTCATCCCATAAGCATTTCTGGGGACAACTGGATAATCCTTAGAATGAGAACAAACTGAAATGAAAGAAGCTTCACATACAACTGCCAAATAACCTAGGAACTGGTACAAGGTTCTACTTTAGTGTTCTGAGCTATAGTAACAAGAATGGTGTTTGGTTTTTCCCTCAACTGTTGAAAACACCAGTGTAAGGCGAAGAATGGCCTATAACATCACTCTTCTTTCCAAACTGTTGTCCATCATGCCAGAAGCTAGAAATCTATGAGGATGAAGCCAGACACATCACACCTGAAAGTCTAAGTATATGAAATAAGAGATCCTCTCTCCTCAAATAAGAGGTTAGGTGAGGTTCAGTTTGTTTGCCAAATACATACTAGCATATCCTACTTCAATACACTTGATCTTTATAAAATTCAAAGAAATAAAGTAAAATGTAATGAATTTGGGATTATATATAGCTGTAAACAACAAAACTCTATAAAAGCAAAATAAAATAATTAATAAAAAATTAAAGAGAGTATGGGTTTGTTTGTGCCTCTTTTTCTAACTAATGTGAATTAGGTATAGAAAGTATCTTCTATAATTAGAATGAAACTGATACAGACACAAAAATATACCACCCACTACTCTTAAAGGCCTTTTGTAAAAGCTGTTGGGACAGATTTTTTTTTTTTAAATAATATGACTGAAGAACTGTTCATATTGAGGGTGGATAGAAATATGATAGGATAAACGTCATCCCAATACATTATAATTCTTTCAGTAAAATACATGATGATAATTGTAATGTCAAATCAGACTTGATTATTATTGAGCAATAAACTTTGATACACTGTTAATCACGCCTTAATGTTGAACACTATAAACAAAATAAAGAAAAGTATACATGCACAGTTAAACATTTTTGTAAAGGCCAATTTTTGGTGATTAAAAAGTTATAAAAGTACGCTTAACTAGCTTATTTTTGAAAATAAAAATTTTAACACAAGCTAAAAGAGTAAATATATGTGAAACTGTTCTGTGTACTCATACTTTAACTATATAGCTAAAAAAGATACACTCTAGTGTCTTTTAATCTTCCAAGGAAGCTATTTGAGAGGGTTTAAAACTCTTGGCTTTCACTTCTGGTTCTGCATTTACTTGCCCCTTTCCTTCTTGTTGTTGACTAGATTCAAGCACAGAAGACCAAAACCAAAATTGATTTAAATTATTGACGTGGCTTTTCTTTTTAACTTGGTTAATAATTCCTCCTATATTTGGGCTAGGGATGGAGATGTCAATGAATGGGGATATCAATGGAGCATGGAGCATGTCAAAGTATTTCAGTTGATTTCATTTTTTAAATAAAAAAAAAAAAGCCTTTTCGTTATTCTAGCAACCAAAAAAATTCCATATTTGAAAGTATTGCTCCTTTCATAACATCCTAAAACTGTCTACCTAAAATGTCTTCTTGCTATATCAGGCTAATTCTTATAATTTCAGTTTGTCAGTGAGGACAAGGCTGCAAGTCGTGAAGTTGCTACAAGAATTAAATGATTTAACATACACAACACCTAACATGATAGCCAGACACACCAAAAGGTACCAGTTTCCGACTTCTAAAAATTTCTATAATGTGAATTTTAAGGTGATTATAGATATTTTGAATCCACTTATTGATAAGGCTATGTGTATTTTTATGCTTTCTACCCCATTAAGATTGTCAGGTTTTTTCCCAAGGAAGAGGGAGAAGGGAGGTAGCAGACAAAAACTGAACCAGAAAAACCAACATAGACGTTGCTGCCCTTACTTTCATTATCTTAAGTATTTTCTTAAATAAACTTGACTTTTCATCCCTCTTATCTATTTTCCTCATCTTTTTGTTTAAGAAATCAAGTTGAAAACTAAACTGACACTGTATGCCAAAAGTACACCTAAAAGTGAGCGTGATATATCTCAGTTGCTCAACGTTTTACAGTATAAGGGCCTCATACAATCTCTTAAAAAGAAACAAAAATGAAGATTACTGACAACTAAGCATTCTCTCAGTTATGAATTATTTCACACGACTTGAAGGTTTCACTTGATTAATTCTATACGCCAATATACTTTCTCCTTCACTGTCAATCCCAGTTTTTAAGCCACACACTGATGACTAAATAGTCTTTGTGTTCCATTTCACTTCTCAACACCCCCTCTCTAACTCCGACACCGACCCCCTCCAGGAGATGCCAGCGCTGTTTGTGTGGAGTTGGAAACAATACACTTCCAATGGTGGTTAATTTACATCGGATTCCGCAGGGCCTGGGGAGCAGTGTTCCGTCTTCCCTTTGACCTTCCCCCTTTTAATTTAAATTACTCTTTTTAATTTAAAAACTTCCGGATATTTTATTACCTTGGCAGCTTTACATTTTCTCTGGAAAGACTAAAAAGGTAAGCTTAAACAGTTTTTGTCAGGTTACTGTCTTTTCTTGTTTTACACATGTATCTAACATGAATCCATAGTGTTAAAACTGCAATGATAATATTGGACTTTCCCACACTAACTCCTGTTTGGCACAGTTTCACTGGTTTTTGTAACATATACAAAACACAAAAACATTACAAACAATGAAACTGGCTGTTCTCTAAACATATTTATCAGCAGCTATGCTTGGTTTTGCTATTTTCACTCTTTATTTTAGAAAACCATACAAGATTACACATGCCAATACAGTAAATCATTTTTTCCTTGACCCATATTCATAGAAAAGTACAAAATTCTTTAACTTTAAAAATCTGGTATTAAAAATACCATTTAGTCTAAAAGTCGGCTTTTCTTTGAAAGACACATTAACTGTCTCCTCGTCAGCAAAGTTAACGGCATAAGTATGTTAAACTCTTTAATAAAATTTGTAATTAAAGTCATTTCATACTGAAATTCTAACTTTCCAACCCACAAATTTTACTCAATTAAATATTTTATCTAAAATCAAATAATTTAACATGTTCCCTCAATACAGTTCAAAAGTAAGATATGCAAAGACTCCCCCAACATATGCAAATAATAGAAATAATTAAGAGTCACATTTCATCCATTTAAATTTTAAAACACTTCCATCTATGAGAATCCAAAAGTATGAGAACATGGCTTTAACTTTTCACATCTACTTTCTGTACTACTTTCTCTTCTCTTATCCTAGCTCCCTCTAGACCCCCAGTATATACATAAAATAGCTCATTTAAGCCAGCGGTATTTTGAGAACATTGCCCCTCCTCCTCCACTTAGACAGTCTTGCCTTTTACATCTATGTGGAGGTTCCCATGGCAACATTCACTTACACCAATACTATTTCCAACTGAAATGAGAGATGCCAAAATCGTAATGCTTCATTAGTAAATTACACACACTCTAATGAGTAAGGTTTTTTTTCTGTTATTTTTTAATGAAAAAGTAGATTTCTAGAATTTCAGTAAAAAAAAAAAACTCGTTTAATATTTCAGAAATAAGTAGAAAAATACTCATTCTAGGTAATTATGTATGCATATTATTATAGGAGATTTACATGTGTTTATTCTTATTACATAAAACTGATAGACTGAGCTAGGAGGCTGACTCAATCCTAATTATAAATAGTAAGTATAATTTTTACTAATCCAGTCTACTGTATCAAATTCTTTTTTTCCTCCCCCTTAATTTTGGCTACATAGCTCACAAAAACCCTGGTGAGAAATTCTAACAAAAAAATCCACGAAGCAATTCATGGACAGCAGGAGGCAATTCCAGAACACAGGCACAATCTATAAAGAAAAACCACTACAGCTTTTTGATGTTAAATAAGTAGAAATATCAGCATACAACAAAGCCAAGAAGCAGTATCAAGTTTAAAAGTATAATATTCAGTGTCAAATGTCATGCACACCTTGTGTCTAGACTCCTTTCAAATGTGAGATTTCCCTAATTTTTTTTCTTGGTAATACTGAAGGTTTGTATGTATTTAGTTTTAGTACAACACACATAACAATCAAGTTATTCAAAATACAGGAAAGGGAAGTATTGTGTTGTGTGTGTGTGTGTGTAAAAAAGCAGGAACATTAAGGTGGGAGGTCAAACAATTTGAAAACATACACATTCTGAATCAGGCTGTACACACTATGAAGTTTCAGAGGAAGAGGTGAGAACATAAACTAAGTAACATTTCATAAAGCATTTTAATAAAGCTGAGCATTAAACATCTCTGTACGGTGAACACATTTTTTAAAAGGATAAAAATCAAGAGAATGTACACCGAACCTTATTTATTCTGACAACATATTGTTGCACCTGAATACTTGTATTATACAATTTTTTCTGTAGAATTCATTAACGTATACAAAGGTTCATAAAAATAGAGCATTAATATGCACTTTAACGAAAGAATTTTAGTAAAATTTATAATGAGTCTTTTTGTCCTGTTTTTACATTATCACTTTCTTAAAATGAGTTGACTCAAAAGACTATTAAAGACTCCCTCAAAACCAGTGCAGGAAACTGCAAGAATTTACTTTCCCAAAAACAGCTTTTAAGACATGAACATGAACTGCCTAATGAATCTCATAGTCGGGCTTGTGAAAAGGACCAACTTGCACCTTTTGGAGGTCTTTCCGTCTTTTAAAAAATTTCCATACAGTGAAACCTGCTGACACTGTTTTTATAAGGCCTGAGGCGGGTGGTTGAAGGGAGGAGGGCGGGGGGAGGCAGGCTCCCGCAACAATTGTGAGGGCTGTATAGGCAGGATCTTCTCTTGAGTGTTTAGACAAGTAAAACAACCCCCCGCCAAATATATATATATCCAACTGCTAAATGTTCATTTTATTAAAAAAAAAAAAGAACAGTCAATCCTCTGCAAATGTCTCAACATTTTAATTTACTTTCATTTCAATATTAACCACCTAAATGCCAACATTTGCAGAGTTCAGAAATCTCAGTTCTTTGGAGAATGACATTTAATAAATCTTGATATTCGGTGTATTTTTAAGCTAGTTTCAAAAACAAAATCCAGAAAACGTATTATAACCTCTCCTGAACAAAAAAGAATGTTTTAAAATCCTCTCTATATCACAAGCAGGTTTGGATGCAATGCCACCTGGTGGCACAGAAAAAAAAATTTTTTTTTTAACAAGGCTTAGTTAGAGTCTTAGAAACTAAGCTGTTGTATGAAATGCCAACCACCCCTTCAGACTACTCTGCCTTCCTCCTTTAAAACAAGTTATTCATCCTGTCGTTTAACAATAATGGCTAGTTTTTATTTTAAAACTTTAAAAATTTAAGCAATTAACTACATGTGACAATTTCCTTAGTGTTTAAAATCATAAAGGAAGCCAAACTTTTCTTTTTCCAAAACCTAAACTTTGTTGCACCTGAATACTTGTATTATACAATTTTTTCTGTAGAATTCATTAACGTATACAAAGGTTCATAAAAATAGAGCATTAATATGCACTTTAACGAAAGAATTTTAGTAAAATTTATAATGAGTCTTTTTGTCCTGTTTTTACATTATCACTTTCTTAAAATGAGTTGACTCAAAAGACTATTAAAGACTCCCTCAAAACCAGTGCAGGAAACTGCAAGAATTTACTTTCCCAAAAACAGCTTTTAAGACATGAACATGAACTGCCTAATGAATCTCATAGTCGGGCTTGTGAAAAGGACCAACTTGCACCTTTTGGAGGTCTTTCCGTCTTTTAAAAAATTTCCATACAGTGAAACCTGCTGACACTGTTTTTATAAGGCCTGAGGCGGGTGGTTGAAGGGAGGAGGGCGGGGAGGCAGGCTCCCGCAACAATTGTGAGGGCTGTATAGGCAGGATCTTCTCTTGAGTGTTTAGACAAGTAAAACAACCCCCCGCCAAATATATATATATCCAACTGCTAAATGTTCATTTTATTAAAAAAAAAAAAGAACAGTCAATCCTCTGCAAATGTCTCAACATTTTAATTTACTTTCATTTCAATATTAACCACCTAAATGCCAACATTTGCAGAGTTCAGAAATCTCAGTTCTTTGGAGAATGACATTTAATAAATCTTGATATTCGGTGTATTTTTAAGCTAGTTTCAAAAACAAAATCCAGAAAACGTATTATAACCTCTCCTGAACAAAAAAGAATGTTTTAAAATCCTCTCTATATCACAAGCAGGTTTGGATGCAATGCCACCTGGTGGCACAGAAAAAAAAATTTTTTTTTTAACAAGGCTTAGTTAGAGTCTTAGAAACTAAGCTGTTGTATGAAATGCCAACCACCCCTTCAGACTACTCTGCCTTCCTCCTTTAAAACAAGTTATTCATCCTGTCGTTTAACAATAATGGCTAGTTTTTATTTTAAAACTTTAAAAATTTAAGCAATTAACTACATGTGACAATTTCCTTAGTGTTTAAAATCATAAAGGAAGCCAAACTTTTTTTTTTTTTTTCCAAAAACCTAAACTGTACCAAAGCTTTAATTTTTAAAAGATGAAATGCTTATGAACTGGGAGTGTAGGGACGGAGTAACCAAACTGCTTTGTAAAATTACACTGTATAATTAATTCCATGGTAAGAATGTTTTTATGGTGTGTTTTGGTGACCTTTTATTACCATCAAGTTCACAATGCTGGTGGGCTGCCTTTTAATCCCTCCACAGACAAAGGCCCTAAATAAACACAGATCCCTTCCTGGGAAAAAGTCCACTCTGGTTAAATGGTAAGGAAATGAGTAAATCATTAGTAATCTTTAAAGCCAAAGCTATAAACTCAAGTTACCTTAAGTTGAAATGAAAGTGTCCTGCAAGAGTTTCAAAGTTCTGTCACAGATAGAAATCTCCAGCTCTTGACTCCAGACTAGGCGCCAGCTTATAAACAAACAATTTAAGTCAAGAGCTGGAGAATTCCCAGCTTTTTCATTTAATGGCTTTGGCCCAGAGTATTTATTGCCTCCAGTTTTATTCTCACTTAGCTCTAAGAGGAAATTTAAACTCATCATTATCTTAAAGCCCCATATGGGTAGCAGTCAGCTCACCTGACAGAGCTCCTCTTACTTGGTACCAGTTTGAGTCTCTACTAGAACAGATGTAATAATGTAAACTAATTAACTAGTTTTTGGTTGACTTCTTAACAGGCTAAATAAATTGTGTTCAATATTTAATTCTGTAGCTTTATTCCAAACTACCAGCCAAAATGGAGAAGGACAATTTCAGGGTTTTCTCACTTCCCTACATGAACCCACTGTGTCTCCCTTTACCCCACTCTCACCGTTGCCCACCAGCTCTTGAATAAAGCAACTTTTCTGTATAAAATGTAGACTATTCCTATTAACTTCAAAATACTCAGAGCTGGTTCTATTTCCTAACACAACAGTGTGTAAGATTTAAGATGTAAATGCTTGATCATGAAAAGCTGTTGATTTTATATGAGTACTAGTAAGAATATAAAAGTGCAGCCCAATTAAAGCCCTTGAGATACTATCAAAAATTTCTAAATGCTCTTTTTAAAAGTTTGCTACTAAAGATTTCAGACCGCAAACTCAGAACCATACTTCTGCTTCTAGTCCTTTCTCAAAATTATCATTTACTTAGAGAATAACCTCATCTCCACTTAGGATTTTGCGTCAAAATAATTCCCTCAACTATCTGAGTGTTTGCAGATACCTGACAATTACAATAAATCAACTATCCTTCTTCCTCTAGCTGCTTATCTAATGAAAAAAAGGCTGCAAGGAAATTTTTACACTATAGGTAAAGAGTTGAGGTGGCATTAATGCAAAGAAAAACTCTTTCTCTCTCACTTAATTTTCAGAAGTTTTATAAACCTATGGTGCCTAGAAAAGCAAATTAACTATTTCAGTGTCTGCCAAGGCTATTTTTCTACTCTTTTAATATATGTACATAGTACATTAAAATGTTGGCCCCTTGAGAACAAGTGTTATCCTCACACAAAAGAGTAGTGGAAAAGAAATACGATTAATGATAAAAAAAAATCACTTGTATGCCTGGCTTCATATGATGTTTCACTTAAACACACACACGCACAAAAGAGAAAAAAACACCGTAAGAATAACGTGGTCTTAGAGACTGCAATGTATAAACATTTTGATGACCACAACTAATAGTCAATAACTTAATTTAAAAAGATGTCAGGTACAAATCTTAAAATTCTTAATACTCTTCTAAAAGAGTCTACACCTCTCCCTCACTGGATGTAACCTGAGCTAAACATGAAATAACAACAAAAACTCTCTACCTTCAGATGGAGTTAAATTACTTAATTCAGAAGAGAGATGGTGAGTTATTTATCATACCTTCATTGGCCATGTTGGGAAGATGGCTACTATGAAATATGTATGTATACTTAAAATTTTCACAATTAAAATACCCCAAGTAATATAATAAAATATAATTATATGACAAATATATAGAGGACTTAAATTCAATGTAATATACTTCTCATCTTCTAACATTATCAGACTTTAAGAAAATCAGACAACTAAAATACTGCAAATAAATCTGATACCAGTTTGATTGTGATGACAAAGCCCTTGTCAAATTTTTGTCTCCTCCCACTTACCGCCAATAGCTATCCAAGGATCACAAGCAAAACAAAATAAAGACATGTAATACATCGGGGATACTGGAACTAATTTCACACTGCTTAGGAATCAATAGATGTTAATAAAAAATAAATTATATACAATTAATAGCTTTAGGAGATTTATTTACTATTTCACCTTTATGTAAACACAACTAGGCAGTCCTAAACTCTGTGGCCAGACCCAATTGTGTCTGGTCTGACTTACATCCTGAATGGCAATTAAAGGACATTAAAAATACCCAGGGATTACTTGAGGCAGGACCCCTGCCTTATCCATGCAGTTTCCAACAGAACCATGAGACAAGAGCACAGCGTCTCTCCACCCCAGGACGGAGCCTGGCGAGAGTAACTCTGGTCATAGTTTCTTGGCTGGAAATTGGCATGCAGTTAAAGTCTGGCCTGCAGATCTGGAGATGAGGGAATTGCAAAATACAAGAGAGCAAACTCTTAGAAACAAACAAGGTTGATGTTAGCAATAATTATCACCAACAATAAATGATAGCCATAGACCAAACACTGAGTGAAGTGATCACCCTGCCTTCTCTAACCCACTCTTCTACTATTTTCTTAGAAGACAAATTATTAACACTGCCTCAACCATGTTATCTTGGGCAGTGAGTCAGCAGTCTTCTCTAAACATGTTAAGAACTCATTAACACCTTATATAGGGACTCTTGTCCATGACAACTGTTGTGAGGGAGTCTCAGACATGCCAAAGAATGTAAAAAGAGGCTTTTATGGGCACCTCTTCTTTGGGACTAATTTCAAAGAAATCCTTGGAATTTATTTACCAAACATTTCTGAACCACTTCGTGCAAACTGGAGGAAATCCCAGGCAAAACGTACTCTCCAGAGACAGAAGGGATACTTTAATGGATATAGGGTGATAAGTAAAATTATGGGTGAATGTAAATGGATAACATAATTAACCCATTTCTGGGTGTACTGGTACTGATGAATCTTAATGTAACCCATTTCTGAGAGTGTACATAGGTACCAGTTTGATTGTGATGACAAAGCCCTTGTCAAATTTTTGTCTCCTCCCACTTACCGCCAATAGCTATCCAAGGATCACAAGCAAAACAAAATAAAGACATGTAATACATCGGGGATACTGGAACTAATTTCACACTGCTTAGGAATCAATAGATGTTAATAAAAAATAAATTATATACAATTAATAGCTTTAGGAGATTTATTTACTATTTCACCTTTATGTAAACACAACTAGGCAGTCCTAAACTCTGTGGCCAGACCCAATTGTGTCTGGTCTGACTTACATCCTGAATGGCAATTAAAGGACATTAAAAATACCCAGGGATTACTTGAGGCAGGACCCCTGCCTTATCCATGCAGTTTCCAACAGAACCATGAGACAAGAGCACAGCGTCTCTCCACCCCAGGACGGAGCCTGGCGAGAGTAACTCTGGTCATAGTTTCTTGGCTGGAAATTGGCATGCAGTTAAAGTCTGGCCTGCAGATCTGGAGATGAGGGAATTGCAAAATACAAGAGAGCAAACTCTTAGAAACAAACAAGGTTGATGTTAGCAATAATTATCACCAACAATAAATGATAGCCATAGACCAAACACTGAGTGAAGTGATCACCCTGCCTTCTCTAACCCACTCTTCTACTATTTTCTTAGAAGACAAATTATTAACACTGCCTCAACCATGTTATCTTGGGCAGTGAGTCAGCAGTCTTCTCTAAACATGTTAAGAACTCATTAACACCTTATATAGGGACTCTTGTCCATGACAACTGTTGTGAGGGAGTCTCAGACATGCCAAAGAATGTAAAAAGAGGCTTTTATGGGCACCTCTTCTTTGGGACTAATTTCAAAGAAATCCTTGGAATTTATTTACCAAACATTTCTGAACCACTTCGTGCAAACTGGAGGAAATCCCAGGCAAAACGTACTCTCCAGAGACAGAAGGGATACTTTAATGGATATAGGGTGATAAGTAAAATTATGGGTGAATGTAAATGGATAACATAATTAACCCATTTCTGGGTGTACTGGTACTGATGAATCTTATGTCATTTCTAAGGAAATAGATCTGTCCACTAAATCAAGTTAAAGGAAATTTTAATTATTTGAGTTACTAAAGTTTTAAATACCATCGAATCAGACCAAGGAGAGCCTTACTTTAGCATTTATCAAGATAGAATAATCCAAGTCTCTAATACAGAAGTCGATGCCACAAAGTACTTCTAAATTTTATAATAAATAATAGAAATGGATCGTTTTAAAAGAACCAAAAATCATCACAGTGAAACAGTTCTTTAAAGGGAAGAATCCATGAATATGAATTATCTTAACCATGTTAAACCAACTTATTTCAAAACATTAAAAAACAGTATTACTGGGCTTCCCTGGTGGTCCAGTGGGTCAGGGCACCGCCTTGCTGTGCAAGGGGCGCCAGTTCAATCCCTGGCCTGGGAAGATCCCCACGTGCCACGGAGCCACTGGACCAATGTGTTCAATCACCGAGCTGGAGCTCTGGAGCGCATGCACCCAGAGCCGGTGTTCTGCGACAACAGAGGCCACGGCGATGGGAGGCCCACACGGGCCAAAAAAAAGATGGATGAAAAAAGATACATGAAAGACCAATAGAAGTGGCCCGCCCGCCTCCCTCCCTCCCCAACCTGCTCCCCCTCAAAAAAAAAAAAAGAAAACAGTATTACTGAGGTAAGACTAAAATTCAAGAATACTGTACACAATACCACTGTGTAATCAACAGCCTGTCAGAGCTCCAAAGACCTCCTATGACAACCCTTCCCCCTCCACACATTAAAAACCATGGTAAATTCAGTTATATGAAATTTGGTAAAAGAATCTGCTTTTGGACAGAAATAGCAATGTTTCAGCCCAAAGCCAAGTAAAATTGCCAAGCTATAAACCTCTCTAAGAAAACATTTTAATGGAAATGCCAACAGACCCTTAACCATAATGCTGTTAGGTGCCAAAATATAAATAATTTTTGTTTGTGTTCTCCCTTTACCATAAATTAGATACAGGTTGAGTGGGAAAACAGTAGGCAGTTCAGTGAGCAGTAAAGGCCAAGACTTGCTCATTTGATTTTAAAAGCAATAATGGAGTCTATATGAGGCTTTCACTGAAGAATTAAGCAAGCAAGTCTAGTGCTCTAAAAGAAAACTCCTTAATAGGTTTTGTGCTTACTATTCCATATTCTAAGAATACCTCAAACAAATTACTAATATTTAACCCAGCCAAGTAAAGTATAAAATCTGGTTCCTTGGTAGGGCACTGTTATACAACACATACACACAAGTTTAATTATTTAATTCTGACATTAATCCTAACCCAAGCAATACAGTTTAACAAATCAATGAAGCTGGCCAACACAGAAAGCCTTGGGCTAACTACAAGGGCCCCTGCAGGGTCACTTCAACTCAAGGCCTCTGTGCAAACCTACAAACATACTAGGCAATTAATGAGCTTATTCTTCAATTATTCAAGCACAGTTAAGTGCTGTAATTATGGCCCTGGAGCAGAATGAACAGTATTTAGACATAAGTTACAAATAATAGTTTTTAACTTGCTTTATGTCTAACATTCATTATACAAGAGAACTGATCAAAGTGGAACTAACTCTGTGGTAGCAGACCCTCTTCCACACACAAAAAATACATGTGTCCAAAATGGCATGACTAGGGCTTCCCTTGTGGCTCAGTGGATAAGAACCCATCTGCCAATGCAGGAGACAGGTTCGATCCCTGATCTGGGAAGATCTCACATACTGCAGAGCAGCTAAACCCACACATCAATGAAGACCAAGCACAGCCAAAAATAAATAAATAAAGGTTTAAAAAAATGGTGTGACTAAACATTTCACATTAAAGGATTACAACTTTCATAAAGATGTGATTTATGTAAGACAGATAAACAGACTATGGCACCCATAATGCCTATATCGTGGCTAAGAAATAGAGATCCTGGTTAGCTTCACTGTGGTAACCACAAATGGTTAAACAAAGGCAAGCTATCAGATATATGGGGAGTCAATGTAGAGATGAATCAGTTTAACTAACTGTGAGTGAAGCCACCTCCTAAGTCCTAGCGACACAAAGATAAACATTTCACAAAAATGCTAAGCTTGTTCATGCCTCAGAACCCTTACAGAGTACCTCTCTCCATGGAGAAGGCTCTTTCCCTGGACCTGTGCATTCAGATCTCTGCTTAAATGTCACTTTCCCAGAGAAAGCGTCTGGTTCCTGTAGGGTTTATTTTTTTTTAAAAGATTACATCAAACAAATTACTAATATTTAACCCAGCCAAGTAAAGTATAAAATCTGGTTCCTTGGTAGGGCACTGTTATACAACACATACACACAAGTTTAATTATTTAATTCTGACATTAATCCTAACCCAAGCAATACAGTTTAACAAATCAATGAAGCTGGCCAACACAGAAAGCCTTGGGCTAACTACAAGGGCCCCTGCAGGGTCACTTCAACTCAAGGCCTCTGTGCAAACCTACAAACATACTAGGCAATTAATGAGCTTATTCTTCAATTATTCAAGCACAGTTAAGTGCTGTAATTATGGCCCTGGAGCAGAATGAACAGTATTTAGACATAAGTTACAAATAATAGTTTTTAACTTGCTTTATGTCTAACATTCATTATACAAGAGAACTGATCAAAGTGGAACTAACTCTGTGGTAGCAGACCCTCTTCCACACACAAAAAATACATGTGTCCAAAATGGCATGACTAGGGCTTCCCTTGTGGCTCAGTGGATAAGAACCCATCTGCCAATGCAGGAGACAGGTTCGATCCCTGATCTGGGAAGATCTCACATACTGCAGAGCAGCTAAACCCACACATCAATGAAGACCAAGCACAGCCAAAAATAAATAAATAAAGGTTTAAAAAAAAAATGGTGTGACTAAACATTTCACATTAAAGGATTACAACTTTCATAAAGATGTGATTTATGTAAGACAGATAAACAGACTATGGCACCCATAATGCCTATATCGTGGCTAAGAAATAGAGATCCTGGTTAGCTTCACTGTGGTAACCACAAATGGTTAAACAAAGGCAAGCTATCAGATATATGGGGAGTCAATGTAGAGATGAATCAGTTTAACTAACTGTGAGTGAAGCCACCTCCTAAGTCCTAGCGACACAAAGATAAACATTTCACAAAAATGCTAAGCTTGTTCATGCCTCAGAACCCTTACAGAGTACCTCTCTCCATGGAGAAGGCTCTTTCCCTGGACCTGTGCATTCAGATCTCTGCTTAAATGTCACTTTCCCAGAAAAAGCGTCCTGTCCATTCTATGTAAAAGGGACCTTCTCTTGGTCTGTCTCCTTACCTGCTATTTTTTTTCTTTTCCCCATCATGCCTCTTTTTTTTTTATTATTTGTATTTATATTCATCCATCTTTTTATTCTTTGCCCTGTGTGAGCTTCCCATTGCAGTGGCCCCTCTCACTGCAGAGCACCGGCTCTGGGCACATGAGCTCCAGAGCACTGGCTCATAATTGGACACACCGGTCCAGCCATTCCACGGCACATGGGATCTTCCTGGGCCAGGGATCAAACCAGTGTCCCTTGCATTGCAAGGCACTGTCTTTACCCACTGGACCACCAGGGAAGCCCCTCTCCTTAACTGTTGACTCTGTGTTTTTTTCTGTCACACTATTTATCACTGAAATTATTCTTGTTTATGTTTATTCTATTTCCACCAAATCATAAGCTCCATAAGGCAAAAGATGTTGAGTATCTTTACAGCTCTATCTCTAGTACCTAGAACATACTCAGTACATAGGAAGCACTCAGTAAGTGTTCATTACATGCAATGAAGAATGAAGCTGGTCCCCTGCAATCAAGGTGCTGTCAGCATAATAGAGAAGATTAGAAGGTGTGATCACAAAACAGTATATCATCTTGTAAGAATTATAGAAATATAATAATTTAAGCATAAGACATTCCATTGAAGAAAAAATGAAGACTTTCACTTTTAGAGTTACTTTTAAGCTCCAGGCTCTCTCTAACATCCTAGTGAACGTCTTTCAATTTATCAAGAGAAGTACAACAGAAACTAAAACTAAAGGTGGTAGAATTATATGAACTATCCAATTTGCTTTCTTCTTTGCTTAAAGAGTATTTACTAAAGAACTGTCAATTCCAAATTCCGTGGCTAAGAACTAGAGATCCTGGTTAGCTTCACTGTGGTAACCACAAATGGTTAAACAAAGGCAAGCTATCAGATATATGGGGAGTCAATGTAGAGATGAATCAGTTTAACTAACTGTGAGTGAAGCCACCTCCTAAGTCCTAGCGACACAAAGATAAACATTTCACAAAAATGCTAAGCTTGTTCATGCCTCAGAACCCTTACAGAGTACCTCTCTCCATGGAGAAGGCTCTTTCCCTGGACCTGTGCATTCAGATCTCTGCTTAAATGTCACTTTCCCAGAGAAAGCGTCCTGTCCATTCTATGTAAAAGGGACCTTCTCTTGGTCTGTCTCCTTACCTGCTATTTTTTTTCTTTTCCCCATCATGCCTCTTTTTTTTTTATTATTTGTATTTATATTCATCCATCTTTTTATTCTTTGCCCTGTGTGAGCTTCCCATTGCAGTGGCCCCTCTCACTGCAGAGCACCGGCTCTGGGCACATGAGCTCCAGAGCACTGGCTCATAATTGGACACACCGGTCCAGCCATTCCACGGCACATGGGATCTTCCTGGGCCAGGGATCAAACCAGTGTCCCTTGCATTGCAAGGCACTGTCTTTACCCACTGGACCACCAGGGAAGCCCTCTCCTTAACTGTTGACTCTGTGTTTTTTTCTGTCACACTATTTATCACTGAAATTATTCTTGTTTATGTTTATTCTATTTCCACCAAATCATAAGCTCCATAAGGCAAAAGATGTTGAGTATCTTTACAGCTCTATCTCTAGTACCTAGAACATACTCAGTACATAGGAAGCACTCAGTAAGTGTTCATTACATGCAATGAAGAATGAAGCTGGTCCCCTGCAATCAAGGTGCTGTCAGCATAATAGAGAAGATTAGAAGGTGTGATCACAAAACAGTATATCATCTTGTAAGAATTATAGAAATATAATAATTTAAGCATAAGACATTCCATTGAAGAAAAAATGAAGACTTTCACTTTTAGAGTTACTTTTAAGCTCCAGGCTCTCTCTAACATCCTAGTGAACGTCTTTCAATTTATCAAGAGAAGTACAACAGAAACTAAAACTAAAGGTGGTAGAATTATATGAACTATCCAATTTGCTTTCTTCTTTGCTTAAAGAGTATTTACTAAAGAACTGTCAATTCCAAATTCCATTGATTCCCTTTGATGTAAGTGTGAATCACCTACAAGGTTTCCAGTTGATTTGTAACATAAATGTTCCATTTTCAGAACTGAGAATTCTTCTCTAGCCTAGAATCAGGTGTATAAGTCAGATCTGGTGTTAGTTTCTCTTTAAATATCCATAAAGGTCGAATTAAGTATTAATAGTCTCCCTAGATAGGACAAAGAGTAGCAGAAACACGTAAGAACTTCAAAGGTACTAGTAAGGCTTTATTTCTTAAACTGGGAGCGGGGTACACATGGACTTGATGTATACTTAGAGTTTGTATTTCTGTCACTTTATACATATTTTGTATATGAATTCAATATTTAATAAAAATTGGAAAAAAAAAATTACTCCCTGCACACAAAAAAGCTTAAGCTTTACAGGAAGAGAATCAACGCCTTTAAAAACAATGTAATGTGGGCTTTGATAAAGGCATGTACAGTTTCACAGCTTCAAAATGAATTGCCTAGACTTTCCTGGTGGTCCAGTGGTTAAAGATTCTGTGCTGCCATTGCTGGGGGCACAGGTTCGATCCTCGGTTGGGAAAGTTAAAAAAGGAATGACCAAATTGATTAAGACATGCCAAAATACTTTATGAATATCTATGCTACAAAGTGATAACTACAAATACAAATGTTATTTACATTGGTTTCAGAATGATAAGTATTAACAATTGAAGCGTCATTTGCTTTTTTTTTTTTTTAAAGTCACATGGAACTTAAATAAAACTGAGTAAAAGCTAGCAAAAAGCAGAGGAAGGGGCTGGACTGAAGAAATCACTGTCTCAAACATCTGTACAACTTCAGATTCATCCGGTTAAAAGCTTCTCTTTAAAATGCTAACCATGGGGATTCCCTGGTAGCTCAGTGCTAAAGAGTTTGCCTGCCAATGCAGGAGACACAGGTTCAGTCCCTCATTTGAGAAGATCCCACATGCTGCAGAGCAACTAAGCCTGTGAGCCACAACTACTGAGCCTGTGCTCTAGAGCCTGTGCTCTAGAGCCTCAGAGCCACAACTATCGAACCCGTGTACTGCAACTACCAAAGCCCATGTGCTCTAGAGTCCAAGTTCCACAACAAGAGAAGACACTGCAACAAGAAGCCTGTTTACCTCAACTAGACAGTGGCCCTGACTCCTGCATCTAGGGAAGAACCCACAGCAGCAGTGAAAACCCAGAATAGCCAAAAATAAATAAGTAAAATGCTAACCACAGAATAAAGAGTGTAATATGTTCTCATTTTAATTTTTAGATTACTACTGTATTTGTAGGTAACAGCTCTGTATAATTCACAAAAATGCATTTTTTAAGTCTAAGATAAGAAGCAAATGAAGAGTGGGGGAAAAGGAAGAAAAATGGGGGAATTTTTTTTAAGGTTTTATTAAAATTACCTCAAATAATATATATTTTAAGACTGACAAACATAGAACCTCTATAAAACTGTGAGCCCATTTTGATGTCTAATCCATGCTTTTTCCCAGGTCTCTTTTCCTTAATTTTATTTAGTTAAAATACAGTGATTTTTAAACCTGTCAACTCTAGCTTCAAGTTTTCTCTCTTCAACTGAGAAACTGCAGACAATTTTAAGCCATCATATTTAAAATGTACAGATAATAACTATGAAAAGACAAATCTAAGTTTCTATTATATGCTGGCCAATCTCATAATGACCATGTGTCATCAACAAATTATCATAAACCATCTCTACACAAAGCTTTCAATCTGTAATAAAGATCAGACTGAAGCATATTCACTGCTATAGATTACCATTTTTATACTCTAAAACTACAAAACTGTGTTAAAAATAACTTGATAAGAAGAGGAATAATTGCAAAGTTTTATCACAAATATGACTATAAAAGTTATAACATCCTTTTATCTGAGTTAGAACAAGTATTGTATTTTGAGAGGACTAAATAACATAAGTCGGTTTTGTTTTGTTTTTTATTTTTAACGAGGAAATTTGAGAATCTGCAATAGCTCAAAAAAATAACTGGATGTATCTTGGGTACCACAAAATCATAATTGTTACTTCTGACAAACAGAATAGGTGTGCATATATTTTCACTACCACTTACCACCAGAAACGGGGGCATCCATAAAAACTGCTCCCATTTTCTCAACTTCTTTGGCCAATTCTTTTGAAACCATAGGATCAATAGTACTGGAATCTATTAATAGCGAGCCCTTCTTCACTTTTCTAAGTAAACAAGCAGAAATATAGTTTTTTAAAAAACTACAGTTTTATAGTTTTAAAATACAGTTTACAACTCTGAGTAAGTATTTCATGCAACTACCTATAGAATCAGAATCTATAGGTATAAGTCTTGGTATAATACTAAAAACATTATTATGGACTTTCCCAGTGGCTCAGTGGTAAAGAATCCACCTGCCAGTGCAAGAGACATAGATTCGATCCCTGATCAGGGAGGATCCCACATGCGGCAGTAAGTCAGTGTGCCACAACTACTGAACCTGTGCTCTAGAGCCCGGGAGCCACACATGCTGAGCCCAAGTGCTGCAACTACTGAGGCCTAGGTGCCCTAGAGTTCGTCTCTGCAACTAGAGAAACCACTGCAATGAGAGCTCTGCAGACAACTAGAGTAGCCTTGGTTTGCCGCAACAAGAAGAAAACCTGCACAGTAACAAAGACCAAGCACGGCCAATAAATAAATAAGTAAAATTATTTTTAAAAAAAGCACATTATTAGAACTTGTTCAAAATCTCAAGTTTATTTTCACATTACTACAGTTCAAAGTAAATTCAAACTAGTTCAAACAAATGAAAACAATCTAATAAATGACACGGTATAAATTCTGGCTTCAGCTGAAATACACATTGACCATAATAATATAGGTATGTTAAGATGTAAGCAATTTAAAACACCTATTAAGTTTAAAAGGGCTATCTGATGGGATTTAAATTTTTGTTTGTAAAATAGCTGGGTCTCTTTAAAAAGTAATTTACTTGTCTTTAACAAGCCTTTTTTTTTTTTTTTTTGGTCTTTCTAAATGAGTAGCTCTTTTATTGTTTAACAAGCCATATTATAAATTTCACATATCCATTTTGTTTCCACTAGGTAGAATAAATATAAGAAATTAAATGTTAGCCATTTGCCTTAGAATGACATACTCTTTAATAAGTATAATTTCATAAAGATAAAATATCAAACAGATACAAAGGAAAATACAGAAATGTACTCAGAAATCTCAAAGAGTTTTCTTGTTCTTTATGGTAAATTTATATACACTTACTGGTAAAAGGTGGAAGCAGTCTTGTCATATACTTTACATTGATACTTAAATGGCATTCTTAAAGTCAAAGTTTTGTTTGCACTGTTAAGTACAGACCATATACTATAATCTATGCCTATTTTCACTGGCTTGGAAATTCCTAACCTAAATTATAATTTATTTAAGGAGCTGTGGCTAACTTTCCCAAAGTTTTTACTACAGACAAACTAAGCCAGAGGACATTTCATCATAACTATGACTGAAAAATGAGAATTGGATAAATGGAAATATTGAGGAAATAATTAAAAAAATCATTGCTAAAACCATTAAAAATGTTTGTTTTACAAGAAAAAAAGCACAGGTCAGTGTGCCACAACTACTGAACCTGTGCTCTAGAGCCCGGGAGCCACACATGCTGAGCCCAAGTGCTGCAACTACTGAGGCCTAGGTGCCCTAGAGTTCGTCTCTGCAACTAGAGAAACCACTGCAATGAGAGCTCTGCAGACAACTAGAGTAGCCTTGGTTTGCCGCAACAAGAAGAAAACCTGCACAGTAACAAAGACCAAGCACGGCCAATAAATAAATAAGTAAAATTATTTTTAAAAAAAGCACATTATTAGAACTTGTTCAAAATCTCAAGTTTATTTTCACATTACTACAGTTCAAAGTAAATTCAAACTAGTTCAAACAAATGAAAACAATCTAATAAATGACACGGTATAAATTCTGGCTTCAGCTGAAATACACATTGACCATAATAATATAGGTATGTTAAGATGTAAGCAATTTAAAACACCTATTAAGTTTAAAAGGGCTATCTGATGGGATTTAAATTTTTGTTTGTAAAATAGCTGGGTCTCTTTAAAAAGTAATTTACTTGTCTTTAACAAGCCTTTTTTTTTTTTGGTCTTTCTAAATGAGTAGCTCTTTTATTGTTTAACAAGCCATATTATAAATTTCACATATCCATTTTGTTTCCACTAGGTAGAATAAATATAAGAAATTAAATGTTAGCCATTTGCCTTAGAATGACATACTCTTTAATAAGTATAATTTCATAAAGATAAAATATCAAACAGATACAAAGGAAAATACAGAAATGTACTCAGAAATCTCAAAGAGTTTTCTTGTTCTTTATGGTAAATTTATATACACTTACTGGTAAAAGGTGGAAGCAGTCTTGTCATATACTTTACATTGATACTTAAATGGCATTCTTAAAGTCAAAGTTTTGTTTGCACTGTTAAGTACAGACCATATACTATAATCTATGCCTATTTTCACTGGCTTGGAAATTCCTAACCTAAATTATAATTTATTTAAGGAGCTGTGGCTAACTTTCCCAAAGTTTTTACTACAGACAAACTAAGCCAGAGGACATTTCATCATAACTATGACTGAAAAATGAGAATTGGATAAATGGAAATATTGGAGGGGAAATAATTAAAAAAAAAATCATTGCTAAAAACCATTAAAAATGTTTGTTTTACAAGAAAAAAAAAAAGCACACAAATTGCTTTAAGCAACAATTTTTGACATATGACTTGATCTGGTACAAATGCAGTAACTGAATAGGTTCCATAGAAAGGAAATAGCATACTCTGTTATAGATCACTTTGATATGTATACCCTAATATATAAGAATTAGGTTTACCAGTCTTCTGTGATATTAGTATTTTTAAGATCTTAAATCTTTAAGCAAATGGGAAATTCTGTTTCAAAAATTACATAGGCAGTAGGTGTAGGGAAATGATCCTGACCCAAAAGAAAATAAAGAACCACCCATGAGAAGCAAATTATAGTTCAAAGTGAAGACAAATTTCTTTAAAGAACTCCCTAGGTGAAACTGCCCTGGTTGCTGGCCACAATATTCCTAGTAAAAGATATTAATAAACATAGGATTTTGTCTCCACAAAGTTTTTAGTAACGTTTCCCCGAGAGGTAAAGCAGGGCCATAATTGGAACAGACTAAGTAATGAGACAGCTAAGTTACCTCAGGACCACACACTGTGGGCCTGAGGGCTTCATTTAAAATGAGTGTCTCTCAACTTTCCCTGAAATCTAAACATTTATCTTATCAGTTTTCTGCCTAATATTCAAGTGTCGGTTGCTTCTAAGTTTGCTAGTTTTCCAAAGCAATTAGATTTCCAAAAACCTCAAATTCTGCGTATTACAGCTTCATGAAGTCACAACCCTTTCTTTTAGCCTTTCATGTGTCTACAAAGTCTACCAGTTTGCTCTAATTCTCTGCTAAAATTCAACAATAAAACAAGATAGAGACAGGAATCAGTAAGATAAGAAAACTAAACTGAGAATTCAACTGTTGTCATCCTAACATAACCACAAGGGTCTGGCAGCAGGTACCAATTAATCAAAAGTTTCTCAAAGGTAGGCAGTGGGCAGGAAAAGCTGACCTAAATTATATATTATGTAGAGAGCCACTGTTAATCTTTAATTCCAACTTCTCAAGGTTCTTACTACAGATGTACTAACCCAAAGGACATACAGTAACTTTTTATTTGAAAATAAATTTTAAAATAATGGTGTTCTTTCCAATGCTTGGTTTTATTTGTCATTGAAATCTTTTCCTGAATTTCTATAAACTATAAGAAAATTATGCTTGTAACATTTGTACAGTTTAAAAGCAAGCTTTAAAAGCCTCTTAAACAGCTTACCAATGAAAGTGCAAGTTTAACACAAAAGTTAAAGAGAAGAAACAGAAGCAAAAAAAATTATTCCCAAGAGTCAAATACTTGACATCACTGAAAAAATAAACCCTTTACAATGAGAGATAAACCACACCATTCACTTTTAAGAGATAAGAAAACAGTATAAAAAGATTTAACAAACATAACTGTAATTTCACAATTATTCTTACAAATGTGAAATTCATAAACTACCATAACAAGGACATATCTACAGTTGAGAAATACGTACTTGAGAATTCCATTTGCTCCAGAATAAGCTTCTATGGCATTGATGCTGGTGGGCAACATTGTAATAATTCTGTCAGCTTTTTCCGCTACATCTGCTGGGAAGACACTACCTTTAAAAAATTGCAAAGGCACATTATTTAAATCAAATGCAAGTAGCTTCTGGAACATAAGTAGGATCTACTTTTCATGCCTGACTGTAACAGTGACAGTGAATAAAACCTAATACTGCCTAAAAATAGAGTCCACCCTAAAATATAGATTTCCAAAACCTCAAATTCTGTATTACAGCTTCATGAAGTCACAACCCTTTCTTTTAGCCTTTCATGTGTCTACAAAGTCTACCAGTTTGCTCTAATTCTCTGCTAAAATTCAACAATAAAACAAGATAGAGACAGGAATCAGTAAGATAAGAAAACTAAACTGAGAATTCAACTGTTGTCATCCTAACATAACCACAAGGGTCTGGCAGCAGGTACCAATTAATCAAAAGTTTCTCAAAGGTAGGCAGTGGGCAGGAAAAGCTGACCTAAATTATATATTATGTAGAGAGCCACTGTTAATCTTTAATTCCAACTTCTCAAGGTTCTTACTACAGATGTACTAACCCAAAGGACATACAGTAACTTTTTATTTGAAAATAAATTTTAAAATAATGGTGTTCTTTCCAATGCTTGGTTTTATTTGTCATTGAAATCTTTTCCTGAATTTCTATAAACTATAAGAAAATTATGCTTGTAACATTTGTACAGTTTAAAAGCAAGCTTTAAAAGCCTCTTAAACAGCTTACCAATGAAAGTGCAAGTTTAACACAAAAGTTAAAGAGAAGAAACAGAAGCAAAAAAAATTATTCCCAAGAGTCAAATACTTGACATCACTGAAAAAATAAACCCTTTACAATGAGAGATAAACCACACCATTCACTTTTAAGAGATAAGAAAACAGTATAAAAAGATTTAACAAACATAACTGTAATTTCACAATTATTCTTACAAATGTGAAATTCATAAACTACCATAACAAGGACATATCTACAGTTGAGAAATACGTACTTGAGAATTCCATTTGCTCCAGAATAAGCTTCTATGGCATTGATGCTGGTGGGCAACATTGTAATAATTCTGTCAGCTTTTTCCGCTACATCTGCTGGGGAAGACACTACCTTTAAAAAAAATTGCAAAGGCACATTATTTAAATCAAATGCAAGTAGCTTCTGGAACATAAGTAGGATCTACTTTTCATGCCTGACTGTAACAGTGACAGTGAATAAAAACTAATACTTGTCTTCAAATGACAAAAAAAAAACCCTTACTGCCTAAAAATAGAGTCCACTCCTTACACACATATAGATGCAGTTTCTATGGAATCACACTCACTGTTTACTTTTCAAAGTGTGAAGTGAGTTGAGGAGGAAAAGGGCAAAACCCAACAGTCCTGGGAACAGACACACTTTTCATGGATTCCTCTGACTTGGACTCTTGAACAGCATGCTTTTCGGTAGGTGCTCTGAGAAAAGCGCTCTAGTATACCAGAGCTGACAGTGGAAGTCCAGGAGTCACCAGTTATTTCACGAGCAAAAAAATCCCCAAACAAATTCTCAAGGCCCCACTACCACTAGCTTCCGGCCTCTATCTTCCAGTGAGAGAGAAAAAAAACTAAGCCTGTTTCATAAAATGTCAGGACAAGGACAAGCAGGCACTGCCCTGACTGTGAGACCACCATGAAGTCTGAGAGCATGAGCTGCCAGGACTCCTGCGGAAACCATATACACAAGACAGACATGCCAACAGGCATCAAGACACGCCCTCTCTGCGACCTTGACGGCTGCTTTAACGGTGACCATGAACACAGTGTAGAGGGAAGCTGCTCTGTCCATCCCCTTGAAGGTACGTGTACTAGCATGGGTGTGTCTTCCCTTGCTCACACCCCACCCCACCCCCCCTCTGCTCTCTCACCTATTTACACCAGAGCACAACTGGCCAGCTGGTCCGCCCCAGAGAGGACAGAAGAGACCAGGAAATCACTTCCTAACCAAAACTCTCCTTTAACAGAAAGAATCCATCATCCCAAAGCCTATTCTCTCTGTCCAAAGCCTCTTCTCTCTTTTAGAAAAAGACAAAGAACTCTCAAGAGGCTAATCAAAGATGCTTCCATAGGATGATGTACTTATGCATTAGAAACTGACTTATTTTCTACAAGGAAATGGGAACTGGCATAGGAGAATCTGAGGATGGGAATGCCTCTGCTTTTCACACAGTAGAAGTAAATGTATTTAAATCAAATTTTGCAAGTAGCTTCTGGAACATAAGTAGGATCTACTTTTCATGCCTGACTGTAACAGTGACAGTGAATAAAAACTAATACTTGTCTTCAAATGACAAAAAAAAAACCCTTACTGCCTAAAAATAGAGTCCACTCCTTACACACATATAGATGCAGTTTCTATGGAATCACACTCACTGTTTACTTTTCAAAGTGTGAAGTGAGTTGAGGAGGAAAAGGGCAAAACCCAACAGTCCTGGGAACAGACACACTTTTCATGGATTCCTCTGACTTGGACTCTTGAACAGCATGCTTTTCGGTAGGTGCTCTGAGAAAAGCGCTCTAGTATACCAGAGCTGACAGTGGAAGTCCAGGAGTCACCAGTTATTTCACGAGCAAAAAAATCCCCAAGCAAATTCTCAAGGCCCCACTACCACTAGCTTCCGGCCTCTATCTTCCAGTGAGAGAGAAAAAAAACTAAGCCTGTTTCATAAAATGTCAGGACAAGGACAAGCAGGCACTGCCCTGACTGTGAGACCACCATGAAGTCTGAGAGCATGAGCTGCCAGGACTCCTGCGGAAACCATATACACAAGACAGACATGCCAACAGGCATCAAGACACGCCCTCTCTGCGACCTTGACGGCTGCTTTAACGGTGACCATGAACACAGTGTAGAGGGAAGCTGCTCTGTCCATCCCCTTGAAGGTACGTGTACTAGCATGGGTGTGTCTTCCCTTGCTCACACCCCACCCCACCCCCCCTCTGCTCTCTCACCTATTTACACCAGAGCACAACTGGCCAGCTGGTCCGCCCCAGAGAGGACAGAAGAGACCAGGAAATCACTTCCTAACCAAAACTCTCCTTTAACAGAAAGAATCCATCATCCCAAAGCCTATTCTCTCTGTCCAAAGCCTCTTCTCTCTTTTAGAAAAAGACAAAGAACTCTCAAGAGGCTAATCAAAGATGCTTCCATAGGATGATGTACTTATGCATTAGAAACTGACTTATTTTCTACAAGGAAATGGGAACTGGCATAGGAGAATCTGAGGATGGGAATGCCTCTGCTTTTCACACAGTAGAAGTAAATGCAACATTTTCTTTTCATCTTTGATGTACAGTGGATGAAAGAATGAGAAGCTAAACACAGTGTGCATCTAAACATCACAAGTTAGAAGCAACTGCATTTCAATTTTCTGTAAGAGACCATGAGCTTCTAAATCAAAGTCTACAAGAAAGTAGTGGGTTTTTTTGTTTGTTTGTTTTTTTAATTTTTATTTATTTATCTTTTTGAGGGGTGGGGTGGGGAGGGAGGGGGACAGGTGGGCCACTTCCATTGGCCTTCCATTTATCTATTTTCATCCATCTTTGTTCTTTGGCCCATGTGGGCCTCCCATCGTGGTGGCCTCTGTTGTCGCAGAGCACTGGCTCTGGGCGCATGCACTCCAGAGCTCCGGCTGGGTAATTGGACACATCGGTCCAGCCGCTCCGCGGCACGTGGGATCTTCGCAGGTCAGGGATAGAACTGGAGCCCCTTGCACTGCAAGGCGGTGTCCTTACCTACTGGACCACCAGGGGAAGCCCCAAGAAAGCAGTTTTAACATAATTTCCTAAGTAATACTTTAAAATTTCAGACAATCAAGTATCTTAGTACTTTGTGTGTTAATGTTAAGTGATGACTATCAATATAAAACACCCTAGACTCTAAAACCAGAAAAAAAAAAAAGGCAATGTCTCTTATTCTAAAGGCAACACAGTATTATAAAGTCTACACACTCAATACACACACATGTATATTTTGAGATATAGTGGGGATCTGCTACAAATCACTCTGAGAAAAAACTTTTTCCATCAAATTACAAAGAAATACTTAGGTTTAAATGAAAACCTTTCCTACACTCAAACACTGAGATTTGAAAGGAGGCAACTATTTCCTGGCAAACAATTCAAGTTTATTCAAGGGGGAAAAAAACAGCTCAGTAAGAGAAGATAAGGAAAGGAAAGGCTGTAGGAGTTTTAATTCTCTACTTCTGGACTGTGTCAAGAAGGTAGGTTACATAGAGAGTCCCCCCACAGATCCTCCTTGAATGAAGTATTAATTACACGCAACACGGCGGGCCTACCTTTCAGTGGCCTTTCCTTCTATCACAGCTGCATCTCTCTTGATCTTTCAGGGACTGGAGTCTAAGACCTCAGCCCAGATGACTAAGAGTCAACTCCAGAGGTTCTCTCAGGAATTGAGAGTCTCTGCCAAGGAAGGAAATTCATTTCACCCATAGAACTCCTTGAGATGTGCCCTCGGGGGCACCAGCAATTAGCTCTCAGATCTAGGATACTTCACACCTCCAAGCTTCTCATGCCCATGAACTGGCAATGCCAATTCATACAACTGCCAAGTGCATGGGGTGGCCAATCAGCCCCCTGCATCCTTAGCATCTGCTTCTTGGGATGCTTGGGTTGCCAGAGCACTGCTAGCCCCTCATTTATATGGGAGAGTAGTGTCAAAGCTCACAGGTCTGGAAAAAACACACAATGATAGTGATAGCTGGAATGTCACCACTGTCCTGGCCACAAATGCTCCCCATCTAATGACTATATACATTGGGTATATTATAATAACAGTCTCTAATTTACACTACAGAAAAGGCATGTTTATTAGATAAGACAGACATGTGTGTCCAGTTATTCAAATCATCTTGCCTTCACTGTGATGATTTCAAGACTCTGAGATAATTGACTAACAAAATTTGGCCACGACTCAAAGACTGGCAGAAAAACCAAAAAAAAAAAAAAAAAAACCTTATTGCCAGTCTGACCCTAACCACAAAAGCCTTTAGGAGCCAAACTAATTAAGAGTCCCTTCAATTGCATTTGCTAATTGAATGTATAAGCACAGACAGCATGGATCAGTGAAAGGAAGACTAATTTGGGAAGCCAGAGACCCAGGTTTAGTTAGAGCTCAGCCCCTAAGTCATGTATGATTCTGTGTAAATCACCTCTCTGGCTTCAGTTTCTTAACCTACAAAATAAAAACTACTGAGATTTGAAAGGAGGCAACTATTTCCTGGCAAACAATTCAAGTTTATTCAAGGGGGAAAAAAACAGCTCAGTAAGAGAAGATAAGGAAAGGAAAGGCTGTAGGAGTTTTAATTCTCTACTTCTGGACTGTGTCAAGAAGGTAGGTTACATAGAGAGTCCCCCCACAGATCCTCCTTGAATGAAGTATTAATTACACGCAACACGGCGGGCCTACCTTTCAGTGGCCTTTCCTTCTATCACAGCTGCATCTCTCTTGATCTTTCAGGGACTGGAGTCTAAGACCTCAGCCCAGATGACTAAGAGTCAACTCCAGAGGTTCTCTCAGGAATTGAGAGTCTCTGCCAAGGAAGGAAATTCATTTCACCCATAGAACTCCTTGAGATGTGCCCTCGGGGGCACCAGCAATTAGCTCTCAGATCTAGGATACTTCACACCTCCAAGCTTCTCATGCCCATGAACTGGCAATGCCAATTCATACAACTGCCAAGTGCATGGGGTGGCCAATCAGCCCCCTGCATCCTTAGCATCTGCTTCTTGGGATGCTTGGGTTGCCAGAGCACTGCTAGCCCCTCATTTATATGGGAGAGTAGTGTCAAAGCTCACAGGTCTGGAAAAAACACACAATGATAGTGATAGCTGGAATGTCACCACTGTCCTGGCCACAAATGCTCCCCATCTAATGACTATATACATTGGGTATATTATAATAACAGTCTCTAATTTACACTACAGAAAAGGCATGTTTATTAGATAAGACAGACATGTGTGTCCAGTTATTCAAATCATCTTGCCTTCACTGTGATGATTTCAAGACTCTGAGATAATTGACTAACAAAATTTGGCCACGACTCAAAGACTGGCAGAAAAACCAAAAAAAAAAAAAAAAAAAACCTTATTGCCAGTCTGACCCTAACCACAAAAGCCTTTAGGAGCCAAACTAATTAAGAGTCCCTTCAATTGCATTTGCTAATTGAATGTATAAGCACAGACAGCATGGATCAGTGAAAGGAAGACTAATTTGGGAAGCCAGAGACCCAGGTTTAGTTAGAGCTCAGCCCCTAAGTCATGTATGATTCTGTGTAAATCACCTCTCTGGCTTCAGTTTCTTAACCTACAAAATAAGAATACTAACTTGAGTTATCTTTAAGGGTTCTACCTTCAAAGGAGAAAGGAACTTGCCTCTGTCAAGGGAGTTTTTCACACTGAGTAACTTGAAATTCTAGAAAGGTACTGCCTTTGTGAAAAAGCACTGATGGGACAGGAAGCACCTGCAATGACTCAGTACAAATGCACAGCATACAGGACTCTTCTGCACTTCCACATGGTGGGGTGGGGTCACTGACCCGGCCAACTCTAGATCAGGGCTTTGCTCTGTCATGGCCATCCCAGAAAAATCTCGACAATACTAACTGCCTTATTCTTCCACCACTGTGAATTAAGATGACCCTACTAAATGGCAACCCACTTCAGTATTCTTTCCTGGGAAATGCCATGGACAGAGGAGCCTGGCAGGTGAAAATCCATGGGGTCACAAAAGAGTCGGACATGACATAGTGACTAAACAACAACTTTTCCATTATCTCAATTTTGATTACAGGAGATTGGTTTCCTTCAAAATATCTAGTCCCTGGGGAGGGAGATGGAAGGGAAGTTGAAAAGGGAGGGGACATAGTATACCTAGGGCTGATTCAGGTTGATGTGTGACAGTAAACAACAAAACTCTATAAAAAAGTCAACAAATAAATAATTTTTAAAAAATTAAAAAACAAGTGCTAAATATTATTATTAATAATAATATTATTTGGAAGCTAAATTTAAAAAAATCTAGTCTTTAAGAATTTCTGCAACCTGATTCATCTGCTTGCTAGTAAGTACAATGGCAAGTATACAATACAAAGAGTAGATGGCTGGACAGATAAAAGACAAAATCTGCTTTGCTGGTCAGAGGGGGTGGGAGGAATGATGGACATCAGGGTCCACAGTAACCTGAAGTAACTGCACTTAAACATTTTACATCTCCAGTGGAAGGAGACAACTTAAAGTTAACTTAGTTGTTTTCCATAAAGAGAAAAATCTCTCTGTCTCTTCTAGACAAAATGGTCACATAAGCCAAGCTCTCAGTATTGCTTCCAAGTAAACCAAATGGGTAAGAGAAACTTGCAAAGACACAAGATGAACATGACCTTGGTGAAACGTGCCACTCAGTGCATTTTCATCTCTTCAAGTAAAAAAGCATACCGTTGCTTCAAAACTGCACTACTGTTAAAAAAAAAAACAAAAAACAAAAACTGAAATGGTTTGTCCCTACATCTTGAAACATTTGGTCAGCAATGATAAAGCCCACTCAGCAAAAGGCTTTTAAAGCTCCCACATAACGAGACCTGAGTGGATGCCAGATTAGATCCCAGGAGAATTACTTAACCAAACATGTTCACCCTTATAACCCAGAATAACAAGATGGCTTCCAAGTTTTTAGAGAGAAAACAAGAGAATCCACTTAAGTCTCAGTCAACCAGAAAACTCACATAGAAATGGGGCATAAGTCCTAAGACTTTTGGCACCAATTGGAGGCATCTCCAAGGAAATTCTTAGACAATGAAAATAAAAATAAAGCACAAGTCACGTGCCCTTGATACTAACGCTTAAAAAGAGAAATTGGTATCTTTTGTGTCCCAGGACACAAGGGACTCTGTTTTCAACGTGTTCCATAAGGAGGGTCCTAAAATCAGTCCTGGGGAGGGAGATGGAAGGGTAAAGGGAGGGACATAGTATACCTAGGGCTGATTCAGGTTATTTGACATAAAAAACTCTATAAAAAAGTCAACAAATAAATAATTTTTAAAAAATTAAAAAACAAGTGCTAAATATTATTATTAATAATAATATTATTTGGAAGCTAAATTTAAAAAAATCTAGTCTTTAAGAATTTCTGCAACCTGATTCATCTGCTTGCTAGTAAGTACAATGGCAAGTATACAATACAAAGAGTAGATGGCTGGACAGATAAAAGACAAAATCTGCTTTGCTGGTCAGAGGGGGTGGGAGGAATGATGGACATCAGGGTCCACAGTAACCTGAAGTAACTGCACTTAAACATTTTACATCTCCAGTGGAAGGAGACAACTTAAAGTTAACTTAGTTGTTTTCCATAAAGAGAAAAATCTCTCTGTCTCTTCTAGACAAAATGGTCACATAAGCCAAGCTCTCAGTATTGCTTCCAAGTAAACCAAATGGGTAAGAGAAACTTGCAAAGACACAAGATGAACATGACCTTGGTGAAACGTGCCACTCAGTGCATTTTCATCTCTTCAAGTAAAAAAGCATACCGTTGCTTCAAAACTGCACTACTGTTAAAAAACAAAAAACAAAAACTGAAATGGTTTGTCCCTACATCTTGAAACATTTGGTCAGCAATGATAAAGCCCACTCAGCAAAAGGCTTTTAAAGCTCCCACATAACGAGACCTGAGTGGATGCCAGATTAGATCCCAGGAGAATTACTTAACCAAACATGTTCACCCTTATAACCCAGAATAACAAGATGGCTTCCAAGTTTTTAGAGAGAAAACAAGAGAATCCACTTAAGTCTCAGTCAACCAGAAAACTCACATAGAAATGGGGCATAAGTCCTAAGACTTTTGGCACCAATTGGAGGCATCTCCAAGGAAATTCTTAGACAATGAAAATAAAAATAAAGCACAAGTCACGTGCCCTTGATACTAACGCTTAAAAAGAGAAATTGGTATCTTTTGTGTCCCAGGACACAAGGGACTCTGCCGAATATATTCTTAAGCAGCAAGGCAGTCAAGTTCCACTTTATCTCCTAATTTGGCTTTAATTTTTATCATCATTCTTTCATTGAAAAATATGTCTAAATCCTCCTCCAAGCAACTCTGGGCTCAGTGACTCAGTCACGACAGTGATGCATTTCTGTGTGTGGTGCTAGGGATGAAGACTTGGCATAAATATGGTATAGATACTAAAGCAACAACTGTAACAGTAGAAATAGCCGTGGTAGTAGTAATAGCTCTTTCTATGTGCCAGGTTCTCTAGGACTAAGACAAAGGTACTACTGCTATTCACATTTTATAAGATGAGAAACTTTAAGTGTTAATAGAAAGAAGTTAATCTACTCTGAGAACATACATATCTGTAAACAACAAAACTCTGTAATATTTAAAAGTAAAATAAAAGTTAAAAAAAAATTGAAGTAAAAATAAAAAAACTTTTTTTAATTAAAAAATAAAATAAATAGTAAAATAAAAAAAGTTAATCTGTCTAACATCACACAGTCAGCACATGATAGTGCTAAGATTTGAGCCCAGGCAGTCAGGTTCCTAGGTTTGTGTTTTTAAACCATTACATTCACAATTTATTGAGTCATGATTTCTAATACCCAAAGGTCTGATAATTATCATGGGTTACATCCTGAGAATAGATGCTAAAAGCTTAAATGATGCATTCTGGGTTAAATCTGCAGCCCACCAGGCTCCTCTGTCCGTGGAATTCTCCAGGCAAGAATACTAGAGTGGGTAGCCATTCCCTTCTCCAGGGGATCTTCCATACACGGGGATCAAAGTCAGACCTCCTGCACTGCAGGCAGACTCTATACCATCTGAGTCACCAGGGAAGCCCAGGTTAAACCTAAATTTCCAACAGAAATAAAGAAGCAATAAAGGAATACTGAAAGAGGAAGGCATAGGTTTTTTCGAAAAACATTTTGGCCACTTTTATTGTTTATTTATTTATTTTCATCCAGCTGTATTCTTTGCCCTGTGTGGCCGTCCCATCGCAGTGGCCTCTCTCAGTGCAGAGCACAGGCTCCGGTACATGCGCTCCACAGCACTGGCTCATAAATTGGACACACCAGTCCAGCCACTCCATGGCATGTGGGACCTTTCAGGGTCAGGGATCAAACCAGTGCCCCTTGGACTGCAAGACAGACTCTTCACCCAGTGGACCACCAGGGAAGCCCAGGTGATGGCTTTTTGATCCAGGTATGTCTAGTTTGGTACCCTTCTCTTCCTGCAAATTTACCACTGAAAGCACAATCGATATTAGAAATCAACTAGCCATGCTTTCCACAAACACTGAAAGAAAAAAATTGTTTTCTTTGGCTGCCATTTCATGGCCTTCCCTTGAAACAGATTAGAGGAAGAAAGGGACACCTCCTTAGAATGTAAGTCAATGCAAATACACTCTCAATTTCTGAACTCTTAATCCATCCATTTCACTACACAACAGCCAGAGGTGTCCAGGTTTTCACCTATATTTTCCCGTCTCATCCCAAGTCTCCTCTTTGTCTCTTAGTAGTAAAATGAAACTCGCATTTTCCTTTACCAAACATTTTAAAACTAAGCATAGCTATGAAATAATAATACTGACATTTTAAGGTATCAGAAGTCATTCATCCAAACTAACATTACTTTTTAAAGTAGGGCTCTTAGGAAACCACACTTCTTTGAATGACACTGCCACTTTCATAATGGTTTTTAAGTTGCCAGCATGAATCATTCATCAACAAATGTTTTCATTTTATTACGACAGAATATTTCCCCTTAGGCCCAAAGCTTTGTTTACCTTTCATCCTTTTCCCTTCAATCGTCTAAATTTCACATCCTCCTGCCCTCCACAGCTGTCATAACCCATACTCAAGAGGACCCCTGAGAGTCAAGACTCTGGGGGGAAACAGAGATGGAAGGTGGGAAAAGAGGATACTGCATTCCAGGTTTGCCACCTCAAGGTGAAGCACCCAAAGAATGCCTCCCAAGTGCTGAGGGCAGTGGGGGTGGGAGCTGCAGACATGAAACTCAAGATCCGGCTTTACTGTTCACTAATCTGGGAGGGGCAGCTACCCAGAACCCCACTTCTTTCCTTCCTCACACCCACTTCAGTATCTCAAGGAAGAATAAATGAAGGGAAATCCAATGACTGAATCTGTGCCCTAGAACTCTTGGATTTCTATTCAGGAGTCTGAGAGATATTGTCTCTATGACGTTCATTTGAGACTACAGCATTTCTATTTGTAGATCAGCATAGAGTAAACACAGTAAATGGTTCTCTATCAGAAATGAAATGGCTCTTCACACCTACTTACTGTTCCCGTCAAAACCTGCTTCAGGGGCTTCCCCTGGTTGTCCAGTGGGTAAGGACATCGCCTTGCAGTGCAAGGGGCGCCGCTTCGATCCCTGGCCTGGGAAGATCCCACGTGCCGCGGAGCGGCTGGACCTATATGTCCAATTACCGAGCTGGAGCTCTGTGACGACAGACACCACCACGATGGGAGGCCCACAGGAGCCAAAGAACAAAGACGGATGAAAAATAGAGAAATGAAAGACCAATAGAAGTGGCCCGCCCATTCCCCTCCCTCCCCACCCCACCCCCCAAAAAGATAAATAAATAAAAATTAAAAAAAAAAAAAACCTGCTTCAGCCCTTCATTACTGTCAAAATATAGTTTTAACAAAAACTCCCTCCTAATGTTAGTCTGGTCACCTAAGACACATCTAACACCTTGCCACCTTCAGTTCTACCTGTTTATTCTCCACAGCACTAGGTGGACTGCTAGACACACTGATACTCAACCTGTGTCTGTTGACCTAACAGAAATCTCAAGAAACCTAGAGGCGGCTTCCACTTTTAAAGAAAACTGCTCCTTTGTCCTCATCATTCATCTGGATAAATTCTGCTTATTCTTGCACTATCTGCCTACATGTCTAGTCTTCAGAGAACAACTCTAACTGGCCTCTCAACAATGTTACCACACCCATGGTGCCTTAAAACACAGAAGCTTATTCTCACAGCTCTGGAGGCCAGGAGCATGAAATCAAGGTGTAGGCTGCACAGTGCTGTCTCCACCGGAAGATCCCCTGCCCCTTTGCTCCTATAACCCATACTCAAGAGGACCCCTGAGAGTCAAGACTCTGGGGAAACAGAGATGGAAGGTGGGAAAAGAGGATACTGCATTCCAGGTTTGCCACCTCAAGGTGAAGCACCCAAAGAATGCCTCCCAAGTGCTGAGGGCAGTGGGGGTGGGAGCTGCAGACATGAAACTCAAGATCCGGCTTTACTGTTCACTAATCTGGGAGGGGCAGCTACCCAGAACCCCACTTCTTTCCTTCCTCACACCCACTTCAGTATCTCAAGGAAGAATAAATGAAGGGAAATCCAATGACTGAATCTGTGCCCTAGAACTCTTGGATTTCTATTCAGGAGTCTGAGAGATATTGTCTCTATGAGCGTTCATTTGAGACTACAGCATTTCTATTTGTAGATCAGCATAGAGTAAACACAGTAAATGGTTCTCTATCAGAAATGAAATGGCTCTTCACACCTACTTACTGTTCCCGTCAAAACCTGCTTCAGGGGCTTCCCCTGGTTGTCCAGTGGGTAAGGACATCGCCTTGCAGTGCAAGGGGCGCCGCTTCGATCCCTGGCCTGGGAAGATCCCACGTGCCGCGGAGCGGCTGGACCTATATGTCCAATTACCGAGCTGGAGCTCTGTGACGACAGACACCACCACGATGGGAGGCCCACAGGAGCCAAAGAACAAAGACGGATGAAAAATAGAGAAATGAAAGACCAATAGAAGTGGCCCGCCCATTCCCCTCCCCCCCCCCCCACCCCCCAAAAAGATAAATAAATAAAAATTAAAAAAAAAAAAAACCTGCTTCAGCCCTTCATTACTGTCAAAATATAGTTTTAACAAAAACTCCCTCCTAATGTTAGTCTGGTCACCTAAGACACATCTAACACCTTGCCACCTTCAGTTCTACCTGTTTATTCTCCACAGCACTAGGTGGACTGCTAGACACACTGATACTCAACCTGTGTCTGTTGACCTAACAGAAATCTCAAGAAACCTAGAGGCGGCTTCCACTTTTAAAGAAAACTGCTCCTTTGTCCTCATCATTCATCTGGATAAATTCTGCTTATTCTTGCACTATCTGCCTACATGTCTAGTCTTCAGAGAACAACTCTAACTGGCCTCTCAACAATGTTACCACACCCATGGTGCCTTAAAACACAGAAGCTTATTCTCACAGCTCTGGAGGCCAGGAGCATGAAATCAAGGTGTAGGCTGCACAGTGCTGTCTCCACAGGAAGATCCCCTCTGCCTCTCCTAGCTCCTGGCAGCCCAGCTCCTTGGCTTGCTGTAGCACTAACTCTAAAGCCGATTATGACTTCTCTCGGCCAGCGCTAGTGTCTCTCTGTAAGGATGTTCATCACTGTGTTTAAGGCCCACCCAAAGTCTAAGATGATTTCACCTCAAAGATACTAAACCTAACTGCATCTGCAAAGACCTTCTTTCCAAAGTCACTACCACAAGTACTGGGAGTGAGAACTTGAACATTCATCTTTTTCTTTTAAGTAACTTTATTGAGATACAACATATAATTTTTGCCCATGTATACAATTTGATGGTTTATAGGGTATTCGCAGATATGTGCAACCATCACAATTTTAGAACTTTTCACCTCTTCAAGAAAAAAATCCCATATCCATTAGCTATCTCTCCCCTGTGCCTGCCTCCGTCTCCTCTCCTCTTCCAACTGGCACTAAGCAGCCACATATCCACTTGCTGTCTCTATAGATTTCTCTGTCCTGGACTTTCATGTGTCAGTGCTTCATTCCTTTTCATGGCTGAATACTGCATCAATGTATGGGGACACCCCTGACGGGACGTCTAGGCTGTGTCTATCTTTGGGGTATAATGAATAATGCTGCCACTATGCACAAGTTTCTGAGTGGGCATGGGTTTTCATTTCTCTTTCACTTATACCTAGGAGGAGAATTACATTCTCATCAGCAGTATGTCAGAGTTCGATTTTTCCACTGTGCTTGTCATCTGACCTTGTGATTCTAGCCAACCTAGTGGGTGAAATCTCTTTGTGATTTTGATTTTTGCTTAGTTCTACCTGAACAGCACTAGGTGGACTCAAAGATACTAAACCCTTTTTAAAAAAAGGGCGGCTTCCACTTTTAAAGAAAACTGCTCCTTTGTCCTCATCATTCATCTGGATAAATTCTGCTTATTCTTGCACTATCTGCCTACATGTCTAGTCTTCAGAGAACAACTCTAACTGGCCTCTCAACAATGTTACCACACCCATGGTGCCTTAAAACACAGAAGCTTATTCTCACAGCTCTGGAGGCCAGGAGCATGAAATCAAGGTGTAGGCTGCACAGTGCTGTCTCCACAGGAAGATCCCCTCTGCCTCTCCTAGCTCCTGGCAGCCCAGCTCCTTGGCTTGCTGTAGCACTAACTCTAAAGCCGATTATGACTTCTCTCGGCCAGCGCTAGTGTCTCTCTGTAAGGATGTTCATCACTGTGTTTAAGGCCCACCCAAAGTCTAAGATGATTTCACCTCAAAGATACTAAACCTAACTGCATCTGCAAAGACCTTCTTTCCAAAGTCACTACCACAAGTACTGGGAGTGAGAACTTGAACATTCATCTTTTTCTTTTAAGTAACTTTATTGAGATACAACATATAATTTTTGCCCATGTATACAATTTGATGGTTTATAGGGTATTCGCAGATATGTGCAACCATCACAATTTTAGAACTTTTCACCTCTTCAAGAAAAAAATCCCATATCCATTAGCTATCTCTCCCCTGTGCCTGCCTCCGTCTCTCCTCTCCTCTTCCAACTGGCACTAAGCAGCCACATATCCACTTGCTGTCTCTATAGATTTCTCTGTCCTGGACTTTCATGTGTCAGTGCTTCATTCCTTTTCATGGCTGAATACTGCATCAATGTATGGGGACACCCCTGACGGGACGTCTAGGCTGTGTCTATCTTTGGGGTATAATGAATAATGCTGCCACTATGCACAAGTTTCTGAGTGGGCATGGGTTTTCATTTCTCTTTCACTTATACCTAGGAGGAGAATTACATTCTCATCAGCAGTATGTCAGAGTTCGATTTTTCCACTGTGCTTGTCATCTGACCTTGTGATTCTAGCCAACCTAGTGGGTGTGGAAATCTCTTTGTGATTTTGATTGCATTTCTCCAATGACTAATGATACTGGCATCTTTTCACGTGCTTATTGGCTGTTTGTACACCTTCCTTGGAGAAATGTCTATTCAGATCCTCTGTCCACTTAATTGACTCACTTGTCTTTCTGTCTGAGTTGTCTGCCTTCTTCACACACGCTAGATACAAGTCTTCATCAGATACATGATTTGCAAATATTGAATACCATTCTGTGGGTTATCTTTTCACTTTCTTGCCGGTTTTCTCCGGAGCACAAACGTTTTCAGTTTTAATAAAGCCCTTTTTTAAATTTTGTTGTCACAACCTTGGGTGCCATATCTAAAAGTCCTTTGCTAAATTCAATGCCATAAAAACTTATCCCGATGTTTTCTTCTAAGACTTTTGTAGGAGATCTCTCTGGGGGGGCCACTATTCAACCCTGTATACCCACTCACTATACAATCCAAATAATAGATAACTATTATTTACTTCCAACAAACTTCATGGATGCAGAACAACACATTAAATAGAAATATGGTATATAATCATTACTGGCCTGACATTAACTGATCCAAAAGAAAACCTGACAATTCACTTTCTAGTAGTCTAGGTTGTAAACAGGTAACAGGCAACTACATTTCAGAATAATCAAGGAAGACACGACAAACACACTTAAAAATGTCTCGTATATAAATTTCATTAATTAGTGACAACGTGTCATGTAATTAAAAGAGTTAAAGCTCCAAAGTCAAAGACACCTTTGTTAAGATCCTGGCTCTTGCCGTTCACTCACTGTGTAACCTTGGGGATGTTACTTAACTTCTCCAAGCATCAATTTCCTAAAAACACTTCTGTTGCAAAGGTAAAATTAGATAATACATACAAAATATTTAGTAAGAAACCTAACACACGGGCTTCCCTGGTGGTCCAGTGGGCAAGGACACCGCCTTGCAGTGCAAGGGGCGCCAGTTCGATCCCTGGCCTGGGAAGATCCCATGTGCCGCGGAGCGGCGGGACTGATGTGTCCAATTACCGAGCCAGAGCTCTGGAGCGCATGCGCCCAGAGCCTGCGCTCTGCGACAACAGACGCCACCGCGGTGGGAGGCCCACACAGGCCAAAGAACAAAGATGGATGAAAATAGAGAAATGAAAGACCAATAGAAGTGGCCCGCCCGCTCCCCTCCCTCGCCACCCCGACCCACAAAAAGATAAATAATAATAAAAAAAAGAAACCTAACACACAGTAAGTACTCATTAAATACTATTTTATTTTCTCTGCCTTTTAACATGTACACATCTCCTTCACTCAAGGATAATCTTATTCTTAAGGCAGTCTTCCTTCACAATTACCTAAAATTAGCAATGCTAAAAAAATAAGAACTTTTGTTAGGGAATGCCTCATACTTTGAAGAAATGAGACAATTCAGGGAGAGCCAATTCAGGTAGAGCAACAGAAAGCTCCAGAAATCGGGGAAGCAGCAGCAAAGAGATTCACAAAGGGGTGATGAGCATTTCAGTTCTCCACAGGCAAGCTGTTCTGTGCTAGAGGAACAGAGGGATGAGTACAGATAACAACCTGAAAGGCCCTAAGCATGTGCTTTTTGCCAGTCCAGGGAAAATCAGCTTCCATTCAATCTCTTCCTATTACTTGAAGGGATAGGAAGAGAAATTCATGGGACTTACCATAAATACACACACACATATGAAAACTTCTGGAGTATTAGTCTCCAAAATACCAAAAGAATGCCCTATTATTACTTTGATTAAATGTTTAATTTAATTGAAGATATTTCCTCTGTTTAGAAATCAAGTACCATTGTTACTCTTACAAATAAACAGATAAACCATTGTAAAGTGCCAACATCACATACATGTGTTATCCGCAAAAGTAATACTCATCTCCTGAAAATAAAAATTAATTCACCCCAGACTGAATATCAACTTGGAACTCCTTTTCATCCTTAAAGATGTCAAGCTATCTGAAAGAGAATTCAGAAAAACTATACTAATGAGGATGCAAAACACCGAAAACAGAATATTAGAGGAAATTAGTGCATTGAGAAAAGACATGCAGGAAATGAAAAATAAGCAAATAGAGACCACCAACTCAATTGCTGAACTCAAAAATACTATAGAAGGTCTCAACAGTAGAGTATCAGAGGCTGAAGAACGGATAAGTGAGCTGGAAGACAGAATGGTGGAAATAAGTGCTGAAGAACAGAACAAAGCCCAAAGAATTAAAAGAACTGAGGATAGCCTCAGAGACCTATGGGACAATATTAAACGCACCAACATTAGAATTATAGGAGTTCCAGAAGAAGAAGAAGAGAAGAAAGACTATGAAAAATTCTTGAAGAGGTTATAGTTGAAAACTTCCCCAGCATGGGAAAGGAGATAGTCAGCCAAGTCCAGGAAGCACAAAGAGTTCCATACAGGAGAAACCCCAGAAGAAACACACCAAGGCACATACTAATCAAACTAACGCAGACTAAATATAAAGACAGATTACTAAAAGCAGCTAGGAGCAAACAACAAATAACATATAAAGGAAACCCCATACGTTTAACTGCGGATCTCTCAACAGAAACCCTACAGGCCAGAAGAGAATGGCAAGATACATTTAAACGGCTAAAGAAGAATAACAACCTGAAAGGCCCTGCATGCTTTTGCCAGTCCAGGGAAAATCAGCTTCCATTCAATCTCTTCCTATTACTTGAAGGGATAGGAAGAGAAATTCATGGGACTTACCATAAATACACACACACATATGAAAACTTCTGGAGTATTAGTCTCCAAAATACCAAAAGAATGCCCTATTATTACTTTGATTAAATGTTTAATTTAATTGAAGATATTTCCTCTGTTTAGAAATCAAGTACCATTGTTACTCTTACAAATAAACAGATAAACCATTGTAAAGTGCCAACATCACATACATGTGTTATCCGCAAAAGTAATACTCATCTCCTGAAAAAAAAAAAAAAATTAATTCACCCCAGACTGAATATCAACTTGGAACTCCTTTTCATCCTTAAAGATGTCAAGCTATCTGAAAGAGAATTCAGAAAAACTATACTAATGAGGATGCAAAACACCGAAAACAGAATATTAGAGGAAATTAGTGCATTGAGAAAAGACATGCAGGAAATGAAAAATAAGCAAATAGAGACCACCAACTCAATTGCTGAACTCAAAAATACTATAGAAGGTCTCAACAGTAGAGTATCAGAGGCTGAAGAACGGATAAGTGAGCTGGAAGACAGAATGGTGGAAATAAGTGCTGAAGAACAGAACAAAGCCCAAAGAATTAAAAGAACTGAGGATAGCCTCAGAGACCTATGGGACAATATTAAACGCACCAACATTAGAATTATAGGAGTTCCAGAAGAAGAAGAAGAGAAGAAAGACTATGAAAAAATTCTTGAAGAGGTTATAGTTGAAAACTTCCCCAGCATGGGAAAGGAGATAGTCAGCCAAGTCCAGGAAGCACAAAGAGTTCCATACAGGAGAAACCCCAGAAGAAACACACCAAGGCACATACTAATCAAACTAACGCAGACTAAATATAAAGACAGATTACTAAAAGCAGCTAGGAGCAAACAACAAATAACATATAAAGGAAACCCCATACGTTTAACTGCGGATCTCTCAACAGAAACCCTACAGGCCAGAAGAGAATGGCAAGATACATTTAAACGGCTAAAAGAGAATAACCTGCAACCACGAATTCTCTACCCAGCAAGAATCTCATTCAAAATCGATGGTGAAGTCAAAAGCTTCACAGACAAGCAAAAACTAAAAGAATTCTGTACCACAAAACCAGCCCTACAACAAGTGTTAAAGGACCTGATATAGCCAATAAATACAAGAGTAGGAGAAGCCTTACAAATCAAACCCCAAATTTCTAAGAAGATGACAATAGGAACATTCGTATCAATAATTACTTTGAATGTAAATGGACTAAATGCTCCAACCAAACGACACAGGCTGGCTGAATGGATCCAGAAGCAAGACCCATATATATGCTGTTTACAAGAGACCCACTTCAGACCTAGAGACACTCATAGACTGAAAGTGAAAGGCTGGAAAAGATATTTCATGCAAATGGAAATCAAAAGAAAGCTGGAGTAGCAATCCTTATATCAGACAAAATAGACTTTAAAGTAAAGAAGATTCTAAGAGACAAGGCAGGTCACTACATCATGATTAAGGGATCTATCCAAGAGGAAGACATAACAGTCATGAATATCTACGCACCCAACACAGGGGCACCTCAATACATAAGACAGGTACTTTCAGACATAAAAGAAGAAATCAACAATAACACAATAATAGTAGGAGACTTTAACACTCCTCTCACACCAATGGACAGATCAACAAAACAGAAAATTAATAAAGAAACACAAGCCTTAAATGCTACACTGGAAAAGATGGACCTCATCGATATCTTTAGGACGTTCCATCCAAAAGCAGAAGAATACACTTTCTTCTCAAGCGCTCACGGAACATTCTCCAGGATAGACCACATCTTGGGCCACAAATCTAACCTCAGTCAGTTCAAGAAAACCGAAATTATATCAACCATCTTCTCGGACCACAATGCAATGAGACTGGAGATCAACTACCAGAAAAAAAAAACCCTAAAAACAGAAACACATGGAGATTAAACAATACATACCTAAAAAACCAACTGATCGTTGAGGAAATCAAAGGAGAAAGTAAACAATTCCTAGAAGAAAATGACAACGAACACACGACAGTGCAAAACCTATGGGATACAGCAAAAGCAGTTCTAAGAGGGAAATTTATAGCAATACAATCTCACCTCAAGAAACTAGGAAAATATGAAGCAGATGACCTAACCCTCCGCTTAAAACAGTTGGAGAAAGAAGAACAAAAACATCCCAGAGCCAGCAGAAGAAGAGAAATCATAAAGATCAGAGCAGAAATAAATGAGAAAGAAACAAAAGAAACAATAGTAAAGATAAATAAAACAAAAAGCTGGTTCTTTGAAAAGGTAAACAAAATTGACAAGCCACTGGCCAGACTCATTAAGAAAAAGAGAGAGAAGAACCAGATCAACAAAATCAAACACGAAAAAGGAGAGATTACAACAGATAATGCAGAAATCCAAAGGATTCTAAGAGACTATTATGAGCAACTCTATGGCAACAAACTGGACAACTTGGAAGAAATGGACAGTTTCTTGGACAGGATTAATCTCCCAAGACTGAGCCAGGAAGAAACGGAAACTTTGAACAACCCAATCACAAGCTCAGAAATCAACTTTGTGATTAAATCTACCCTCCCAGACAATCAACTTGTGGGGAAGTAAAAGACATCCAAAAGCTATCCAAGAGGAAGACATACACTGAATATCTACGCACCCAACACAGGGGCACCTCAATACATAAGACAGGTACTTTCAGACATAAAAGAAGAAATCAACAATAACACAATAATAGTAGGAGACTTTAACACTCCTCTCACACCAATGGACAGATCAACAAAACAGAAAATTAATAAAGAAACACAAGCCTTAAATGCTACACTGGAAAAGATGGACCTCATCGATATCTTTAGGACGTTCCATCCAAAAGCAGAAGAATACACTTTCTTCTCAAGCGCTCACGGAACATTCTCCAGGATAGACCACATCTTGGGCCACAAATCTAACCTCAGTCAGTTCAAGAAAACCGAAATTATATCAACCATCTTCTCGGACCACAATGCAATGAGACTAGATCAACTACCAGAAAAAAAAAACCCTAAAAACAGAAACACATGGAGATTAAACAATACATACCTAAAAAACCAACTGATCGTTGAGGAAATCAAAGGAGAAAGTAAACAATTCCTAGAAGAAAATGACAACGAACACACGACAGTGCAAAACCTATGGGATACAGCAAAAGCAGTTCTAAGAGGGAAATTTATAGCAATACAATCTCACCTCAAGAAACTAGGAAAATATGAAGCAGATGACCTAACCCTCCGCTTAAAACAGTTGGAGAAAGAAGAACAAAAACATCCCAGAGCCAGCAGAAGAAGAGAAATCATAAAGATCAGAGCAGAAATAAATGAGAAAGAAACAAAAGAAACAATAGTAAAGATAAATAAAACAAAAAGCTGGTTCTTTGAAAAGGTAAACAAAATTGACAAGCCACTGGCCAGACTCATTAAGAAAAAGAGAGAAGAACCAGATCAACAAAACCAAGAACGAAAAAGGAGAGATTACAACAGATAATGCAGAAATCCAAAGGATTCTAAGAGACTATTATGAGCAACTCTATGGCAACAAACTGGACAACTTGGAAGAAATGGACAGTTTCTTGGACAGGATTAATCTCCCAAGACTGAGCCAGGAAGAAACGGAAACTTTGAACAACCCAATCACAAGCTCAGAAATCAACTTTGTGATTAAAAATCTACCCAAAAATAAAAGCCCAGGACCAGATGGCTTCACAGCCGAATTCTACCAAACATTTAAAGAAGAGCTAATGCCTGTCCTTCTAAAACTCTTTCAAAAAATTGCACAGGAAGGAAAACTCCCAAACACATTCTACGAGGCCACCATCACCCTGATACCCAAACCAGGCAAAGACAACACAAAAAAGGAAAACTATAGGCCAATTTCACTGATGAACTTAGATGCCAAGATCCTCAACAAAATCCTAGCAAACAGAATTCAACGACATGTCACAAAACTCATACATCACGATCAAGTTGGGTTCATCCCAGGCATGCAAGGCTTCTTCAACATCCGCAAATCAATCAACGTGATACACCATATCAACAAGTTGAAAGACAAAAATCACATGATCATCTCAATAGATGCAGAAAAAGCCTTCGACAAAGTACAACATCCATTTATGATCAAAACTCTTCAGAAAATGGGCATAGAAGGAACCTATCTCAACATAATAAAAGCCATCTATGAGAAACCTACAGCGAACATTATTGTTAATGGTGAAAAACTGAAAGCATTCCCTCTAAGATCAGGAACAAGACAGGGGTGCCCACTTTCACCACTGCTATTCAACATAGTCCTGGAAGTCCTAGCAACAGCAATAAGACAAGAGAAAGAAATCAAAGGAATCCAGACTGGAAAGGAAGAAGTCAAGCTCTCTCTTTTTGCAGACGACATAGAAAATCCCAAAGACACGGTTACAAAGCTACTAGAACTAATCAATGAATTCAGCAAAGTTGCAGGATATAAAGTCAACACACAGAAGTCACTGGCATTCCTATACACAAACAATGAAAAATCAGAAAATGAAATCAAAGAGGCAATCCCCTTCACCATTGCAACCAAAAGAATCAAATATCTAGGAATAAACCTACCCAAAGAAACAAAAGAATTGTACACGGAAAATTGCAAGACACTCATGAGAGACATTAAAGAAGACTTAAACAGATGGAGAGATATTCCATGTTCCTGGATTGGAAGAATCAATATTGTGAAAATGACCATACTTCCAAATATCATCTACAGATTCAATGCAATACCTATTCAACTACCACTGACATTTTTCACAGAACTAGACCAAATAATAACACAGTTCATATGGAAACACAGAAGACCTCGAATAGCCAAAGCAATCCTGAGGAAGAAAAATGGAGTTGGAGGATCAGCCTCCTAACTTCAGACTCTACTACAAAGCAACAGTTATCAAGACAGTATGGTACTGGCACAAAAACAGAACTATAGATCAATGGAACAAGATTGAGAACCCAGAGATCAACCCACGCACCTATGGGTACCTTATTTTTGATAAAGGAGGAGAAACTATAAAATGGGACAAAGACAGCCTCTTTAACAAGTGGTGCTGGGAGAATTGGACAGCTACATGCAAACAAATGAAATTGGAACATTCCCTGACGCCATACACTAAGATCAACTCAAAATGGATTAAAGACCTCAATGTAAGACCAGAAACCATCAAACTCTTAGAGGAGAATATAGGCAAAACCCTCAAGGACATCAATCAAAGCAAGATCTTCTCTGACCCACCAACTAAAATAGCAGAACTGAAAAGAAAAATGAACATATGGGACCTCATGAAACTTAAAAGCTTTTGTACAGCAAAAGAAATTACAAAAAAGTTCAACAGACACCCCATGTTAAGGAACTAAGTATTCCCTCTAAGATCAGGAACAAGACAGGGGTGCCCACTTTCACCACTGCTATTCAACATAGTCCTGGAAGTCCTAGCAACAGCAATAAGACAAGAGAAAGAAATCAAAGGAATCCAGACTGGAAAGGAAGAAGTCAAGCTCTCTCTTTTTGCAGACGACATAGAAAATCCCAAAGACACGGTTACAAAGCTACTAGAACTAATCAATGAATTCAGCAAAGTTGCAGGATATAAAGTCAACACACAGAAGTCACTGGCATTCCTATACACAAACAATGAAAAATCAGAAAATGAAATCAAAGAGGCAATCCCCTTCACCATTGCAACCAAAAGAATCAAATATCTAGGAATAAACCTACCCAAAGAAACAAAAGAATTGTACACGGAAAATTGCAAGACACTCATGAGAGACATTAAAGAAGACTTAAACAGATGGAGAGATATTCCATGTTCCTGGATTGGAAGAATCAATATTGTGAAAATGACCATACTTCCAAATATCATCTACAGATTCAATGCAATACCTATTCAACTACCACTGACATTTTTCACAGAACTAGACCAAATAATAACACAGTTCATATGGAAACACAGAAGACCTCGAATAGCCAAAGCAATCCTGAGGAAGAAAAATGGAGTTGGAGGATCAGCCTCCTAACTTCAGACTCTACTACAAAGCAACAGTTATCAAGACAGTATGGTACTGGCACAAAAACAGAACTATAGATCAATGGAACAAGATTGAGAACCCAGAGATCAACCCACGCACCTATGGGTACCTTATTTTTGATAAAGGAGGAGAAACTATAAAATGGGACAAAGACAGCCTCTTTAACAAGTGGTGCTGGGAGAATTGGACAGCTACATGCCAAGAAATGAAATTGGAACATTCCCTGACGCCATACACTAAGATCAACTCAAAATGGATTAAAGACCTCAATGTAAGACCAGAAACCATCAAACTCTTAGAGGAGAATATAGGCAAAACCCTCAAGGACATCAATCAAAGCAAGATCTTCTCTGACCCACCAACTAAAATAGCAGAACTGAAAAGAAAAATGAACATATGGGACCTCATGAAACTTAAAAGCTTTTGTACAGCAAAAGAAATTACAAAAAAGTTCAACAGACACCCCACAGAGTGGGAGAAAATCATAGCAAATGAAACAACAGACAAAGAATTAATCTCCAAAATCTACAAGCAACTCAGACAACTCAGCACAGGGAAAATGAGCAGTCCAATGAAAAAATGGGAAAAAGATCTAAAGAGACGCCTCTCCAAAGAGGACATACAAATGGTCCAAAAGCACATGAAACGATGCTCAACCTCGCTTATTATTAGAGAAATGCAAATTAAAACCACAATGAGATACCACCGCACACCCGTCAGAATGGCCATCATCAACAAATCGACAGACAACAAATGCTGGAGAGGGTGTGGAGAAAAGGGAACCCTCTTGCATTGCTGGTGGGAGTGTAAATTGATACAGCCTCTATGGAAGTCAATATGGAGATTCCTTAAAAAACTAAAAATAGAAGCACCCTATGACCCAGCAATCCCACTATTAGGCCTATATCCTGATGAAATCAAAACTGAAAGAGGCACCTGTACCCCAATGTTCATTGCAGCTCTCTATACAATAGCCAGAACATGGAAGCAACCTAGATGTCCATCAACAAATGAATGGATCCAGAAGCTCTGGTACATATATACAATGGAATACTACTCAGCTGTTAAAAGAAATGCAGAAGACTCAGTCCTAATGAGGTGGCTGGTTAGAATATCAAAAAAAAGTGGAAGTAGTTTTTTCTAACTATAAAAAATAGACCAGAGCAATGGAACAAGATTGAGAACCCAGAGATCAACCCACGCACCTATGGGTACCTTATTTTTGATAAAGGAGGAGAAACTATAAAATGGGACAAAGACAGCCTCTTTAACAAGTGGTGCTGGGAGAATTGGACAGCTACATGCAAAAAAATGAAATTGGAACATTCCCTGACGCCATACACTAAGATCAACTCAAAATGGATTAAAGACCTCAATGTAAGACCAGAAACCATCAAACTCTTAGAGGAGAATATAGGCAAAACCCTCAAGGACATCAATCAAAGCAAGATCTTCTCTGACCCACCAACTAAAATAGCAGAACTGAAAAGAAAAATGAACATATGGGACCTCATGAAACTTAAAAGCTTTTGTACAGCAAAAGAAATTACAAAAAAGTTCAACAGACACCCCACAGAGTGGGAGAAAATCATAGCAAATGAAACAACAGACAAAGAATTAATCTCCAAAATCTACAAGCAACTCAGACAACTCAGCACACGGAAAATGAGCAGCCCAATCAAAAAATGGGAAAAAGATCTAAAGAGACGCCTCTCCAAAGAGGACATACAAATGGTCCAAAAGCACATGAAACGATGCTCAACCTCGCTTATTATTAGAGAAATGCAAATTAAAACCACAATGAGATACCACCGCACACCCGTCAGAATGGCCATCATCAACAAATCGACAGACAACAAATGCTGGAGAGGGTGTGGAGAAAAGGGAACCCTCTTGCATTGCTGGTGGGAGTGTAAATTGATACAGCCTCTATGGAAGTCAATATGGAGATTCCTTAAAAAACTAAAAATAGAAGCACCCTATGACCCAGCAATCCCACTATTAGGCCTATATCCTGATGAAATCAAAACTGAAAGAGGCACCTGTACCCCAATGTTCATTGCAGCTCTCTATACAATAGCCAGAACATGGAAGCAACCTAGATGTCCATCAACAAATGAATGGATCCAGAAGCTCTGGTACATATATACAATGGAATACTACTCAGCTGTTAAAAGAAATGCAGAAGACTCAGTCCTAATGAGGTGGCTGGCTTTAGAACCTATCATACAAAGTGAAGTAAGTCAAAAAGAGAAAGACAAGTATAGTATACTAACTCATATATATGGGATCTAGTAAGATGGTCATGATAACACACACAGTGAACTCATGAAAAAACAGAGAATAGACATAAAGACATTGTGGAGACCGAACAATGGGAGGGAGTAACATGGGAACCTATACTGTCATGTGTAGAAAAGATAGCTATTGTCATTGTGCTAGGGGAATAGGAGTACCTACAACCACTTGGAGCAATGGTCTGGAGGGATGGGGGAACCTGGGTGGGGGAGGGCCAAGGGATATGCATCTGATTGATCTGGGAACATACATGTACAAAAATAAATAAATAAATAAATAAATAAATAAATAAATAAATAAATAAAAAGATGTCAGTGGCCACCAGTCCAGAACAAAGAACTGATCAAATCTCTCTAACAAGTCTAAGTTCCTACATTACTTAAGGTCAACAGGAAGCCTGCTGCACTGGTAGCACACTGTCCATATTCAGAGACTACAAGGCCATAAGCAGCCACAATTCTACCCTGAAAAGTTACAAGATGACACTCACACATCCTCACACAACACACTGCTGCCACCTCCAGCTGGTACACAACCACGAGGGAAAAAGTCATGAAGGATATTCATGTCTACAAACAGCCTCCAAGTTACCTAAATCTCCTCTTTACGTATGCACTGCATTTTTTCAGTATTTATTTCAGATCTGTTATCTAGAAGTTTACTTGTTCTCTAACTTTTTTCTGTATTTCTTAGTATTTTTAGTATTCACCCAGCACTGGGACTGTATGTGGCTCTCAGTTAGCACTCTACAAGAAGAATCTCTTTCATATTTTGAGAAAAAAAAAAACTTCTAAGTTAGGTCACGAGTATACAGTCTCCCATGTGTATGTGTACACAAAGTTTACATATTACATAATATAACATATATAATCTTACATAAAGAAATAAAATTAATGAGTTAAGTTTACAGATCCATTGTGTATACTTCTAAGAAACTATACTTGCATGTGAAATATCAGAATCTACAAAAAAAAATTTTAAACATCAATATCTAAAAAAAAAACCTTTAAAAAAAGGTCTTACCTGTTCACCTGCATCCACAAACTCTTTGCATGCATCCGGGAACACATCATAAATAATGAGTGGATAGCCATGTTTCATGAGATTTTTTGCCATTGGATTCCCCATGTTGCCGACTCCAATGAATCCAACTGGAGTCTTAGAAGCCATTGACCTAGAACACACTGATTTCAATACATTATTTTTAACAGGAGCAGATGTTCTTGTAAATATTCACTCAGTTTTAACAAGTCAATTGTTATTTTAACATTTTCTATTAAAAAACCTCTTAAAGGATAGTTTTTTAAACTAATGATCATCTAAAGATATCAACAGTGTACAAGTGGACTAACTCATGAATATACAGTTCTCTAGGAAAAGTCATAAAATTTTAAGCAATCTCTCTCTGCTTCCTACCTCTGTAACACTGCTTTTTTACCGTGTATTAAATACCTATTATTTACTTTGTCTATTAAGTAAAACATCCTAACTTCTCTTATCTGTATTACCCTTCTTTAAAAATGTACATAAAAAATTGGAAGTAGTCAATAAAATCTGTATACTGGACAAGGTCCAAGAATGGGAAAACTTTTTACCTTTCCACTTCCACCCTTATAGAAACCATGCACTCCAATGGTATAAAAAACAATCTTAATAAAGTGTGAAGCCCAGGAGAATATATTTCAACTACAACTCAAGTTACCTAAATCTCCTCTTTACGTATGCACTGCATTTTTCAGTATTTATTTCAGATCTGTTATCTAGAAGTTTACTTGTTCTCTAACTTTTTTCTGTATTTCTTAGTATTTTTAGTATTCACCCAGCACTGGGACTGTATGTGGCTCTCAGTTAGCACTCTACAAGAAGAATCTCTTTCATATTTTGAGAAAAAAAAAAACTTCTAAGTTAGGTCACGAGTATACAGTCTCCCATGTGTATGTGTACACAAAGTTTACATATTACATAATATAACATATATAATCTTACATAAAGAAATAAAATTAATGAGTTAAGTTTACAGATCCATTGTGTATACTTCTAAGAAACTATACTTGCATGTGAAATATCAGAATCTACAAAAAAAAATTTTAAACATCAATATCTAAAAAAAAAACCTTAAGAAAAGGTCTTACCTGTTCACCTGCATCCACAAACTCTTTGCATGCATCCGGGAACACATCATAAATAATGAGTGGATAGCCATGTTTCATGAGATTTTTTGCCATTGGATTCCCCATGTTGCCGACTCCAATGAATCCAACTGGAGTCTTAGAAGCCATTGACCTAGAACACACTGATTTCAATACATTATTTTTAACAGGAGCAGATGTTCTTGTAAATATTCACTCAGTTTTAACAAGTCAATTGTTATTTTAACATTTTCTATTAAAAAAACCTCTTAAAGGATAGTTTTTAAGCTAATGATCATCTAAAGATATCAACAGTGTACAAGTGGACTAACTCATGAATATACAGTTCTCTAGGAAAAGTCATAAAATTTTAAGCAATCTCTCTCTGCTTCCTACCTCTGTAACACTGCTTTTTTACCGTGTATTAAATACCTATTATTTACTTTGTCTATTAAGTAAAACATCCTAACTTCTCTTATCTGTATTACCCTTCTTTAAAAATGTACATAAAAAATTGGAAGTAGTCAATAAAATCTGTATACTGGACAAGGTCCAAGAATGGGAAAACTTTTTACCTTTCCACTTCCACCCTTATAGAAACCATGCACTCCAATGGTATAAAAAACAATCTTAATAAAGTGTGAAGCCCAGGAGAATATATTTCAACTAAAAGTCACCAGTTTATAAGTGGGGTCCTAGGAGGTGACAGGGGGACACATCCAGGGGCTTTACATTTCAAGGGTAACAGACTCAGGACCTTGGGCTAACAACTCCACGCACTTCCAGAAAAGAGGCATGTTCACTTACAGAAAAAGAAAACTATTCTTAAAAAGCTGTATGCAGGGCTTCCCCTGGTGGTCCAGTGGGTAAGGACACCGCCTTGCAGTGCAAGGGGCGCCGGTTCGAGCCCTGGCCTGGGAAGATCCCACGTGCCACGGAGCGGCTGGACTGATGTGTCCAATCACCGAGCCGGAGCTCTGGAGCGCATGCGCCCAGAGCTGGTGCTCTGCAACGACAGACGCCACTGCGATGGGAGGCCCACAGGAGCCAAAGAACGAAGACTAATGAAAATAGAGAAATGAAAGACCAATAAGTGGCCCCCCCACTCCCCTCCCTCCCCAACTCGACCCCCGCCCAAAGTAAATAAATAAATAAATCTTTAAAAAAAAAAAAAATTACAAAAAAAAAAAAGCTCTATGCAGCTTTTGTTCAATTTGATTTTGTTCCTTTACATAAAAGACTTTCTGAAGTCACACTGAGGCATACAATTCAAGGTAGTGCTTTTTGCAAGAGAGCAGAGATGCCTCGTATTACCATGAAATAACACTAGACAGTATTCCACCATTTCTAGATTTAGAGCTCCATTCAACAGGTATTCATTACATGAAGTACTATATGACATAGGCAAGATATGGTCCTTGCTCTTCAAAAGTCCACAGTCTAATGCAAGAAGAAGGAAAAAAAACTTCACTTGTCCTCTCTCATTTTCCAGCTTTATTTCTCCTTTATCTTTCAAGGACTCCAGTTTTAAAACTAATCACAGTCACTCTTAAGTTGCAGGTCCTCTCAACTGATGGATCCTTGTTCTTCCTTTAACTTAATCTTGATGTAATGAGATTGCCTAAAAGCAAATTATTTGAAGCCCTAATGCTTAAGAAACAGAGGTCTTCTTGGGTCAGAAGCATGTTTAATTCCTAAGAACTCCATGACTGTGGCTACCATTTTGGTTACAGATGAGCGTCAATCCTGCAGTGCTGAGTTTAACATGCTGGGCAGGACAGACATCCTGGGCCTAGCTTTCTGGTTCACAAGAAGTTTAAGAAATGACTCTCACCGAATTTTTATTTTTATTAAATAGGATGAGAAATATACTTTGCAAGAGAAGTCTCATATTAATAACTAGTGTGCTTGACTACTGTGTTAAGTTTGAAAACGTATACTTTAACTAAGAACATTAGACACTAGGAATACTACATTTAAATGCAGCTAATTTTAACAGGCAGCTCACTCTAAGTCACATAACAACTACAGCAAAGTAGAACCAGAATTCATTCACCTTGGGCTTCCCTGGTAGCTCAGTAGAAAGAATTTGCATGCCAATTAAGGAGACGCGGGTTTGATCCCTGATCCGGGAAGATTCCACATGCTGCAGAGCAACTAGGCCTGTGAGCCACAACTATTGTGGCTAGAGCCTTGGAACAGCAACTATTGAGCCCATGTGTCACAACTACTGAAGCCCGTGAGCCCTAGAATCTTAGTTCCACGAGAAAAGTCACCCCAATAAAAGCCTGCTCACCTCAACTGGAGAGTAGCCCCAACTCCCTGCAACTAGAGAAGAACCTGCAGCAGCAGTGAAAACCCAGAATAGCTAAAAATAAATAAATAAAGTAAAATAAAAGCACTCTTACTCTACATTAAAAAAAAAAATCACTCACATATTCAATAAATATGAAGCAACTATCATATGCACCATGCTAGATGCCATCCAAGACACAAATGACATATAGTCCTTGCTCTGAACCAGCTTAAAACATAAGAGGACAACTATGTACACAGACGCTAAAACATGAAAAACAATTCTGACACTGAAGAAGAACTTGAAAAAACTACTATTTGACCTGAGTATTTGAGGAGGGGAATGCTCCCAAATGGAGTGAGAGTAGGAACAAAGGGAGCACCACATAAAAAAGGAATGAGTATGCACATGACGATATGCAAGGAAATAGGAAAACCAAGCTTAAGAAACAGAGGTCTTCTTGGTCAGAAGCATGTTTAATTCCTAAGAACTCCATGACTGTGGCTACCTTTTGGTTACAGATGAGCGTCAATCCTGCAGTGCTGAGTTTAACATGCTGGGCAGGACAGACATCCTGGGCCTAGCTTTCTGGTTCACAAGAAGTTTAAGAAATGACTCTCACCGAATTTTTATTTTTATTAAATAGGATGAGAAATATACTTTGCAAGAGAAGTCTCATATTAATAACTAGTGTGCTTGACTACTGTGTTAAGTTTGAAAACGTATACTTTAACTAAGAACATTAGACACTAGGAATACTACATTTAAATGCAGCTAATTTTAACAGGCAGCTCACTCTAAGTCACATAACAACTACAGCAAAGTAGAACCAGAATTCATTCACCTTGGGCTTCCCTGGTAGCTCAGTAGAAAGAATTTGCATGCCAATTAAGGAGACGCGGGTTTGATCCCTGATCCGGGAAGATTCCACATGCTGCAGAGCAACTAGGCCTGTGAGCCACAACTATTGTGGCTAGAGCCTTGGAACAGCAACTATTGAGCCCATGTGTCACAACTACTGAAGCCCGTGAGCCCTAGAATCTTAGTTCCACGAGAAAAGTCACCGCAATAAAAAGCCTGCTCACCTCAACTGGAGAGTAGCCCCAACTCCCTGCAACTAGAGAAGAACCTGCAGCAGCAGTGAAAACCCAGAATAGCTAAAAATAAATAAATAAAGTAAAATAAAAGCACTCTTACTCTACATTAAAAAAAAAAATCACTCACATATTCAATAAATATGAAGCAACTATCATATGCACCATGCTAGATGCCATCCAAGACACAAATGACATATAGTCCTTGCTCTGAACCAGCTTAAAACATAAGAGGACAACTATGTACACAGACGCTAAAACATGAAAAACAATTCTGACACTGAAGAAGAACTTGAAAAAACTACTATTTGACCTGAGTATTTGAGGAGGGGAATGCTCCCAAATGGAGTGAGAGTAGGAACAAAGGGAGCACCACATAAAAAAGGAATGAGTATGCACATGACGATATGCAAGGAAATAGGAAAACCAAGAAAAAATAAATAACAGTAGTAAAAGTTAATATTTGTGACAATTTTACTACATTCCAGACACTGTATTAAGCACTTCATAAATAACACTGTCATCACATCCTATTATTAAGTCTATCTTCCAGCTTAGACACTTGGTTAGTTTAAATAAAATGCCCAGATTCAAGTTGTTGCAATGCCAAGATATAAACCCAGTCAAGTTAAAAATCTTTATATTTAACTGCTCTCCACTTTTTCTACAGAACACACAAAGAAACAAACCAGCAAGAAAAAATGCAACCATAACATGGAAGGTGGGGAAGTACGCTATAAACAATTTGACTGTATTTTGGCAACCCACTCCAGTATTCTGCCTGGAGAACTCCGTGGACAGAGCAGCCTGGTGGGCTGTAGTCCACAGGGTCTCAAATAGTCAGACACAACTGAAGCAACTTAGCATGCATGCACCCAATCCCATTCATGAGGGCTCAAACCTCATAACCCAGTTACTTCCAAAGGCCCCACCTCCTAATACTATCACAATGGGACTAGGATTTCAACACATATGAGTTTTGGAGGGCTGCAAACCTTCAGTCCACAGTAAGCTCAGAGTTAATAAAGGATGGTGGCCATAGAAAAAACAGACATGAAAAATATTTCAAATACAGTAATACAAGGACATAGTTTAGGCCTGATTATTATAATTACTGAAGAAATGGACAGTGACATTCCATGGACAGAGGAGCCTGGTGCGTCACAGTCTATTGGGTCGTGAAAGTTAGACACGACTTAGCAACTGAACAAGGAAGAGTTCATCTCACTACACAAAAATAATCAGTTAGCTTTCTGAATAGCCCTTCCAGTCTTCTAAAGGCATTTTGTTTTCATTATATCATGAGGCTATATGTTTTATATACAACTTGGTATTCTACTCCATCGCATATTATGTCATAAGCATTCTTTTTTGCTTTACTGCTAAGAGTTACTAAAGTAAGCGTAGCGACTTACTCTATAAAGGCCTTTATTATTTGGGTCAAGTTATTTCACAAATACAGTTGACCCCTGAAAAACAAGTGGGGGTTGGGGGCAATGACACTCCTCCCAAAATCCAAGTATAATGTGTAGTGGCCCTCTACTTCCTTGGTTCCAAATCTGTGGATTAAACCAACTGTAGTACAAATTTATTGAAAAAAATCCATGTATAAGCTGACCCGTGCAATTCAAACTCATTTTGTTCAAAGATCAACTGTATTCTCCTTATGCAATTTCACAAGTTCAAGGTCAACTTTTGGTCCCAAGGTCATGTACAGCTTTTCAGAGCTTCGTGTGCAACCCTAGAAGCTAAAGTAAAGAGAAAATAAATGCCATTATATGTTTTATTTACACAATGAGTTGTGCTGTTTAGAAAGATTTCATGCACATACACACAGAGTCAATAAGAAAAAAGAAAAGTATTCCCGTTTCTCTCTATAATGATGGCTAATCTTCCCATTCACGTTTTGGTTAGGTGTTCCTTTAAAAAAAATGATGTTACAAATTATTTTTCCTTGTACTTGTTAGTGAATCATAATGGCTGTGGAGGGTCAATATCTGTAATATTTTTCTCTGCACAAAGTCTGAAATTAAACTTAATTACATTTTAAAACACAAAACTTACTTTTATTAAATGGTGATAAAATAGTAATGTATGTCTAGTTTAATATATCTCATTTTTCTATTTCTTTTTTGATGCTTTAAGTATTTTCAAATTAAGACATGCTATTAACCAGCAACTTTTAGATTTCATTTTTTTCCAAATATAAATAACTATACAGATACATCCTGATCTTACCCTCCATATGATATAAACATCATCAGCATACCATGGAGACAAACATCACAGAATTCTGAACACTAAATAACGTTACTATTTGAACTTGGCTCTTTTTCTTAATGTCCCTAGACTCCAAACTGGCACATAATTTTTAAGACTGCAACATCAGAAAAAGTTAACACTTCTGTAGTAAATTAAAACTAACAAAAACATATAAAATAATTCCAGAGTAAAAACAAATACTGAAGAAGTTCAAACAATTATCACACACACACACCAAATAAAATATTCAGAATTTGTCATACATCTATATTCTTACAATGTAATTGTGTCAAAGAACAAGATTATATGCCAAAATAGTCAATCAGCATTTCCAGGCAAGCCTTCCCAGTCTACAGAACCATTTATTATACTCAAAGGCCTCAAGCTCCTCTTCCAATTTTAAGAACTTTCATAACTCTAAAAGGTATTTCAAGGGTTCATTAAAATATCATTAGAACACCTTATAAAACCACTGGACAGCACACAGATTTTCCTTGATTCTTTCAAAATTGAAAAATTTGTGCATTCATCTGAAAACAGATGCTATGTTCACTACTGCAGAAAAGTGACTTTAAGTATCTCCAACGTGGGAGGCATTTTTGTAGTTCAATAGATTTAGCTCAAACAGCGATTACACTCAAGTTTGGCAAATTCTGTGAGTTTGTATCTTATTACTGTGATTCTGTATCAGACATCTGTTCTCTTCCATCACAGGGAGCAGAGAGGAAATCCACTCTTCTGCTTAAGTTTTTACTGAGGGGGAGGGAGGCTGTTGGGAACTCAATTCTCAGCCTGCCTTTTTAAATGAGGATCAGAAAAAAATTAATACCAAGGCTTTCTCAAAACTCTCAAGTATGAGTGTACTAAATAGTGCACTATCAAACCCCAAAATTTTTACAGGAAGAGAATGTCAGTGTCCATACAAATCAACCAAGTTTTCAATTAAAGAGGAATTCAGATGCAGAAGAAAATGTGCAGGAATCAGGAAGAATCAAGTACTACTTTCTAAGCCATGCTGTTAATATCCTAATTCACTTACCCAAAGGGCTTTAGGTTTTTTTCCTCTGAAAAATCAAAGACTATTAATTCTCTGTGGATCTAAAAACTGTTTCTTCCTAAATCGATGGTTAGCTTTCAAAATTATAATGTCCGGAGGGTGGAAGGGACGGAAGCAGGATAGCTTCAGGCCACAATTTTGAGAACGCAGAAAGGGCTCTCTGGTTGATAAGCTGGCAGATGTGCCACCTTCAGGTAGCACAGTTGCAGAGAAGGGGACGGGGGGAAGAAAACAAATACTGAAGAAGTTCAAACAATTATCACACACACACACCAAATAAAATATTCAGAATTTGTCATACATCTATATTCTTACAATGTAATTGTGTCAAAGAACAAGATTATATGCCAAAATAGTCAATCAGCATTTCCAGGCAAGCCTTCCCAGTCTACAGAACCATTTATTATACTCAAAGGCCTCAAGCTCCTCTTCCAATTTTAAGAACTTTCATAACTCTAAAAGGTATTTCAAGGGTTCATTAAAATATCATTAGAACACCTTATAAAACCACTGGACAGCACACAGATTTTCCTTGATTCTTTCAAAATTGAAAAATTTGTGCATTCATCTGAAAACAGATGCTATGTTCACTACTGCAGAAAAGTGACTTTAAGTATCTCCAACGTGGGAGGCATTTTTGTAGTTCAATAGATTTAGCTCAAACAGCGATTACACTCAAGTTTGGCAAATTCTGTGAGTTTGTATCTTATTACTGTGATTCTGTATCAGACATCTGTTCTCTTCCATCACAGGGAGCAGAGAGGAAATCCACTCTTCTGCTTAAGTTTTTACTGAGGGGGAGGGAGGCTGTTGGGAACTCAATTCTCAGCCTGCCTTTTTAAATGAGGATCAGAAAAAAATTAATACCAAGGCTTTCTCAAAACTCTCAAGTATGAGTGTACTAAATAGTGCACTATCAAACCCCAAAATTTTTACAGGAAGAGAATGTCAGTGTCCATACAAATCAACCAAGTTTTCAATTAAAGAGGAATTCAGATGCAGAAGAAAATGTGCAGGAATCAGGAAGAATCAAGTACTACTTTCTAAGCCATGCTGTTAATATCCTAATTCACTTACCCAAAGGGCTTTAGGTTTTTTTCCTCTGAAAAATCAAAGACTATTAATTCTCTGTGGATCTAAAAACTGTTTCTTCCTAAATCGATGGTTAGCTTTCAAAATTATAATGTCCGGAGGGTGGAAGGGACGGAAGCAGGATAGCTTCAGGCCACAATTTTGAGAACGCAGAAAGGGCTCTCTGGTTGATAAGCTGGCAGATGTGCCACCTTCAGGTAGCACAGTTGCAGAGAAGGGGACGGGGGGAAGAAAGCCCACCTGGCCAGTCAAAGATGACTTAAACCTTTGTTGGCAAGACTGATCACCTGGTTTGTATAGACTCCTTTTAGGTAAAACATCTGAAACAGTTAAGGTAGTTAAACAAAAATCAGGCCCTGCGGTCGGACGGGGCGCCCACCTGGGGCGCTGCAAGGCCAACCAGCGCTGCAAAGTCAGGGGTCGCCGGGGTGGGTACCGGGTTGCTCTGGGGGCTGGCTGGGCCCTCCAACTGCCCTCAAAGCACTAACTCCAAAGAAGCACGCCTCGGACCCAAACACTCCTCCCTTTGCCCCGAGTTCTTCGTATTTCTAAGTTCCAAAAGCACGCTAAATCCTATTCACATATATTCAGATAGAGTTGAGGGAGCAGCTGGCGGCCCCAGCCGCGGTCGCAGAAGAGGCTAGGCCTTGGGTCCAGCCAAAATGTTGGGTTTTTAAGCCCCGATCCAACCGCAGAGCCTCCAGTGAAAAGATCTCTTCGACCGTCGGGGAGCGGGAAGCGGGCTGCCGGAGGAGGGACGGGGATAGAAGCCGCGAGATCCTTACCCGCTGCAAGGCTGGACACTGCCGGCTCCTGCCGGCGACTCCAGTACTGGAGGCCGGAGACGGCCCCACGGAGCCGTAAGGAGGCTGCCATGCTGCCCCGCCCCGCCTCCCCACGGTGACCTCCGCGGTTCCCGGCTCACCCACTGACTGCCAGGGTGCGTGGTACGGCGGGCGGGCTCGGCTGCAGCGTGGGGCCGCCTGCGCACGCGCTCTGCCGCGCGGGGCGGGCACCTATCGGCGAGGGGAGGAAAGCGACCCGAGAGGCGCGGCTAGGCGGGACATGGGCCGTCAATCTACTTACGGGCAAGGGAAGCAGATCAATCAGAAGTCCCGGGTCTCTCCGCCCTTTACGAACCACCAATAGGAGGAGATAGATCCTACGTTCTGACCCCGCCCCCAAGCTCCTCCCTCATTTACTGACTGTGGGCTGGAGATTCCGTGTTTACCAAAACCGAGGGGGCGTGTGGAAGGCGTTGGCTGTCACTCACTGTCGCCTCCCTCGCAGCACCTGACCCTCAGAACCGTCTCCACGGTGTGTTGTAAGTGCATGTGTTGCTACCTTGCGGGCCAGAACAGAACTTTGACTCGCGGCGGCTGCTGCAATATTTAAGCAAGAGCAGAAAATTCCTAGTCTTTTCAAGTACAGTGATCCCTTTGGCCTCTTGATGTTAGCACTTGTATATTTAGTTGTCTGTTCATTGAGAAACAGTCGCTGAAATCTACCATGAATGCAATAACTTTTTCAGATTCAGTTTGATTTTACTTTACCGAATAGTTTCTCCATAAACTTGAAGAATTGTAGGGAAGCAATACTGTTTTCTTCGAAAAACAGAATTGCTAGGAACTTGGGTCCTCTATTCAAATATTTATTTCCCTAATGTTTGAAAATTCTGCAACCATTTCATAAGCGAAAGCTAAACATAAATTGAAAGTGCAGAAAGTAGTGTATATGTATGTTTGTGTGTCAGAGTGAAGAAGATTTATTCATTCTTCTGTCTGTACTTGATGCAGTTATTTGAATCTCTGAAACCTTTGGTGATGATTAACAGGGTTTCACATCCTCTCTGACCCCATTAAAGAAAGGGTTGGGAGCCATGGACACCCAAAACAAAGGCTTGCTTACCCCCCCCCCCCAGAAAGATAGTGCAGGAGGAAAGAGAGTGAGGAGTGGATAGGGCAATAGAAACCATTGCCCTGAATTCATTTTGTTTATTAATTTGCCTTGGTTGTTCTTACTCAACCTTTTGATCTCAGTAGCAGAATCAACAGATTTGACTTTGACTTTTTTTTAACCTCCACCCAACCACACACAGGAGTTGAAAGAACCTAAAGTGAATGATTTCAAAGGAGGCTCTCTCAGGGTTCTTGGCATACTAGCAGTGTTTCCCAGAACTGGTATAGAGTGCAAGATCCCCATTCGTAACTGAGAAGCAATTCCTTTCTTTGGCTTTCTCTCTACCCTAGAGCTCTACACCACACCAACCAAAACCAGGGAAAGAAAGAAGACAGGGAAGGAAAAAATATTTCACCTATCGGGGATAGTCTCCTAGATTTGGGTCCCACCCAAATCTATTTATTGGTTTCTGGAGCATTTTCCATCTGATCCTCTCTTGGAGCTTTGTTTAGGTTTCAGCTGGAATAGACCTACTGCACACAATAAATGTAGCACTACAGGTTTCTTAAACTGTTGAAATGCAATCTGCCTTTCAACTATGTGAATCTACATAGAAGAGCTATTTTGGAAAACAGGCCAACATATCAATTGATCTCCCAGCTCCTAAAGTTTATAGCCCAATCCTCTTGAGATTTTATATCCGATCAGACAGATTTTGTCATTTTTATTGCGAACTACTGTGTTTGTTTCTTTAGGTTGTTTATAGGACTTTCTCCTCGGAAAGTGAATATTTCTTTACAAAAGTCTGCCTGTTGTAAACAGAATTCTCCTAGGACTGAAAGGGAGAGAAGGAACTCAGAAGAGGAAGTAGAGCTAAAGCTGCACCTGAGGACTTTTTAATTTTCTTTTTAAAAAACAAACAGAAGCAAAAGGAATGTGCTGGCGTTGAAAGTTTCTCTTTGCTCAACTAGGACCAGGAAATAAGTTACAATTTCTCCACGTTCCTACATCATGTGGTATAGTTTCTCCTCTCAGAAGCCCTATGTTGCTTCATAAACTAAGGCTCTGAGATTTTCATAAAAGTTTTCTCATAAACATCATGATTCTTTAAGTAACTCTTAATATTTGAAGGTGCTTTCAGATCTTACTGTATCTGAAAAGATAGTTACTGCCTATGGCTGGCTTTATTTGATTGCCTTCATATTATCTTTGTTGGAAAGGCCCTGTAATTTCTCCCTAAGTCACTTACCTTGTAATTTCACTTGAAATTGTGTTTCTATGCATTATCAGCCTTTCATTTCTGCTTCTAGGAAAATGTAGTCGATATATTTTTCTCTTTCCTACCATAGAGTACAACTGAAATCTCTGGACATTATATGTAAAATAAACTTAATGAAATCATGTTCCTCTAAAATTCCTTTCTTTGGCTTTCTCTCTACCCTAGAGCTCTACACCACACCAACCAAAACCAGGGAAAGAAAGAAGACAGGGAAGGAAAAAATATTTCACCTATCGGGGATAGTCTCCTAGATTTGGGTCCCACCCAAATCTATTTATTGGTTTCTGGAGCATTTTCCATCTGATCCTCTCTTGGAGCTTTGTTTAGGTTTCAGCTGGAATAGACCTACTGCACACAATAAATGTAGCACTACAGGTTTCTTAAACTGTTGAAATGCAATCTGCCTTTCAACTATGTGAATCTACATAGAAGAGCTATTTTGGAAAACAGGCCAACATATCAATTGATCTCCCAGCTCCTAAAGTTTATAGCCCAATCCTCTTGAGATTTTATATCCGATCAGACAGATTTTGTCATTTTTATTGCGAACTACTGTGTTTGTTTCTTTAGGTTGTTTATAGGACTTTCTCCTCGGAAAGTGAATATTTCTTTACAAAAGTCTGCCTGTTGTAAACAGAATTCTCCTAGGACTGAAAGGGAGAGAAGGAACTCAGAAGAGGAAGTAGAGCTAAAGCTGCACCTGAGGACTTTTTAATTTTCTTTTTAAAAAACAAACAGAAGCAAAAGGAATGTGCTGGCGTTGAAAGTTTCTCTTTGCTCAACTAGGACCAGGAAATAAGTTACAATTTCTCCACGTTCCTACATCATGTGGTATAGTTTCTCCTCTCAGAAGCCCTATGTTGCTTCATAAACTAAGGCTCTGAGATTTTCATAAAAGTTTTCTCATAAACATCATGATTCTTTAAGTAACTCTTAATATTTGAAGGTGCTTTCAGATCTTACTGTATCTGAAAAGATAGTTACTGCCTATGGCTGGCTTTATTTGATTGCCTTCATATTATCTTTGTTGGAAAGGCCCTGTAATTTCTCCCTAAGTCACTTACCTTGTAATTTCACTTGAAATTGTGTTTCTATGCATTATCAGCCTTTCATTTCTGCTTCTAGGAAAATGTAGTCGATATATTTTTCTCTTTCCTACCATAGAGTACAACTGAAATCTCTGGACATTATATGTAAAATAAACTTAATGAAATCATGTTCCTCTAAAACTGAGTCCCTTAGTAGATTGATGAATAATCTCTCTATTCAGAACTGTATTCCCTTTCTTATCCTGCCATGGTACCCCTTAAGATTGGGGAATATCAAAGAAAAAGTGGGAGAAAAAAAAGAAAAAAGGGGAAGGGATGTTTAAACTGATCAGAACCCTGAGAGTTTTCCCAGGTACAAAAGCCCTGCGTGTCCACCATTTCTTCTTTGTGGAGGGGGAAGCTGTTCAATTTCCTAGGCCTTCCTTGAGTTCCAAAAAGCATATTCAAGTAGTTAATGATTAATCACAGGATTCCCTTCTGATGCATAGCTTTGAGTTGCTCCATACAAGTTACCCAGGTGGAGCACGGTGACTACATGCAGAATGGAAGCAGGTAGACCCCAGACTGGAATCAGAAAGCTGAGACACCTGAAACAACTTCCTGTTAACTTACCATCATCCAATCAGAAGGTCCACAAGCTGATTATGCATTGTACTCTCCTCCCCTCACACTGCCTTTAAAAACCTTTAGCTGAAACCCATCAAGAAGCTCAGGTTTTTTGAGCATAAGCTGCCAGTTTCACTTGCTTGGCACCCAGCAAATAAACCTTTACTTTGCTGCAAACACTCACTTTCAGAGTTTGGTTTTTTGCACTGCAGGCACACAAGTCCTTGTTTCGTAACAATAAAAAAAGACTCTGAAAGGTGAAGTAAAGATGGCATACCATCTAGAGACTTCAGGACCCAAATAGGAACATAGAGGCAAGTTCTCAGGTTTTCATTTAGCCTTTTATATCACATAGTGGGTACTGGAGAATCCCCAAACCAGAAACTCCAAATTGCCAAGAAGCACAAATCCAAGTGCCCAATAAAAGACCAAATAGGGGGCAGTCTAGCACGATAGATAGATAATATTTTGAAAATGACCACACTACAGTAGACAAACACCATATAATAAAAACCTGTGGCCCCAATCCCACTCATGCCAGTGAAGGCCCCAATCCCACTCATTCAATTTCACTTGAAATTGTGTTTCTATGCATTATCAGCCTTTCATTTCTGCTTCTAGGAAAATGTAGTCGATATATTTTTCTCTTTCCTACCATAGAGTACAACTGAAATCTCTGGACATTATATGTAAAATAAACTTAATGAAATCATGTTCCTCTAAAACTGAGTCCCTTAGTAGATTGATGAATAATCTCTCTATTCAGAACTGTATTCCCTTTCTTATCCTGCCATGGTACCCCTTAAGATTGGGGAATATCAAAGAAAAAGTGGGAGAAAAAAAAGAAAAAAGGGGAAGGGATGTTTAAACTGATCAGAACCCTGAGAGTTTTCCCAGGTACAAAAGCCCTGCGTGTCCACCATTTCTTCTTTGTGGAGGGGGAAGCTGTTCAATTTCCTAGGCCTTCCTTGAGTTCCAAAAAGCATATTCAAGTAGTTAATGATTAATCACAGGATTCCCTTCTGATGCATAGCTTTGAGTTGCTCCATACAAGTTACCCAGGTGGAGCACGGTGACTACATGCAGAATGGAAGCAGGTAGACCCCAGACTGGAATCAGAAAGCTGAGACACCTGAAACAACTTCCTGTTAACTTACCATCATCCAATCAGAAGGTCCACAAGCTGATTATGCATTGTACTCTCCTCCCCTCACACTGCCTTTAAAAACCTTTAGCTGAAACCCATCAAGAAGCTCAGGTTTTTTGAGCATAAGCTGCCAGTTTCACTTGCTTGGCACCCAGCAAATAAACCTTTACTTTGCTGCAAACACTCACTTTCAGAGTTTGGTTTTTTGCACTGCAGGCACACAAGTCCTTGTTTCGTAACAATAAAAAAAGACTCTGAAAGGTGAAGTAAAGATGGCATACCATCTAGAGACTTCAGGACCCAAATAGGAACATAGAGGCAAGTTCTCAGGTTTTCATTTAGCCTTTTATATCACATAGTGGGTACTGGAGAATCCCCAAACCAGAAACTCCAAATTGCCAAGAAGCACAAATCCAAGTGCCCAATAAAAGACCAAATAGGGGGCAGTCTAGCACGATAGATAGATAATATTTTGAAAATGACCACACTACAGTAGACAAACACCATATAATAAAAACCTGTGGCCCCAATCCCACTCATGCCAGTGAAGGCCAGGCGAGGAGACAATTTCCACACTCTCAAGGCCATAAAGAGACACTCCAACATCCTAACACTCCAATCTCTCTACACCTCAGGCCCTCAATGTGTTTCAGAAAAAGTCAAGTAGAAAAATAAGACTTTTCCCACTGTTGGATAGTAACAAGTACCCATTCACACATACTCCCCTCTTCACATGTTGGCACTGGAAACCATGTGGGGAGCCTGAACTCCCACCCGCACCTGACAGTAAGAGTCAGAGGACCTCGTGGAATGGCTGGACGTCCTTTACTACCAGAGGTAAGGACACCATCCCTCACTGCCATGGTGTCAGTGGAGGCCATAGGGAAGGGACCTATCAATGGACATATCTAGGCTGCTCTAGACATATCAATGGAAGCCCAGTGGGGAATTGAAACTCCCACTCCTGCCTAAGAGTAATGAGAAGCCCCAGGCCCACCCCATAGGAACCAACAGAAGCGAAAAAGGGAGCCTAGAGGTCTATTCCCACCTAACATTAACAAAGACAATGCCCCCCACCATTCCATCGACAGAGCAGTGTCAGAAAAAGTCAGCTAAAGAGGGGATTAAAATAAGATCCAGAGTGTCACTATACCCCAAACATCTAGATTTCAATCAAAATCATTCATCATACCAAGAACCAGGAAGATTCCTAACGAATGCAAAAGAAAATGTCAATACAAAGTTGACAGAGAAGTTAAAATTATCTGACAAACATATTAAAGCAGCTCTCAGGAAAATGTTTTACTGAGCATAAGGGTGAGTAGAAACACCCTTAAATGGAAAAAAGTCTCAGCAAAAAAATAGAAGATATAACAAAGAAATATATAAAAATTTTAGAATGGAAGAATATAATAACTGAAAAAAAAAAACTCTCAAAGAATGCATTCTACAGCAGAATAGAGGAAATAATCAGTGAACAAGAAGCTAGAAGAGTAGAAATTACCCAATCTCAGCAAAAGAGAGAAAAAAAAAAAAGGGCTTCAGGGATCCATGTGACAAAAGATCTGACATTCATGTTCTCAGAATCTGGGAAAGAGAGGAAAAAAGCCTTTCTCCAAAAGGCCCATGCTATCTAATCATTTTTACATCTGTCTCCAAGCTATTACTCTTAGACATACAAAAAATACTTCGCTTGCCAGATCATCTGACTGCCAGTGAAGGCCGGGCGAGGAGACAGTTTCCACTCTCTCGAGGCCATAAAGAGACGCTCCAACATCCTAACACTCCAATCTCGCTACACCTCAGGCCCTCAATGTGTTTCAGAAAAAGTCAAGTAGAAAAATAAGACTTTTCCCACTGTTGGATAGTAACAAGTACCCATTCACACATACTCCCCTCTTCACATGTTGGCACTGGAAACCATGTGGGGAGCCTGAACTCCCACCCGCACCTGACAGTAAGAGTCAGAGGACCTCGTGGAATGGCTGGACGTCCTTTACTACCAGAGGTAAGGACACCATCCCTCACTGCCATGGTGTCAGTGGAGGCCATAGGGAAGGGACCTATCAATGGACATATCTAGGCTGCTCTAGACATATCAATGGAAGCCCAGTGGGGAATTGAAACTCCCACTCCTGCCTAAGAGTAATGAGAAGCCCCAGGCCCACCCCATAGGAACCAACAGAAGCGAAAAAGGGAGCCTAGAGGTCTATTCCCACCTAACATTAACAAAGACAATGCCCCCCACCATTCCATCGACAGAGCAGTGTCAGAAAAAGTCAGCTAAAGAGGGGATTAAAATAAGATCCAGAGTGTCACTATACCCCAAACATCTAGATTTCAATCAAAATCATTCATCATACCAAGAACCAGGAAGATTCCTAACGAATGCAAAAGAAAATGTCAATACAAAGTTGACAGAGAAGTTAAAATTATCTGACAAACATATTAAAGCAGCTCTCAGGAAAATGTTTTACTGAGCATAAGGGTGAGTAGAAACACCCTTAAATGGAAAAAAGTCTCAGCAAAAAAATAGAAGATATAACAAAGAAATATATAAAAATTTTAGAATGGAAGAATATAATAACTGAAAAAAAAAAACTCTCAAAGAATGCATTCTACAGCAGAATAGAGGAAATAATCAGTGAACAAGAAGCTAGAAGAGTAGAAATTACCCAATCTCAGCAAAAGAGAGAAAGACAAAAAAAAAAGGGCTTCAGGGATCCATGTGACAAAAGATCTGACATTCATGTTCTCAGAATCTGGGAAAGAGAGGAAAAAAGCCTTTCTCCAAAAGGCCCATGCTATCTAATCATTTTTACATCTGTCTCCAAGCTATTACTCTTAGTCACTCACCTCCACGATAAAATGATACTGTCGCCCTTGCCAGATCACTCTGAACTCCCTGGTTCTCTCTCTCTCTGTCTTTTCCACAAGTTCTGATATCCCTTCTCTACCCACCACTCTTCAAGACTCGATTCTAAATGATCTTTCTCATATAAATTCCCAGTTATAAAACATTTGATGCATATGAAATGTGCAGTGTGAGGACTACTAATATCTGTGTATGGTGGCAGATGGTGACTAAATTTATCATAGTGATCATTTGGAAATGTGTAGAAATACAAGATCACTATATTGTGCTCCAGAAACTAACATGATGTTGTAGGTCAATTATACTTCTAAATCAAAGTCATAGAAAAAAAGATCAAATTTGCGGTTATAAAAGGCAAGGGGTGGGAGGTCAGGAGAATTGGATAAAGTTAGTCAAAAGATACAAACTTCTAGTTATAAGATAAATAAATGCTAGGAATGTAATGAATATTTCAATAAATATATTTAACAGTTCGGTATGATGTATTAATATATGAAAGTTGTTAAAGTACATCCTAAGACTTCTCATCACAAGGAAAGACTTTTTTCTTTTCCTTTCATTTTGTATCTGTATTAGATGATGGATGTTCACTAAATTTATTATGGGTATCATTTTGTGGTTTATATGCATGCCAAGTGACTTCAGTCGTGTACAACTCTTTGAGATTCCTTGGACCATAGCCTGCCAGGCTCCTCTATCCATGCGATTCTCCAGGCAAAAATACTGAAGTATGTTGTCACTCCTATCTCCAGGGGATCTTCCCTACTCCAGGATCGAACCTGCATCTCTTATGTCTCCTGCACTGGCAGGCAGGTTCTTTATCACTAGCACCACCTGGGAATATAAGTCAAATCATTATGCTGTATGCCTTAAACTTACACAGTGCTATATGTCAATATCTCAGTAAAACCGGGAGGAAAAATATAAACAAATGACCTTCCTTAAGAATCTCTCTCTCTCTTTTTTTTTTTTTTTTTGGCAGATCGGGGAAAGTGGTGAAGAGAGTGGTAGATGATAAACAAGCAGTCAAGAAAATGATCAAGTTTGGTTAAGCAACTAAACTAAAGCAACTAAAGGTACTTTCAAACATTGTAATAGTATCAGGTTTAGCTGAAAGAAACAGAAAGACCAAATGATAGCAGTCTGGTTTATCATTGCATAAAAGAAGCCTTAAGATAGACAAACCAGTGTCATTATGGCAATTCTGAGTTATCAAAACCCCAGGCTCCTCTTTTTATTTTACTATCACTGGCTTCTAGCTTCACGCTTACTTCACCATCAAGGGCAGTTGCTGGTGCTTCCAGATAACAGAAAAGGAGGAGAAAAGGTAAAGGAAAGGAATGTGCTGGTGGACATATGTTCAGAATTCTTCCATGTAAGTTCCACTCCACAGTTTCCCTTCCCCCACTGGCCAGAACTTAGTGACTTAGCCATGCTTAACTGCTTTTAAAAATTGGTTCCTAAAAAAAAAAAAATCGCCCCTTTTGAACAAGTCATGCTTTCTCCAATATTTCCTTCATATGCTTACATAACCTATTGGCCCCTTTCCTGATTGATGCACTGCATCACCTTTGTTCTATAGCCAATATATCAATTATAATGATAAAAAAGAGGTTTTTGGTTTTAGTTTTGTTTATTTAGTTTTGTTTATTTAGTTTTGCTTAAGCTACAATTATGAGAGACCCACTTAGTTTTGTAGCCTTCAGTCACTCTGATATTTCCTAGTCAGATTATTTCTGTATGGTCCAATTTATCTATGAAGCCCATAAAGCCATGGATTGGCATTCCAAATGCATATTAGAACTTTTCCAAAATATTAAAGTCCAGGGATAATCCGATAGTAATTTCTGGGGTAAGTCATTGAACATTTGAATTTATTTTTTAATTTTCTCAAATAATTCTGAAGAATGAGCATTGATAATGGTTGCCTTATAAGGTTAAACTGTCTAAGACACTAGAAATGCTCAGTAACTAGTCATGCTGGCAATGACTATGCATAAGGAGAAGGGACAGGTAGGAGAGCGATCTGGGAGGTAAAAATGAGAGCACCCATTACTCCTGAAAGTTGAAGGAAACTTGAAAGAAAGGGACTTCTAGTCTGGTGGTTATAGTCTGTGCTTCCATTGCAGGGGGCACAGGTTTGAGCCCTGGTACAGGAACTGAGATCCCACATTCTGCATGGTGTGGCCAAAAAAAAAAAGTGAGAGAGAAAAAGAGAGAAGAAATAATTGAGGTGGACTCCTAGGGCTTTGGCTTAGGTGACTGGGTAAACAAAATTGCCATTTTCCACGATAGGGAACAGAGTTATTTTGAGTTTGAAGTGGATATGTCCAGGGGCAGTTGGCCAAATGGAGAGTTGAAGTTAGATGCACATATTTGGAAGTCATGGGCCAATAGATGATAATGAAAGTCATGAGTGTAGATGGGGACCCTCCGAACATTTCCAGATAAAAATTCTAGATAAAACTCCTGAGAAGCTACATGCAAAAAAATGAAGTTGGAACATTCCCTGACACCATACACAAAGATCAACTCAAAATGGATTAAAGGCCTAAATGTAAGACCAGAAACCATCAAACTCTTAGAGGAGAATATAGGCAAAACACTCAAGGACATAAATCAAAGCAAGTTTCCCTTCCCCACTGGCCAGAACTTAGTGACTTAGCCATGCTTAACTGCTTTTAAAATTGGTTCCTAAAAAAAAAATCGCCTTTTGAACAAGTCATGCTTTCTCCAATATTTCCTTCATATGCTTACATAACCTTTTGGGCCCCCTTTCCTGATTGATGCACTGCATCACCTTTGTTCTATAGCCAATATATCAATTATAATGATAAAAAAGAGGTTTTTGGTTTTAGTTTTGTTTATTTAGTTTTGTTTATTTAGTTTTGCTTAAGCTACAATTATGAGAGACCCACTTAGTTTTGTAGCCTTCAGTCACTCTGATATTTCCTAGTCAGATTATTTCTGTATGGTCCAATTTATCTATGAAGCCCATAAAGCCATGGATTGGCATTCCAAATGCATATTAGAACTTTTCCAAAATATTAAAGTCCAGGGATAATCCGATAGTAATTTCTGGGGTAAGTCATTGAACATTTGAATTTATTTTTTAATTTTCTCAAATAATTCTGAAGAATGAGCATTGATAATGGTTGCCTTATAAGGTTAAACTGTCTAAGACACTAGAAATGCTCAGTAACTAGTCATGCTGGCAATGACTATGCATAAGGAGAAGGGACAGGTAGGAGAGCGATCTGGGAGGTAAAAATGAGAGCACCCATTACTCCTGAAAGTTGAAGGAAACTTGAAAGAAAGGGACTTCTAGTCTGGTGGTTATAGTCTGTGCTTCCATTGCAGGGGGCACAGGTTTGAGCCCTGGTACAGGAACTGAGATCCCACATTCTGCATGGTGTGGCCAAAAAAAAAAAAGTGAGAGAGAAAAAGAGAGAAGAAATAATTGAGGTGGACTCCTAGGGCTTTGGCTTAGGTGACTGGGTAAACAAAATTGCCATTTTCCACGATAGGGAACAGAGTTATTTTGAGTTTGAAGTGGATATGTCCAGGGGCAGTTGGCCAAATGGAGAGTTGAAGTTAGATGCACATATTTGGAAGTCATGGGCCAATAGATGATAATGAAAGTCATGAGTGTAGATGGGGACCCTCCGAACATTTCCAGATAAAAATTCTAGATAAAACTCCTGAGAAGCTACATGCAAAAAAATGAAGTTGGAACATTCCCTGACACCATACACAAAGATCAACTCAAAATGGATTAAAGGCCTAAATGTAAGACCAGAAACCATCAAACTCTTAGAGGAGAATATAGGCAAAACACTCAAGGACATAAATCAAAGCAAGATCTTCTCTGACCCACTTACTAGAATAGCAGAACTCAAAAGAAAAATAAACATGTGGGACCTAATGAAACTTAAAAGCTTTTGTACAGCAAAAGAAATTACAATAAAGCTGAACAGACAACCCACAGAATGGGAGAAAATCATAGCAAATGAAACAACAAAGAATTAATCTTCAAAATCTACAAGCAACTCAGACAACTCAGCACTGGAAAAATGAACAACCCAATCACAAAATGGGAAAAGGACCTAAACAGACACCTCTCTAAAGACGACATACAGATGGCTCAAAAACACATGAAATGATGCTCAACTTCACTTGTAATTAGAGAAATGCAAATCAAAACTACAATGAGGTATCACCTCACACCCGTCAGAATGGCCATCATCGACAAATCAACAGACAATAAATGCTGGAGAGGGTGCGGAGAAAAGGGAGCACTCCTGCATTTTTGGTGGGAATGTAGATTGATACAGCCTCTATGGAAGACAGTCTGGAGATTTCTTAAAAAACTAAAAATAGAAGCACCATACGACCCAGCAATCCCACTCTTAAGTTTATACCCTGATGAAATCAAAACTGAAAGAAGCACCTGTACCCCAATGTTCATTGCAGCTCTCTATACAATAGCTAGAAAATGGAAGCAACCTAGATGTCCATCAACGAACAAGTGGATCCAAGAGCTCTGGTACATATATACAATGGAATACTACACAGCTGTCAAAAGAAATGCAGAAGAATCAGCCCTAATGAGGTGGCTGGATCTAGAATGTATCATAAAAAGTAAAGTCAGTCAGAAAGAAAAGGACAAGTACAATATATTAACACATATAAATAGAGTCTAGTAGGATGGTTATGATGGCACATGCAGTGAAGCGATGGAAAGACAAACATGGATAGTGGACATATGGACATTGTGGGGAAGGAACAGAGGGTGGGAGGTGTAAAGGAAGTCGCATGAAGGCCTGTACTATCATAAGTGAAGAAAATAGCTCTAGTCATTGCTCTGTGAGAAAAGGAGATCCTTCAAGGGTGCTGTGTGATGGTCAGGAGGGGTGGGAAAGGGGAGATACACATATGACTAATCTGGGAACATACATATCTGTAAACAACAAAACTCTGTAAAAGTTATAAGTAACATAAAAGTTAAAAAAAAAAACACAAAGGAGGGCCCGGCTAGATTTTCTATCACACTGACAGGAGAAAAGGCAAAACGGAGATCACTCTGGTGAAAGCCCTGAATAACCCATTTTCAAAGCTTTAAGTCTTATCAAGTATTTTGGGAAAATCAGAACCAGAGTTTATGTTTACTCAGACAATATTTCTAATAAGAAATGAAATAATTATGCAGTGGCTGAATAAAGTAATATCCATTCACTTCTAATTTCTGATATAATAAAATTACAAATTCAATAGTTTCATTGATCCCAAGAATTTATCACTTATAAGGTAAAAATTATAATTTCCCAGTGACATGTTAATCATATACAGCAAATGAAGGAGCTCTGCAGAATGTAATCTGACTTCTTATTTATGGAAAAAACTTTATCTTGAGTAACATTCAATTCATGTATCTTATTTATTTGTATTAAGTATAATAACAGACAAAAAGAAAGGGGCAAAGTCTAACAAAATCAAGCAACAGAAGAGATCACTGTGATTTTTAAAAATGTGCTTCATTAGTTGGCTGGTACTTATGTGGATTATATTTTTGCCTTTCCTATTTAAAATAAACTTTAAAAGCTAGGAAATTACAAAACAAACAAACAAACAAAAACTCCCGAGAACACTCTAGGGGGTGCAGGGAAGAATTAGAGCATATAATGATCAAGGAGATTCTAGAGAAGACAGGAAATGAGGACAGAGTGATATCAGAGAAGTTAAAACTAAAGAGCTCAAAGAAAAAATATTCCAGTGCCAGTGCTTATCAAGTGAGAGATGTGATAAGCACAGAAGAGTCTTGGTAGGCTTTTGCAACTAAGAATGACTGTTGCCTTTAGTTAAGGAGAGTAGTTGCAATGAAATGGTAGGGCCAGATCGTAGTATGCTAAGGGACAATGACAGATAGCAATATGGATAGAGACGATGAATATTGTCTTTTTTTTCCTCAGGAAACCTGACCAGTAAAGGAAAGGAGACATTAACAGGAAGCAAATTCAAGGGAGACTTTAATTTGTTTCCTTTTTCTTCTTTTATTGAAGTATAGTTGCTGTATAACATTATATAAGTTTCAGGTATACCACATGGTGATTCACAGTTTTTACAGGTTATACTCTATTTATAGATATTTTAAATGTTGGCACTATTTTGTGTGCTGTATGATATATCCATGTAGTTTATTGTATACCTAGTAGTTTGTATTTCTTAATTCTCCATCCCTATATTCCCCTCCTCCCTTTCCTCAACCACTGTTAATCACTAATTTGTTCTCTTTGTTCGTGTCTTCTTCTTTTTTGTTATATTCATGTTTGCTGTATTTTTTTAAGATTCCACATGTAAGTGATATCATAAAGGTTTTCTTTCTTGATCCCAAGAATTTATCACTTATAAGGTAAAAATTATAATTTCCCAGTGACATGTTAATCATATACAGCAAATGAAGGAGCTCTGCAGAATGTAATCTGACTTCTTATTTATGGAAAAAACTTTATCTTGAGTAACATTCAATTCATGTATCTTATTTATTTGTATTAAGTATAATAACAGACAAAAAGAAAGGGGCAAAGTCTAACAAAATCAAGCAACAGAAGAGATCACTGTGATTTTTAAAAATGTGCTTCATTAGTTGGCTGGTACTTATGTGGATTATATTTTTGCCTTTCCTATTTAAAATAAACTTTAAAAGCTAGGAAATTACAAAACAAACAAACAAACAAAAACTCCCGAGAACACTCTAGGGGGTGCAGGGAAGAATTAGAGCATATAATGATCAAGGAGATTCTAGAGAAGACAGGAAATGAGGACAGAGTGATATCAGAGAAGTTAAAACTAAAGAGCTCAAAGAAAAAATATTCCAGTGCCAGTGCTTATCAAGTGAGAGATGTGATAAGCACAGAAGAGTCTTGGTAGGCTTTTGCAACTAAGAATGACTGTTGCCTTTAGTTAAGGAGAGTAGTTGCAATGAAATGGTAGGGCCAGATCGTAGTATGCTAAGGGACAATGACAGATAGCAATATGGATAGAGACGATGAATATTGTCTTTTTTTTCCTCAGGAAACCTGACCAGTAAAGGAAAGGAGACATTAACAGGAAGCAAATTCAAGGGAGACTTTAATTTGTTTCCTTTTTCTTCTTTTATTGAAGTATAGTTGCTGTATAACATTATATAAGTTTCAGGTATACCACATGGTGATTCACAGTTTTTACAGGTTATACTCTATTTATAGATATTTTAAATGTTGGCACTATTTTGTGTGCTGTATGATATATCCATGTAGTTTATTGTATACCTAGTAGTTTGTATTTCTTAATTCTCCATCCCTATATTCCCCTCCTCCCTTTCCTCAACCACTGTTAATCACTAATTTGTTCTCTTTGTTCGTGTCTTCTTCTTTTTTGTTATATTCATGTTTGCTGTATTTTTTTAAGATTCCACATGTAAGTGATATCATAAAGTATTTGTCTTTCTCTTTCTGACTTACTTCACTTGGCACAATGCTCATCCATGTTGCTGAATTTCCAGTGACTTGCCAGAAATGCTTCAAGTTCATGGAGTCAGGAATTCCCTGATTGTCAAGTAGTTAGGACTCCACGCTTTTACTGCCCAGGGTGCAGTTTTGATCCCTGATCAGGGAATTAAGATCCCTCCAGCCATGTGGTGTGGCCAGAAAAAAATAAATAAAATAAAGTTCAGGGGGTCAACGTATTCTCTCCTTACTGGCAGACCTCCATGGAACTTAGTTGCTTCATGAGCATGAAATCAAAACAAGGAGAAACTAATGAATCAAATGTCTATAGTGAATGCACTTTTGTGATTGTTAATGATAGGAAGTACTTAAAATTAGATGCCTAAATCTCCTGTTTATCTTCACATTGGAAGTGGTGTTGCAACTGGGACCAGGAAAAGTCAAAGACTGGTAAGAGTCCCTTTTCACTAGAAATGGGCACTACCCACATTTCCCCCTGTGATTCTTCATTTCTTATCCCAAGGGATGGACCAAGAGAGTGATGTTTGCCTTTAACGAAATTTTCACCCATTTTGAAAGAAAAGAAAAAATATATCTCCTGCATTAATAGGCTTTATGGGAACAACTGTGTTTGTTGTAAGAACATGAAATTTATTATTTTGGGTGGTAAAACATCTTTCCCTTTATGTCATGATGGTAGCAAGAGACTGGTGGATCTTTTCCATGCTCATCTTTGGTAAATTGAAAAGTTGGCAGCACTTCATCAGGTCCTTCTTTTTAAACTGAGTCATAAAACTTAAAAGCCTGGAACTACTGTTCTATCCTCTCACAGATGAGCAAACACTTGTTTTGACTGACACATTCTTAAGACATGGTAATGACTTCAAACTGGTTTTACACTTTTAAATTTTATGTGTGCTGTATGATATATCCATGTAGTTTATTGTATACCTAGTAGTTTGTATTTCTTAATTCTCCATCCCTATATTCCCCTCCTCCCTTTCCTCAACCACTGTTAATCACTAATTTGTTCTCTTTGTTCGTGTCTTCTTCTTTTTTGTTATATTCATGTTTGCTGTATTTTTTTAAGATTCCACATGTAAGTGATATCATAAAGTATTTGTCTTTCTCTTTCTGACTTACTTCACTTGGCACAATGCTCATCCATGTTGCTGAATTTCCAGTGACTTGCCAGAAATGCTTCAAGTTCATGGAGTCAGGAATTCCCTGATTGTCAAGTAGTTAGGACTCCACGCTTTTACTGCCCAGGGTGCAGTTTTGATCCCTGATCAGGGAATTAAGATCCCTCCAGCCATGTGGTGTGGCCAGAAAAAAATAAATAAAATAAAGTTCAGGGGGTCAACGTATTCTCTCCTTACTGGCAGACCTCCATGGAACTTAGTTGCTTCATGAGCATGAAATCAAAACAAGGAGAAACTAATGAATCAAATGTCTATAGTGAATGCACTTTTGTGATTGTTAATGATAGGAAGTACTTAAAATTAGATGCCTAAATCTCCTGTTTATCTTCACATTGGAAGTGGTGTTGCAACTGGGACCAGGAAAAGTCAAAGACTGGTAAGAGTCCCTTTTCACTAGAAATGGGCACTACCCACATTTCCCCCTGTGATTCTTCATTTCTTATCCCAAGGGATGGACCAAGAGAGTGATGTTTGCCTTTAACGAAATTTTCACCCATTTTGAAAGAAAAGAAAAAATATATCTCCTGCATTAATAGGCTTTATGGGAACAACTGTGTTTGTTGTAAGAACATGAAATTTATTATTTTGGGTGGTAAAACATCTTTCCCTTTATGTCATGATGGTAGCAAGAGACTGGTGGATCTTTTCCATGCTCATCTTTGGTAAATTGAAAAGTTGGCAGCACTTCATCAGGTCCTTCTTTTTTTAAACTGAGTCATAAAACTTAAAAGCCTGGAACTACTGTTCTATCCTCTCACAGATGAGCAAACACTTGTTTTGACTGACACATTCTTAAGACATGGTAATGACTTCAAACTGGTTACACTGAAATTTTCTGAGCCCTCAAGCAATCTTTTGGGTGATTCATTTTTTATTCATTTTATGGCTAAATTCTTAGAGGTTTATTCTATCTCATTTATAAGTTAACAGGGAGTATCTTTATAGTCCTCAAGTATTTAGAACATCCTGTAAACTCACTTTCTAAGAATACAAGAAGTGTATCTTATTATAAGAATAATATCTACCATTGCTTGAACATATACTATATGCCAGACACTATAAATCCTTTATATGGATTAATTTAAGTGGTCCTTTCATAACCCTATGAAGTAACTGTCATTATTATCTTCATTTTAAGATGAGATCATTAGGGTGTAAAGAGGTTAAATCTGTCTAAGAACACATAGCTAGCAACCAGACCTAGAACTAATGACAGACATCTAATTTCAAAGTCCATTTTCATGTTATGACTCCCAAAAAATCAGAGGCTGCCTTCTTATTGGGAAATTAAACCTTATTTTTTTATGAGACAGTAAACCTAATGAGGCCTAGTGTATGGGTGAATGTTTGACAATTTAAAAATATTCAGTGTTAAACCTAATTCACCCTGGGCAGAGAAATACAAAAATAACTTGCATTTTCTAGGATAAAAAAATGAAAATACTTCAATAACTTCCTCTATCCTTTTTTAAACTTTGTGAACATTTTGTCCCTAAAATAGCTTCTGACCACAGCTTTATCAAGAACAGTATTTCTTAAGAAAGAAGTTTTTTCTTGTGTTGATACTAGTTTTTTTATTGTTTTGTTTCAACAGAATTCCTGGTTTTAACCCACTCTATCATTGTGGCTGGGACAAGACCAGCCCTTGTCTCTCTATTGCCTTTTCTGGAACATGGCCTTGGATTCTATTCAAGGAAGGTCCTGCCTCTGATCTGTGTATCCTTCTGCCATGCTGAATCCTCCAAAACTTCCTTGACCTTCCTCCATTGACTTCTCTTGATACCTTTCCTAGCATGGTAATCCTATAACTTACAAAGGGGCCATTGGTCCTTCTTTTTTAAACTGAGTCATAAAACTTAAAAGCCTGGAACTACTGTTCTATCCTCTCACAGATGAGCAAACACTTGTTTTGACTGACACATTCTTAAGACATGGTAATGACTTCAAACTGGTTACACTGAAATTTTCTGAGCCCTCAAGCAATCTTTTGGGTGATTCATTTTTATTCATTTTATGGCTAAATTCTTAGAGGTTTATTCTATCTCATTTATAAGTTAACAGGGAGTATCTTTATAGTCCTCAAGTATTTAGAACATCCTGTAAACTCACTTTCTAAGAATACAAGAAGTGTATCTTATTATAAGAATAATATCTACCATTGCTTGAACATATACTATATGCCAGACACTATAAATCCTTTATATGGATTAATTTAAGTGGTCCTTTCATAACCCTATGAAGTAACTGTCATTATTATCTTCATTTTAAGATGAGATCATTAGGGTGTAAAGAGGTTAAATCTGTCTAAGAACACATAGCTAGCAACCAGACCTAGAACTAATGACAGACATCTAATTTCAAAGTCCATTTTCATGTTATGACTCCCAAAAAATCAGAGGCTGCCTTCTTATTGGGAAATTAAACCTTATTTTTTTATGAGACAGTAAACCTAATGAGGCCTAGTGTATGGGTGAATGTTTGACAATTTAAAAATATTCAGTGTTAAACCTAATTCACCCTGGGCAGAGAAATACAAAAATAACTTGCATTTTCTAGGATAAAAAAATGAAAATACTTCAATAACTTCCTCTATCCTTTTTTAAACTTTGTGAACATTTTGTCCCTAAAATAGCTTCTGACCACAGCTTTATCAAGAACAGTATTTCTTAAGAAAGAAGTTTTTTCTTGTGTTGATACTAGTTTTTTTATTGTTTTGTTTCAACAGAATTCCTGGTTTTAACCCACTCTATCATTGTGGCTGGGACAAGACCAGCCCTTGTCTCTCTATTGCCTTTTCTGGAACATGGCCTTGGATTCTATTCAAGGAAGGTCCTGCCTCTGATCTGTGTATCCTTCTGCCATGCTGAATCCTCCAAAACTTCCTTGACCTTCCTCCATTGACTTCTCTTGGCATACCTTTCCTAGCAGGTATCTTTTCAGAAGCCTACATCATCTGCTAATTTTCCATGCACTATTAGTCTCAGCATTAGTGTTTCAGATCTCTCAACCACGTTTTATGTTAAGTGTAGCAAGTGATTCCAACTTCTAACTCTTTAAGAGAGAAAATCAAACCACAAATCATTTACATTCACTCTTCCTCTAGTGGGTTCTGTATATTACATCATGTGTCCAGGGGTCTCCAAGACCACCTCTTAGTCATACTCATGACGATGATTGATTTCAGCAAAATGATACAAAGCAAAAGAGCAAAGGTCAAGAAGACATGGGACAAAGTCTACAGGAAACCAAGCACAAGCTTCTAAGAATTCTCTGCTGGTGGAGAAACATAGGGCATGCTTACTGCTTCACCATTAGATACATGTGATAATCGAATGTTATCTACCAGGGAAGCTCATTAGAGACTCTGTGCCCAGAGGTTTTATTAGGAGCTGGTCATAAAGGTACTCTCTGCCTAACACAAAATTCCAGACTCAAGGTGTTCAGTGTAAACTACATTGTTAGTTTAGGCATATTGAGCTATTCTTATTTGTTATGCTTGTGTGCTCAGTCAGATATCTGACTCTTTGAGACCCCATAGATTGTAGCCTTCCAGGCTCCTCAGTCCATTTTTTGGGCAAGATTACTGGAGTGGGTTATCATGCCCTCCTCTAGGGGATCTTCTCAACCCAGGGATCAAACCTGCATTTCCTGTGTCTCCTGCATTACAGGTGGATTCTTTGCCCACTGAGCCATCAAGGAAGCCGATTCTTATTAATTATGGTGGAGGAAATCTTTCCCAAGTTCAAGTTCTGAAACGTTAGTTAAGGGCCAAGCTTGTAAGGAAGACTTTGAAAGGATAACTCTCAGTCTACCATGTTAACTATTTTATTTTATTTTTAAATAACTGGTGACATACAAATAAAGATCAAGTAGAACAGGTCTAAGGCAAAATCCTTGAGGGAGAACCAAGAGCTGAATGCTGCTGGAGCTTCCAGACGTAGTTGTCAAGTCCAAAGATCTGCACTGGAAAGTGAATGAGAGGGGCTTCCCTGGTGGTTAGGGGGTAAGGACACCACCTTGCAGTGCAAGGGGTGCCGGTTCGATCCCTGGCCTGGGAAGATCCCATGTGCTGTGGAGCGACTGGACCGATGTGTCCAATTACCGAGCCGGAGCTCTAGAGTGCATGCGCCCAGAGCCGGTACTCTGTGACAACAGAGGCCGCAGCGATGGGAGGCCCACATGGGTCGAAGAACAAAGATGGATGAAAAAAGATAAATGAAAGACCAATAGAAGTGGCCTGCCTGCCCCAACCCGCCCCCCCCCTCCAAAAAAAAAAGAAAGTGAATGGGAAACCAAGCAAGAATCTGATTGAAGGAAAACCCACTGAGGTTTTGATCAGAACTGTGTGTGTGTGTGTGTTTAGTTGCTCAGTCATGTCCAACTCTTTGTGACTCTATGGACTGTAGCCCTCTGGGTTCTTCTGTCCATGGGATTTTCCAGGCAAGAATACTGGAGTTGGGTGCCATTTCCTCCTCCAGGGGATCTTCCTGACCCAGGGATCAAACCTGCATTTCCTGTGTCTCCTGCATTACAGGTGGATTCTTTGCCCACTGAGCCATCAAGGAAGCCGATTCTTATTAATTATGGTGGAGGAAATCTTTCCCAAGTTCAAGTTCTGAAACGTTAGTTAAGGGCCAAGCTTGTAAGGAAGACTTTGAAAGGATAACTCTCAGTCTACCATGTTAACTATTTTATTTTATTTTTAAATAACTGGTGACATACAAATAAAGATCAAGTAGAACAGGTCTAAGGCAAAATCCTTGAGGGAGAACCAAGAGCTGAATGCTGCTGGAGCTTCCGGGCGAGTTGTCAAGTCCAAAGATCTGCACTGGAAAGTGAATGAGAGGGGCTTCCCTGGTGGTTAGGGGGTAAGGACACCACCTTGCAGTGCAAGGGGTGCCGGTTCGATCCCTGGCCTGGGAAGATCCCATGTGCTGTGGAGCGACTGGACCGATGTGTCCAATTACCGAGCCGGAGCTCTAGAGTGCATGCGCCCAGAGCCGGTACTCTGTGACAACAGAGGCCGCAGCGATGGGAGGCCCACATGGGTCGAAGAACAAAGATGGATGAAAAAAGATAAATGAAAGACCAATAGAAGTGGCCTGCCTGCCCCAACCCGCCCCCCCCCTCCAAAAAAAAAAGAAAGTGAATGGGAAACCAAGCAAGAATCTGATTGAAGGAAAACCCACTGAGGTTTTGATCAGAACTGTGTGTGTGTGTGTGTTTAGTTGCTCAGTCATGTCCAACTCTTTGTGACTCTATGGACTGTAGCCCTCTGGGTTCTTCTGTCCATGGGATTTTCCAGGCAAGAATACTGGAGTTGGGTGCCATTTCCTCCTCCAGGGGATCTTCCTGACCCAGGGATTGAACCCACATCTCTTGTATCTCCTGCATTGGAAAGGTGGGTTCTTTACCACTAGTGCCACCTGGGAAGATGAGGTTAGAGGTGATTAATCCCAAATGTTCTCTAGATGCCCCCCACAGCATGGCAAGGCTATCTCAGGGAAGAAATACTGAGACTTATCATTGAGGTGTGTGCTTGTCTTAGAAAGTCAGTGCCTGCCATGAGATCATTTTGTTGCACACCTGAAACTAACACAATATTGTAAATCAACTATATTGCAATTAAAAAAAAGGCTTGAGCAGCCACATGTGCCAAGTGGCTACTGTATTGGACACTGAAGCTCCAGAGAAAGCCCAGGAGGTTACTCGGAATCTGGCCACAGCCAGACCAGTCAGGAAACTGGACACGCTGTAATGTAATCTACCCCTTGGTAGAGGTAATAGAGACTGATGCCTCCAATGCTATTGTCCTAAGAAAATGACTGGGCAGCTGTCCTGATGTATGCTCGGTGTTTTCACACAGATTAACGCCACATGAGGGCATTCCACATGAACATAGTGGTAAATAACCCCATCCCCAATCCACTAATGCAGAAACATAGACTCAGGTTCAATCCCTGGTGAAGATCCCCTGGAGGAGGGCATGGCAACCCACTCCAGCCTGGAGAACCCCATGGACAGAGGAACTTGACACGTTACAGATCACAGGGTTGAAAAGAATCAGATGCAACTGAAGTAACTTAGCACACATGCTTGCAATGCCACATGAATTTAATTACTAAAGTAGAAAAGCAGCTCCTCACATGAAGTTCACTTTTAACCCCTAAAGACATACCTCAAAGAGACCAAGCACTCTAAGTAAGTTCAAGATAAAGTCCTGAGCAACTATTGCCCTCAGAAATTAAGAACAAAGCTTAATTCTTCCAAGGGTTAATGCTGAGTGTGCTTTGAGGCCAAGAAGTCAGAAAGCTACCTCATCTTAGATCATCCATTCAAAAACCTCGATAGACCTGCAACCACAAAAGAGTTGGTAAACTTTATCCAGTCCCACCAAAAGAAAACTCCTGCCTCTGACCATGCTCAGCAGAACTCTGGGAACACCCAGATAAGGGATTAGGAAGGTCTCCTATGTGACTACAGCCAATTACACTTCCCAGTAGACAACGCTTGGATCCAGGCCTTTCTGCTGTGCCAGGATGCAGGCTGAGAGGACCATTGGGGCCTTTTCAAGAGAACTAATTTGACTCATTAGAGACTCTAATAGTCCCATATGCAACATAACTTCTTTCATTAATCAGACAAAGACAAAGGCTACTCTTGGCCAAAAGATAAGTCAGTGATCCCCAAGGAGCTGTTATTCCCTTTCCTGCCCCCTAAGCCTGTTTGCTAGTCATGCAATTTAATCATAAACCTTTCTTTTTCTCTGTGACTATCTAAGAGTGATGGGGCTGTTGGTGAAGAGAGTTTATATATCACCTGTGCCTGCTCACAAAACTCTGGCCACTCAACCATGCACCTGCAAGATGCCCCTGGACCACACACCTGCAAAAATGTGGTAGAACAGTACAAACTGCCAAATATGTTCCTTTCCCCTTGGAGGGGCACAGACTTATAACTCTTCCACAGGCATTTCAAATACAGGTCCAAGTGTGCTTGTCATCACCTCTATAAACTCATGGCCAGGAGTCCATGAACCAAATACTACACCATTTCAGATTTAAACCATCTTATTAATAGGGTGGGCTTCCCAGTGGTGCTAGTGGTAAAGAACCCACCTACCCATGCAGGAGGCATACGAGATGTGGGCTCAGTCTCGTGGTCAGGAAGATCCCCTAGAGGAGGGCATGGCAACTCACTCCAGTATTCTTGCCTGGAGAATCCCATGGACAGAGGGGCCTGATGGACTATAGTCTGTAGAGTCACTGAAGCGACTTAGCACTCATGCATTAATAGGGCAGTTACCCCTAATAAAGCAACCTTCACACTATGGAATTTTTCTGACTCTGTTCAAAAAGTATTTGAATACCCACTGCAGTTATGGGTTTCACTCCAAGTAGTCCTCCATTACTGACTTTGGTCACCACTACAGCAATCTACCTAGAAGAATTTCATGCAGTTCAGGAGAAACTTCAGGCTTTTTGAGACCTACGCGATTCGACTTCAAAATCCAAAATATGGCTAAATGAAACTGTTTGTAAACGACACTCATGAAATTTCAGCTTTGTTTGCATTCTGCAGTCCTTCAGGAATATCTTTTGCTAGGCACATTACAAAAAACCAGAGAAACCAGAATGGTCAGGATTGTTGTCCCTTCTCTTGAAAATACCAATATTTACTCTAAATTGGAAGAGACAGATTCCACATTATTTTAACTCGATCCTATTATTAGCAAGGAAGTATCTGCTGATTATTTGTCAAGCTATTTGTGGTTTTCTTTCCGTAAACTTCACACTGTTTCTTCGCAGCCAATCATTAGCGAGGGGAAGTTAACCCTAATGGGTTCCACTTTGGAATTGACTTTATAATTGTTGTACATACATTTTGACAAACTTATTCTAAATTCTCTTCAAGCCTGGCATTCTTGAAGGATATAGTGCTATTCCCCCGAGGGTTGTATTCTAAAGAGTAAAATAATCTAACAAAATGATCTATTCTGTATCAAAGAGGAGAGCTTCCCATAAATTATTTGTTTTCAAATGATATATCATGATCATTATGGGCAGGTTTTACTCTGTTGCTGTAGAAGACACATTATTTTCTTAGAGAATAATTTTATGAGTTAGGATAGTTTTGTGAAGGCAGTAGTAAAAAGGCTTTTGTAATAGCATCGAGGATGATTAGGGTGGGAGTAATGGTCATTGTTGTTTTCCTGGAAGACACCCATTTCCATTTCCCCTCTCCCCTTCCTGACAACATCCTAATTTGGGTATGCCAGTGCCACTTTTTTCATGTACGTCAGGGGAAACCGTCACACCCAGCTTCAGAGAAAAGCTGTTTTGAATTAAGGATCATACCACGTCCTTTCCAATAGTTACTGGTGCTGTAACCCAGGCCTAAGCTAGCCTGCACATGGCATTCCTCTGGCCCCAGGGACTGGTTCAGGAAGAACATAATAAACCTGTTTGGGCTGATAAGAAATGAGAAGAGACAAGGAGAAACTTACGAGAAAGAGTTTTCCTTGTTCTTGCGAGAGAATCACAGGAAGAAATCCTCTTTCTTTGGACACGGAGGAGAGCATATATGAAGGCAGCAATTTGCCATAAGAAAAGCCAGTATGAAGAGGGATCCAACAAACAGAGGAATACCAGTCCTGGCAAGCTGAACTCAGTTGAACCTGATGCCCACCTTCTCTGGACTTCCATTATATGAACCAATGAATTCCCAGTTACATGAGCCAATAAAAACTGAGTGGAGTCTTATTTTCCGTTACTTTGGGGCAAAGGTATCCTAACTAAAAAGATGAGTTAGCTTTAATTGTGTTTCATTTAAAAAATACATTAAAGCTTAAAAGCAATTTTTACAAGCAGCCATGTGATAAAATTCAAGCCACATAAAAGGACAAAGCAAATGCCCATCTCATTTGAGACATCATCTGCCTCTCCAGAGTCAACCACAGAAGAAGTTTCACATATGAACATGTGTGTGTGTTCTTGTTTCTACCCAGATAGAGGCACAATGTATATGTTGTTCTGATATCTTGGTTTTTTGTACTTTCTGTCTCCTGGAGATTATTTCAAATCATGCATATAGATGATCTCATTCTTTGTAAAGACTGTGTGGTACTCTGTTGCTGTAGAACATTATTTTCTTAGAGAATAATTTTATGAGTTAGGATAGTTTTGTGAAGGCAGTAGTAAAAAGGCTTTTGTAATAGCATCGAGGATGATTAGGGTGGGAGTAATGGTCATTGTTGTTTTCCTGGAAGACACCCATTTCCATTTCCCCTCTCCCCTTCCTGACAACATCCTAATTTGGGTATGCCAGTGCCACTTTTTTCATGTACGTCAGGGGAAACCGTCACACCCAGCTTCAGAGAAAAGCTGTTTTGAATTAAGGATCATACCACGTCCTTTCCAATAGTTACTGGTGCTGTAACCCAGGCCTAAGCTAGCCTGCACATGGCATTCCTCTGGCCCCAGGGACTGGTTCAGGAAGAACATAATAAACCTGTTTGGGCTGATAAGAAATGAGAAGAGACAAGGAGAAACTTACGAGAAAGAGTTTTCCTTGTTCTTGCGAGAGAATCACAGGAAGAAATCCTCTTTCTTTGGACACGGAGGAGAGCATATATGAAGGCAGCAATTTGCCATAAGAAAAGCCAGTATGAAGAGGGATCCAACAAACAGAGGAATACCAGTCCTGGCAAGCTGAACTCAGTTGAACCTGATGCCCACCTTCTCTGGACTTCCATTATATGAACCAATGAATTCCCAGTTACATGAGCCAATAAAAACTGAGTGGAGTCTTATTTTCCGTTACTTTGGGGCAAAGGTATCCTAACTAAAAAGATGAGTTAGCTTTAATTGTGTTTCATTTAAAAAATACATTAAAGCTTAAAAGCAATTTTTACAAGCAGCCATGTGATAAAATTCAAGCCACATAAAAGGACAAAGCAAATGCCCATCTCATTTGAGACATCATCTGCCTCTCCAGAGTCAACCACAGAAGAAGTTTCACATATGAACATGTGTGTGTGTTCTTGTTTCTACCCAGATAGAGGCACAATGTATATGTTGTTCTGATATCTTGGTTTTTTGTACTTTCTGTCTCCTGGAGATTATTTCAAATCATGCATATAGATGATCTCATTCTTTGTAAAGACTGTGTGGTATTCTGTTGTATAGATTCACTATAATTCCTTTAGCCAATTCTAATTTTTTGCCACTATAAATAATGATGAAATGAACATCCTTAAATTTAAATACTTGAATATGAATCTGAGGATAAATTCCCAGAGTGGAATATCTGGGTCAAAAAGTATATACATTTTACATTTTAATAATTATTGTCAAAATTGACTGACCCTTTTTAGAAGAGATTTTTGGTAATTGCTATTAAAATATAAAATACATAGATTTTTTTGATGTCATGGTCAAACACATTGTTTTTCCTTGTACTCTATCAGTTGTTCTAAATTATAGTGCATTCTAGACTGATTACCACTTGGACCACAACTTTCAGTTTTTTCTGTTTTGCTTAAGTTTTTAATTCCTTTTTTCTTTTGGGAAAAGGAATATGCCTTCTTCACCATATACAAATATTTTCCAACACCTTATTTACTCTATCTATAGAGTGGAATTTATTCTTTTATTATTACAGACATTCTTTTAAGCCCCCACTGAGTTCTTGTTCTAATTTGGAAAGATATTTCTAGGCCCAGAGTGCTAGCAGTCATTTGGGACTTCTGTTCGCTGAACCCCTGGTTAGGCCCATGTTTTCTGAACTCCAAGTCATTTTCTTTCAAATTTCCCAGCCTCTCGGTTTTTAAGTACATCAAGTAACTTCCTAAGAAAGAGCATTCCTGAGTCCTTTCATATCTTTACAGCGTGCTCTCCCTCTCTGTGGTTTTGGCATCCACCACTATGGGGGGCCAGCTGTAAGGGATCTGAGTATCTGTGGATTTGGTGTCCACAGGGGTCCCGGAATGCATTCCCTGAAAACCAATGCATGATCACATATTGTTCTATTTCTTACTTAAAAGTTTGACTCCAAGTTTCCAACCTCAGAAAAATCTCTGAGGTTTCATTGGACAGATTTCCTCCTACTGCTACTCAATCCCTCCTGATTATATCTGGGTTGTGGCTTCTTTCACTCTGTTTCATCTATCACTTGATTCCATCTCTTTTCTGACTTTCATAAACTTTTAAAAATCTTTCAGCTGTTGGTGATTCTCTTCCTGTTCTCTTCATTCATGTGATTTTGTTTCCCTTTTTGGTTTTGGCTCTTTTACCATTATTTTAATTGCCTCCAGAGCAAACACATGTATATAATTTGCCACTCAACTGGGAAGCCTGTCCCTAGTCCTTTTGATTTTTCAGTCTCAACGTGATTTTGTTGGTTGTCATCATACATAAGAATTCACCTGTCTACTTTTTCCATGAGAAAGTAGCTCAAGATGAGATCTAACCTCTTGTATAACCCAAAATTTTTCTATTAAAATATAAAATACATAGATTTTTTTGATGTCATGGTCAAACACATTGTTTTTCCTTGTACTCTATCAGTTGTTCTAAATTATAGTGCATTCTAGACTGATTACCACTTGGACCACAACTTTCAGGTTTTTCTGTTTTGCTTAAGTTTTTAATTCCTTTTTTCTTTTGGGAAAAGGAATATGCCTTCTTCACCATATACAAATATTTTCCAACACCTTATTTACTCTATCTATAGAGTGGAATTTATTCTTTTATTATTACAGACATTCTTTTAAGCCCCCACTGAGTTCTTGTTCTAATTTGGAAAGATATTTCTAGGCCCAGAGTGCTAGCAGTCATTTGGGACTTCTGTTCGCTGAACCCCTGGTTAGGCCCATGTTTTCTGAACTCCAAGTCATTTTCTTTCAAATTTCCCAGCCTCTCGGTTTTTAAGTACATCAAGTAACTTCCTAAGAAAGAGCATTCCTGAGTCCTTTCATATCTTTACAGCGTGCTCTCCCTCTCTGTGGTTTTGGCATCCACCACTATGGGGGGCCAGCTGTAAGGGATCTGAGTATCTGTGGATTTGGTGTCCACAGGGGTCCCGGAATGCATTCCCTGAAAACCAATGCATGATCACATATTGTTCTATTTCTTACTTAAAAGTTTGACTCCAAGTTTCCAACCTCAGAAAAATCTCTGAGGTTTCATTGGACAGATTTCCTCCTACTGCTACTCAATCCCTCCTGATTATATCTGGGTTGTGGCTTCTTTCACTCTGTTTCATCTATCACTTGATTCCATCTCTTTTCTGACTTTCATAAACTTTTAAAAATCTTTCAGCTGTTGGTGATTCTCTTCCTGTTCTCTTCATTCATGTGATTTTGTTTCCCTTTTTGGTTTTGGCTCTTTTACCATTATTTTAATTGCCTCCAGAGCAAACACATGTATATAATTTGCCACTCAACTGGGAAGCCTGTCCCTAGTCCTTTTGATTTTTCAGTCTCAACGTGATTTTGTTGGTTGTCATCATACATAAGAATTCACCTGTCTACTTTTTCCATGAGAAAGTAGCTCAAGATGAGATCTAACCTCTTGTATAATTGTATACATTGGAACTACGTGGTGGAAAGAAAATGTCACCTTCCAGAAATAGTAGTCATATAGCACTTCAGGATGGTTTTCAAGTATTATTGTAGATGTCAAAGGAATTCACTTGTCTCTTTACCAACACAGTACTTAAGGAAGCAACTGAATGAGGAGTCCTATTAAGAATGGGTAACAACCTGATGTTTTTGTAGCATTGATGGAGTATGATTCAGGATAGAGTCGAATTGCTCTGGAACTAAGTGGGTGGAATGAAATGATGTATTGTTTATATTTTGTAATAATTAGCAAATCATTACAAACACATAACCTATACGCAGTAGCGTACTAGTAACTCTTCAGAGAAAAAGAGTGTGCATATATATGTTTATTATAAATTTTTATAAAATGGAAACTGTGTAGCATAAGTTTACCAACAATCATAAAATATAGACTACTTTTATTGTAACAGCAATATACCCAATGAATTTTTACACAATGCATTTGCCAAACTTTCATATATGTGGCCAACATATGGTTGGCCAACCATATGGCCAACAAAAAGATTTGCATCTATATCTGCTAACTCTTTTCCTGATAAGTCTATTGTCATTAAATCTGACATATGTAGTCAATTTTTGATGACATTTTTGCTTAGCAACGAGCTTGCAAAATTCCTAAAAATTTAACAACCAGCTCTGGCAAGCTTGGCACAAGGGAACGCCAGGACACCTATAAACTTCACTTCAGGGGATCAAAATGAGGACTCCCCCATTTTTACTGTCCAAACAGTACTTCTCTGATATCTTGAAAACATCCTTCTTCTCTGGAATCCCCACCCTCTACCATTCCACACATCCTGCCACATGAAATCCATAGACCTCAGTGTCTGGCAGGTTGTGTGTGTGTGCTTGGTCGCTCAGTCAGGTGCGACTCTTTGTGACCCCATGGACTGTTGCCCACCAGGCTCCTCTGTGAGAGATTAGTCCTATTTAGATCACTTTTTTTTTTTTTTTAAGAAGAAAAAACTAGAAATTCAGCTGGTCAGGCGTATTAGACTGAGGCTAGGCTGTTGCCGGCATCACAGCCACATGGTGGCACTATTGAAACACAAGTTTTGCAGCTGCCTCAGTACCCCCTCCACACACCAGCCCCACCTCAACTTGCTCCCAGGTATGCAAAGCTTTACAGCAAACCAGCCTACACCTCCTCTGCAAACACAGCATCTCTCTTCCCTTTCACATACTGTTCCTTTCAATGCGGGAAATTCCATCAATGCAAACAAGCTGATGCATTCTGCTTACTCAGAGTTATGTAACAGGCCCTTCTGGTGGCATCTGTCCCAGCGAGTTCTACTTGTTGGCCTTCGGTGTTTAGACTGTCACTCATATATCACTGGGAGCTGCCCTGTCTCAGATCTACCTGTGATATAGGTAAATCTTTGAATACCAGTCCAAGGCCTGGGGAAGCTCAAGTTCTTTTTGTAATGTCGCTGTCCTTACCTATTTGTGTCTTTCTGTCTTTTGCTGATGACTGTATCTACATGGCCTGCTAGATTTTATTTCACTTTAGACCCCAATGGGAAAACTCTATTCTTTATCATCTTCCGTAAGATATTCAATAATACTCACCATTTTTGTGTTTGCGCAAATTGCTCCCAATTTCATATAAATATCCTGGGGAAGGATTCTAATTGGCCCAGCTTGGGTCATGTGCCTCCCATTGGGCCAGTGTGTTGCCAGGAGGATGGACACTATGACTGACCAGGCTTATACCAGCTTCTATGGAGGGTGTGGGTGGCGCAGTATGGGTGGCAGCCAGAGCTGCATGGAGTAAGGAAAGGGATCAAAATGAGGACTCCCCCATTTTTACTGTCCAAACAGTACTTCTCTGATATCTTGAAAACATCCTTCTTCTCTGGAATCCCCACCCTCTACCATTCCACACATCCTGCCACATGAAATCCATAGACCTCAGTGTCTGGCAGGTTGTGTGTGTGCTGGTCGCTCAGTCAGGTGCGACTCTTTGTGACCCCATGGACTGTTGCCCACCAGGCTCCTCTGTGAGAGATTAGTCCTATTTAGATCACTTTTTTTTTTTAAGAAGAAAAAACTAGAAATTCAGCTGGTCAGGCGTATTAGACTGAGGCTAGGCTGTTGCCGGCATCACAGCCACATGGTGGCACTATTGAAACACAAGTTTTGCAGCTGCCTCAGTACCCCCTCCACACACCAGCCCCACCTCAACTTGCTCCCAGGTATGCAAAGCTTTACAGCAAACCAGCCTACACCTCCTCTGCAAACACAGCATCTCTCTTCCCTTTCACATACTGTTCCTTTCAATGCGGGAAATTCCATCAATGCAAACAAGCTGATGCATTCTGCTTACTCAGAGTTATGTAACAGGCCCTTCTGGTGGCATCTGTCCCAGCGAGTTCTACTTGTTGGCCTTCGGTGTTTAGACTGTCACTCATATATCACTGGGAGCTGCCCTGTCTCAGATCTACCTGTGATATAGGTAAATCTTTGAATACCAGTCCAAGGCCTGGGGAAGCTCAAGTTCTTTTTGTAATGTCGCTGTCCTTACCTATTTGTGTCTTTCTGTCTTTTGCTGATGACTGTATCTACATGGCCTGCTAGATTTTATTTCACTTTAGACCCCAATGGGAAAACTCTATTCTTTATCATCTTCCGTAAGATATTCAATAATACTCACCATTTTTGTGTTTGCGCAAATTGCTCCCAATTTCATATAAATATCCTGGGGAAGGATTCTAATTGGCCCAGCTTGGGTCATGTGCCTCCCATTGGGCCAGTGTGTTGCCAGGAGGATGGACACTATGACTGACCAGGCTTATACCAGCTTCTATGGAGGGTGTGGGTGGCGCAGTATGGGTGGCAGCCAGAGCTGCATGGAGTAAGGAAAGGGGAAAACTCCAAAGGAAGTGGGGAAATCTTGAAGATAAAAAACAGAAATGCTCAAAGAACAAAAGCAACAAACACTTTTGGTCAAGATTTGACAATTTCTCATGGCTAGTTTTCCTTGTTTGGGTGTTTAAACAATTCCTAAAGAACAGCAGGGAAAGATATGCTTTACAGGGAAGAATTATAATATAGAAACACATTTAACACTCAGTAATGTTGAAGGAAGTCCTCTGAAGCATTCGTTTGAAATATTGAAGATCCCAGCCCAGAATCGAACCTGGGTCTCTTACATTGCCAGCAGATTCTTTATGAACTGAGCCACCAGGGAGGCCCTTTGAAACATTAGTTTACCCATTATGAAGTTTATATTTTTGTACAACTGATGTTCTCAAAGTTCTCTGACATGTGGTATTACTTTAAATTTTCACTTAATGTGACAGAATAATTTAGAACCTTCAGTGGAAACATTAAATCAGATGTTTTATGCTACTTGCATGCATGTGTCTGTGTGTGTGTGTATGTGCTCGGTCATGTCCAACTCTTTGTGATCCCATGGTCTGTTGCCTGCCAGGCTCCTCTGTCCGTGGAATCTTCCAGGCAGGAATCCTGAAGCAGGTTGTCATTTCCTACTCCAGGGGGTTTTTCTGACCCAGAGATCAAACCTGCATGCAGGCGAATTCTTTCCAGCTGGACCACCTGGGGAGCCCTTGAGCAAGACAAAACAGGCAAATAATCTCACTGCTATTTACTCACTGCTATTCTAGCTTTATGATTTTGTATTGTATAGACTTTTTCATCTCTTAAATATTTTGTATTAAAATATGACCTCAAGGGGGGCTTCCCCTGGTGGTCCAGTGGGTAAGGACACCGCCTTGTAGTGCAAGGGGCGCCAGTTCGATCCCTGGCCTGGGAAGATCCCACGTGCCGCGGAGCGGCTGGACCAATGTGTCCAATTACCGAGCTGGAGCTCTGGCGCGCATGCACCCAGAGCCGGTGCTCTGCGACAACAGAGGCCACCGCGATGGGAGGCCCACAGGAGCCAAAGAACAAAGATGGATGAAAATAGAGAAATGAAAGACCAACAGAAGTAGCCCGCCCGCTCCCCTCCCTCCCCAACCCGACCCCCGCCCAAAATAAATAAGTAAATCTTTAAAAAAAAAAAAAAAATGACCTCAAGGGGTGCCTGGGGGGATGGAGGGAGCCTCAAGAGGGAGGGAATACATACTTAAAGCTGATTCACATTGTTGTATAGTAGAAACCAACACAACATTGTAAAGCAATTATCCTCCAATTTTTAAAAAATGATTGTATTCTATATCAAAATATGATTGGAATGTGAGCTGTTCTGTTCATAGGAAACATAAGCAAAGTAGTTCCATATGTCCTACTGAGCTTCTGAAATGCCTGTTGCTGTCTGTCTCTCTGTGGGAAAGATATCTTGTATCCTGAATCTTTGCACCACACATATTTTTCTAAAAAGGGTTTAGAGCAGCCAACTTCACACTGAGTACTCATGCATGTAGGATAAGAAAACTTCCCCAAAATACATGGTGGTTGGATAGTTTTAACACAATCAATTTCGAGTTCTGAACTTCCACAGGTCCATTTCCTGAGAACCCCTTCCCAAGATCTGCCAAGGTCTCCCTTTACACATTCACCCCTCCCACCTCAGAGAAGACAGATAACATCTCTCTCCCTACCTGAATTATACATTGCTGCATTACTCCAGGCTATAAAATTCTCAGAGTCCAACTCAAACGAGACAATCATACATGCACTGCACCTGAGAAGGCATCCTCACATTCCTTAACAAAGGCCTCAGGAAAAACTACTAAGGCCTTAGTAGGTAACTAACATCCCTTGGTAAGTCTCCATGCCTTCTCTGTCTCCTATCTCTGTTACGTGGAATTAGGCTTTGGAAGGATATCATTTCAGACATTTACATTTTAAAATGATAGAGAGGGGTTTCTCTGGTGGTTCAGTGGTAAAGAATCTACTTGCCAGTGCAGGAGACATGGGTTCCATCTCTGGTCCTGGGAGATCCCACATGCCGAGCAACAGCTAAGCCCATGCAACACAACTATTGAGTCTGTGCTCTAGAGCTCGGGAACCTAAAACTACTGAGCTCTTGTGCTGCAGACTACTGAAATGTACCCTAGAGCCCATGCTTTGCAACAAGAGAAGCCACCACAACGAGATACCTGCCCACTGCAATTAGAGAAAAGCCCACACGGCAATGAAGGACCAATGTAGCCAAAAATAAATAAAATTATTTTTAAAAAGTGTGATTCTATTCTCTAGAATAAAAGACTCATTTTATAAACCGAATGATCTAAAACTATAGCCCCAAGGATTTGACAAAAACAAAGTGAAAGTATGTATTCAAATTGCAATACACCAGGAAGTACATTCTTTATTTATAATGATTTCAGCTTAAGATATTATAAAATATTTTTAGATATCAATGCAAAATTTTCAAATGTTAGTTACACTCAGTCATGTCCCACTCGTTGTGACCCCATGGTCTGGAGCCCACCCGGCTCCTCTGTCATGGAATTTTCCAGGTAACAATACCGTTTTGGGTAGCCATTCCCTTCTCCAGAAAAATATTCAAAAGATCATATGTTTTTCAAACTTCTTTCAGGATAACATAAGCAAAAAATTTTGAAGATCCCCATTTAAAGAACCAACATACAGAAGAGAAAAAAAAAAAGAAATTAAAAACAAAAGAAAAAAAGAACCAACATACAACTTACAGCTACAATTAACTATGAAAAACATCCCATTTAAAAGAAGGATGTAAAAGAATGTGTAACTTAGTAAAAATTCATACTTAACCAAGCTAACATTTTTCTTCTGTTGATTTAATTTTTCACTCTTGAGTCTAATCAAGTGTGGGTTTCTCCCTGTTATATATAGAATTTGGCCTGAGGACATACTAAAGCTTTCCATCAACCATCTTTCAGCCTGTTTGTTTATTCTATAGGTGGGAAGTGGTTGGTGTTTAAACTCCATTTTCCTCATATTGAAGCCTATGAAGTCTATATTTGTGCCCCCACAAGACCAAACCTTTGTGATTACAGTTCTCCTTATGGTGGTTTTCCCTCCGCCACTAAATATCAATGAAGAAAATAGCCATTTTTCCACACTCTTGTGGATCCCATGACTTTTTTGACCCCATGAAAAACAAAATTACAGAAGCACTACTAACTCTGACCTTCCCTCCTCCACCTCACAGAGGCTTTTACCACAATATGACGCAGAATTCGTTGCAAAGATTTGGTTCTATTAAATGGCCAGACAGGTTTACTGACCCAGACCCAAACTGGTTTCTCTACTACCGAAATTTTCCAGCCTGTTTCTAATAACTGAAAAATGTTGAAACATATAAAGAAGTTGTAAATCCTTAGCAGCACACTTTTCTCCACAAATGTACCCTCTTACCCATTAATTAGCTGCCAGCTGGGAACAAAATTTAGCCAGCACAGAGAGACCCCAAGATTTCAAAGAAATATTTTCAAATTGTAAATAATTTTTAATGATTTCAGCTTAAGATATTATAAAATATTTTTAGATATCAATGCAAAATTTTCAAATGTTAGTTACACTCAGTCATGTCCCACTCGTTGTGACCCCATGGTCTGGAGCCCACCCGGCTCCTCTGTCATGGAATTTTCCAGGTAACAATACCGTTTTGGGTAGCCATTCCCTTCTCCAGAAAAATATTCAAAAGATCATATGTTTTTCAAACTTCTTTCAGGATAACATAAGCAAAAAATTTTGAAGATCCCCATTTAAAGAACCAACATACAGAAGAGAAAAAAAAAAAGAAATTAAAAACAAAAGAAAAAAAGAACCAACATACAACTTACAGCTACAATTAACTATGAAAAACATCCCATTTAAAAGAAGGATGTAAAAGAATGTGTAACTTAGTAAAAATTCATACTTAACCAAGCTAACATTTTTCTTCTGTTGATTTAATTTTTCACTCTTGAGTCTAATCAAGTGTGGGTTTCTCCCTGTTATATATAGAATTTGGCCTGAGGACATACTAAAGCTTTCCATCAACCATCTTTCAGCCTGTTTGTTTATTCTATAGGTGGGAAGTGGTTGGTGTTTAAACTCCATTTTCCTCATATTGAAGCCTATGAAGTCTATATTTGTGCCCCCACAAGACCAAACCTTTGTGATTACAGTTCTCCTTATGGTGGTTTTCCCTCCGCCACTAAATATCAATGAAGAAAATAGCCATTTTTCCACACTCTTGTGGATCCCATGACTTTTTTGACCCCATGAAAAACAAAATTACAGAAGCACTACTAACTCTGACCTTCCCTCCTCCACCTCACAGAGGCTTTTACCACAATATGACGCAGAATTCGTTGCAAAGATTTGGTTCTATTAAATGGCCAGACAGGTTTACTGACCCAGACCCAAACTGGTTTCTCTACTACCGAAATTTTCCAGCCTGTTTCTAATAACTGAAAAATGTTGAAACATATAAAGAAGTTGTAAATCCTTAGCAGCACACTTTTCTCCACAAATGTACCCTCTTACCCATTAATTAGCTGCCAGCTGGGAACAAAATTTAGCCAGCACAGAGAGACCCCTGAGAGCAAGAGGGAAAAAGAAGAAGTAGCTACCAAGGGCAAAGGGAGCAGTTTGGAGGGTATGGCAGGAACAAACTTCCTGTTGCACAAGCTTAACTCTGGCCAGCCTAGTCCCCGAGGACAAGGCCCTCTTTAAGCACCACATTTAGCCTGGCATTTAACCTTAATTTGAGGAGAAATAGTAATTTCTTGATATGCATTTGGAGTAGAGGGTTCATTTTAATTTCATTTTTTTGTTGTTGTTTAATTTTTATTTTGGATCTGCACTGTGGGCATAGCCCTCGAAATAATGAAATGACCCAACTCTGTCTTTGAGTTAAAAAAAAAAAGAAATGTAACTTTCCAAGAAATACTGTAGCTATAGATTTTGAGGGGTTTCTCTGGCTTTCTCTTGTTTTCACAATATTTTCCATGTTATGGTTGTTTCATTTATATTTTGCATTTATATCCTGTAAAGACATTTTATCTATCCAACATTTGGAGAGTAAAATTCTACTGTTTTTTTTTTTTTTTTAAGAAAATAATACCCACATGTTCCTTGTGGTAAGTGGAACATTTTCTAGTTTCATTGGCAGATGCTGCAAAGCAAGTCAGAGTAATTATTGATGATGAGAAAGTAATAAATAAGCAAAATTGAGACAGTGTGAACTCATTATCAATGGATGATTGCAATGGTAAGTTTGTTACCAAGAAGAAAAGACCTAATTATTTATGTAACGTATTTTTTAATGATAAATGAACCATTATGTATAGAGTAACTATTGGCTGGTTCAGATTAAATGAAGATTTAAATGCTGGAGAGGGTTTCCCTGGTGGTCCAACGGGTAGGGACACTGTCTTGCAGTACAAGGGGCACTGGTTCAATCCCTGGCCTGGGAAGATCCCACATGCTGCGGAGCGGCTGGACCTATGTGTCCAACTACTGAGCCAGTGCTGTGGGGCACATGTGCCCAGAGCTGGTGCTTTGCAGAGAGTGAGGCCACTGTGATGGGAGGTCCACACGGGCCAAAGAACAAAGATGGATGAAAAAGACCAATGGAAGTGTCCAAAAAAAAAAAAAAAAAAAAGATTTAAGTGTTAGAGAATCTTCACTGAACTATCTCATACTGATAAGAACTCTGAGGTCACTGAGAATTCACAAAGACTTGCTACCTAAAGTCCCAAATTGATCAGTTTTGAGACAATGCCTTACAAATCTCTTTGGAGGAATAACATTGGTATACTTATAATTCTTTTGCAGCTCCCGACCCTTAATTCCCTCAGTTCCTCAGTGGGTACTGCTAGATTGAAAATGTCTGGCTTCCCTAGCTTTCTAAAGTTAAACTAATAAATATTAAATTATAAGTGGTCTTACTTCTTCAAAGCACAAAATCTAGGTTTTCTCTGAAAAATAAGAAGGAGCTGCATCAAAAAGCAAATTGCAAACCAGGGGACTGACTGAACATTGCAGTATGATAAAAAAAATGAAATATGGAATGAGAAGGTAGAGGCAAGGAAATAACATATGGGTAAGGAGTGTGTTTTGTCTGAAAACACAAGTTTATTTGATGAATGTCTGATTAAACTGGAGGAGGGAGTTCACTCAGAAGCAAAATCCAGGCCAACCCAAACCACCTCCTGCCTCCGCAGCGTAGTAGACAGAACATTTAAGAAATTACATGTAAAAGAGACCTCCACGCTCCAAAATGAAACAGGTAAAATGGGATACAAAATGGTGTGTCTCTAACTATGCATGGAAAAATAAGAAAAATTATAAAGTTAAATTTATGTCTTTTGTAGAGAAGTTCGTGATATATTAAGTGAAAATAGTAAGTTGTAGAGTAATGTTTATAAGAGGATTCAATTTCACAGAAAACAAACTCAGAAAACACTCTCTCTTTTTCATTCTATGTGTGTGTGATGAAAAAAAATCACATACTCTTTTTTTTTATTAGATTCTTTTCAAAAAATCACATACTTGTGATCCCACTACTATTAGAATTTGTGAAAGATACATGTCAACTTTTATTTATTTATTAAAAATACTTTTGGACTCTGTTGCATGTGGGACACTGGTTCAGAGACCAGGGGTTGAAACCCAACCCTCAGCAATGAGGGCAGAGTCTTAATTGCTGGACCATCAGGGAATTCCCCACAGCAATCTTGTATTAACATGTTTGCTTAGACAGATGGCAAGGATAGAATGGAGAGACGAAATCAATTTTTCTTTATGTAATTTTGTTTTGTTTCAGAGGTTACCACCAGCCTGGATCACTATTATAATTTGAAAGTCCCAAATCAAAGAAACTATAAAAAACTACATAAGACTGAGTTTCATATAGTTTCTAGATTTACATGGTAAATTTTATATTGGTTCGGGATGCATTTGTAAATTTTCTAGATTTTATCTATTTATAAAGAAAATCCATATTTATTTTAGGAAGGTTGAAAAATGCAGAAAAATCACACACACACACAGAAGAAGAGAATAAACATTATCAATAATCCCACTTCGTAAAGAGAAACACTATGAACGTTTCAGTGTAATTATTTTTAGTCTTTTATTTCTATGTGTGCTTATGTGTTTGTGCATTTTTTAAAGTTGCATACTGTATATATCCCACTTTTAAAAACCTATAAAAACTAAGTTTTCCTAATAATCAAATATTTTTCTTTAGCAGTGATTTAGTCTCATTGTTTACTGACCCTGTATACTGTGTCATTTAGGATTAGATTTGACTATAAAAAAACTAATGGTGATTTAATTATTAAGTAAGCAGATCACATATGGTGCACTGGCCCCAAGAATTCAAGGCTGGCTTCGTAATTGTGGGGCAAAATGAGAATGTGGGTCCTCTCATTTAAAAACTAGAGTGTTATGAAACCATGCCCGACAGGGTTACCAGAATCTGGCGACTAACAGAAATTCTTGAGCTTGTCCTAACAGAACAGCAGATTCTGTTAAAAGTCCCTCTGCTTGCAGCCTGCTTCACGGAACTGTTTTAATTATTTTGACTCCTTAACCACCCATATAGATAACCCCTCACTATTGTAATGGGGCTTGTCTTTGAGAAACTTGTAGTTAGCTCTTGACCCGTGCAAATCAGCTAAGACTGGTTGGCACCATCAACCTTAAAACTGAACCTGAGTTTAGCTCTTGACTGGTTCAGAGACCAGGGTTGAAACCCAACCCTCAGCAATGAGGGCAGAGTCTTAATTGCTGGACCATCAGGAATTCCCACAGCAATCTTGTATTAACATGTTTGCTTAGACAGATGGCAAGGATAGAATGGAGAGACGAAATCAATTTTTCTTTATGTAATTTTGTTTTGTTTCAGAGGTTACCACCAGCCTGGATCACTATTATAATTTGAAAGTCCCAAATCAAAGAAACTATAAAAAACTACATAAGACTGAGTTTCATATAGTTTCTAGATTTACATGGTAAATTTTATATTGGTTCGGGATGCATTTGTAAATTTTCTAGATTTTATCTATTTATAAAGAAAATCCATATTTATTTTAGGAAGGTTGAAAAATGCAGAAAAATCACACACACACACAGAAGAAGAGAATAAACATTATCAATAATCCCACTTCGTAAAGAGAAACACTATGAACGTTTCAGTGTAATTATTTTTAGTCTTTTATTTCTATGTGTGCTTATGTGTTTGTGCATTTTTTAAAGTTGCATACTGTATATATCCCACTTTTAAAAACCTATAAAAACTAAGTTTTCCTAATAATCAAATATTTTTCTTTAGCAGTGATTTAGTCTCATTGTTTACTGACCCTGTATACTGTGTCATTTAGGATTAGATTTGACTATAAAAAAACTAATGGTGATTTAATTATTAAGTAAGCAGATCACATATGGTGCACTGGCCCCAAGAATTCAAGGCTGGCTTCGTAATTGTGGGGCAAAATGAGAATGTGGGTCCTCTCATTTAAAAACTAGAGTGTTATGAAACCATGCCCGACAGGGTTACCAGAATCTGGCGACTAACAGAAATTCTTGAGCTTGTCCTAACAGAACAGCAGATTCTGTTAAAAGTCCCTCTGCTTGCAGCCTGCTTCACGGAACTGTTTTAATTATTTTTGACTCCTTAACCACCCATATAGATAACCCCTCACTATTGTAATGGGGGCTTGTCTTTGAGAAACTTGTAGTTAGCTCTTGACCCGTGCAAATCAGCTAAGACTGGTTGGCACCATCAACCTTAAAACTGAACCTGGAGCTTCCCTGGTAGCTCAGTGGTGAAGAGTTTGCCTGCCAATGCAGGAGACACAGGTTCGATTCCTGATCTGGGAAGATACCACATACTGTGGAGCAACTAAGCCCGTGAGCCACAACTAGTGAGCCAGTGCTCTAGAGCCTTGGAGCCACAACTAATGAGCCTGCAACTGCTGAAACCTGTGTGCCCTAGAGCCCGAGTTCCACAACAAGAGAAGTCACCACAACAAGAAACATGCTCACCTCAACTAGAGAGTAGCCCTGACTCACTGCAACTAGAGAAGAGCCTGCAGCAGCAGTGAAAAACCCAGAATAGCCAAATAAATAAATGACGAAAAATTAAAAAATAATAATAGATATCAATTTCTCACATTTTTTTTTTTTTAACTGGGCCTGTGCAGCTATCTGATAAGTGACCTTTGGTGTCAAAGGGCTGGAAACGCCACATTCAAATCATGCTAAGTACTTCATTTTCAAACATGTATCCCAAGAAGCAGGCAACTCAGAAATGGCTGTCCAATATACTGATTATCTCCTCTTGTCCTTGCATCCAATCACCTTTCCCCACACCTAAGACCACTGTGTTTCTTTACCCCTAAAGTATCCCAAGACCCTAGCTTTCAGGGAGGCAATTTAAGATTCAAATCTGAGATTTGTTCTCTTATGAATAAGCCCTTTCTCTGCTGCAAACCTCAGTATCTCAGCATGAACTTGTGGCTCATCAGGCAAACATTATTGAGCCAACTTTATTACATGTCTTGATACACACACCTACAACCAACACTCTATCTTCAGCTCACTGGTGAGTAAGAAAGACTGAAAGGAAAAGGAACTTTGGGCTATTGTCCCTTTCCCTTCTATGTCATCATTTGCTGGATAAGTTCTTGACCAACCCCCTGAAGGCCACTGCCATTTTAATGTGAGCTTGTCCTAACAGAACAGCAGATTCTGTTAAAGTCCCTCTGCTTGCACCCCAATGTTTTAATTATTTGACTCCTTAACCACCGATATAGATAACCCCTCACTATTGTAATGGGGGCTTGTCTTTGAGAAACTTGTAGTTAGCTCTTGACCCGTGCAAATCAGCTAAGACTGGTTGGCACCATCAACCTTAAAACTGAACCTGGAGCTTCCCTGGTAGCTCAGTGGTGAAGAGTTTGCCTGCCAATGCAGGAGACACAGGTTCGATTCCTGATCTGGGAAGATACCACATACTGTGGAGCAACTAAGCCCGTGAGCCACAACTAGTGAGCCAGTGCTCTAGAGCCTTGGAGCCACAACTAATGAGCCTGCAACTGCTGAAACCTGTGTGCCCTAGAGCCCGAGTTCCACAACAAGAGAAGTCACCACAACAAGAAACATGCTCACCTCAACTAGAGAGTAGCCCTGACTCACTGCAACTAGAGAAGAGCCTGCAGCAGCAGTGAAAAACCCAGAATAGCCAAATAAATAAATGACGAAAAATTAAAAAATAATAATAGATATCAATTTCTCACATTTTTTTTTTTTTAACTGGGCCTGTGCAGCTATCTGATAAGTGACCTTTGGTGTCAAAGGGCTGGAAACGCCACATTCAAATCATGCTAAGTACTTCATTTTCAAACATGTATCCCAAGAAGCAGGCAACTCAGAAATGGCTGTCCAATATACTGATTATCTCCTCTTGTCCTTGCATCCAATCACCTTTCCCACACCTAAGACCACTGTGTTTCTTTACCCCTAAAGTATCCCAAGACCCTAGCTTTCAGGGAGGCAATTTAAGATTCAAATCTGAGATTTGTTCTCTTATGAATAAGCCCTTTCTCTGCTGCAAACCTCAGTATCTCAGCATGAACTTGTGGCTCATCAGGCAAACATTATTGAGCCAACTTTATTACATGTCTTGATACACACACCTACAACCAACACTCTATCTTCAGCTCACTGGTGAGTAAGAAAGACTGAAAGGAAAAGGAACTTTGGGCTATTGTCCCTTTCCCTTCTATGTCATCATTTGCTGGATAAGTTCTTGACCAACCAAGACTGCAATGTAATGTGAGTATGGAATGATACAATAGGGCCCCTTGGTTTTTGCATTTCTAGAAAGGCCACTGCCTTATTTTTAAGTAGTGAGTTCTGGTTTAAACAAAAAGTGTGGCCCCTCAGGGCTGTCAGGGCCCCAGCTTAATTAGTTGTAGGTGTAACATGCTTTCTTTGGACTCACTCTCAGTCTTGCTGAACTTTGGCTCATTGCAGAACCACATGATTGCTGAACTCATGGGGCTTATGCAAATGGGGTAACAAGGAACAGCTGTCAAGCACATTGCATGTAACTCTCTTCTCACATACATGCTCCATCATTCTATCAGACCTCATTTACAAAGCACAAGTTCAAAGACAAAATTATTAAGAATTTCAGGATAATGTAGTAGGATGGTAATGATAACACATGCAGTGAAGTGATGGAAAAACAGACATGCACAGTAGACAAAAGGACATTGTGGGGAATGAACAGTGGAAAGAAGGCGTAAAGGAAGTAGCATGAAAGCCTGTACTATCATATGTGAAGAAAATAGCTATAGTCATTACTCTGTGAGAAAACGGTATCCTGAAGGGGTGCTGTGTGATGGTCTGGAGGGGTGGGATGGGGGGGATATACATATGACTAATCTGGGAACACACATATCTGTAAACAACAGAACTCTGTAAAAGTTAAAAGTCAAATAAAGTTTAACAGCAACAAAAAAATAATTTCAGGATAGCGACCATAGGAACTCAGCCAACACAGAGCCCTTCTGATCAAGGTCCTTTGGGACAGCACAGCTTCCATGCCCATGAAGCTGGCATGCTCCACCAAGGTGGCAAGATTGGATTTCTTCTCTTTTTCCTCCTCCATCCTCTGTGTGGGGCTTCCAGCCTCAAGGTCATTTCATGACCCAAATCAGCTGCTGGAGTTCAACAGCAGCAGAAATGAGAAAGGAGATGTGCAAAGTGTTTTGAAGGAGTCTTTTCAGAAGCGCAGCCCTGCCTGCACCTCGTTAATCAGGTCTTAGTTGTGAGGCTACATTGAACTCTCCAGTCAGCAGGAAATGTAGATTTTTAGTGAGTCCATCATCACCCTGAGTGCCTGGTATGAAATCAGACTGTTACTTAAATAAATAAACAAAGGTTAATGGACATGGATGGACAACTCATTGTTCCGCCATGCCAACTTAAAGATAATTTAATCAAACCATAGTTTTTATTTATGGTTGTTTCTGATTTTTCACTACTATAAACATCACTGTAAAACTTTTAAATTGCAATTTGTTTAAAATTTAACCTTACTCTAAATTTTTAAAAAATGTGTTCCTAAACAACTAGCACGTTGGGCCAGGGAGACTTCCCTAGTGGCTCAGTGGTAAAGAATCGTCCTGCCAAGGCAGAAGATGTGGGTTCGATCCCTTAGCCAGGAAGATTCCCTGAAGAAGGAAAAGACAACCCACTCCAGTATTCTTTAGGAAATCCCATGGAGAGAGGAACCTGCTGGGCTATAGTCCACAGGGTTGCAAAAGAGTTGGACACGACTTAGTGACTAAACAACAAGCAGCTAGCACATTTCTTTGGAAGAATTTTACATTTATTAACTCAAAAGGACATTGTGGGGAATGAACAGTGGAAAGAAGGCGTAAAGGAAGTAGCATGAAAGCCTGTACTATCATATGTGAAGAAAATAGCTATAGTCATTACTCTGTGAGAAAACGGTATCCTGAAGGGGTGCTGTGTGATGGTCTGGAGGGGTGGGATGGGGGGGATATACATATGACTAATCTGGGAACACACATATCTGTAAACAACAGAACTCTGTAAAAGTTAAAAGTCAAATAAAGTTTAACAGCAACAAAAAAATAATTTCAGGATAGCGACCATAGGAACTCAGCCAACACAGAGCCCTTCTGATCAAGGTCCTTTGGGACAGCACAGCTTCCATGCCCATGAAGCTGGCATGCTCCACCAAGGTGGCAAGATTGGATTTCTTCTCTTTTTCCTCCTCCATCCTCTGTGTGGGGCTTCCAGCCTCAAGGTCATTTCATGACCCAAATCAGCTGCTGGAGTTCAACAGCAGCAGAAATGAGAAAGGGAGATGTGCAAAGTGTTTTGAAGGAGTCTTTTCAGAAGCGCAGCCCTGCCTGCACCTCGTTAATCAGGTCTTAGTTGTGAGGCTACATTGAACTCTCCAGTCAGCAGGAAATGTAGATTTTTAGTGAGTCCATCATCACCCTGAGTGCCTGGTATGAAATCAGACTGTTACTTAAATAAATAAACAAAGGTTAATGGACATGGATGGACAACTCATTGTTCCCGCCATGCCAACTTAAAGATAATTTAATCAAACCATAGTTTTTATTTATGGTTGTTTCTGATTTTTCACTACTATAAACATCACTGTAAAACTTTTAAATTGCAATTTGTTTAAAATTTAACCTTACTCTAAATTTTTAAAAAATGTGTTCCTAAACAACTAGCACGTTGGGCCAGGGAGACTTCCCTAGTGGCTCAGTGGTAAAGAATCGTCCTGCCAAGGCAGAAGATGTGGGTTCGATCCCTTAGCCAGGAAGATTCCCTGAAGAAGGAAAAGACAACCCACTCCAGTATTCTTTAGGAAATCCCATGGAGAGAGGAACCTGCTGGGCTATAGTCCACAGGGTTGCAAAAGAGTTGGACACGACTTAGTGACTAAACAACAAGCAGCTAGCACATTTCTTTGGAAGAATTTTTACATTTATTAACTCAAACTAAACAATATGTACTTAATGAAACATGCAATGATAACAGTGGAGTTTTTTGGTTTTTTTTTTGTTTGTTTGTTTGTTTTTACAAAAAAAGGGGGTTGTGATCAAGTGTTTATACTAATATGTAGTCCTGACATAAACACTGTGTGGGTGAAAGAATAGGTGACTAAAAATAAAGACATGTTCAATTATTTGGCTTTTGTAATCCTCCAATTCTGCACAGTATTGCTAATATCTGTGTGACTAGACAACAGAAAACAAAAATGATATAAGCAATTTCTGAAGATTGTTGACTTTGTGATGATCACTTACTTCTACCCATATCAGTCCACTGTCAGTCTCTGGATATATCGTTTCATTTTGTATTAATATTATGTTTCTAATATTGACTATCAGGATGCCTTCTATATTTTTTTTTAGCAATACTGAATTTCTGATATTGAGTATATGGATGTGTTGTGTCATCTTGAATTAATAAAATCTATTTGAAGCTTGCCAGAATGCAAAACCCAAGTGAGAACTAGCTATTGTTTGTTTCCCCATTAGCATTTGCATAGCATATAATCAAGCTGTTCTTTAGTTGGTTTTCTAGTTCTCTATTCAGTGCTAGTAAGTCAAGACTAAAATAACTTGAGTGTTCTTAGCTCATTGGTTTGTCATGTCCTTGCCAGGTTTATCAAATTATTTCCATATGAAATGAAAAAAAGGTTTACTAGACTCCAAAACTGTTTTATTTGCGGTAAACAACTGTGAAAGAAATTTATTCTATTTTCAGCCAATTCTTAAATGACAACTTGTAATTTATTAAAAAGAACAATATCTGCACATTCAGATTCTAATGGGAAATTTTTGTGAATGGATTTGGGTCTAATTAATTCAGAAATGGAACCATTAAAATCTGAGTATTATGGAGCAAACCATTATTTATAGAGTATAGCTCTACACACTCTAACATTTTGTCCTTCACATATAAATATCTCAGTACATGCACCATCTGAGTATATAAAATTAAACTACCTGAACACCTTTAAAAAATTAGAGTAAAATGTAAAAATGTCTATAAAAAGAAATTCATTAGAGATTTCAAAATATCCGTAAGTGCTAAATAAGGTTTCCAGAAATCAGTGATTATGCTGAAACGTGTCACAAGGGGAACTGTTAACAAGTGTTACTTTGCCAATGGTAGGAAGATTGCCAACCTTTAATTGGCTTTAAAGTTGGTGTTCTATCAATGGTGTATTGTAAAAAGCAATAATGCCCACATTTATGATTTAAGCTTGAAATGGGAACGCTAGATTTGACTAAATGTGGCGCTATATACTAGTCCTTCTAATTAAACATATTCAAATGCTTGCCTTTTAAATTTGATTAGGATGTTTATTATCATGTTTTTATTAACAGCAACCACAAAAGATGTTTGTCTACAATTCACAATGTACAATGACCAGTCAATCCCCCTCTTGCAGAGCTTATGCATTAACTATTCTGTTTTAATGGAAATACTGCGAATAGCTCTATTAAAGCTGCTGGGAAGATGGAATTCTACTGAGTTTAACAAAAATCTGACATGGCATCATTCTTTGGACTCTGTAAGGGAAGGTATCCTCATTAATAAATGCCAGTGAGAAATCATATATTATCTTTAATAAAAGAGTATATTATGCTCTGTCCCTTGGCTTCTGGATTTCTAACTGAGTGCTAGTAAGTCAAGACTAAAATAACTTGAGTGTTCTTAGCTCATTGGTTTGTCATGTCCTTGCCAGGTTTATCAAATTATTTCCATATGAAATGAAAAAAAGGTTTACTAGACTCCAAAACTGTTTTATTTGCGGTAAACAACTGTGAAAGAAATTTATTCTATTTTCAGCCAATTCTTAAATGACAACTTGTAATTTATTAAAAAGAACAATATCTGCACATTCAGATTCTAATGGGAAATTTTTGTGAATGGATTTGGGTCTAATTAATTCAGAAATGGAACCATTAAAATCTGAGTATTATGGAGCAAACCATTATTTATAGAGTATAGCTCTACACACTCTAACATTTTGTCCTTCACATATAAATATCTCAGTACATGCACCATCTGAGTATATAAAATTAAACTACCTGAACACCTTTAAAAAATTAGAGTAAAATGTAAAAATGTCTATAAAAAGAAATTCATTAGAGATTTCAAAATATCCGTAAGTGCTAAATAAGGTTTCCAGAAATCAGTGATTATGCTGAAACGTGTCACAAGGGGAACTGTTAACAAGTGTTACTTTGCCAATGGTAGGAAGATTGCCAACCTTTAATTGGCTTTAAAGTTGGTGTTCTATCAATGGTGTATTGTAAAAAGCAATAATGCCCACATTTATGATTTAAGCTTGAAATGGGAACGCTAGATTTGACTAAATGTGGCGCTATATACTAGTCCTTCTAATTAAACATATTCAAATGCTTGCCTTTTAAATTTGATTAGGATGTTTATTATCATGTTTTTATTAACAGCAACCACAAAAGATGTTTGTCTACAATTCACAATGTACAATGACCAGTCAATCCCCCTCTTGCAGAGCTTATGCATTAACTATTCTGTTTTAATGGAAATACTGCGAATAGCTCTATTAAAGCTGCTGGGAAGATGGAATTCTACTGAGTTTAACAAAAATCTGACATGGCATCATTCTTTGGACTCTGTAAGGGAAGGTATCCTCATTAATAAATGCCAGTGAGAAATCATATATTATCTTTAATAAAAGAGTATATTATGCTCTGTCCCTTGGCTTCTGGATTTCTAACTGAATTCCTAACTACCTCCTGACCCTGGTCCTCCAGCAGAGCACAAGAACTCATGAATAAAAATATGTGAAAGAACAAATACACAGTAAACTTTCAGGCCAGCCATTAAGAGGGGAAAATTCCAACAGTAAGGTCACTTTCAATATTCTTGAGGTTTCAGAGAGTGTGGAAAAGATCCAGTAAGGATTTCCCAAGGAGCACTCAGTATTTAGTATTCAGCTGAGTGTGTGTGTGTGCTCAGTCGTGCCTGATTCTTTGTGACTCCATGGCCATGGAATTTTCCAGGCGAGAATACAGGAGTGGGTTGCCATTTCCTACTCCAGGCAAGTCCATTCTGCTGATTACTCTGACTGATTTGTCCTACTGACTTGAGGGGCTTTGTGGATTGGGGAAAGTCTAAAAGTTTTCTGACTCTTGCAGGCTACCTATTCATCAGACTGTCTTTCTATACCAGCCACATGTTTTCCACTCTCCTCTTTCTCCTCCTCCCTGTGACATCACATTCTCTGTATTTTAGTTCACTGGCCATTAGAAACCAGTGAGGCATATATGTAGTAACTACAGCTGCAAAACCCCTGTGGCAGACACTGTTGGCTGCCTTTTCAAGGTTGACTTCCTCTCCCTGTCTTCCTGGCTGGCAGAACTGTCTCCCACGCAGAGGCAGAAAATACCAAGTACTTGCATTCTCAGCCTCTCTTGTGACCTCAGTTCTAGACCTGTGATGTAAGAGGAAGTCTGCTGGTAACTTCTGGGAAAGAAGAAAAGTTTCTCCTCACCTCTCATCCCCAGTTTGTTTTTTTTTTTTGTTTTTGTCTTTTTTTTTTTTTTAATGTGATTGTGTGATGCTTGATGCCCAGGAGACCAACCTGTGACAATGAGGATAAAGATTAAGAAACTGCGTGAACACTAGCTTAGACCTACCTGGACTTTTATTGTCTGATAAAAATAAATTATTTTAAAGACACTTTTAACTTTATTTTTGTTACTTCCACTTGGAGACATCTTAGCTATTATTTACTTAGGATTACATTTAGTTTGCCAAGACAAAGTTGCCTTTCAGCCAGTTTATAGTATCTACTTATTGATTTCTCAACTCAGTTTCGTCGATGCAACAGAAAAGCAGTCTTAAGCCAAAGGTGTATGTGCCATTTGTCGAGATTTAAGGAAAATAAAAGTAGAAGAAAATGCATTTTTTTTCTCCTTGATACATTTACAGACCTAAAGCAGAATGTGAGCATAAAAATACATATCTCAGAAAAAATACGTGTTTTTCTTTATCATTGTGGATAAAATAGTTTATGGAATGCAACATATGACAAGATGAGATTCACAGAAGCAGTGATAAGAATTCGAAAAACAGAACTGACTTTCACATTTTGTTCATGCAATTAACGCTTGTGTGATCACAAAATAGATAAACCTTAGATGGTCTTTTCAGAACCAGCAGACTTTGTTTTGAGTTCAGCAAATCAGGAATCGACTGCCTCTATCCTCAGCTAGAAAAATTGGCAAAACCACCTACTCTTTCTCACAAGCATCACAATTATTTGTTTAGGCAGAAGAACAAAATGTAGAAAGGAAGTTAAATGCTTTGGGGAATTGACTTCAGAATCAGATTTGTCTATCCTGAGGCCATCCTTGAATTCATTTGGAGGGCAAAAATAACACCTTGGAGGGCAAAAACTATTTGTTTTGTTCACTGGCCATTAGAAACCAGTGAGGCATATATGTAGTAACTGCAAAACCCCTGTGGCAGACACTGTTGGCTGCCTTTTCAAGGTTGACTTCCTCTCCCTGTCTTCCTGGCTGGCAGAACTGTCTCCCACGCAGAGGCAGAAAATACCAAGTACTTGCATTCTCAGCCTCTCTTGTGACCTCAGTTCTAGACCTGTGATGTAAGAGGAAGTCTGCTGGTAACTTCTGGGAAAGAAGAAAAGTTTCTCCTCACCTCTCATCCCCAGTTTGTTTTTTTTTTTTGTTTTTGTCTTTTTTTTTTTTTTAATGTGATTGTGTGATGCTTGATGCCCAGGAGACCAACCTGTGACAATGAGGATAAAGATTAAGAAACTGCGTGAACACTAGCTTAGACCTACCTGGACTTTTATTGTCTGATAAAAATAAATTATTTTAAAGACACTTTTAACTTTATTTTTGTTACTTCCACTTGGAGACATCTTAGCTATTATTTACTTAGGATTACATTTAGTTTGCCAAGACAAAGTTGCCTTTCAGCCAGTTTATAGTATCTACTTATTGATTTCTCAACTCAGTTTCGTCGATGCAACAGAAAAGCAGTCTTAAGCCAAAGGTGTATGTGCCATTTGTCGAGATTTAAGGAAAATAAAAGTAGAAGAAAATGCATTTTTTTTCTCCTTGATACATTTACAGACCTAAAGCAGAATGTGAGCATAAAAATACATATCTCAGAAAAAATACGTGTTTTTCTTTATCATTGTGGATAAAATAGTTTATGGAATGCAACATATGACAAGATGAGATTCACAGAAGCAGTGATAAGAATTCGAAAAACAGAACTGACTTTCACATTTTGTTCATGCAATTAACGCTTGTGTGATCACAAAATAGATAAACCTTAGATGGTCTTTTCAGAACCAGCAGACTTTGTTTTGAGTTCAGCAAATCAGGAATCGACTGCCTCTATCCTCAGCTAGAAAAATTGGCAAAACCACCTACTCTTTCTCACAAGCATCACAATTATTTGTTTAGGCAGAAGAACAAAATGTAGAAAGGAAGTTAAATGCTTTGGGGAATTGACTTCAGAATCAGATTTGTCTATCCTGAGGCCATCCTTGAATTCATTTGGAGGGCAAAAATAACACCTTGACTAAATCACCTTGTCTTATAGTCTCTCTCTTCATAGCCTGTTTTTTAATATCAAAAATACTCTCCAGTACTGAATCTCCCTTGTGAGCTTGGAAAATTTAAGTTAGCCCCAAGCAATCTATAATCTTGTATCAGTTAGGTTTAGATTCAGCTGTGGTTAGCAGCTTAATAGAGGCTTAAACATATTCATTGTTTTTTTTTTTTTAAAGGTTATTTTATTTTATTTTATTTTATTTATTTATTTTGGGCAGGGGTCGGGTTGAGGACGGAGGGGGGCTGGTGGGCCACTGCTATTGGTTTTTCATTTCTCTATTTTCATCCGTCTTTTGTTCTTTGACTCCTGTGGGCCTCCCATCGCGGTGGCCTCTGTCATTGCAGAGCGCCGGCTCTGGGCGCATGCGCTCCAGAGCTCCGGCTCGGTGATTGGACACATCGGTCCAGCCACTCCGCGGCTCGTGGGATCTTCCCAGGCCCGGGATCCAACCGGCGCCCCTTGCACTGCAAGGCGGTGTCCTTACCCACTGGACCGCCAGGGAAGCCCTTCATTGTTTTTTATCTCTCATAAAATAAGGTAAAAAATAAGGTACTAAGTGAACACACTTGCACCTAGAAGATGAGTAAGTTGGTTGAATGCACATCCTAGTGATGACAGTCAACCCCACTATATTATATACTTCAAAATTACTAAGAGCCTAGGTCTTAAGTGTTCGCACCACAAAAAAAGAAATGATAATTATGTAACGGGATAGAGGTGTTAGCTAAAGTTATGGTAGTAATCATGTTGCAATATATAAACGATCAAATTAACACTCTCGTACATCTTAAACTTACACAATGTTACGGTCAGTTGTATATTAATTATTTTTGAAGCCTAGACATGTCAGTTTAGGGCTGGTGTAATAGCTTCACAGAGTCATCAGGGATTCACACACTGCCATCTGCTGAAAAGTCGTTTTAAAAGAGGTGATCCGGAGCTGGCATCTACTTAGAAGGTCTCCTCAGAATCAGCAGACTTTATGTTGAAAGCAAAAGCTAACTGGTTGTTATGGATGTCAGAATGATCTTCAATGGACTGCTCGCTAACTAGAATGGTTAAGCAGGGAAAGAACGAACACTTAGGGTATAAATGTGCCTTACCTATTCCAGCCATGTTTAGGGCAGATAATGCCTTCACACATAAGGGAGAGGGTATATAAATAAAGTGTTACCTTGATTATCCATTGCATTCATACCACTTTTCAATGTTGTGCTGGTCAATTTCTGGAACACATATTCATGTGCATATTAATTGCATTTCTAAAAACTTGGCTGATTTAAAAATACAATTTATTAGCAAAAACAATTCACAACCACAAATACTTTCCAGCTGTGAGAATATGAACTCATCATTCCTTGATACTTTTTTATCATACATTTCAGAAGTGCATTCTCACCATTTGACTGGAAAAACCTCAAGATGCTGCTAAAATAAAATTATTGAGCATGGGGCTTCCCTGATGGTCTAGTGGATAAAGAGCCCGCCTTACTGTGCAAGGGGCACCAGTTCGATTCCTTCCCTGTGAGGATCCCATGTGCCACGGAGTGGCTGGACTGGTGTGTCCAATTGCCAGCCAGCACTCTGGAGCACACGTGCCCAGGGCCATTGCTTTGCAGCGAGAGGCCACTGCAATGGGAGGCCCACTCAGGCCAGAGAATAAGGATAAATGAAAATAAACAAAAAAACAATAAAAGAGGCCAAAATTTTTTTTTAATTATTGAAAAAAATTATTGAGCATGAATTTGGTCTTCCTATTATAAAATAAAAAATTCTATACATACTGATGGCCCATTTACAGAAACAAACTGAAGTTTTATGTAGATAACTAAAAAGTGATAGCTCCATATATTATTCTCTAGTGTTGAATCAGTACTTTGTGATTGTATGCAGGCCTTTTGGTTATTAAGTAATAATAAATTATCCACTCAAGACAACATATGGTTTTTATGCATTTAGATGTTTTTGTGCACTTAGATGGTTTAAAGCTTACCACTCAACTTTTAACTTTTGTATTCTAAATAGCTGAAATAAGTCTATGAATTAGGTCATAAATCTTCACAACACTCCTTGGATCTATATTGGAAGTCAGTCATAATCTTTGGGGAACATAAGGTTAATGTAATATATTTATATTTATTCATTTGAATATTCATGTGTTATGTGTAAAATATACCCAAAACCTGAGTATGCTAAATTCTTAACATTTTTACATAGCTATAGGTTAAGGAATAGAGCCCCCCCCCCCAAAAAAAGAGGATAATTTACGCAATTTTTGCCATTGGTGTCTCATGTGTAAGACTTCATGTTTATGAAGGTCTAAAGACACTGATGATTAAACTTATATTAAACACACAAAACAGCATTATATTTTTCCTATGTGTATAAATAAATGGAAATAATCCAGAAGAATGCGTACTTAATTAATAGCAATGAATACCTCTGGGGAAGCAGGACCAGGATGGGAAGGGAGAGGGTTTTCTAGGAGAACCTGACCTTTATCTGTAGCATATACATCTATATGTATGTCTTGCTGTTCACGCTATGCACACTGTTCGCTGAACCCAAGATAGACAAAGCGTGAGCTAAGAGGCTTGAAGAAGATGCAAGAAGCCGTAGGAACTGCAGACACATTTATTATTTTTTTAATTGTTTTTTTTTATTCATTTATGTATTCTCTAGAGTGAGAAGAAAGTAAAGTTTATTAGAGTGGGGGAAGGAAGAGTCGCTGCCAGTACAGCGAGCTGGCTTAAGGGAGAAAGTGGGAGACACTGTGTGAAAAGTGGGCCTCACAGCAGGCCAGCTCAAGGGACAGCCTACCTGTAGACACGTCTATTCTCTCCTGGCTGATGCAACAGCCATAGCAGTATTCACTCTAAGCGCTTTTCAGGTGGAACTTGTATATGCTCACAGAACAAAAGCAGTCCAAGGCCAAGTGAGCACCTTGTGATGCGCACCAAGGGCTATAGGTGATCTCAGCTGTTATATATCATTATTTATAAAATGTGGGGCAGGAGTGAGAGACTGGGCTTCCCTGGTGGTCCAATGGGTAAAGAGTCCACCTTGCAGTGCAAGGGGCACTGGTTCGATCCCTGACCTGTGGAAGATCCCACATGCCCATGGAGCGTCTGGACTGGTGTGTCCAATTACCAGTCAGTGCTCTGGAGTGCAAGCGCCCAGAGCTGGTGCGCTCCAGTGAGAGAGGCCACTGCAATGGGAGGCCCACACAGGCCAAAGAATAAAGATGGATGAAAATAAATAAGATAAAAAAACAATAAAAGAGGTCAAAATAAAAAAAAAAGAGTGAGAGACCATGGGGCAAGAGAGCCTGACCACGCCATCTTGGTTATTTGCTCTTTCTCTACAATTGTTTAAAATTTTTACTCATTAAAATAGCTTTTCAAAATGAAACTGTTTATTGCAATTTATTTTCCTCTTTACCAAAGAAAATTGTTAACAGCATTTGCCAGTGTTAGGGTGGTAGGCTATTAAAGTGTTAACACTGCGGCCGGAGATTCCCCAGCACTAAATAATCATAAGAAAGGGCCAAGTTGTTAGGATCAACACGACCAGACTCCCGGCACCAAATCAGGGGTCAGTTGCTTACCTGCTGGTGCCTGAGAATCTCCCTAGACCTGCGATAAGGAGATAGCCTTGGCCATAAAATTCCTCACAAAGTGTCAAGAGTTTCACACCCCGCCCACAGCCACCTGAAGGATAGTGGGCTCATCACTGACTTCCCGCCAAACTTAAACAAAGAACTCGTTTCTGCGCCTGCCCATTTATGTATTCTCTAGAGTGAGAAGGTAAAGTTTATTAGAGTGGGGGAAGGAAGAGTCGCTGCCAGTACAGCGAGCTGGCTTAAGGGAGAAAGTGGGAGACACTGTGTGAAAAGTGGGCCTCACAGCAGGCCAGCTCAAGGGACAGCCTACCTGTAGACACGTCTATTCTCTCCTGGCTGATGCAACAGCCATAGCAGTATTCACTCTAAGCGCTTTTCAGGTGGAACTTGTATATGCTCACAGAACAAAAGCAGTCCAAGGCCAAGTGAGCACCTTGTGATGCGCACCAAGGGCTATAGGTGATCTCAGCTGTTATATATCATTATTTATAAAATGTGGGGCAGGAGTGAGAGACTGGGCTTCCCTGGTGGTCCAATGGGTAAAGAGTCCACCTTGCAGTGCAAGGGGCACTGGTTCGATCCCTGACCTGTGGAAGATCCCACATGCCCATGGAGCGTCTGGACTGGTGTGTCCAATTACCAGTCAGTGCTCTGGAGTGCAAGCGCCCAGAGCTGGTGCGCTCCAGTGAGAGAGGCCACTGCAATGGGAGGCCCACACAGGCCAAAGAATAAAGATGGATGAAAATAAATAAGATAAAAAAACAATAAAAGAGGTCAAAATAAAAAAAAAAGAGTGAGAGACCATGGGGCAAGAGAGCCTGACCACGCCATCTTGGTTATTTGCTCTTTCTCTACAATTGTTTAAAATTTTTACTCATTAAAATAGCTTTTCAAAATGAAACTGTTTATTGCAATTTATTTTCCTCTTTACCAAAGAAAATTGTTAACAGCATTTGCCAGTGTTAGGGTGGTAGGCTATTAAAGTGTTAACACTGCGGCCGGAGATTCCCCAGCACTAAATAATCATAAGAAAGGGCCAAGTTGTTAGGATCAACACCGCGACCAGACTCCCGGCACCAAATCAGGGGGTCAGTTGCTTACCTGCTGGTGCCTGAGAATCTCCCTAGACCTGCGATAAGGAGATAGCCTTGGCCATAAAAATTCCTCACAAAGTGTCAAGAGTTTCACACCCCCCGCCCACAGCCACCTGAAGGATAGTGGGCTCATCACTGACTTCCCGCCAAACTTAAACAAAGAACTCGTTTCTGCGCCTGCCCTGAGGGATCCCCCTCCCATTTTCTCCTGCTCCCCTCCTCCCTAATAAAACCTCCTCGTCCCATCTCCAGGGCGCGATCCCCCTGGCCCATCTCTCGGACCTGTGGATCTCGCCCGGGAACTCTTCCCAAATAAACTTCTTCCCTAACAGCTTGCAGCCCGCCGTGTCTTTGCCATTCTTACATCCAGGACCATCACCTGCGTCCTTGTAATCTTATATCAGTGCTTGTGACCCTAGCCACCCAGTATATGATTTATGTGGACTTTTCCCACCACAAAGGAGTGGGTATTATAGAGATTTGTTGTCCATTGTCTTACCCATACATGGCCAAGAAAAAATAACTAACACATGCATCCCTTACAGCTCTGTTTGCAATTTTCCTATGAATAATAATCTGGGTTTAAGAATGTTGTATTTGATAACTGCTGCTTTTCCCTTAAGTCCACATTTCCTCCCTTACCTTTTTCTACCTTTATCCTTTTGGTACCTTAGGATTCACATTTGGGAAGAACTTCTAGTTCTTATCTGGTATGTGAATTTTCAATGGACTTCTCAGCCTCCTTATTCTTTGTTCTTCTTAACGCTTTCCAGCATCACACAGAGCTAAACCTCAAATCCAGGTGTGTCCGATTCAGAAGCTCAACTCATCGCACCCCACTGGTATATTTTAAAGGAAGTTTTTACTCATTAAAATAGCTTTTCAAAATGAAACTGTTTATTGCAATTTATTTTCCTCTTTACCAAAGAAAATTGTTAACAGCATTTGCCAGTGTTAGGGTGGTAGGCTATTAAAGTGTTAACACTGCGGCCGGAGATTCCCCAGCACTAAATAATCATAAGAAAGGGCCAAGTTGTTAGGATCAACACCGCGACCAGACTCCCGGCACCAAATCAGGGGGTCAGTTGCTTACCTGCTGGTGCCTGAGAATCTCCCTAGACCTGCGATAAGGAGATAGCCTTGGCCATAAAAATTCCTCACAAAGTGTCAAGAGTTTCACACCCCCCGCCCACAGCCACCTGAAGGATAGTGGGCTCATCACTGGACTTCCCGCCAAACTTAAACAAAGAACTCGTTTCTGCGCCTGCCCTGAGGGATCCCCCTCCCATTTTCTCCTGCTCCCCTCCTCCCTAATAAAACCTCCTCGTCCCATCTCCAGGGCGCGATCCCCCTGGCCCATCTCTCGGACCTGTGGATCTCGCCCGGGAACTCTTCCCAAATAAACTTCTTCCCTAACAGCTTGCAGCCCGCCGTGTCTTTGCCATTCTTACATCCAGGACCATCACCTGCGTCCTTGTAATCTTATATCAGTGCTTGTGACCCTAGCCACCCAGTATATGATTTATGTGGACTTTTCCCACCACAAAGGAGTGGGTATTATAGAGATTTGTTGTCCATTGTCTTACCCATACATGGCCAAGAAAAAATAACTAACACATGCATCCCTTACAGCTCTGTTTGCAATTTTCCTATGAATAATAATCTGGGTTTAAGAATGTTGTATTTGATAACTGCTGCTTTTCCCTTAAGTCCACATTTCCTCCCTTACCTTTTTCTACCTTTATCCTTTTGGTACCTTAGGATTCACATTTGGGAAGAACTTCTAGTTCTTATCTGGTATGTGAATTTTCAATGGACTTCTCAGCCTCCTTATTCTTTGTTCTTCTTAACGCTTTCCAGCATCACACAGAGCTAAACCTCAAATCCAGGTGTGTCCGATTCAGAAGCTCAACTCATCGCACCCCACTGGTATATTTTAAGAGTCTGCCACACCTGCTATTCATGAACCGCTCATTGTTCAAACGAGATGGCAACTTGGAGTGCATTTAGCCATCCTCTGCTTATGAATTCACTTATTTAGAAACACTTCAGTTTCTACAGGGGAGCAGAAATGGCTTTATTTTGCAGGAGTAACTTTTGATGGAAATGAAGTACAGCCTAAGACATGAGGCTCCAGCTCTAAATGCGTGAGTGTGAAATGTAAATCTATTAATAGTCACTCAAATTCTTTACCCTTAACCGACAGGTTTCCAAGAATAATAAATGTGGGAAAACTTTGCCTTCATCATGTGATTGGAGCTGGCATTAAAGATGGACCATAATTAGGAAACCAGTAGTACCCAGGTCCATGAAATATGCCTGCCTCTGGACTTCTATCTAAAATTAGTAGGAAATAAATAAATAAATAAAACTAGTAGGACGTTTATCAGGGTTCAGAGGTAAAACAGGTGACTCTGATGAATCACAAGTCTGAGAACCACCGGTTTACAGACTAGGTTCTATGCAGGTGAAAGATTATGTAAAAAAAGAAAGTCCTTTTTGAACTTCTGATATAAATTGTCCACTTAATCACGTAAGGTAACTGTGATATAAACAAGGAGTAATGCTGTCGGCCATCACTTATTGTGCCTGTTGTCCTGTGGGTCAGCCTCTGCCTTGAGTACTTCAAATTCATATTCTTATTTGATCATCAAAGACTATTAGGGAGTTATCCTAATTATCATTCCACAAAGAGTGAACTGAGGCTTGGAAAGATTAAGTAGTTTGTGTTAATCATTTAGTAATGAGCCAAAGTTTGAGCTTGGGTCTTTCTGATGCCTGGTTGCAGATGAGAAGGATGTGGTTTACCTGCTCAAACATGAGCCATATAAGCTGGGGAAAGTGTGATGAGTGGTTGATCTTGATTGGGTCTACTACATGGATTTTGGAAATAAAGATTTCCTTCAGAGAAGAGAGGGATGGAAATATTCAGCTAATTCCAGGATGTAATACTGTGTCGTTATACTAAGGTCTGACAGTTGAGATGCCAGGCTTAAATTTTAAGAAGCCAAGCTTCACCTATGAGTGGATTGATGAGTTTGTTCAAATTAATAAGGCAACCTGTGAGATGCATTCAGATATAAGAAAATAAACTTTACCTCTCTAGAGGGCAGGAGGAATGTGAGAAAGAATGGGGGAGAGGAAACAAATAGAGGAGAAGAAGGAAGACAACAATGGGTGGTTTGGAAACTGCCCAGCATTGTTTTCCCACACTGAATAATGGTAAAAATAGCAAATGTGTTCTGAGTACTTACCATATGCAATCATTTATGTGAGCATGTCACATCTATACAAAATAGGTATAGAAAAAATAAGGCTCAGAGAAGTGAAGTTATTCTCATAAAGTCACTCAGGTCTGTCTGACTCAGAAAGCAAGTGAACTGTTTCTTAATGCCTGTGTGAATCACCCGTGATTCAGCCAGGATGTCTTTCAAACTCTCTTCTGAGAAGCCATGGAGGCAGAGGTCTGCAGAGAATACCTGTGGATGACCTGAAGCGAATTTCTCTGGGCAGGTCTCTGAGAGAGAGGGTAAGCACAATGGTTGAGAGCCTGCATCTAGCTGTTGTGGGGTTGGAAACCTGTACATTGTTAGCCTGACTATACTCACAGGCTTTATGTTTTCTTTCCTTATGACTCTTTGTCTTCAGTTAGGTTCCTTCGGAAAATTCCAGCCTGCTTTGCTGTGCTGAGAGGAACAATGCTCTTTTGTTTAAACCTGAGCCACAGAGTAGGGAACAGCACTTCTCTGTCAGGGAGGAGGAAAGGATGGAATGGGATGGAGGCGGCGTTGAATACCAAAGTGAGAGAAGCCGGAGAGGGGAGCCCCAGTGTGCACACACACTCCTGGGTCCTTTACTCCTCTGTGAGTGGTGGCAGGAGGGAGAGAGCAGGGAAAGAAGGCAGATGGCTTTTTACTTACTTATGCTGTTGTTCTCTCTTGACTGTGGCTGCTCTCTCAGATATCCCATGGCACATGTACAGGGTTCTTTGGCGGTCTCCATCACTGACCTCTCTACTGTAGGTTCCTCAGATTTTTCCATATGGTCCTCATTGATGCTGTTGTCTTCTTGCCCAACAAGCAGCCTTCTCAAGTAGGGTACCCACAAGATTGTTCATCTGCTTATCTTTAAAAAATAAACATTTATTTCATTTGGCTACAGCAGGTCTTAGTTGCAGCACACAAGATCTTCAGTTTTCATTGCAGCACGTGGAATTTTTATTTGAGGTGCATGGGATCTAGTTCCTTGACCAGGGATGGAGCCCAGGCCCCCTGCTTTGGGAGCATGGAGTCTTAATCACTGGGCCACCAGGGAAGTCTCAAGTCTGATGGTCTTTTTCATTGTACACTTGGTGGGAGAAAAATCCCACATCCTTGCCATGCCTATTGGGAACCTGACTGACTGAAAAAAAAAAACAAAAAAACAACTAGTTTAATTGATGCTGTATTGGCTAAGCCTAAACCAGGGCCATCTCTGAGTACATCAGCTGTACTACTTTAGCAGGGGAGCAGTTTGCTCCTCCGCTGTCCATTCTGTCCTCCTTGGCATCACACCCACTGTCTTTTCCCTCTGGTTAAATAGATACAGAGGGCAGATCGGCAATTCCAGGACACAGTCGTGACTTTAGTTGAAAAAACGTCTCTCTTCTTTTCTCAGGCACTTCCTCAATGTACGAGCTTCCCTGTGACTTTTTAAGTGTCCTGGTCACTTGGGTTGGGTGGGCTTCCCAGGTGGCTCAGTGGTAAAGAATCCACTTGCCAAAGCAGGAACCAAAGGAGGTGTGGTTTCAATCCCTGAGTCGAGAAGATCCCCTGGAGGAGGAAATGGCCACTCACTCTGGTATTCTTTTTTTTTTTTTCCCAAACATTCATTTATTTATTTATTTTTGCGGGGGTGGGGTGGGGAGGGGGGCGGGTGAGCCGCTTCTACTGGTCTTTCATTTGTCTATTTTTCATCCATCTTTGTTCTTTGACCCGTGTGGGCCTCCCATCGTTGTGGCCTCTGTTGTCGCAGAACACCAGCTCTGGGCGCATGCGCTCCAGAGTTCTGGCTTGGTAATTGGACACATCGGTCCAGCCGCTCCGCGGCACGTGGGATCTTCCCAGGCCAGGGATCGAACCGGCGCAGGCGGTGTCCTTACCCACTGGACCACCAGGGAAGCCCCACTCTGGTATTCTTGCCAGAATAATTCCATGGAGAGAGGCGCCTGGGGCTGCAAAGACTGAGCCTACACAAAGCACTTGGGTTGGGTAGGGGATGGGCAAGGAGGAAGTAGGAAGAAATCAAGGTAGAGAGAAAAAACTCACAATCCTGATATTTATTTTAGACTTATTGGTTTTCGTATACAAGCTGCTGGTGACAGAATGATAGCTGGAGAAGCAAATCTAACCCTTTTTTTTTTTAAAGCAAGTTCAAGGGCACACATCTGAAGACTTTTTTTCACAACTGAAGGAGTAAAGTACAAGCACCTATTTTCCTCAGGTTTAGCTCTGCTGTCAGCTCTGGGGTTTTCCCAGTCATCAGAGGCAGCGGGAAAAATTGTATTAAACATTTGATTATCTATTTTAAAGCAACAACAAGGGTGCAAAACTCTGCCTCTTACAATCATAGGCAAAACTAAAATGAATAGTGAAAGGGCTGACAGTCCAGCCCATAGTGGCTATTAAATCAGTGGCAGCCATTACAGTTCAACAGCCTCAAATTTTAAACCTGTAGGAACAATTGTATTCCAGAATTCATAAGTCTTGGGATCTTAAAATGGTAATTCTATGTATTATATAACATGCCCAGGGCCTCTGGAGCAAAACCCTCTAATTAAGTACATTAGTATTTCTGCAGTAAAACGTATAAATAGTCCCAGTAACTGGTTTACGTAAAGACTTTAAATAACTGAATGTCAGTGTATGTGATGATTTGCTACTACATGAATTCAGATCAGTATAAGGTTTTGGCATCAAGTGAGTCGTGAACCAATTGTCCGCTTTCAGAATTCCTTTGATTTCAGTTTCTGATAACAAAAAATTGTGGACTTGAATTAATAATACAAGGTCTTTGTCCTGGGAACTGAAAACCAAGTCACTAGACTGTAGCTATGCTCACTGCCGACTCCCAACAATGCATCATTGATCTGACCCTTTACAAAATAAACTGCTTCGTCTGACCCAGTCATGTTTTACCAAGCTCGCTGAAAACAATGCCCTTTTTAAGTGCATCAGTTGTGCAACCTCTCTGGCAAAAGTACTTGATGTCTAGCAGCCAGCCCTCCTGGTTGACTGTAACAGTACAGAGATTTATTAATGGTACCCTGCTGGTTAACCAACGCTTATACAACTCTGAAACATGCCTAATTATAACCAGGGAGTGTCAGGCACAAAGCTGAGTTCGATGGAAATTGTATCCATTTTGAACAGTATAGAGTACACCCCTTATTAGTCCTTTGAACGTGTTATATTCTAGCTACTGTTGGTTGATTAAACATGCTGTGGACTTTGACCAAGTTCCTTCTACTATTGAATGAATTTAAACAAAAAAAAAGTTTAAATAACTTTTAGGTAGTATAAAAACTATAAATTTAATCCAGAGTCTTCAGGTTTCTTATATTTATTGTTGCACTTGAGATATTTACTATCAATTAATTGATTTATTTAAAATAATACACTGTAGAAAGCTTCATGTTAGGTTAAAATATTTTTAGTATCACTTATTAGAGCAATAGGTATTTTTAGCACAAGGTCAAAAGTGCCCTAGAGCTTTAGAATAGAAAGCATATGTTCATAACTTCCACAGGTTTGTCATGAAATGTTATTTTAAAGAAATACATGGGATGTGAAACACTTAATTCAGAATAGTATTTATCCTTGTAGGAAAGGGAATGCAATCTTCAAAAGATTCATAAGAGGGGCTTCCCTGGTAGCTCAGTGGTAAAGAGTTCACCTGTCAATACAGGAGACACAGGTTTGATCTTTGATCTGGGAAGATACCACAAGCTGCGGAGCAACTGAGCCTATGAGCCACAACTATGGAGCCTGTGCTCTAGAGCCTTGGAGTTACAACTATTGAGTCTATGTGCTGCAACTACTGAAGTCTGTGTAAGCTGGAGCCCGAGTTGCACAACAAGAGAAGTCACTGCAACAATAAACCTGCTCACCTTGACTAGGGAGTAGCTCCCACTCCTTGCAACTAGAGAAGAGCCTGTGGCAGCAGTGAAAACCCAGAATAGTCATAAATAAATAAATAAATAAATACAATTAAAAAAAAAGAAAGAATGAGTGATGGAGAGAGTTCCACAGAAACTTAAAAAAGGTTGGGGTGGATTTTCTTTCTGTTTTTTCTTTAATTTGGCCTCTTTTTATTGATTTCTTATTTATTTATTTTTCATCCATCTTTTACTCTTCAGCCTGTGTCGGCCTCCCGTAGAAGTGGCCTCTTTGGTTGCAGAGCACCAACTCTGGCTTGTTGCACACCAGCGCGCTGGCTCGTAATTGGACCCACCTGTCTAGCAGCTCTACAGCATGTGGGACCTTCCTGGACCAGGGGTCAAACCGGTGCCCCTTGCACTGCAAGGCGGATTCTTTACCCACTGAACCACCAGGGAAGCCCTTGTTTTTTTAAAAAAGAAAAGGTACATAGGAACATACATTGGTATTGACAAATAAAATTTTATTCTTTGAATTGGATTAAGGGTAAGTGGGTATTTATTATTATTTATACTTTTTGAATGCCTGGAATATTTCGTGATAAATATACATGTGCAGCCTGCATTAATTCTTCTAAGCTAGGCCAAGAAAAGCACAAAATATGTTTCTGTGTGAAATATCTGGAGAATGATGAACTGTTTACTACTCAGCCAGACTTCTTGGATTTGCTTCCTGATGTTTCTTCATCACTGAATGCCCTTCATGCTCAACATTCTTTGTAGGGATTAGCTGGCAGATAAAGGGGAAGGCCTGCAGACAAAGCATCTGTGGAAAATCATTTCAGTTTGAATGTGAAGTGTGACACTTTATTCTTAGAGTCAGGTTGAAAGCCATTGTGATTACCTCCCTGCCCCTTAGGTTGCCTCTGGCCTTACCTCCTCCTAGCCTTACCTTTGCATGTTGCAGAAGTTGGTCATTTGTCATGGTTTCTGCATTTTTGGTTCTGTGCTTGCTTTCTCATGAAAACTGTTGAAACTAAGGCATCATTATTGCATGAGAGAGGCCTTTCCCAGAATAGTTTTCTCTCGGACCTCCCTCACCTTGACTAGGGAGTAGCTCCCACTCCTTGCAACTAGAGAAGAGCCTGTGGCAGCAGTGAAAACCCAGAATAGTCATAAATAAATAAATAAATAAATACAATTAAAAAAAAAGAAAGAATGAGTGATGGAGAGAGTTCCACAGAAACTTAAAAAAGGTTGGGGTGGATTTTCTTTCTGTTTTTTCTTTAATTTGGCCTCTTTTTATTGATTTCTTATTTATTTATTTTTCATCCATCTTTTACTCTTCAGCCTGTGTCGGCCTCCCGTAGAAGTGGCCTCTTTTGTTGCAGAGCACCAACTCTGGGTTCTTGCACTCCAGAGCGCTGGCTCGTAATTGGACACACCTGTCTAGCTGCTCTACAGCATGTGGGACCTTCCTGGACCAGGGGTCAAACCGGTGCCCCTTGCACTGCAAGGCGGATTCTTTACCCACTGAACCACCAGGGAAGCCCTTGTTTTTTTAAAAAAGAAAAGGTACATAGGAACATACATTGGTATTGACAAATAAAATTTTATTCTTTGAATTGGATTAAGGGTAAGTGGGTATTTATTATTATTTATACTTTTTGAATGCCTGGAATATTTCGTGATAAATATACATGTGCAGCCTGCATTAATTCTTCTAAGCTAGGCCAAGAAAAGCACAAAATATGTTTCTGTGTGAAATATCTGGAGAATGATGAACTGTTTACTACTCAGCCAGACTTCTTGGATTTGCTTCCTGATGTTTCTTCATCACTGAATGCCCTTCATGCTCAACATTCTTTGTAGGGATTAGCTGGCAGATAAAGGGAAGGCCTGCAGACAAAGCATCTGTGGAAAATCATTTCAGTTTGAATGTGAAGTGTGACACTTTATTCTTAGAGTCAGGTTGAAAGCCATTGTGATTACCTCCCTGCCCCTTAGGTTGCCTCTGGCCTTACCTCCTCCTAGCCTTACCTTTGCATGTTGCAGAAGTTGGTCATTTGTCATGGTTTCTGCATTTTTGGTTCTGTGCTTGCTTTCTCATGAAAACTGTTGAAACTAAGGCATCATTATTGCATGAGAGAGGCCTTTCCCAGAATCCCAGTCTTTCTCTCATAAAAGTTTGTATGTAAAAAAAAGCCAGAGTCCACATTAGTCAGCCTTAACAAGATGTGGGGACCTAATGATTGTTCTGTTCGGTAGGCAGAAAAATCTTCTTGAAAGTAAATGCTAAACAAACGTATATGAAAGTACTTATTTAGCACTATTTACATAAACTTCTTACATTTAACGTTTTCATATTAAAACTTGGGGGGAAGGGGGGCTTCCCTGGTGGTCCAGTGGGTAAGGACACCGCCTTGCAGTGCAAGGGGCGTCGGTTCGATCCCTGGCCTGGGAAGATCCCACGTGCCGCGGAGCGGCTGGACCGATGTGTCCAATTACTGAGCCTGAGCTCTGGAGCGCATGCGCCCAGAGCCGGTGCTCTGCAGCGAGAGGCCACTGTGATGGTAGACCCATACAGTCCAAAGAACAAAGATGGATAAAAATAGATAAATGAAAGACCAATAGAAGTGGCCTGCCCATCCCTTTCCTCCCCAACCCGCCCCCCAACCAAAAAAAAAAAAAAAAAAAACTTGGGGGGAAGGGGAGGGAGGTTCCAGAGGGAAGGGACTATGTATACTTATGACTGATTCATGTTGCTATATGGCAGAAACCAACACAACATGGTAAAGCAATTAGCCTCCAATTAAAAATAAATTTTAAAAAATAAAATACAATTTTATTTTCCTTTTAGATACTGTCCTAATAGTTATGTAACATTCCATTATGAGTATAGTTCAGATAAGAAGTCTTTAATATCACGTACATGTGGGTTGGGCTTCCCTGGTTGTTCAGCAGTAAAGAACACACCTGCTAATGCAGGAGATGTGGGCTCAAGGCCTGCAGACAAAGCATCTGTGGAAAATCATTTCAGTTTGAATGTGAAGTGTGACACTTTATTCTTAGAGTCAGGTTGAAAGCCATTGTGATTACCTCCCTGCCCCTTAGGTTGCCTCTGGCCTTACCTCCTCCTAGCCTTACCTTTGCATGTTGCAGAAGTTGGTCATTTGTCATGGTTTCTGCATTTTGGTTCTGTGCTTGCTTTCTCATGAAAACTGTTGAAACTAAGGCATCATTATTGCATGAGAGAGGCCTTTCCCAGAATCCCAGTCTTTCTCTCATAAAAGTTTGTATGTAAAAAAAAGCCAGAGTCCACATTAGTCAGCCTTAACAAGATGTGGGGACCTAATGATTGTTCTGTTCGGTAGGCAGAAAAATCTTCTTGAAAGTAAATGCTAAACAAACGTATATGAAAGTACTTATTTAGCACTATTTACATAAACTTCTTACATTTAACGTTTTCATATTAAAACTTGGGGGGAAGGGGGGCTTCCCTGGTGGTCCAGTGGGTAAGGACACCGCCTTGCAGTGCAAGGGGCGTCGGTTCGATCCCTGGCCTGGGAAGATCCCACGTGCCGCGGAGCGGCTGGACCGATGTGTCCAATTACTGAGCCTGAGCTCTGGAGCGCATGCGCCCAGAGCCGGTGCTCTGCAGCGAGAGGCCACTGTGATGGTAGACCCATACAGTCCAAAGAACAAAGATGGATAAAAATAGATAAATGAAAGACCAATAGAAGTGGCCTGCCCATCCCTTTCCTCCCCAACCCGCCCCCCAACCCAAAAAAAAAAAAAAAAAAACTTGGGGGGAAGGGGAGGGAGGTTCCAGAGGGAAGGGACTATGTATACTTATGACTGATTCATGTTGCTATATGGCAGAAACCAACACAACATGGTAAAGCAATTAGCCTCCAATTAAAAATAAATTTTAAAAAATAAAATACAATTTTATTTTCCTTTTAGATACTGTCCTAATAGTTATGTAACATTCCATTATGAGTATAGTTCAGATAAGAAGTCTTTAATATCACGTACATGTGGGTTGGGCTTCCCTGGTTGTTCAGCAGTAAAGAACACACCTGCTAATGCAGGAGATGTGGGCTCAATCCCTGGGTCAGGAAGATTCTCTGGAGAGTGAAATGGCAACCCACTCCAGTATTCTTCCCTGGAAAATTCCATGGACAGAGGAGCCTGGCAGGCTACAGTTCATGGAATCACAAAGAGTCAAAGTCTAGTGACTTAACAACAATGCTTGTAATAAGATTGTCCCTAGAATCGTGAAAGAATAATGTCTATTTTTCCAAAGAAGGAACATGCTAGACTAGAACTCCTCAAATAAATTCATGCTTTTCAAAATTTGTTGCTTCATGAAGGGGACATCTAGGTTATTTGGGTGGCATTTAGACTTGTTGGCTGGCCTTTGTGGAACGGGCAGCTTTAAGGCCTTCTGGCTGAGTAGCTGTTCCTGCTCTTAACTCCTGAAAGAGAATACCAGGAGGGGAGCCAGGAAAGAACAAGAAGTCCAAGGCTGCCAAGAGTGCCGGAAGTCATTGTTGTCATATTAAACAGGGTAAAGGAAACTAGGGCATGGATCCTGCAAGTGTGGTTTGGGGAATAAAGCCAGGATTCTGGGTTTCCCAATTCTGTGGACAGTGGCCAAGTCATTTTAATATGAGTGTGCATGCCTGGTCCTGAGAAGAATGGGCCTACAGCTAGCTGTAAGGAGCCGAGAGTAAAGTCATTGCTACTGTAAAAGCAATCCAAAATTATGCTTGTCAAGGCATGGGTGGTTATATTATCTCGAGGAAAGGAGATGTCACTGTTCAATTGTAGAATATCATAATGGTCTACTTCTAAGGATTAAATTAGCCAGAGTACATTTGCTTCTAGGCAGTTACCTTGATAAGAACTCATTTCTCCAATGGAAGATTTTTCTAGGACACTGCACACCTAGTGACTTCAGCATAGTGATTGGATAATTCATTTGTAGTGCTTCCTGACCAGACTGGGAATGATGATAACAAACCTACCTAGCACATCAGCATTTACCAAGTGTTTTCTCCCATCTTTAAATGCAGGAGTAAAGCTCTGGACAGAGAATCAATTGGTAGTAGGTAAAGGAACTCTGCATAACAGGAATTCTGAGCTCACTTTGATGGGGACTATAAGCTGTGTACCATGTACATGCATTCATTGAATTGTTATCTTTGGTGTTTCTCTTATGCGCCAGGCACTGTTCAAGGCATGGAGACAATGCAATAAATGAAACAGAGTCCCTGTCCTAATGGAGCCTACATTTTTATGAAAGAAAATGTGGCAAATACCAGCTAGTGAGAAATGATCTGAAGAAAAATATAGGAGGATAAGAGGGACTGAAAAGTAAACCAGAAGAGGAATGCTATTTCTCCTAAGAGAAAGTCCTTCTGAAGAAATGATATTTGAGCAGAGACTGGAATAAATCAGGGAAGTTTGCTATGTGGCTATTTGGAAGAGTAACATTCCTGGTAGAGGTGACAACATGTGCAAAATATATTCTGGGGCAGAGTATATTTATCTTGTTTGTTTACTTCTTTTTTAAAATTTTTTTTGGCCTCCTTTGTTGGTTTTCCATTCATTTATTTTTCATCCATCTTTATTCTTCAGCCTCTGTGGGCCTTCCACCCCTGGGATTTATGTTCTCATCGGGTAAAGGAAACTAGGGCATGGATCCTGCAAGTGTGGTTTGGGGAATAAAGCCAGGATTCTGGGTTTCCCAATTCTGTGGACAGTGGCCAAGTCATTTTAATATGAGTGTGCATGCCTGGTCCTGAGAAGAATGGGCCTACAGCTAGCTGTAAGGAGCCGAGAGTAAAGTCATTGCTACTGTAAAAGCAATCCAAAATTATGCTTGTCAAGGCATGGGTGGTTATATTATCTCGAGGAAAGGAGATGTCACTGTTCAATTGTAGAATATCATAATGGTCTACTTCTAAGGATTAAATTAGCCAGAGTACATTTGCTTCTAGGCAGTTACCTTGATAAGAACTCATTTCTCCAATGGAAGATTTTTCTAGGACACTGCACACCTAGTGACTTCAGCATAGTGATTGGATAATTCATTTGTAGTGCTTCCTGACCAGACTGGGAATGATGATAACAAACCTACCTAGCACATCAGCATTTACCAAGTGTTTTCTCCCATCTTTAAATGCAGGAGTAAAGCTCTGGACAGAGAATCAATTGGTAGTAGGTAAAGGAACTCTGCATAACAGGAATTCTGAGCTCACTTTGATGGGGACTATAAGCTGTGTACCATGTACATGCATTCATTGAATTGTTATCTTTGGTGTTTCTCTTATGCGCCAGGCACTGTTCAAGGCATGGAGACAATGCAATAAATGAAACAGAGTCCCTGTCCTAATGGAGCCTACATTTTTATGAAAGAAAATGTGGCAAATACCAGCTAGTGAGAAATGATCTGAAGAAAAATATAGGAGGATAAGAGGGACTGAAAAGTAAACCAGAAGAGGAATGCTATTTCTCCTAAGAGAAAGTCCTTCTGAAGAAATGATATTTGAGCAGAGACTGGAATAAATCAGGGAAGTTTGCTATGTGGCTATTTGGAAGAGTAACATTCCTGGTAGAGGTGACAACATGTGCAAAATATATTCTGGGGCAGAGTATATTTATCTTGTTTGTTTACTTCTTTTTTAAAATTTTTTTTGGCCTCCTTTGTTGGTTTTCCATTCATTTATTTTTCATCCATCTTTATTCTTCAGCCTCTGTGGGCCTTCCACTGCAGTGCCCTCTCTTGGTGGAGAGCAATGGCTCTGGGCGCATGTGCTCCAGAGCACCAGCTCACAATTGGAAACATTGGTCCAGCTGCTCCATGGCACGTGGGATCTTCCCAGGCCAGGGATCGAATTGGCACCCCCTTCACTGCAAGGCAGACTCTTTACCCACTGGACCACCAGAGAAGTCCTTATTTGCTTACTTCTTATTATGGAGAATTTTAAATATATATATGTATGTATATATATATATACAAAAAGTAAATAGAGTTGCCCAATGAACCCCACATAGCCATCATTCTGCTTCTATACTTCCAGATAATTTATCAGCCTCCTGCTACATATTGGATTATTTAAAAGCAAATCCAAGACATCATATAAATATTCAGTATGTATTTATAAAGGTACAAATGCTTTTCTTTGACTTGACACTGTATCATTATCATACAGAAATGATCAACATTTTCTCAGTATCATCCTATATTCACTAGTGTTCAATTTCCCCATATTGGCTCATATATATTTTTACTAATTGGATTGTTAAAATCAATTTTTAAATGAGGTTATCTAGAATGTCTAAAAAACAGCAAGGAGGATATGTATTTGGAAAGAATAGAATAGAATAGCAAGTCTCAGCCAGTTAAAGTAAGTGAAAGAAGGTGAACAGAGGTTACCAGGAGAAAATGAATCGGCTGACGCTGGCTGGCAGAGATGCACAGGCTTCTGTTTGTGTATGAGTGTTGCCTTGCTTGCTCAACCTCAGAAAAAGTCATAGAGAAGATGAGTTTGCCCCACCCCTGACCTCTTTGAATTCTTTGTTCTCAGACACTCGTCAAAGTAGCCAGACAGGAGAGAATACCAGCATTTCTACTCAGCACTAAACTGGAAACCTTTCTACACCAGCTCTTCATTCTCACAATAACTTTTTAGGATACCAATTTTTACTTATAAAACATGAAGCTAAGACTCAGAGAGGTTAAGTGTCTGGTACAGTGTAGAGAAGAGAACTGAGCACTGGCCCAGTGGACCCAAAGTTGGTCTTCATTTTCTGATATTATGTATTATTGTTTATTATCTGTTTCCTCCCCAATGATTATATATACTCCTTGCTACACCATGGGGTCAAGGATATTGTTTGTTTCCATTCACTGTGATCTTTCTGGACCTAGGAAAAGTACCTTGCATATAGGAAAAATATCTGGCATGTAGGAGAAATTAAAAATATTAATTCAATGAGTAACGTACATGTTGTATACTTTGAGTGTCACAGGAAATGCTGTTACAAGGATCAACTGTACAAATTGCAGGATATTAGTGGTACAAGAGATTTTCCATTCTCTCTGTCTACTTCTTTCAATTCCTTCTACGCCCACAGCTGTGGGATGGCTTGCAACATCATCTAGGTTGGGCAAGGTGAAGAAAGTTCAGGACTGATCCCAAATGAGATATTATTTTATTCCTACTAAATTGGTAAAAAGCAAGATCTGAAAATATCAAATGTTACTGAGGATGTGGATTGACAGAAATTCTTCATATCACTGGTAGGAATGTGAATTGGTACAATTACTTCGAAAAAATTTGGTACTAGTTTCTAAAATTGACTGTGCTCATACTCTGAGACTCAGCAATTCCAACTCCCCCCACCCAGACCTTATTTCTAGAGTTAACTCTCACCGTTGACACATTTGGGAGCAAGTCTCAGCCAGTTAAAGTAAGTGAAAGAAGGTGAACAGAGGTTACCAGGAGAAAATGAATCGGCTGACGCTGGCTGGCAGAGATGCACAGGCTTCTGTTTGTGTATGAGTGTTGCCTTGCTTGCTCAACCTCAGAAAAAGTCATAGAGAAGATGAGTTTGCCCCACCCCTGACCTCTTTGAATTCTTTGTTCTCAGACACTCGTCAAAGTAGCCAGACAGGAGAGAATACCAGCATTTCTACTCAGCACTAAACTGGAAACCTTTCTACACCAGCTCTTCATTCTCACAATAACTTTTTAGGATACCAATTTTTACTTATAAAACATGAAGCTAAGACTCAGAGAGGTTAAGTGTCTGGTACAGTGTAGAGAAGAGAACTGAGCACTGGCCCAGTGGACCCAAAGTTGGTCTTCATTTTCTGATATTATGTATTATTGTTTATTATCTGTTTCCTCCCCAATGATTATATATACTCCTTGCTACACCATGGGGTCAAGGATATTGTTTGTTTCCCATTCACTGTGATCTTTCTGGACCTAGGAAAAGTACCTTGCATATAGGAAAAATATCTGGCATGTAGGAGAAATTAAAAATATTAATTCAATGAGTAACGTACATGTTGTATACTTTGAGTGTCACAGGAAATGCTGTTACAAGGATCAACTGTACAAATTGCAGGATATTAGTGGTACAAGAGATTTTCCATTCTCTCTGTCTACTTCTTTCAATTCCTTCTACGCCCACAGCTGTGGGATGGCTTGCAACATCATCTAGGTTGGGCAAGGTGAAGAAAGTTCAGGACTGATCCCAAATGAGATATTATTTTATTCCTACTAAATTGGTAAAAAGCAAGATCTGAAAATATCAAATGTTACTGAGGATGTGGATTGACAGAAATTCTTCATATCACTGGTAGGAATGTGAATTGGTACAATTACTTCGAAAAAATTTGGTACTAGTTTCTAAAATTGACTGTGCTCATACTCTGAGACTCAGCAATTCCAACTCCCACCCCGGCACCCCCAGACCTTATTTCTAGAGAACCCGTTAACTCTCACCGGTTGACACATTTGCAGCAGCATGGTTCATAATGGTCAAAATAAAATAATAAAAGCCTATTAAGGAACCCAAATGTCCAAGGACTTTAGAGTGAATTTATAGGTTGTTCTACTTTAATAGACAAATTTACTACTGTCAAGCAACAATACAGATAAACCTTAGAAACATACTCTTGGGCAAGGGAGAAAAAAAAAAAGGCAGGGCTTCCCTGGTGGCTCAGTGGTAAAGAATCCACCTGTCCAATGCAGGAGACATAGGTTCCATCCCTGGTCTGGGAAGATACCACATGCTGCAGAGCAACTGGGTCCATGTGTCACAACTTCTGAACCCATACTTGGCAATCTGCACCTACTGAAGTCCACATGTCTAGAGTCTATGCTCTGCAATGAGAGAAGCCACCACAATGAGAAGTCCACTCACTACAACTACAGAGTAGCCCCTGCTTCCCATGGCTAAAGAAAGCCCCAGCAGCAAGAAAGACCCAGCACAACCAAAAATACATAAATTAATAAAAAATTAAACAATAAATAAAGTGAACAAATGAAGTTGCAGAAGACTACTTCAATATGATATTTTAATAAAGCACAAAACAAGGAAAATGAAATGATACAAAGTTTGAAGATATACGTATGTGCCACAACTAGTTTGTTGTTGTTATGAGTTTTACCTTATTTTAAAATATATTAGCATATAGCCAATATGAATCAGGTGTCACGGGAAATGTTTACAAGGATCAACTGTACAAATTGCAGGATATTAGTGGTACAAGAGATTTTCCATTCTCTCTGTCTACTTCTTTCAATTCCTTCTACGCCCACAGCTGTGGGATGGCTTGCAACATCATCTAGGTTGGGCAAGGTGAAGAAAGTTCAGGACTGATCCCAAATGAGATATTATTTTATTCCTACTAAATTGGTAAAAAGCAAGATCTGAAAATATCAAATGTTACTGAGGATGTGGATTGACAGAAATTCTTCATATCACTGGTAGGAATGTGAATTGGTACAATTACTTCGAAAAAATTTGGTACTAGTTTCTAAAATTGACTGTGCTCATACTCTGAGACTCAGCAATTCCAACTCCCACCCCGGCACCCCCAGACCTTATTTCTAGAGAACCCGTTAACTCTCACTGGTTGACACATTTGCAGCAGCATGGTTCATAATGGTCAAAATAAAATAATAAAAGCCTATTAAGGAACCCAAATGCCCAAGGACTTTAGAGTGAATTTATAGGTTGTTCTACTTTAATAGACAAATTTACTACTGTCAAGCAACAATACAGATAAACCTTAGAAACATACTCTTGGGCAAGGGAGAAAAAAAAAAAGGCAGGGCTTCCCTGGTGGCTCAGTGGTAAAGAATCCACCTGTCCAATGCAGGAGACATAGGTTCCATCCCTGGTCTGGGAAGATACCACATGCTGCAGAGCAACTGGGTCCATGTGTCACAACTTCTGAACCCATACTTGGCAATCTGCACCTACTGAAGTCCACATGTCTAGAGTCTATGCTCTGCAATGAGAGAAGCCACCACAATGAGAAGTCCACTCACTACAACTACAGAGTAGCCCCTGCTTCCCATGGCTAAAGAAAGCCCCAGCAGCAAGAAAGACCCAGCACAACCAAAAATACATAAATTAATAAAAAATTAAACAATAAATAAAGTGAACAAATGAAGTTGCAGAAGACTACTTCAATATGATATTTTAATAAAGCACAAAACAAGGAAAATGAAATGATACAAAGTTTGAAGATATATACGTATGTGCCACAACTAGTTTGTTGTTGTTATGAGTTTTACCTTATTTTAAAATATATTAGCATATAGCCAATTAACAATGGTGTAATAGTTTCAGGTGTACCGCAAAGAACTGAGTCATACCACAACTACTTTTTAAGTATAGGAAAAATAAAGACAAAGAATGAAGATAGTGGCTATCTCTGAAGAGGAGGCAGAGGGAAAAGGTAGGATAGGAACATGTAAGTAGATGCAAAAGACGATAATAATGTTCTAGTTCCTAAGATTGAATGATGTGTTCATGGCTGCTTATTAAAATGCTTCAAATTTCAAACCTTAGACATGAATTATGTGACTTCTTTTACATCTGTTGGCTATCAAATAAATGCAAAATCAAGCCAGCCAGCGCAGGATGGAGCTCTATATGAAGGCACTGTGTCTCTCATCTGCACAGCCGTCTGCTGGATATTGTCAGGGGTGTACTTTGGGCATCTGGAAGCTACTGTTTACTGCATCATGGGTACCAAGAGGTGAGCTGACTCCCATAACTGAGAAAGGAAACATTCACTCTAACTTGAAATTCCCAAGTACATATTCAGTAATCACGCACCGGAGAGAAGACTTCATTCAGGGAAAGCATAATTTATTTGTATTTAAACATTCCTTTACTGTTTGACAATGTGGCGATCCCATTGAGAGGTACCAGGGATTCAAATGTGTTCTTTTATAAACATTTCTCTTCATGCCCATCGTGGTATATAAAGCTGCCAAAGATCACACCTTAGATTCACTTAGGCTCTTCTCCACATCCAAGGAGACACACAAACTCTCAACTATGCATTTGGAATTAATGTGTTGATAACACTTGGCCTCACATGAGAAAAGTCACTGATTTCATCACTCTTTCTAGCAGCTTCAGGAGTCCTTGCAGTTCTTAGAATCTATTAATGGGTAACTTCATTTATTCTAATTAAGTGTCAGAAATGAAAATCAAAACCACACATTAAGACTTTTGCTTTAGAAAGAAATGTTAACAACTGGTGACCTTAGCCGTGTGACAAAGACAGTACTTGTATTGCAGTCTACGGTGTCAGACTCATGTGGAGAGTATTAAAAGTGCTCTGAAAAGGAAATTTCTTGATTATTTTTAATAATAAATTTTAAACAAGAAAAATCTGTAACTAGTCTTACTTTCTTCATAATGAAGATGAAGATTTATAAATCAGCCAGAAGATATGATCAATGCAACTAAACTGATTGTTTAGACACTTTTACTTTTTGGACTTTTGGTTTATATTTTTAATGAAAGTGTCTTTATCACATGAACCAGATAATTGCTAAATCTCTTTCATCAGATAAGACACAACGTCAATCATTGATCTAGGCAACAATTTTCTTATAAAAAAGAGCTTTTGATCTGTAAACAGCAAAACTCTGTAAAAGTTAAAAGCAAAATAAAGGTTTTTTTAAAAAAAGCTTTTGATAAACCAATTAAATAAGGCTGTGTATGTTATATATGTATATGTGTTTTATATATATACATACATACATACATATATCTATATCTATCTATAGCTATACCTATATCCATCTCTCTGTATATACTTGGTGAGGAGGCCAGTGGTTTCCAAGGAGGAGGAACAGACATTTTGTAGTCAAGGTGCCTTCACCTTGATTGCCACACCTGTGACAATCTATTTTGCCCCAGACTTTCTTTAAGCCCAGAGCTAATGTTTATAACAACAATGGATCTTGCTGGAGGACATGTTGCTCATTCTTGTTATCTAAAGATGTATGTTGTGAGTGTGGGTCTGGTAAGACCTTTATCATCATAAAATATTCTTTTGTTAATCTATTGTTTTTTTTTTTTTAAAGATTTATTTATTTATTTATTTTGGTGGGGAGGGGGTGGGGAGGGAGGGGAGCAGGTGGGCCACTTCTATTGATTGGTCTTTCATTTGTCCATTTTCATCCATCTTTGTTCTTTGGCCCGTGTGGGCCTCCCATCGCAGTGGCCTCTGTTGTCACAGAGCACTGGCTCTGGGTGCATGCGCTCCAGAGCTCCGGCTTGGTAGTTGGACACATCGGTCCAGCCGCTCCGCGGCACGTGGGATCTTCCCAGGCCAGGGATCGAACCGGCGCCCCTTGCACTGCAAGGCGGTGTCCTTACCCACTGGGCCACCAGGGAAGCCCTGTTAATCTATTGTTAATAACCAACTGGAAAAGAACAAAACACCTCATCTAAATTAGCTTCTGGGGGTACTCTTCTATCCTCCTTCCAGTTCTTTTTGCTGGAAGTCTTCTCTGTTCCTTTTTTTAATAAAACTTTTCTGCACAAAGCTCTGAGTGACTAAAGCCAAGGTTTTTTGATCCCAAAGTGAAATCTTCTCCTTTGGGGATCAAGAATCTGGCACGGTTCACAGTAAGCTATCTATGGTCACCTATCACTTTTATGGGCTTTCGATTTCTGGATTGGGAAGATTCCCTGGAGTAGAAAATGGCAACCCACTCCAGTATTTTTGTTTGGAAAATTCCACAGACAGAGGAGTTTGGTGGTCTATCTTCCATGGGGTTGTAAGAGTTGGACACAACTGTGCAACTGTGCACACACACACACACCACCTATATAATATACACACATACACGTATATGTGGAAAATGTATTTTTTAAACTGTCTACTATTGTTAGAATAAGAAGTAGTAGGTCTATACAAGCAACAACCTAATTTTCTAGTAAGTAAATTCACCTGTAATTTTTAAGTCATAGTCATCCAAGAATGGCACATTGCATACAACATGATAAAAGGTTTTTTGTTTTTTTCCTTTTGGCTGAATGGCATGTGGGATCTTAGTTACCTTACTGGGGATCAAACCCATGCCTCCTGAGCTAGAAGAGCATCTTGCTGGAGGACATGTTGCTCATTCTTGTTATCTAAAGATGTATGTTGTGAGTGTGGGTCTGGTAAGACCTTTATCATCATAAAATATTCTTTTGTTAATCTATTGTTTTTTTTTTTTTAAAGATTTATTTATTTATTTATTTTGGTGGGGAAGGGGTGGGGAGGGAGGGGAGCAGGTGGGCCACTTCTATTGATTGGTCTTTCATTTGTCCATTTTCATCCATCTTTGTTCTTTGGCCCGTGTGGGCCTCCCATCGCAGTGGCCTCTGTTGTCACAGAGCACTGGCTCTGGGTGCATGCGCTCCAGAGCTCCGGCTTGGTAGTTGGACACATCGGTCCAGCCGCTCCGCGGCACGTGGGATCTTCCCAGGCCAGGGATCGAACCGGCGCCCCTTGCACTGCAAGGCGGTGTCCTTACCCACTGGGCCACCAGGGAAGCCCTGTTAATCTATTGTTAATAACCAACTGGAAAAGAACAAAACACCTCATCTAAATTAGCTTCTGGGGGTACTCTTCTATCCTCCTTCCAGTTCTTTTTGCTGGAAGTCTTCTCTGTTCCTTTTTTTTTTAATAAAACTTTTTCTGCACAAAGCTCTGAGTGACTAAAGCCAAGGTTTTTTGATCCCAAAGTGAAATCTTCTCCTTTGGGGATCAAGAATCTGGCACGGTTCACAGTAAGCTATCTATGGTCACCTATCACTTTTATGGGCTTTCGATTTCTGGATTGGGAAGATTCCCTGGAGTAGAAAATGGCAACCCACTCCAGTATTTTTGTTTGGAAAATTCCACAGACAGAGGAGTTTGGTGGTCTATCTTCCATGGGGTTGTAAGAGTTGGACACAACTGTGCAACTGTGCACACACACACACACCACCTATATAATATACACACATACACGTATATGTGGAAAATGTATTTTTAAGCTGTCTACTATTGTTAGAATAAGAAGTAGTAGGTCTATACAAGCAACAACCTAATTTTCTAGTAAGTAAATTCACCTGTAATTTTTAAGTCATAGTCATCCAAGAATGGCACATTGCATACAACATGATAAAAGGTTTTTTGTTTTTTTCCTTTTGGCTGAATGGCATGTGGGATCTTAGTTACCTTACTGGGGATCAAACCCATGCCTCCTGAGCTAGAAGAGCAGAGTCTTAACCACTGGATCACTGGGGAAATCCTTATACAGGTCTTATTTTATAGCATAAGGATCTGGTCACTTTCCTGGAACTATCTCTTATGTTGTTATTAGTATTGCCCTTTACAAACTTTTTGATTTTTTAGGCACTGCATGGTAATATATTCTGTTCATTCATTTGTTCAGCAAATAATGATATTTCTATATCATGCCTATGCAAATTTATTTGTTTTTGATTTTCAATACATGTTGTACCACCGAATTGTTCCATTTGTGCCCTCTTTAAGGGAAAAAAAGATGTATTCATTTTTTATTTATTTATTTATTTTTAGGGCTGTTCTGGGTCTTCGTTGCTGTGCATGGACTTTCTCTAGTTGCCCAGAGCTTGGGCTACTCTCTGGTTTGCAGTGCACAGGCTTCTCACTAAGCTGGATTCCCCTGTGCCGCATGGGCTCTAGGTTACTGGGCTTCAGTAGTCATGGTACATGGGGTTAGTTGCCCCATGGCACATGGAGTCTTCCTGGAGCAGGGATCAAACCCCCTGCACACTGCATCGGCAGAAGGATTCTTAACCACTGGACCACAGAGGAAGCCCCTCATTTGTGCCCTTTTAATTGTTCTCTCTACCTAAACCCTTTTAGATCCTGTTATTCTTTCAGAGTTTAAAGTCCAGTTTTTTAGCCAAATAATAATAATAATAATTATATAAACCCTTCTTTCCACTTTTTAAAGAATCTGTTAAGAATATTTTAAAGAATCTATTTCCTACAAATCTAACACTTCACTGTCCCATCTTGTAATGTCTTTACCAGATTTAAAGCAGCTTTAGGGAAGAACCTGTGATTTACCCTTTGTTTTCCTGAGTGCATAGTACTAATATAACCCAGAGCGCATAGTAAATGACCAAAAAGCACCTATCAAGAAGCAGCCTGGCATGGTGGGAAATGTCGAGGTCCATGCGCGGGTTGGAAAAGGATTTCTAGACAGGAGGCAGAGTGAGAGGAAAGTAAAGTTTATTAGAGTGGGAGAAGGGAGAGTCTGCCAGTAGAGCAGGCCGGCTTGAGGGAGAATTGACGTTGTTAAAGTGGAAGACGCTGCTGTAACAGCGGGTCAGTTCAAAGGAGAACTGATCCTAAGCAGGGGTCTTTGACCCATTTTATACCTGGGGTCTAAGGAGTGGCCTAAGGGTCTTAAGGATCATTGCTGATTGCACAGTCTACTGGTGAGAGTGATGACAACAGCATGAAAAGACAGGAGGGGAAAACCAGAGGGTCTGATGAGGTGTACTATAGTCCCCGGGAGGGGAGGACAATAAAGGTCTTGCATTCCAAGACCCTCCTTGTTTGACTTGTTCTTTCATCCTTGGGCACCACAGGAAATGCAGGAACTTTGGGAGTGATACATTTAAGTTCAAGTCTGATTTGCCCTTTATGGGATTGTGGGCAAGTTATTTAACTTTTCTGAACCCACATTTCCCTGCAAAATGAGGATAAATCCTTACAGGGTTTCTGTGAGGAGTGGAGATAACCTAAGAACCTATACAGTGACTGGAAAGCACTGTGGGCTCCACAAATTGGAATTATTATTATTTGTGAACAATCTTCTCTGTACCTGACTCCTCTGCCCAGGCTCTTATATCCTGAACTAAAATTTTCTTCTAGGTCTTCATCAAAACCCGATTTACCAGTCTAGGCCTACCTCCACCAGGAGCACTGTATTATTCACACAGTATAGTATAAAGTCTCTAATGGGCTCTCCCATCTCTGAATATCTTATTTTATACTTCAATTTTTTGTACTACATTTTATACTTTTGTCATCTACATTTTCATGGATTTATTTATTTTCTTCCTTTTGCTGTCCTAAGTTCTAATAGAGGAATGGTGTCTTTTGGATATTTTCCCAATCAAAACACAGGTCAGATGCTTTCTGCTAGGTTCGGGCAACTGCTTGAAATTGTAATTGCTCCAGAAACATCACGGGATACTGAGGGAGTTTCTTTCAATAGTTCTTTGAATAGGTCTATATTCCCTCATGTACTAATTTGTAACCCTATTTGGAAAGCTTTTTGCTTTGCAAATCAAATGTGTTAACATTTAGTGGTAAAACCTATCCTGACCTAAATTCACCTGTCAATAAAACTTGACCTGAACCCATGATGGCACAGTGGCAAAACCTGATTTGAAGAATAGATTCTCTATTTTCCTACTTACTGGTGATATATTTATAATTTGTTCTGAAAAAAAAAAAAAGATTATACAGTACTGTCCCACATCTTGTGGGATATTATGTAACATAAGTACACTTCTCTAAAATCTGAAAAGTTTTGAATTCTGAACCCCATCTGGCCCAAACCCTACACGTACGGGGTTGTAGATCCATAGTCCTTATGTCTCTTGTGAACTGTGATACATGTAACAGGCTAATTTTAAAAAATTCAATTAAATGCTGAAGGGACGTATGTTTATCCCGCTGGGAGAAACACTGTCTGAAAATTTATGGGATTATTATTAAAGGGATTAAAGCAAGTTAAAGTTGCTGAACTAATTCCTACAAGGGGAAAATAAGGTGTAAAAATTTAAGAAATTATGAAAAATAACAAAATAAAGTAAAATATGCCCACAAAAAGTATTTTCCAATATGACTTTCCTGTTTTCCTGACTTTCTTAACTGAAAATTGGTAGTAACACATGCAAATAAGTTATGTGATTAAAAAATACAAGGATTGAGGCTTCCCTGGTGGTCCAGTGGGCAAAGAGTCCGCCTTGCAGTGCAAGGGGCACGAGTTCAGTCCCTAGCCTGGGAAGATCCCATGTGCTGCAGAGCAGCTGGACAGGTGTGTCCAATTGCGAGCCTAGGCTCTGGAGTGCATTTCTGCAATGAGAGAGGCTACTGTAATGGGACGCCCACACAGGCCAAAAAAAAGATGGATGAAAATTTAAAAAAAAACAATAAAAGAGGCCAAAAAAACCAAAAAAACAAGGACCGGTACTTCTGAAAAATTACACTTATGAATTTCAGTGCTGTATTTACATTATTTAATGTTTCATTTTTACATTTTTTAAGAGACAGACTACTACTAAAAGGTTGCTACCAGTAATGCCAGTGACTACTTAAATTAACACACTATTTTCACCTGTCAAGTGAGACTGGTACTCTGTAAAGATTCTTCTGAAATATATGATCTAGTGCATTATACAGAAAAACATCAAGTTCAAATAGCTCAGCAGATAATTATACACTATCTTAAATACGTGTAATAAAGTATACCGAAGAGGATTTTGTATGTTCTGAATTTAGGAGATGCATTTAACTTGATCTAATCTATTGTCCTTTCTTCACTGGTGATGTTGCAGATTTTATCAAGAGCTTTATACCAATGCAGAACATAACGAATTAGAACAGAACACAGTTGCTTCCCTGGAGTTACGATTTAAAATGAATGCCTCCTCTACAAGGGTAAGATATGTAACAAAGGGACTTAGAAATTATAACTGAGCAAGAGAATACAGGGCGATATTCACCCACACAAAAGAGATAACAAAAGCAGTTAACTGAAAGAACAAGCTCACTGCTGGAGGAAGAGGAAACAGATTCATAGAATATTAGAACTGAAAATCTAAGAAGAAACTGAAATTTTAGAGGACAAAATCCTTTCATTAAGTAAGCACCTGACTGAACTAAAACTAGGCGTTGGAAAAGAGCCCAGGAGTGAGAGGTTGCAACCCCAGGCGCGTGGTCTTTGCTTCTACGTTTCTCTGCTTTCCAAGTCACAAAATAACTGGATTCTCTTCGACAGATTTCTAAAAATCCAGGCAATGACACGGTAGCCGTTCATATACCTATGGGCTACACTTTCCTATTAAGTGGTAAGTAAACTTTCGGTTAAAATAATAATTAAAAAGTTAAAAATGCATTATTTAAATGGATCCTGTTTGGTTGCGACAGATCTGGACGAAACGGCGAGGCGGAAGAAAGTGCAGAAGTAGCTGAGCCGAGGGAGCACGCCGGTTCAGGTCTGATAATGGTCCAATGGCATACAGTCGGCAGCTAGGGGGTTAACAGCCAGCTGCGACCTATTGGAATTTCAGTCCTTGGGCCCGACCGACTGTGCGTGACGGCGACGGCGGCGGAAGGGGCGGGCCCTTCGGTGGGAAGTGGGCGGCGGTCGCATTATTTAATGTTTCATTTTACGTTTTTTAAGAGACAGACTACTACTAAAAGGTTGCTACCAGTAATGCCAGTGACTACTTAAATTAACACACTATTTTCACCTGTCAAGTGAGACTGGTACTCTGTAAAGATTCTTCTGAAATATATGATCTAGTGCATTATACAGAAAAACATCAAGTTCAAATAGCTCAGCAGATAATTATACACTATCTTAAATACGTGTAATAAAGTATACCGAAGAGGATTTTGTATGTTCTGAATTTAGGAGATGCATTTAACTTGATCTAATCTATTGTCCTTTCTTCACTGGTGATGTTGCAGATTTTATCAAGAGCTTTATACCAATGCAGAACATAACGAATTAGAACAGAACACAGTTGCTTCCCTGGAGTTACGATTTAAAATGAATGCCTCCTCTACAAGGGTAAGATATGTAACAAAGGGACTTAGAAATTATAACTGAGCAAGAGAATACAGGGCGATATTCACCCACACAAAAGAGATAACAAAAGCAGTTAACTGAAAGAACAAGCTCACTGCTGGAGGAAGAGGAAACAGATTCATAGAATATTAGAACTGAAAATCTAAGAAGAAACTGAAATTTTAGAGGACAAAATCCTTTCATTAAGTAAGCACCTGACTGAACTAAAACTAGGCGTTGGAAAAGAGCCCAGGAGTGAGAGGTTGCAACCCCAGGCGCGTGGTCTTTGCTTCTACGTTTCTCTGCTTTCCAAGTCACAAAATAACTGGATTCTCTTCGACAGATTTCTAAAAATCCAGGCAATGACACGGTAGCCGTTCATATACCTATGGGCTACACTTTCCTATTAAGTGGTAAGTAAACTTTCGGTTAAAATAATAATTAAAAAGTTAAAAATGCATTATTTAAATGGATCCTGTTTGGTTGCGACAGATCTGGACGAAACGGCGAGGCGGAAGAAAGTGCAGAAGTAGCTGAGCCGAGGGAGCACGCCGGTTCAGGTCTGATAATGGTCCAATGGCATACAGTCGGCAGCTAGGGGGTTAACAGCCAGCTGCGACCTATTGGAATTTCAGTCCTTGGGCCCGACCGACTGTGCGTGACGGCGACGGCGGCGGAAGGGGCGGGCCCTTCGGTGGAAGTGACGCGTCGCCGGCTTTCGGCAGTGTCGGGAGGCGTGGCCGGTCGGTTGAGGGAGGCTGTGGTGGCGGAAGAGGTTCGGTGGCTGATGGCGGCTGAAGCTCGGAAACCTCTCCAACACTGCTGCCTTTGAGGGGACTCCTCACTCGGTAAGCGCCTTCTCCGGTCCGCCCCGGCGCCCTGCGCAGGCCGGACGCTCCCTGGAGCTCCGTGGGGCTCCTGTTACGCCCCCAGCTCTGGAGTCCAGGGGCCTGGCAGGTCTCCGGAATGGTCTCCGTGGTGACGATGCTGCCGAATGACTAGGCTTTCCTTCCCAAGGACAAACCTTTCCCCCCGGACTGTGATCGTGTGGTTGTGCGAGTAACCTTGGTTAGCAGGGGAGTCGGGAAATGCGACGGGTGGCCGTTCCACACGGCGGAGGGACCCTGGGATAGGCCTTGGCGATGAAGGGGCGCCGTGTGGGCCGTAGGCGCTGTGGCTGGGGACGAGGAGCGGGAGACCCTGGGCGAGAAAGTGCTTTGGCTGAGGCTCCGCTTTAGGGTGAGCGCTCGGAGGGGAGCGTCTGGGCTGCCGGCGTAGGTATGCTTGGGGAAGCATCTGGATCGTGTCGAAACGGGACTCTCGGGCTTGCCCGTGCGGAGTGAAGCCCAAGTGTTTTGGTTTGAGTCGCCTGTCGATGAGGAGGCGGAGACTCCGTGCGCCGCGGGCCGAGGGCGGAGTTCGGTGTTTGTGTTGGATCTCAGACCCTCCCGGGCTGCAGCCCTAGTGAACGCTTTTCTTGTCTGCTTGTAAATGGCTCCACGCCTTGTGCTCGGAGGGATTTTAAATCTTCCGAGGAGAGTCCTGTTTGTCTTTGCTTAGGCAACTTCTCATGATTTCACAACTCTCCCTTCCCAGCACGCCGGAGGTCCCGAGGGACGAGTCCCGACAGGCTCTCGTCATTTCGGGAAAAATCTTAGTTTAAGAGATGAGTATGCGCGTGTGTGTGTCCTGATAAACATACTGCCGTATTGGTAATCATTCAGTTTGAGAACGCCGTGACCTTTGATTTTCTACTTGTATTTTAGATTTTACGAAGTAGTGAGTTGCTGTTGTGTCAGGGATGGGAAAACGTGATTTTTCAGTTCTCGCTAATGGTAGAAGAGCTGCCAACAGGAATTGCTAATTATAGTTTTGGAGCTCAATTCCAAAAGCGGTTTAAAGAGATTATTTGTACATGTTAATCTTACAAAAAAAAAAAGAAAAAAGTGGGCTGATTACTGTCAGAGTGCTATTCGGGTATAGAAAGGGGCTGAGGCCAGGCTTTTGATTTTATCAAGGATAAAGTTGATTTCTTGAAGGATGACTTGATTACGTTTTCTAGGCATCACATTGTTACACACCCCTGTTTACAATTATGGTTGCAGCCATTTGTGTAGAATTAGCTGATAAATATCTTTACTTAAAATAACATACGTCTTGAAATTCTCAGTTTAAACCTTTTTAATGTTTTTAAGAGGTCATAACCATGTTTCTTTTCGTACTGCTTTGGGGTTACCTCACATGTGAAATTTATTGGGTTGCATTCTTTGGAATTTGAATATTAGCAAGTAAAACTTTGGCCGTATCCACTTTTGGCCTTTTAAAGTTTATTTTGTCTCAAATTCTTACAAGTAGGTAAAGATTCCCTCCTTTTTAATAAAAGCCAAAATGTTAACTTTTTAGAAACTTTCTTTTAAAACGATCTAAGAATTAAATGGTGTGCATGAAATCTGAGTAGTGGTGCTCACCTGTGAAGAGTTTTGGCGATTGGGAAGCCTGACACAGGTGCACACTGGATTTGCTTCTGCCTTCCAGAAAGATTGCTGATAATACTTTTCAGCTGGTCTATAAACCAACTGATAGTCTTTGAGCTTGTGTGAATAATTGGAAGCTATTAGAATATCAGGTAGTTTTACCCTTCTGATACTCAGTCCTCCAGGACTGTTTGTAGGTAAATTTAAAAGTTCATGTATTTTTAACTGAAGATTAACATTTTTTAACTAAGTTTGACAATGACTGTATGTAATGTGTTTTCTATTACAGGAGGTCATACGTGAATTATTATTAATCTTTGTCTACTTTGGTTTTGCTAACTTTTATTATGGAAGTTTTCAAAATACCCAAAAGAAGTAGAAACAGTTACAGGAACCACTGTTTTGCTTATCTTGGTTTATTATCCCTGGATTCCTCCCCTCCTTGCCTCCGGATTTTTGTTTAAAAACAAAACCTAGATATCAAGATATTTCATGTGTAATTAGTTTAGCATCTTTAACTGGTAAAGACTTGGAGAAAAATACAATCACCATAATAATATTATTACGTATAAGAAAATTACCGTATTTCTTTTTGTGTTCTAAGTGTCAGAATTGGCAAATTATATAAAATACCTAAATTTGAAAGCTTAGTTTGAGTCTGTACATTGAATGCACAGAAATTCTTAATATGGTCAGTTTCCTACTTCATCTGATTAAGGTTTACACATTTTGGGCTAGTCAAATAAAATGAGTATCAGGAGGTGTTGGAAAAATACTGCTACAAAAGCCAGAGATCTTGGGCTTGATAAAATTCCAAGAGAATGAAATGAAGACAACACTGAAATTCCCTCACCCTCAATTTATTTTAACTACTTAACTGAGGGCCCGCTGCATATTTTTTTTTCCCCTTAGATATTGATGAGTCCTCAAAAATAACAGAATTGAATATTAGACCAAAGACTTTACAGTGTTAAGTTTACAGCAGAACACATAAAAGGAACCCAGAGATGTTAGAACTTTGGGAAATAAAGTAGGAAACAGGGAAGGGGCCACTGCAGGTAGCATGTATATGTATTAAAGACTTTGTTTCCTAGCCAAATGTCTTTTTTTTTTTTTTTTTAACTGTCTCGTGTACTTATTATTTTTTAATTGATGTAACTTTGGTTTATTACATTACATTAGTTACATGTGTGTACCATATTTCTACTTCTGCATACACTACAGGATGTTTACCACCAAAATTTTAGTTTTCATCCGCCAGCATACATGATTCCCTTTACTCATTCTGCCCTCTCTACTCTTGTATTTGGTATGCCCCATTTGGTTCCTTTATTGTTTTCTTAACTAAGTTTGACAATGACTGTATGTAATGTGTTTTCTATTACAGGAGGTCATACGTGAATTATTATTAATCTTTGTCTACTTTGGTTTTGCTAACTTTTATTATGGAAGTTTTCAAAATACCCAAAAGAAGTAGAAACAGTTACAGGAACCACTGTTTTGCTTATCTTGGTTTATTATCCCTGGATTCCTCCCCTCCTTGCCTCCGGATTTTTTTTTTAAAAGCAAAACCTAGATATCAAGATATTTCATGTGTAATTAGTTTAGCATCTTTAACTGGTAAAGACTTGGAGAAAAATACAATCACCATAATAATATTATTACGTATAAGAAAATTACCGTATTTCTTTTTGTGTTCTAAGTGTCAGAATTGGCAAATTATATAAAATACCTAAATTTGAAAGCTTAGTTTGAGTCTGTACATTGAATGCACAGAAATTCTTAATATGGTCAGTTTCCTACTTCATCTGATTAAGGTTTACACATTTTGGGCTAGTCAAATAAAATGAGTATCAGGAGGTGTTGGAAAAATACTGCTACAAAAGCCAGAGATCTTGGGCTTGATAAAATTCCAAGAGAATGAAATGAAGACAACACTGAAATTCCCTCACCCTCAATTTATTTTAACTACTTAACTGAGGGCCCGCTGCATATTTTTTTTTCCCCTTAGATATTGATGAGTCCTCAAAAATAACAGAATTGAATATTAGACCAAAGACTTTACAGTGTTAAGTTTACAGCAGAACACATAAAAGGAACCCAGAGATGTTAGAACTTTGGGAAATAAAGTAGGAAACAGGGAAGGGGCCACTGCAGGTAGCATGTATATGTATTAAAGACTTTGTTTCCTAGCCAAATGTCTTTTTTTTTTTTTTTTTAACTGTCTCGTGTACTTATTATTTTTTAATTGATGTAACTTTGGTTTATTACATTACATTAGTTACATGTGTGTACCATATTTCTACTTCTGCATACACTACAGGATGTTTACCACCAAAATTTTAGTTTTCATCCGCCAGCATACATGATTCCCTTTACTCATTCTGCCCCTCTCTACTCTTGTATTTGGTATGCCCCATTTGGTTCCTTTATTGTTTTCTTAACTAGAAAACTTCTGCATAGTCTTGAGTACCCATGTTTCTAGAGGTGTACTTCAGAGAATTCGAAAGAAAAGTTGATAAGGTAAAGCTGTTTCTAGTTCCTTTTGTGATGGGGACTATATTTCCTTTCTCCAGCTGAGGCGCAGTTGGTTCTTTTTCCCTGAATGTTAGTGAGGCTACACTTCCCAAGCATTACCACAAGGTGATGCAGTGACTTTGCACATTACTTCACCACCGGGTGGTGTGTGGGTCTGTGTGTGTGCCTATGACCTTTTGGAGTGATAAATCTGCCTGTGAATCATTGTGATACATTAGCATTCACAGTGAATTTGAACGTTTTTTATAAGCTTGTCCATCTTTTCACTCCATTTCTTATCTGTGAGAATAATGAAACAGGAACTGTATGGGAATTAGATATTTTACTATTTAAAATGGGCCGATTTCATGTTGTAATTATATTCAGATAACATTTATTCTTGTTAACTTTATGACTAGAAGTTATATTGGAATTAAAAAAGTAATAATGAGAATGGAATGACTTGTAAAATATTTCTATTACAGTCACATTGAAATGTTTAAAAAGATTGGAGTGTTGGAGAGAGATTAATGAAGGTTATTAATAGGATAATTGCAAGTTATCTTACTCTGAAGTTAATTTATAAGCATCATGAAAAGTCTCATGTTACGAGTTTTGTATTAAAAGTTTGAATTTTGGGGAGAGGGTTTAAAAATGAAATTTTTTGTTAATTTATTTAAAATAATGAAAATAGTAGGTTAAATTTGCTGGTAAAATTCAGTTAACTGAATTAAAAGTCCTCTGAAGTAGTCCTCTTTTCACACATAGTCCATGAGTAAAGACTGTGGTGTATACTATGCAGTTATATGTATATATACACAGGTACATATATAAATACATATGTGTATTGTTGTTTTAGTTGCTAAATCATGCTGTCTGTTCTGTGACTCCATGGACTAACCCACAGGCTTCTCTGCCCATGGGATTTTCTAGACAAGAATACTGGAGTGGGTTGCCATTTCCTTCTCCAAGGGATCTTCCTGATCCAGGAAGTCTCTTATTATCTCCTGCATTGGCAGGCACATTATTATCATTATTTTTAACCACTGAGCCACCTAGGAAGCCCACACATGTGTATACCTTTATGCTGTTTTATACCTTAAAACCTTTTCAATGAAGTAAAAGTCTAAGGTTGAATTTTTGATTTTTAAACTCTTGTAATTGAGGTTAAACTCCATTACCTTGTTGTATAACAAATGCTACTTTGTTGGTTTAATTTACTTTAGGAAACATGTTAAGTTTTATGGAAAAAAAAGTTTCCATTCTTGAATGACTTTTAATGAAAAACTTGGGAAACTCATCCTAAGCTAGCCTTGTTTTCTCCTTAAAAAATAGCTTCCTCAGTGGAACTTATTTGCTCTCTTCATAAAGAACATTACTGGGGCTTCCCTGGTGGTCCAGTGGTAAGGACACCGCCTTGCAGTGCAAGGCGCCAGTTCGATCCCTGGCCTGGGAAGATCCCACGTGCCACGCAGCGGCTGGACTGATGTGTCCAATTACCAAGCCGGAAACAGTGTATGGGAATTAGATATTTTACTATTTAAAATGGGCCGATTTCATGTTGTAATTATATTCAGATAACATTTATTCTTGTTAACTTAGTGTTAAAATGAAATTGGAATGACTTGTAAAATATTTCTATTACAGTCACATTGAAATGTTTAAAAAGATTGGAGTGTTGGAGAGAGATTAATGAAGGTTATTAATAGGATAATTGCAAGTTATCTTACTCTGAAGTTAATTTATAAGCATCATGAAAAGTCTCATGTTACGAGTTTTGTATTAAAAGTTTGAATTTTGGGGAGAGGGTTTAAAAATGAAATTTTTTGTTAATTTATTTAAAATAATGAAAATAGTAGGTTAAATTTGCTGGTAAAAATTCAGTTAACTGAATTAAAAGTCCTCTGAAGTAGTCCTCTTTTCACACATAGTCCATGAGTAAAGACTGTGGTGTATACTATGCAGTTATATGTATATATACACAGGTACATATATAAATACATATGTGTATTGTTGTTTTAGTTGCTAAATCATGCTGTCTGTTCTGTGACTCCATGGACTAACCCACAGGCTTCTCTGCCCATGGGATTTTCTAGACAAGAATACTGGAGTGGGTTGCCATTTCCTTCTCCAAGGGATCTTCCTGATCCAGGAAGTCTCTTATTATCTCCTGCATTGGCAGGCACATTATTATCATTATTTTTAACCACTGAGCCACCTAGGAAGCCCACACATGTGTATACCTTTATGCTGTTTTATACCTTAAAACCTTTTCAATGAAGTAAAAGTCTAAGGTTGAATTTTTGATTTTTAAACTCTTGTAATTGAGGTTAAACTCCATTACCTTGTTGTATAACAAATGCTACTTTGTTGGTTTAATTTACTTTAGGAAACATGTTAAGTTTTATGGAAAAAAAAGTTTCCATTCTTGAATGACTTTTAATGAAAAACTTGGGAAACTCATCCTAAGCTAGCCTTGTTTTCTCCTTAAAAAATAGCTTCCTCAGTGGAACTTATTTGCTCTCTTCATAAAAGAACATTACTGGGGCTTCCCTGGTGGTCCAGTGGGTAAGGACACCGCCTTGCAGTGCAAGGGGCGCCAGTTCGATCCCTGGCCTGGGAAGATCCCACGTGCCACGCAGCGGCTGGACTGATGTGTCCAATTACCAAGCCAGAGCTCTGGAGCGCATGCGCCCAGAGCCGGTGCTCTGCAACAACAGAGGCCGCTGCGATGGGAGGCCCACATGGGCCAAAGAAAAAAAGATGGATGAAAATGGACAAATGAAAGACCAATAGAAGTGGCTTGCCTGCTCCCCTCCCTCCCCACCCCACCCCCACCAAAATAAATAAATAAATAAATCTTAAAAAAAAAAATGTGAGTAGTGTTGGGAATTCCCTGGTGGTCCAGTGGTTAGGGCTCTCATGCTTTCACTGCCATGGTGCAGATTCAGTCCCTGGTTGGGGAACGAAGATCATGCAAGCCTTGCAGTTCCACCAAAAAAACAAACAAAAAATGTGATTAGTGTTACACTCCTAGAAACTTTGTGGATTTGTGAAGTAAATTAGAATAGTTTGGTTAGCAAATGTCTTCTTCCCCTAGTTTTCCCCATTGTTGCAGAGTTTTTTGTTTTAATGACTCAGAAGCAAGTGCCGTAGTGTCAGTGTCATCGTTTCTCACATGGTACAATGCAGTGGGTCTGTGACACACTATGGAGATTTTTTTTTTTTTTTTGAGTAAATCCTCATTTGTATCATTTTTCTTGAAAGTATAGCACAAAGTACAGAAAACATTCAGGTCGTGAAGATTTTTATAGGCCATTTTCACCTTTCATCTGCTAGCTAGTGCTTGGTGTTTCTTAAGCTAGTGAGCATTCATTCACTGAATCTATAATAGAGTCTCAACAGTATGTATTTCATTGACACTATTTACTTTAGGAAACATGTTAAGTTTTATGGAAAAAAAAGTTTCCATTCTTGAATGACTTTTAATGAAAAACTTGGGAAACTCATCCTAAGCTAGCCTTGTTTTCTCCTTAAAAAATAGCTTCCTCAGTGGAACTTATTTGCTCTCTTCATAAAAGAACATTACTGGGGCTTCCCTGGTGGTCCAGTGGGTAAGGACACCGCCTTGCAGTGCAAGGGGCGCCAGTTCGATCCCTGGCCTGGGAAGATCCCACGTGCCACGCAGCGGCTGGACTGATGTGTCCAATTACCAAGCCAGAGCTCTGGAGCGCATGCGCCCAGAGCCGGTGCTCTGCAACAACAGAGGCCGCTGCGATGGGAGGCCCACATGGGCCAAAGAAAAAAAGATGGATGAAAATGGACAAATGAAAGACCAATAGAAGTGGCTTGCCTGCTCCCCTCCCTCCCACCCCACCCCCACCAAAATAAATAAATAAATAAATCTTAAAAAAAAAAATGTGAGTAGTGTTGGGAATTCCCTGGTGGTCCAGTGGTTAGGGCTCTCATGCTTTCACTGCCATGGTGCAGATTCAGTCCCTGGTTGGGGAACGAAGATCATGCAAGCCTTGCAGTTCCACCAAAAAAACAAACAAAAAATGTGATTAGTGTTACACTCCTAGAAACTTTGTGGATTTGTGAAGTAAATTAGAATAGTTTGGTTAGCAAATGTCTTCTTCCCCTAGTTTTCCCCATTGTTGCAGAGTTTTTTGTTTTAATGACTCAGAAGCAAGTGCCGTAGTGTCAGTGTCATCGTTTCTCACATGGTACAATGCAGTGGGTCTGTGACACACTATGGAGATTTTTTTTTTTTTTTTTGAGTAAATCCTCATTTGTATCATTTTTCTTGAAAGTATAGCACAAAGTACAGAAAACATTCAGGTCGTGAAGATTTTTATAGGCCATTTTCACCTTTCATCTGCTAGCTAGTGCTTGGTGTTTCTTAAGCTAGTGAGCATTCATTCACTGAATCTATAATAGAGTCTCAACAGTATGTATTTCATTGACACTATGTATTTAAAAATACATGTATTTTTAATCAGTATTTGGAAAGGGTACAGTAATACTGGAATCAAGGTAGAATGAAAGGGTAGAATTGGTATAGGTAGAGATGAACAAATGGGCTGAACTATTTCGAGTAGATCAACCGAGATTTTACATCATGGAGAGATTTGAACAAGTGTGTACCAGTAGCCCAAGAAGACAGCCCAAGTCTGGGAATCTGTGAGAACTGCTAATGGAGACTTAAATTGATGGTTTGTGTCAGAGTATAAGTAGTAGTTCTCTATCCTGACTGTATACAGGATTAAGATTACTTTGGGAGGCTTAAACAAAATGCATGCGTATAGATACACATGCCTGCAATGCTTAGGTTTCACGTCTGAAAAGTCATTGTCTTTTCATAAGACCCTTTAATGATTCTGATACGTAGCCAGGATTGAGAAAGTCTGGAAATGATGAATGTGGGTCAGGAATGGAGGACAGAGAGGTTAGCTAAATTATAGGAGCCTAGAACCTAGTACAGAGTGATGGAATGGGTCAGATTAGGGAGGAAAGTGACAAAGTTCAAGGGTTCAGCATAGAAACACTGAGATTCATTTGCTTTTGGTTGCAAAAGAAACAGAGGTCTAGGCTTTGCAGGAGAGTTGAGAGTTTGTTTTTGATTTTTAAGTTTTTTAACTCATAAATTTTTGAACCATATTATAAATTATTATTTCCCGGTTTGTGTTTTTATGTTTGATAACACTTTGAAGGAGTTTCAGTTTTTAAGAAGTATGTCTTTTCAATAATTATTCCATGAAAATATCCATGTAATTTACATTAAAATTTATGTTTTCTCAAGATACAAGTTTTTTCTTAGTTGGTATCATTAAATATATATAATTTACTTATTTCAGATTCACAATGACATCCTTTCAAGAAGTTCCATTGCAGACTTCCAACTTTGCCCATGTCATCTTTCAAAATGTGGCCAAGAGTTATCTTCCTAATGCACATTTAGAATGTCATTATACCTTAACTCCATATATCCATCCACATCCAAAGGATTGGGTTGGTATATTCAAGGTAAGAGAACTTTCTGCATATTTCTTTGATGTAGGTACTCTTTATTTTCTTAAGAGGTTGACAAATAGGTTATACTTGTCTTAACTCTGTGTTAAGGGTACAGTAATACTGGAATCAAGGTAGAATGAAAGGGTAGAATTGGTATAGGTAGAGATGAACAAATGGGCTGAACTATTTCGAGTAGATCAACCGAGATTTTACATCATGGAGAGATTTGAACAAGTGTGTACCAGTAGCCCAAGAAGACAGCCCAAGTCTGGGAATCTGTGAGAACTGCTAATGGAGACTTAAATTGATGGTTTGTGTCAGAGTATAAGTAGTAGTTCTCTATCCTGACTGTATACAGGATTAAGATTACTTTGGGAGGCTTAAACAAAATGCATGCGTATAGATACACATGCCTGCAATGCTTAGGTTTCACGTCTGAAAAGTCATTGTCTTTTCATAAGACCCTTTAATGATTCTGATACGTAGCCAGGATTGAGAAAGTCTGGAAATGATGAATGTGGGTCAGGAATGGAGGACAGAGAGGTTAGCTAAATTATAGGAGCCTAGAACCTAGTACAGAGTGATGGAATGGGTCAGATTAGGGAGGAAAGTGACAAAGTTCAAGGGTTCAGCATAGAAACACTGAGATTCATTTGCTTTTGGTTGCAAAAGAAACAGAGGTCTAGGCTTTGCAGGAGAGTTGAGAGTTTGTTTTTGATTTTTAAGTTTTTTAACTCATAAATTTTTGAACCATATTATAAATTATTATTTCCCGGTTTGTGTTTTTATGTTTGATAACACTTTGAAGGAGTTTCAGTTTTTAAGAAGTATGTCTTTTCAATAATTATTCCATGAAAATATCCATGTAATTTACATTAAAATTTATGTTTTCTCAAGATACAAGTTTTTTCTTAGTTGGTATCATTAAATATATATAATTTACTTATTTCAGATTCACAATGACATCCTTTCAAGAAGTTCCATTGCAGACTTCCAACTTTGCCCATGTCATCTTTCAAAATGTGGCCAAGAGTTATCTTCCTAATGCACATTTAGAATGTCATTATACCTTAACTCCATATATCCATCCACATCCAAAGGATTGGGTTGGTATATTCAAGGTAAGAGAACTTTCTGCATATTTCTTTGATGTAGGTACTCTTTATTTTCTTAAGAGGTTGACAAATAGGTTATACTTGTCTTAACTCTGTGTTAAGGGTCATTTTTGTAAATATCAAATGTGAAACATTACGTGAACATGCAATATGTAATAGTACAGGGTAGTGTACAACAAATACGCACATGTGCTATTGATGCATTGTGAAATTCTTGGAAATGTGAAATTCATTTAAATGTTCTAAATATTTACCATTAAACATTGTCTAGTACAGACTTTTTAAATTTTGTTTGCCCATTTATTTCATAGGATAAGCTCTTGGAAGTGGAGTTGTCATGTTTGTGGCATTGGGTGTATTTTAGACACTTGATATGTACTGAATATTACTTTTGACTGATTTTTATAGATCTGATACTGACAAGCCTGGCAGGGAGAAAGTGCCTGGATAGTTAATCATAAGGCAAAAGAATGAAGGGAAAGTGTACTGTGTGCTTGAGAAAGTCTTAAGGAATTAAATTTTCCTGAAACAGGTACCAATTTTAGAAAATGAATGGGGAAAGTTTGTTTGGATCATGTTGTAGATTATTTTAATATTTAGCTGAGGAATAATTCTTAAGCAGAGTAATAGAGTTTAGAGGTGAACTTTAATCTTACTGTGCTGAATAAGATAAATTGGAATTAGAAGAGAATGGAAGCAGAGAGAATGTTTTAGACAATCTTAATTTCTAGGTGAGATAATGAAGGCCTTAGAGAAGGTGACCAGTTATGGGGGCTAATTTTCAATAAGAAGCATCTGTAGAGTTTTTATTTTTGTTTCCCAATAATTATTCCATGAAAATATCCATGTAATTTACATTAAAATTTATGTTTTCTCAAGATACAAGTTTTTTCTTAGTTGGTATCATTAAATATATATAATTTACTTATTTCAGATTCACAATGACATCCTTTCAAGAAGTTCCATTGCAGACTTCCAACTTTGCCCATGTCATCTTTCAAAATGTGGCCAAGAGTTATCTTCCTAATGCACATTTAGAATGTCATTATACCTTAACTCCATATATCCATCCACATCCAAAGGATTGGGTTGGTATATTCAAGGTAAGAGAACTTTCTGCATATTTCTTTGATGTAGGTACTCTTTATTTTCTTAAGAGGTTGACAAATAGGTTATACTTGTCTTAACTCTGTGTTAAGGGTCATTTTTGTAAATATCAAATGTGAAACATTACGTGAACATGCAATATGTAATAGTACAGGGTAGTGTACAACAAATACGCACATGTGCTATTGATGCATTGTGAAATTCTTGGAAATGTGAAATTCATTTAAATGTTCTAAATATTTACCATTAAACATTGTCTAGTACAGACTTTTTAAATTTTGTTTGCCCATTTATTTCATAGGATAAGCTCTTGGAAGTGGAGTTGTCATGTTTGTGGCATTGGGTGTATTTTAGACACTTGATATGTACTGAATATTACTTTTGACTGATTTTTATAGATCTGATACTGACAAGCCTGGCAGGGAGAAAGTGCCTGGATAGTTAATCATAAGGCAAAAGAATGAAGGGAAAGTGTACTGTGTGCTTGAGAAAGTCTTAAGGAATTAAATTTTCCTGAAACAGGTACCAATTTTAGAAAATGAATGGGGAAAGTTTGTTTGGATCATGTTGTAGATTATTTTAATATTTAGCTGAGGAATAATTCTTAAGCAGAGTAATAGAGTTTAGAGGTGAACTTTAATCTTACTGTGCTGAATAAGATAAATTGGAATTAGAAGAGAATGGAAGCAGAGAGAATGTTTTAGACAATCTTAATTTCTAGGTGAGATAATGAAGGCCTTAGAGAAGGTGACCAGTTATGGGGGCTAATACATAAGAAGCATCTGTAGAGTTTGTCAGCAGTTAATTGAATGAATTGGGGCTGAGACTTATTCATTACTGAGTAAGGAGGAGCTAGGTCTTGTGCTGAGTTGGGATGGGATAGAGGCACTTGGGTATGGAGAAACTTTGGTCTTGCTACTGAGGAAGACTGGGGAATCAGTGTAGGTTAACCAAAAGATTGTAAGTGGCTGTTGTGTGAGTTTGTCTAGCGATTGAGCACCTAAAACTGAGTGAAGACTTCAAAAGTGGACATCATTCACACTGGGAATTTGGGAAGGAAAGTCAAGAGGACAAAGGATAGAGCTTCTCTGGTGGTCCAGTGGGTAAGGAGTCCACCTTGTAGTGCAAGGGGCACTGGTTCGATCCCTGACCTAGGAAGATCCCACCTGCCATGGAGCGGCTGGACCACTGTGTCTAATTATGAACCAGTGCTCTGGAGCGCATGCGCCCAAAGCCAGTGCTCTGCAATGAGAGAGGCTACTGCAATGGGAGGCCCACACAGGCCAAAGAATAAAGATGGATGAAAATGAATAAATAAAAAACAAATAAAAGAGGCCAAAATTCAAAGAGGAAGGAAAAAAGGACAAAGGATATTAGCATGGTTTGGGATACATTATTGAAATGATTAACTGACCATTGAAGTCTAGGTTGGGTAGGGGAATGAGTGAAACCAGTCTAGGGATATAGGCTGGATTGGAGATTTTCATTTTTTGCCTTTTAGTTTTTCTTGCCCTTCTCTAGTGCTGATTAGTTTAAATTATAACTAATACATGTAGCATGTTTATTACTTTGCAAAAATCTTTCATGAGAGCATCATAGTCACCATTTTGCAGATGAGGGAGCTGAGGTCCAAAGAGGTGTTTTGTTCACTCCAAATTAAACTTCAGAGATAACATTTGAACTTCATGTAAACTGGCTTTCAGGAATTGTTCTCTTGGCAGTTTGGTTAAGTGAGAGATCTGGTTATCCAGAATTAACAACAGAATTCCTAAAAGTTCACTGTGCATTTTATGAGTAATTGCATGTTTTAAAACAATCTTAATTTTCTTTAGACAATCTTAATTTCTAGGTGAGATAATGAAGGCCTTAGAGAAGGTGACCAGTTATGGGGGCTAATACATAAGAAGCATCTGTAGAGTTTGTCAGCAGTTAATTGAATGAATTGGGGCTGAGACTTATTCATTACTGAGTAAGGAGGAGCTAGGTCTTGTGCTGAGTTGGGATGGGATAGAGGCACTTGGGTATGGAGAAACTTTGGTCTTGCTACTGAGGAAGACTGGGGAATCAGTGTAGGTTAACCAAAAGATTGTAAGTGGCTGTTGTGTGAGTTTGTCTAGCGATTGAGCACCTAAAACTGAGTGAAGACTTCAAAAGTGGACATCATTCACACTGGGAATTTGGGAAGGAAAGTCAAGAGGACAAAGGATAGAGCTTCTCTGGTGGTCCAGTGGGTAAGGAGTCCACCTTGTAGTGCAAGGGGCACTGGTTCGATCCCTGACCTAGGAAGATCCCACCTGCCATGGAGTGGCTGGACCACTGTGTCTAATTATGAACCAGTGCTCTGGAGCGCATGCGCCCAAAGCCAGTGCTCTGCAATGAGAGAGGCTACTGCAATGGGAGGCCCACACAGGCCAAAGAATAAAGATGGATGAAAATGAATAAATAAAAAACAAATAAAAGAGGCCAAAATTCAAAGAGGAAGGAAAAAAGGACAAAGGATATTAGCATGGTTTGGGATACATTATTGAAATGATTAACTGACCATTGAAGTCTAGGTTGGGTAGGGGAATGAGTGAAACCAGTCTAGGGATATAGGCTGGATTGGAGATTTTCATTTTTTGCCTTTTAGTTTTTCTTGCCCTTCTCTAGTGCTGATTAGTTTAAATTATAACTAATACATGTAGCATGTTTATTACTTTGCAAAAATCTTTCATGAGAGCATCATAGTCACCATTTTGCAGATGAGGGAGCTGAGGTCCAAAGAGGTGTTTTGTTCACTCCAAATTAAACTTCAGAGATAACATTTGAACTTCATGTAAACTGGCTTTCAGGAATTGTTCTCTTGGCAGTTTGGTTAAGTGAGAGATCTGGTTATCCAGAATTAACAACAGAATTCCTAAAAAGTTCACTGTGCATTTTATGAGTAGTAGGACTGAATTTAAAAAAATTAAAAAATACAGGAAAGAATTGAGAGCTACGTATAATGTCATGTCTATTATTAAGCCCAGCATTAGTTTTAATATTAATATGCCCCATTACATTTGAGTTTTATTGTCAGCAATTTGATTTGGCTTTGATATATTTATATTTGGGCTTACGCTTAGTACAAATTGAATTACCTTATAGTTAAAATAATTTAAAGGTCCATGAGGCTTTTTTTTTTTTTTTTTAATTTTAAAGGAGTTTTAACAGTTCTCATATTTCATAGATACTATTCTAGTTGAGTAAATTGGGAGTGCAAAGTGATGTCATGTTGTCCAGAGTTACATAGGCAAACCAAGCTTCCCAGTAAGGTACTGTTCTCACTGAATCCTTACTGACAGTCAGATTTAAAAACTTTCATTTCCTGGTGTGGAAAGTGAAACTGAAAACTGAGCAATGATATTGTGCTTGAATATCTTCTTTCAAGCTTTTTTTCCCCTCTTTTTTGTTTCCCTTTGCTTTTTTATTTTTTAAACTTTTATTTATTTATTTTTGGCTGTGCTGCGTCTTTGTTGATGTGTGGGTTTAGCTGCTCTGCAGTATGTGGGATCTTCCCGGATCAGGGCTCGAACCTGTGCCTCTTGCATTGGCAGACGAGTTCTTATCCACTGAACCACAAGGGAAGCCCTCCTTTCCTTTTTGTATTTGTATTCATTCTGCTGTCTCTGTCTTCCCGCCCTGGTCTCCATTCCAGTCCTGTTCTTATTTTCTGTTTTAAAAAAATATATTATCCTGTTGTAAAAATAATCATAATTGTAGAAAACTTAGAACAAAATAGGAGATATAAAACATACAAATTAAGATGACCAGCAGTCCCATCGCCCAACTATCCTTACCTAGTAAGAGTGGTTAGCATTGTTAATGTTTTAAAAGGTTTTGTTCACTCCAAATTAAACTTCAGAGATAACATTTGAACTTCATGTAAACTGGCTTTCAGGAATTGTTCTCTTGGCAGTTTGGTTAAGTGAGAGATCTGGTTATCCAGAATTAACAACAGAATTCCTAAAAAGTTCACTGTGCATTTTATGAGTAGTAGGACTGAATTTAAAAAAATTAAAAAATACAGGAAAGAATTGAGAGCTACGTATAATGTCATGTCTATTATTAAGCCCAGCATTAGTTTTAATATTAATATGCCCCATTACATTTGAGTTTTATTGTCAGCAATTTGATTTGGCTTTGATATATTTATATTTGGGCTTACGCTTAGTACAAATTGAATTACCTTATAGTTAAAATAATTTAAAGGTCCATGAGGCTTTTTTTTTTTTTTTTAACTATAAAGGAGTTTTAACAGTTCTCATATTTCATAGATACTATTCTAGTTGAGTAAATTGGGAGTGCAAAGTGATGTCATGTTGTCCAGAGTTACATAGGCAAACCAAGCTTCCCAGTAAGGTACTGTTCTCACTGAATCCTTACTGACAGTCAGATTTAAAAACTTTCATTTCCTGGTGTGGAAAGTGAAACTGAAAACTGAGCAATGATATTGTGCTTGAATATCTTCTTTCAAGCTTTTGTTCCCCTCTTCTTTGTTTCTCCTTTCCTTTTTTTTTTTTTTTTTTTAAACTTTTATTTATTTATTTTTGGCTGTGCTGCGTCTTTGTTGATGTGTGGGTTTAGCTGCTCTGCAGTATGTGGGATCTTCCCGGATCAGGGCTCGAACCTGTGCCTCTTGCATTGGCAGACGAGTTCTTATCCACTGAACCACAAGGGAAGCCCTCCTTTCCTTTTTGTATTTGTATTCATTCTGCTGTCTCTGTCTTCCCGCCCTGGTCTCCATTCCAGTCCTGTTCTTATTTTCTGTTTTAAAAAAATATATTATCCTGTTGTAAAAATAATCATAATTGTAGAAAACTTAGAACAAAATAGGAGATATAAAACATACAAATTAAGATGACCAGCAGTCCCATCGCCCAACTATCCTTACCTAGTAAGAGTGGTTAGCATTGTTAATGTTTTAAAAGTGTTCCTTCCAGTCTTTTTTTCTTCAGCTGAAGGAATACCTTTTTTAAAAATCCATTTATTTTTAATCCATGTATTTTGAAAATAGTTGGAATAGTAGTATATAACCTTTTTTATGTCCTGGTTTTTCCACTTATGATTACAGAGATATTCTTAATATCATTTTACCTCAGGGAGGGAATATATGCTGTTAGCTGCTTAAAATCAGTGTTGCATCATCCCTGTTAGGCATTTTTCTAGTTTTTTCCTTTTAAAAAAAGAAGGACCTTTTACTCTTGTAATGATTTTTGAAAATTGCATAATATACAAAAGAAAGAAAATGTATATCCTTACCTATTGTACCCTCACCATTCCTAGAAATATCCTTTGTTAAGTGTGGTATATATTTTTATAGAATTTTAGAATTCATAGGCTCATTTTTATACTTCTTTTATAAGTTTTGTATTTATCTGTACATAATCAGCAAATTGATTTCAGTGCCTTTCCTGCTCCGTGTCCTGTGTCTGTTGTCTCCCTTTACCTCTCTCTTACAATCACTCTGTCTTTGCAAGTGCTCTCTGTGTGCCCTCCATCCTGATGTTTCTGTCTTTCTCTTGAGGTTTCTCCAGAATTTATTAATGCCTGCAGTTTTACTTGATAACTTTGTTGTCCTTCTGATTTTCTTTACATTTCCTTTCAGAATTTCCTTAATGATCAATACCAACATGTTTTTCTAAAATGTTATTCTTATTTAAAGGGAACATATTTCTTTTTCTTTTTTCTTTTGTGTTATTCCTGTTTAATTTCCTCTTGTGCTCTTACTTTGCTAACTGCATTAATAAGAGAAGAATGATGTCTAGTACTATTCCTGAAACTGTATTAAAATGTGTGAAATATCTGCTGCTTTGGTTCTTTTCTAAACACAGATAGGCCTCCTAACTGGATCCAATTGTAGCTCCTAAAAGCAGTATGTTTTGACAGTTATAGATAACTTTGACCCTTGTTGTAAGTATTGTCATTCTCTGCCATTTTTCAGTGTTTTAAAAATTGGTGTTATCATCTCTAAATGTAATACTTTTCTTTATGCTTGCTGCTAATGGACTGAAAGGCAAATTCTCTTGTATTTGAAGAGAATGAACTCTGCAGTTCAGAAATCCAATTAAGTTCTACCCAGGTAACCAGGAAAATAAAAAGTGTGTACCTTGGACACTTCGTGGCTTGATTTTTTTCAATTAAATTTGTTTACTATTCTTAGCATGAATGCCTACATAATTTCCAGATGTCCAGATTGTGTTTCTTCCACTGTGGATCCTTCTATCATGTGGGTCTTTCTATCCCTAAAGGGATCGGTACTCTCTCTTTCCAGATTGAGAAACTTTTCCATTTATTTTAATGTGACATGTCCGTACACTACTTTGATTTTTGGGGTTTTCCCTTCACTTCCTAGAAATATCCTTTGTTAAGTGTGGTATATATTTTTATAGAATTTTAGAATTCATAGGCTCATTTTTATACTTCTTTTATAAGTTTTGTATTTATCTGTACATAATCAGCAAATTGATTTCAGTGCCTTTCCTGCTCCGTGTCCTGTGTCTGTTGTCTCCCTTTACCTCTCTCTACAATCACTCTGTCTTTGCAAGTGCTCTGTGTGCCCTCCATCCTGATGTTTCTGTCTTTCTCTTGAGGTTTCTCCAGAATTTATTAATGCCTGCAGTTTTACTTGATAACTTTGTTGTCCTTCTGATTTTCTTTACATTTCCTTTCAGAATTTCCTTAATGATCAATACCAACATGTTTTTCTAAAATGTTATTCTTATTTAAAGGGAACATATTTCTTTTTCTTTTTTCTTTTGTGTTATTCCTGTTTAATTTCCTCTTGTGCTCTTACTTTGCTAACTGCATTAATAAGAGAAGAATGATGTCTAGTACTATTCCTGAAACTGTATTAAAATGTGTGAAATATCTGCTGCTTTGGTTCTTTTCTAAACACAGATAGGCCTCCTAACTGGATCCAATTGTAGCTCCTAAAAGCAGTATGTTTTGACAGTTATAGATAACTTTGACCCTTGTTGTAAGTATTGTCATTCTCTGCCATTTTTCAGTGTTTTAAAAATTGGTGTTATCATCTCTAAATGTAATACTTTTCTTTATGCTTGCTGCTAATGGACTGAAAGGCAAATTCTCTTGTATTTGAAGAGAATGAACTCTGCAGTTCAGAAATCCAATTAAGTTCTACCCAGGTAACCAGGAAAATAAAAAGTGTGTACCTTGGACACTTCGTGGCTTGATTTTTTTCAATTAAATTTGTTTACTATTCTTAGCATGAATGCCTACATAATTTCCAGATGTCCAGATTGTGTTTCTTCCACTGTGGATCCTTCTATCATGTGGGTCTTTCTATCCCTAAAGGGATCGGTACTCTCTCTTTCCAGATTGAGAAACTTTTCCATTTATTTTTAATGTGACATGTCCGTCACAGGACTACTGTTGAGCTTTTTCTTCCTCAAAAGGAATTTGGGGCTTCCCTGGTGGCCCAGTGGGTAAGTACACTGCCTTGCAGTGCAAGGGGCACTGGTTTGATCCCTGGCCTGGGAGGATTCCACGTGCTGCGGAGCAGCTGGACTGATGTGTCCAACTACCGAGCTGGAGCTCTGGGGCGCATGTGCCCAGAGCCAGTGCTCTGCAGTGAGAGAGACCACTGTGATGGCAGGCCCACACAGGCCAAAAACAAGGATGGATGAGGATAAATAAATGAAAGACCAATAGAAGTGGCCAAAAAAAAAAAAAAAGGAATTTGAAGCATAGTTGTGTATTGCTGATTTTTATACTCAGATTGGTTTGCTTCTTGCACCAATTGCTTGGTTGGCTTAGCATGGGATACCTGTGATATTTTAGAGCATGCTCTACTACTCTATTGAGAAGAGTCGCCTGATTTATGCAGTAAAGGAAAGCAAAATATACATTAGCATTCTAATCAGCCAGAAAGGAACAGCCTGAGTTAACTGTGATTTAGTTAGACAATATAGCAAGGAGCAAAGCACTGAACATACCTCTTTTCTTAAACATTTATCTTATATGGTAAGAGATCTCATTTCTCCTGTTAATGATATTCTTCTCATGAAAGACAGAAACAGCGTTTCCCCCCTTTACCTTACTGTTTCTGTCTTTTGTCAACTGCGATTCGTTTTGGAATAGTATAGTCATTGACTCAGAGCTGGAAGGAAGGAGGTGGATTTTCAGAAAGTGTAAGAGTATTTTATATCCTGAGTTCTGGTGGTAAAGAGCTTGAACTTTAGGTTCAGAGCCTGAGTCTGCCATTTACTAGTTTCTTAATTTGTAAGATGAGGGTAGTATTTTTTCTAAAACAGTCAGCCATGTTTATTACTGTTCTTTGCAGTGTCGCTTGAATGAGATATCTTTTAAAAAAATTTTTTTTTTTTTACTGTATTTATTTGGTTGCACTGGGTTTTAGATATGGTATATGGGATCTAGTTCCCTGACCAGGGATTGAACCCAGGTCCTCAGCTTTGAGAGCACAGAGTTTTAGCCACTGAACCACCAGGTATTTTTAATTGTGATGTTAGCAGTTCTGTGTGCCAACCATCACAAATACATGCAAACTAACCACCTTTTCTGACCACCTGGTCCAGGTAGATCCTCTTCTACTTAGGGAGTTTTTTTTTTTTTTTTTCCCAGAAAAGATTTAGCTGTAGAATAGTATTTCAAGATGAGCATATGAACAGGGACAAAGAATGCAAGGTATAACTTGTACCAGGTGTATCTTTTGGGAAAAACTTCAGTTGGGCTCTCTTCCAGGAGATGATAGAAGCATTGTGGGATAAGGAATAAGGGACAAAACATCTTAATGTTAAGATCACTGTCCCTCATAGGTTGTATGTCCTTGGGTATTAATGAACGGTAACAGTTTCATGGACAGTCACATGCTAGGCACTGTGCCATGTATCTTTACAGGGCTTCCCTCATTTAATATAGATACAGGCCTTTGAGATTATTACCATTATCTCCATTTTATATATTTATTTATGGCTGTGCTAGGTCTTGATTGCTGTGCAGGGTTTTCTGTAGTTGTAGAGAACAGGGGCTATTCTGTAGTTTGTGGTGCTTGGGCTTCTCATTGCAGTAACTTCTCTTATATTGAAGCACACACTTTAGGGTGCATGATAGTTCCGGCTTCAGTAGTTATGGCTCCCCAGCTCTAGAGTACAGGCTCTACAGTTTGGAGCACAAATTGTTACTCTAATGTATGTGAGATCTCTGAACCTGTGTCTCATGCATCGGCAGGTGGATTCTTTACACCACTGATCAGCAGGGAAGCCCTGTTATCTCCATTTTAAAGAGGAGGGAACCCTTCTCTGAAATCCCATGTATCTAGTTAAGTGATCTTTTTTCAGCAGCATGACCATACTTTCTGTGCTGTTATTCTCTACAGCAAACTGTGCTTACAAAACTGCGCTTTCTAGGAGTGAGTCAGACACTCTGCCAAGTGCTGCTTTTATGTTTATCATCTAATTTAATCCTTCTAACAGTTCTGAGAGGAAAAAACTGAATCTTAGGTTAGGGAAATCACTTCATGATGGCTTCTTCAGGTTTCTCACCTGTAAAGATAAGAGGTGTCTCTCAAATGGTTTTGACCGTGACACACAGAAAGAAAAAAAAATTCTATGATTTGACCCAGCAAAGTTGAATGCAAATACACTGAAACAAATTTTCATCAAGCAGTACTTAGCCTTTATGCACTCTGATGCTTTTAATTCTTTTTATTTATTTATTTATTTGGTTATTCTGCATTTTTCACTGTTGCCACAGACTCTTCTCTAGTTGCAGGGAAGGGGGGCTCCTCTCTAGTTGAGATGAGCAGGCTTTTTATTGCAGTGACTTCTCTTGCAAAACTGGGGCTCTAGGGCACATGGACTTCAGTAGTTGTGGCACATGGGCTCCATAGTTGCGGCTCCGAGGCTCTAAATTAGAGCACAGGCTCCATAGTTGTGGCTCATGGACTTAGTTGCTCCGCAGTATGTAGGATTTTCCTGGATCAGGAATCGAACCTGTGTCTCCTGCATTGGCAGGTGAACTCTTTTTTTTTTTTTTTTTTTAATATTTATTTAGGCAGGGGTGGGGAGGGAGGGGGGTGGGTGGGCCACTTCCACTGCTCTTTCATTTGTCTAGTTTCATCCATCTTTGTTCTTTGGCCCATGTGGGCCTCCCATTGCGGTGGCCTCTGTTGTTGCAGAGCATCGGCCCTGGGCGCGTGCGCTCCAGCGCTCCAGCTCCGTAATTAGACACATCGGTCCAGCTGCTCCGCGGCACATGGGATCTTCCCAGGCCAGGGATCGAACCGGCACCCCTTGCACTGCAAGGCGGTGTCCTTACCCACTGGACTACCAGGGAAGCCCGGCAGGTGAACTCTTTACCACTGAGCTACCAGGGAAGCCACTTTCTAATTTTTTATAATTAAAAATATAAATGTGGTTATGAACCACTAAATTGATATTACCACTTTATTAGGTTATGACCTACAGTTTGAAAAAACTCCTTTAAATACTAAAGATAGTAATATAAGGTTCTTCCAGCTTCAGTAGTTTGGAATCCTAGGTCAGTCAGAATTATAGACCATATGTATAGTCAAACTCTGTGGATGACGCCTAATTTCCACTCTGTGGATGACGCCTGTGACCAGCCAGTCATATCCTACTTTTTGCGACCTTTCAAATGTAGCCTACCAGGTTCCTCTGTCCATGGGATTTTTCAGTCAATAATGTTGGAGTGGGTTGCCATTTTCTCCTCCAAGGGATCTTCCCGACCCAGGGATTGAATCAGAGTCTCTTGTGTCTCCTGCATTGAAGGTGGATTCTTTATCCACTGAGCCATTGAGGAAGCTGTGACATACTGGCAAATGTTTATATAGTATCTGTTTTAAATATATCTAATATTCACACAGTAAAGTCATCTGGGGAATACAGGCTGACATATGTATATGTTCATGTTGTAAGTTGGAAATGTTTTAGAGATTGATGGAATATAGGCGGTTATTTTGTATGCATAAACACCTTAAGAATAAAGCAAAACATAAATGTTTACAATATTGACCATTGCCTGTAGGCAGGACGTACTAAAGATGAGAAGCTGGTGAAATTTAGTTAGGAAATCTGACTTAAAAAAAAAACCCTCACTTAAGTTTGAGTCATAAAATAGGTTTTAAAAACTTATGTTTAGTGAAATCAAATTTTAAGTGAAACATAAATTTTTATATTTTATCATATGTTACCAAGATTTTCCTTGGGAAATTAGGTATCAAATTGCATTTTAATACATAGTAGAAAGTCTTCTGTTAGAGATTTTTATAGGAGTAGGTTATAGTTTAATAAAGAATTACAATAAAAATTTGATGTACTTGTAAAAATGCCCATGATTTGTAAACATATTAATGCATGCTTTAACTTCAGGATGCAGTAAAAAAACAATATGCTGTAAGATATCACTCACATATTAAACCACTTATAATATCTGCTTTTTTGTTGTTTTCCTTCAGGTTGGATGGAGTACTGCTCGTGATTATTACACGTTTTTATGGTCCCCTATGCCTGAACATTATGTAGAAGGATCAACAGTGAATTGTGTGTTAGCATTTCAAGGTAAGAACTGAAAACAGAACTTGGTGAAATTAAATGTTTTGCCATTAAAAATGTTGTACTCCATCGAAATTATCTGCTTAAGCGTGTCCAGTGATTACAGTTGAACTAATGTCTTTATCCAAAGTCCTAAGAATGCAAATGTCTAGTGATGGTCTCGTGATATTTTATGTAGACAAAGTTTTTTACTTATTCATTGAAGAGAAGTCTTGATGACTTTGTTTTCAAATGAGAAAATAATGCTGTTACTGATATTAGGTAATAAGACAAATTAGAGGTGAGAAAAATATTCTATATGAAAATCATGATCTATAGAGTAGAAATTCTATAGGGAAATTTGCCTGTAAAAATGTATGTAATACAACGTTCATTTTTGTCTTAGCTTGGCATTGTGTACAGAGTTTATAAAATACTCTGAGGAAGATAGATGGGTATTGGCCCTCTCTGCTACATTCCACCTTCCCATAGGTGATGGCTGACATATGTATATGTTCATGTTGTAAGTTGGAAATGTTTTAGAGATTGATGGAATATAGGCGGTTATTTTGTATGCATAAACACCTTAAGAATAAAGCAAAACATAAATGTTTACAATATTGACCATTGCCTGTAGGCAGGACGTACTAAAGATGAGAAGCTGGTGAAATTTAGTTAGGAAATCTGACTTAAAAAAAAAACCCTCACTTAAGTTTGAGTCATAAAATAGGTTTTAAAAACTTATGTTTAGTGAAATCAAATTTTAAGTGAAACATAAATTTTTATATTTTATCATATGTTACCAAGATTTTCCTTGGGAAATTAGGTATCAAATTGCATTTTAATACATAGTAGAAAGTCTTCTGTTAGAGATTTTTATAGGAGTAGGTTATAGTTTAATAAAGAATTACAATAAAAATTTGATGTACTTGTAAAAATGCCCATGATTTGTAAACATATTAATGCATGCTTTAACTTCAGGATGCAGTAAAAAAACAATATGCTGTAAGATATCACTCACATATTAAACCACTTATAATATCTGCTTTTTTGTTGTTTTCCTTCAGGTTGGATGGAGTACTGCTCGTGATTATTACACGTTTTTATGGTCCCCTATGCCTGAACATTATGTAGAAGGATCAACAGTGAATTGTGTGTTAGCATTTCAAGGTAAGAACTGAAAACAGAACTTGGTGAAATTAAATGTTTTGCCATTAAAAATGTTGTACTCCATCGAAATTATCTGCTTAAGCGTGTCCAGTGATTACAGTTGAACTAATGTCTTTATCCAAAGTCCTAAGAATGCAAATGTCTAGTGATGGTCTCATGATATTTTATGTAGACAAAGTTTTTTTTACTTATTCATTGAAGAGAAGTCTTGATGACTTTGTTTTCAAATGAGAAAATAATGCTGTTACTGATATTAGGTAATAAGACAAATTAGAGGTGAGAAAAATATTCTATATGAAAATCATGATCTATAGAGTAGAAATTCTATAGGGAAATTTGCCTGTAAAAATGTATGTAATACAACGTTCATTTTTGTCTTAGCTTGGCATTGTGTACAGAGTTTATAAAATACTCTGAGGAAGATAGATGGGTATTGGCCCTCTCTGCTACATTCCACCTTCCCATAGGTGATGGCTAGACTAGCACCCCAGTATCCTTCCTGTGGCCATGAGGTTGAAGGCTGAAACAAGCACATGTGTTTGTCTTGACATGTCTGAGCCACCATTTCAAGGTCAGCCAGCAACTGCGTTCAACATTTCTTGTTATATGAAAAAAATACACCCTATTGCTTTGTTTTTTAAAAAACAAAGCACAAAAATTTTATTTAGGAATCTATAACTATTTGCTAAGGTGATTTTTTTTTTTTTTGATTTTCCTCCCGCTCTCTTTTAAAAAAAATTTAATTAAATTAATTTATTTATTTTCCATCCATCTTTATTCTTTGGCATTCATGGGCTTCCCATTGCAGTGGCCTCTCTTGTCACAGAGCACCGGCTCTGGGCGCGGGCACTCCAGAGCACTGGCTTATAATTGGAGACACGGGCCCAGCCGCTCTGCAGCATGTGACATCTTCCAGGGACAGGGATTGAACTGGTGCCCCTTGCATTGCAAGGTGGACTCTTTACTCACTGGACCACCAGGGAAACCCCTACAGAGTGATTTTTGTATTAAAATTGAACCAACTTCAGATTGTATTAAAACTCATTCTTAGTCTGGTTTATACCATGAACTGTTTTTGGTCTGGGGAAGCTAATGGACTCTGTCTCTTTAGTCCATTTAATACACATTAAATGCCTGGAATTGGAAAGGATACCAGTAATAGTCCATTGTATGGATGTAACATAGCTTACTTATCCATTCTCTGTTAATATCTTGATCGCTTCCAAATTTTGGCAGTTGTGAATAAAAAATGCATGCACAGGTGTTTTTGTAGATGTGTAAGTTTTCAGCTTCTTTGGGTAAATAACAAGGAGTGTGCTTGCTGGTATGGTATGAATATGTTTAGTTTGGTAAGAAACTTTCCCCAAATTCGCAGTAGTGTGTTGTATTCCCACCAGCAGTGAATGGGAGTTGTTACTGGACTACAACTTTGCCAGAATTAGGTGGTGGTATGTTTTGGATTTTGGTGGTTTACATTTTTTTTTTTATAAATGTTAATGAGGTTTATCAGTTGGCAATGTGATCACATAGAGCTTGCATATGCATACTAATAGAAAAAATTTCCTTATGTTCTGTGACAAGAAACATATTCAGAGGATAAAATTTGTACTTGTAATACAAAGATTTAGGTCCTTATAGATATTTTGTAGATTAAGGTATTTACAAATTATATATTTAATCTTTTAATGCATAGTCTTTTTTAGATGGTCAAGTTCAAGTGTGCCTATTAGAACTGATTTTGTTATGAGGTACTTGTTATTAGAAGTTGTGGCTTTATTTCCAGTAGTTTTTTTATGTTATCACTTTTCTTACAAAAAGAAACATAATTTGTTACAGTGTCTAGTGAATTTGCTTATTTATGACAGCAAGAAGTTTAGAAGCAGTTTTAAAAAAGCAATGAGGAAAGCATCCAGTTTGTTTATACCGTAAAAGCATTTTATTGGGAGCTAATTTACATGTTTTTGAAAATTCATCATAATTTTTACTTTAAATTCAGAAAGAAAAGATTCTGCCTGCGTAGGACTTGTTATATAATGAACTCAAGATAGAGTCATGAAAAACTTGGTCATAGAATATTAGAGGTAGAAGCAATTTTAAGCATAATCCAAATGATTTTGCTCATTTTGTGGAGTAGTCATGAGAATCATGAAATGCAAAACTCACAGGAACTAATAAAACATACATAGGTGTAATTGTTTTCCTAAATAAACCCTTATTTATAATTTGATTGCTAATGTTACAGGTTATAAAATTTGACTAGGAGTTTGATTTTTACTTTTTCCTATTTTCAGTGTTACTGACCTGATGAGCGCTCTTTCTAGGCAGCTTTAAGTTTCAGTTCTGAATAACTATATCTTGTATCTTAAATGGTATTTAACCATTAACATTTTTTTTTTTTTTTTTGCACTGGGTCTTTGTTGCTTTGCATGGACTTTCTCTAGTTAAGCCAGCAGGGAGAGGCTTATTCTTTGTTGTAGTGTGCTGGCTTTTCATTGTGGTGGCTTCCCTGTGGAGCACAGGCTCTAGAGAGTAGACTTCAATAGTTGCAGCATGTGGTTTCAGTAGTTGTGACTTGCATGCTCTAGGACACGTACTCAGTAGTTGTGGCACGTGGGCTTAGTTGCTCTGTGGTATGTGCACCATGGATTGAAGCCATGCTCCCAGCATGGACAGGCAGATTCTTATTCATTGCACCACTAGGGAAGTCCTGAACTGTATTTTCTAGTGAGTAATTTTCCTGAGATTATCAAAAAAAAAATCAGACCTTGACTATCTAGTTTGTAGAATTTCTAATGTCATGATGACAGAGCTGCTTAGTCAAACTGTGTTTTTTGTATTTAAACTTTTAAAATGAATGTAGTGGCCATTTGCAAAGTTACTCAGCCACAGATTAATAAGTTTAGTAGAAGATATTAGGATGGAGTTTTTGAAAACTTAAAAAATTTATTGCTAGATAAATTTACTGCAGCTTTCAGAACATTAGTTCTCTGACCAGGAATGGAACCTGTGCCCTCTGTATTGGAAGTGCACAGTCCTAACCACTAGACCCATAGGGAATTCCTTGTATTACTTTAAAGTAAAACTTTGTATTTTGAAATAATTTTAGATGTATAGTTACAAAAACAGTATACAGAATTTTCATCTACCCTGCGCCCAGCTTCCTTTAGTGTTAACATGTTGTATAACCATTTATTTTTTAAAAAAATTAACATTGGTACAACACTATTGACTGCAATAGTGCAAACTTTATTCAGATTTCACTAGTGTCTCCAGTAGTGCTCTTTTTTCTGTTCCTGGATTTGGTCCATAATCCCACGTTATATTTAGCTGTCATAGTCATCTTTATCTTCTCCAGTCAGCAAAAGTTCCTCATTCTGTCCTTGTTTTTCATGAGCTTTACAATTTGAAGAGTACTTTTCAGTTTTGCTTTGGTAGCATGTTCCTCATTTTGAGTATTTCTGACTGTTTCGCATGATTAGATTGAGGCTATACATTTTCAGGAAGAGTACCATGGAAGTGATGTTGTATTCTGAAAAATACAACTCTGGTGCATTGTACCAGAGTACTTAATGTCTAATTGTCTAGTTACTAGTAATGTTAGTTTTGATCACTTGGTTAAGGTGGAGTCTGCTGAGTTTCTCCACATAAAAGTTAGTATTTTTCCCTTTGTAACTTAATGACTGTTATGGGGAGCAACTATGAGATGAGAAAATACCCTTGTTTCTCCGCAAACTTTGACCCACTGATGTTAGTATCTATCAGTAGATCTCACCTGCAATAATTATTTGTTGTGTTTGCCTGATGATGCTTTTCTGTTCTCATTTCTTGTACATTAGTTGAAATTATTATGTTAGGAAGAGTTGCCCTCTTCTCCATGGATTCATGGATACTATTTTCCTCTGTGGAATAAAGTCTAATGTTACCGTTTTTTTTTGTTGTTGTTGCTCAAACTGTTTTAACTTTCTTTGGCTATTGGGAGCTCTATCAGGTGGGCTCCTGTGGTTCTTGACATCTCCTCCCCCATTCTTTTTTGAGAACTTCTTATTTCTAAGAACCACTGGATGTTTCAGGTTAATACTACATTTTCTCTTCCCCCTTGCCTCTATGGATGAATATCAGCTGATTTTTTTTTTTGGCCACTTCTATTGATCTTTCATCCATCATTGTTCTTTGGACTATGTGGGCCTCCCATCACAGTGGCCTCTCTCACTGCCGAGCACCAGCTCTGGGTGTATGCTGCTCCAGAGCTCTGGCTCGGTACTTGGACACGTCGGTCCAGCCACTCTGTGACACATGGGATCTTCCCAGGCCAGGGATTGAACCGGTGCCCCTTGCACTGCAAGGCAGTGTCCTTACCCACTGGACCACCAGGGAAGCCCCTCAGGTGATTTTTAAGGAATGAAATCAAGTGAAGTTGATATCATAAAAAGCAAAAAATTTCAAGATATGAAGTAATAATAGGCATAGTGCATGCAGATTTCTAGGTAGATACCAGTATCCAAGATAAGGTGAATATATGCATCTTTATATTTCATTTCACAGTCATCGAATACTTTTTCAAGTCATTCTGATTAATTTTAGAAGTTTTATATGAGAAGTTTTATATTACTATTTATATTAGTAATCTGTCCTCAGCATTTTTGAGGTCTATGTATGTGTGTGCTTAGTTGTTTCTGACTTTTTGCCTTTCCATGGACTGTAGCCCACCATGAAATTTTCTAGGCAAGAATATTGGAGTGGGTTGCCATTTCTTCCTCCATGGGTGGATATTGCCTATAAAGTGTATATATAATGGTAATGCAAAGCACACTATGGAGGATTTATTTTTTATTTATTTAACAGTGCCAGAGTTTTGTTTTAAAACATTCTGGTTTTGTGGCAAGTGGGATTTAGTTCCTTTACCAGGGATCGAACACAGGTCCCCTACACTGGGAGCTTGGAGTCCTAGCCACTGGAACACCTGGGGATCTGCTTTCTTTTTTTTCTCTTTTAAATGTAAAAAATACCATGGGAACTTTGGAGAGGAGGTAAAAATTAATTTTGAGGTGTAATCCAGCAAAATTTAAAAGAGGGTAGCATGTGCTCCAGAGCGCTAGCTTGTAATTGGACACACCAGTCCAGCCGCTCCTCGGCGTGTGGGACCTTCCCAGGCCAGGAATCGAAGCGGTGTCCCTTGCACTGCGAGGCAGACTCTTTACCCACTGGACCATCTGTAAACAACAGAACTCTGTAAGCATAAAAAGTAAAATTAAATAAAATAAATAAGAGGGTAGCAGTTAAGCTGAAGAAGGAAGCAACAAATATTGAAAACACTTGTCAGATAGTGGGCAGATGATATACATAATCCATTATACTTGGGAGGTTTGCAATAGCTGGGTTCAGATCTCTTTTAGAGACAAACTGGGGCTCTGGGAGATTAAATATATGATAATTAGGGGTAGAGCTGAGATTCCATAATAAATATGTGTTGTTCCAGAGCTTGTTTTTGTTCTGCAATAGAACCTCATCCTCTTTTTGCCCTTACATAGTTCACATGTGTGGCATATTCCTTCTGTTAATACCTCTCTTCTGCATTTAATTAATTCGTGTTTTGAGGAAACATTTTTTTTTTTTGAAGTTTTTATTTATTTGTTTTTGGCTGTTCTGGGTTTTCATTGCTGCTGCCAGCTCTTCTCTTGTTGCAGGGAGTGGGGGCTCCTCTCTAGTTGAAGTGAGCAGGCTTCTTGTTGCGGTGACTTTTCTTGTTGTGGAACTTGGGCTCTAGGGCACATGGACTCCAATAGTTGCGGCATATGGGCTCAATTGTTGCAGCTCCGAGGCTCTAGATCACAGGCTCAATAGTTGTGGCTCACATGCTTAGTTGCTCTGCAGCGTGTGGGATCTTCCCGGATCAGGGATCGAATCTGTGTCTCCTGCATTGGCAGGCAAACTCTTTACTACTGAGCTACCAGGGAAGCCCAATCTGATTTTTTTAAAAATTTTTATTTAATTAATTAATTAATTTATATTTGGCTGCATCAGGTTTTAGTTGCAGCATGTGAGATCTAGTTCCTTGACCAGGGATCGAACCCAGGCCCCCTGAACATTCTTTAATTGATACATTCCTACCCTTAGTTCTTCTAGTTTTTATGCTAGTTCTTTCATTGCTCCTTCTCCAGCCCCTTCCTCATTGAAAACTACATACATAACTGTCCTAGATGAATTCGTTTTACCTGAGTGAAGATATAGGGAAAGAGTGTTCTGAAAAAATAAGGGCATATTTATGGAAGAAGGAGTCTAGTTTTGGTAGATAATTTATGAAAGATAGGAGAGATAGATACCTTGAATGCTTAGAAACGGGGTCAAGAATAAGAGGAGATGGCAAGATGTGTTAAATACAAATAATTTTATAACAATAAATAAAATTTTTGTTTTTTAATTTGTTCCTTTTAGGATATTACCTTCCAAATGATGATGGAGAATTTTATCAGTTCTGTTATGTAACCCATAAGGGTGAAATTCGTGGAGCAAGTACACCTTTTCAGTTTCGAGCTTCTTCTCCAGTGGAAGAGCTGCTTACTATGGAAGATGAAGGAAATTCTGACATGTTGGTGGTGACCACAAAAACTGGCCTTCTTGAGGTTGGTACCAACAGTGACAGGGTGATTGATACATTTACATTATGAATTAGATTTTTTGTTATGAGCTATGCCTTTAAAATAGTGAATGTTATAAAAAAAGACCAATCATAGCTCAGTTATAAGCAGAGCTCATGTTGGTTGGCGTTTTAAGAATTTTCGGGTTGTCCAGGAGTATAACCTGAGAATCAAATGCTTTTTAACTAAATAAATACGCTTAGAGTATTGTTTCTGAAATACTTAAAAAAAAATTGTCACAATCATGTTATGGATTTCACTGTGGCATGGACTGTCCCTAGGCTTATTAGTATTTTGTGCATAGTGCAAAGATCCGCAATAAGTAATAACTGAGAGAATTTAGGCCTAAAACTTCCTAATGTTCCTTCACCCTAATTTATCTCCTTTAGGGATAGCCTAATCTGTTGATTGTAGAATAGGGCAGATCTGGGGTGGGGAAGCTGATGGAAAAACAATATAAAGCCATAATGTATGTGTATGTGTTAACTCAGTTGTGTCCAACTCTCTGTGACACCTATGAACTGCAGAGATACAAGATGATCCGGGGCCGCTCGTTGCAACCTTGCCAGGCTCCTCTGTACATGGGTTTCTTCAGGCAAGAATACTGGAGTGGGTAACCATTACCTTCTCCAGAGGATCTTCCTGACCTAGGGATTGAAAATGGGTCCTCTGCATTGCAGGCAGATTCTTTACTGTCTATGCCAGAAAGGAAGCCCTTGTAAAGCAGTAAATCTAATTGGATGTGAACCTTGTTTCACTGTAGTCCAAGCATGCTCTATCCCATGTGTGGCAGTGAAGCATACTGGTCTCATAGTTTAGGGTGAGTATTTTTAGAAGGGTTTATTTTCCTGATCAGATGAATAAGCTGAATTAACCATAATAATAAAAAAGTGAAAAAGTTTACTGTTTTTTATTTAATATTTTGGAGTTGTTGCACGAAAGGAAATTTACTGTGTAGATAGTATAATAAATGCCATATGTCTTAATTTTTAGTTCTTATTGAAAAGGAAAAAATAGAACATCATTTGAAGGTATTTTTAAATGTTTTTTCCCTAAACCTAGAAAATTCAAATGTTATGCTTGAGTTTCTGTGAAAAAAATACTTCTTTAATTGATTCAGTATACATTTTTGATTAATTTGCATCTCTGTTTAGTTTATGGCAGGTCATTACTTATTCTTTATATTCACATGAATGTTTTTATGTGTAAATCTGTTTTTTATGCCTTGAATTTTTTTATCTTTAAAAATAAACTATAGGAAAGAAGACAAGAGCTTATAGATACTAGGCAGTTGAACTAAGAAGGTTAGAAGGAACCAATAATTTTTATTGTGAATTTTTTCGTCTGTTCTCTTCCCCTTTCCAGAAATTCCTCTCTTATCTTAAATAAAGAAATGTAACTTTTATAGGGTGACTAAAGCATTTTGTGGTGACAACTGCCTGATGATCAAGGTTTTTAGCTGGTATTTGAATGCTTGTCAAAGAGGCTGGAACAGGCCTAGCTCTTATGAAGAATGCTGTGTTTATATTGCAGTTTTTTGAGTACTTGTTAGACCACCCTGCTTTCAGAAGACCTCCAACAGAAAAACTCAGTTGTGGCCAACTCTCTGTGACACCTATGAACTGCAGAGATACAAGATGATCCGGGGCCGCTCGTTGCAACCTTGCCAGGCTCCTCTGTACATGGGTTTCTTCAGGCAAGAATACTGGAGTGGGTAACCATTACCTTCTCCAGAGGATCTTCCTGACCTAGGGATTGAAAATGGGTCCTCTGCATTGCAGGCAGATTCTTTACTGTCTATGCCAGAAAGGAAGCCCTTGTAAAGCAGTAAATCTAATTGGATGTGAACCTTGTTTCACTGTAGTCCAAGCATGCTCTATCCCATGTGTGGCAGTGAAGCATACTGGTCTCATAGTTTAGGGTGAGTATTTTTAGAAGGGTTTATTTTCCTGATCAGATGAATAAGCTGAATTAACCATAATAATAAAAAAGTGAAAAAGTTTACTGTTTTTTATTTAATATTTTGGAGTTGTTGCACGAAAGGAAATTTACTGTGTAGATAGTATAATAAATGCCATATGTCTTAATTTTTAGTTCTTATTGAAAAGGAAAAAATAGAACATCATTTGAAGGTATTTTTAAATGTTTTTTCCCTAAACCTAGAAAATTCAAATGTTATGCTTGAGTTTCTGTGAAAAAAATACTTCTTTAATTGCTTCTGTATACTTTTTTGATTAATTTGCATCTCTGTTTAGTTTATGGCAGGTCATTACTTATTCTTTATATTCACATGAATGTTTTTATGTGTAAATCTGTTTTTTATGCCTTGAATTTTTTTATCTTTAAAAATAAACTATAGGAAAGAAGACAAGAGCTTATAGATACTAGGCAGTTGAACTAAGAAGGTTAGAAGGAACCAATAATTTTTATTGTGAATTTTTTCGTCTGTTCTCTTCCCCTTTCCAGAAATTCCTCTCTTATCTTAAATAAAGAAATGTAACTTTTATAGGGTGACTAAAGCATTTTGTGGTGACAACTGCCTGATGATCAAGGTTTTTAGCTGGTATTTGAATGCTTGTCAAAGAGGCTGGAACAGGCCTAGCTCTTATGAAGAATGCTGTGTTTATATTGCAGTTTTTTGAGTACTTGTTAGACCACCCTGCTTTCAGAAGACCTCCAACAGAAAAACTACAGGCATTTTGGCCTCTATGTCTCTTTTGTGCTCCCGAGTAAATTGAGACATGGCGCAATTTATTTCCCTTTTTCCTACTCATAAAATGAACTTTATAAAGAAAATTTAAATTTCTGTCTCTTTGGTAAATGTTTCTGAAATGATAAGGTATTTATAGTCTGAACAATTTTTTGACAAGTCTTTCAAATTTCTACATTCATCAAAATCTTTAATAAGTTTATTAAAAATGCACCAAATTAGTACAAGCATGAGACATTATTTAGGGCACTGTTGGCATTACAAATCAATGAGGCACAATCCTTCAGTTTGTGAACCTTGATAGGATCTTAGATATTTAAGAAAAAGATTTTTGGAGTAGTGTGGGGTATTTTAACTATGGCCTACCTATTGTATGTGATAAAAATTATTAAGTTTCTTAGCTAAATACAAGACTGTACTTACTAGATGATGACTTGCCTTGTGCACTTAGGGGTGAAGTGCCTGCATTTATGTTTCAAATTCCTTAGCAAAAAGAAAATGACATAAACTTATATACATATATATTTATAAAATAAACATGAGAAAATAATAATTATTGAGTTTAGGCGATGGCATATGGATATTGATTGTAAAATATTAACCATTTTATATGCCTGAAAGATACCAGAATACAAAGTTGGGGCCAGGAATTAGACTTGTATACAATTTTATGTAATTTTAATTAAAATTTTCTACTTAAGATTCAGTGACCTCATTAGAAAAGCTATAGAAGCATTCAAGAAGGTTAGAAGGAACCAATAATTTTATTGTGAATTTTTTCGTCTGTTCTCTTCCCTTTCCAGAAATTCCTCTCTTATCTTAAATAAAGAAATGTAACTTTTATAGGGTGACTAAAGCATTTTGTGGTGACAACTGCCTGATGATAAAGGTTTTTAGCTGGTATTTGAATGCTTGTCAAAGAGGCTGGAACAGGCCTAGCTCTTATGAAGAATGCTGTGTTTATATTGCAGTTTTTTGAGTACTTGTTAGACCACCCTGCTTTCAGAAGACCTCCAACAGAAAAACTACAGGCATTTTGGCCTCTATGTCTCTTTTGTGCTCCCGAGTAAATTGAGACATGGCGCAATTTATTTCCCTTTTTCCTACTCATAAAATGAACTTTATAAAGAAAATTTAAATTTCTGTCTCTTTGGTAAATGTTTCTGAAATGATAAGGTATTTATAGTCTGAACAATTTTTTGACAAGTCTTTCAAATTTCTACATTCATCAAAATCTTTAATAAGTTTATTAAAAATGCACCAAATTAGTACAAGCATGAGACATTATTTAGGGCACTGTTGGCATTACAAATCAATGAGGCACAATCCTTCAGTTTGTGAACCTTGATAGGATCTTAGATATTTAAGAAAAAGATTTTTGGAGTAGTGTGGGGTATTTTAACTATGGCCTACCTATTGTATGTGATAAAAATTATTAAGTTTCTTAGCTAAATACAAGACTGTACTTACTAGATGATGACTTGCCTTGTGCACTTAGGGGTGAAGTGCCTGCATTTATGTTTCAAATTCCTTAGCAAAAAGAAAATGACATAAACTTATATACATATATATTTATAAAATAAACATGAGAAAATAATAATTATTGAGTTTAGGCGATGGCATATGGATATTGATTGTAAAATATTAACCATTTTATATGCCTGAAAGATACCAGAATACAAAGTTGGGGCCAGGAATTAGACTTGTATACAATTTTATGTAATTTTAATTAAAATTTTCTACTTAAGATTCAGTGACCTCATTAGAAAGTATGTGTCAATTAAATGAATCACTGGGAAATAGTATTCTGTAGTACTAGGTCAAGGAGAATATTTTTAAGTTGCCAGAAAGTTTAGAGCCAAAAATAATTAAAAGAGAGTAAAAAAGAAATTCAGCGAATATGTAAACTTTTCTCTTTTGAAGGCATTTACTCTAATCATTTTCATTGAGTCTGATGGAAGAGATAGATGGGACATTTAAAATTTTTACAGCTATTTGACTTTCATAAGAACCATTTTAGTGTTTAATTAGAGTTTGATTCCATGACCCTGGAAAATTGACTTGGATTGTATTGGGAGAAAACTGTATTGTAGCTAAATCTTTATGCAATGCCTCCTTTGTGAAGTCTTCTCTTTGAGTCTCAATTTTTCTTCCTCTGTTAGAATCAGACTACTTGCTGTAAGAAAAATATTGATCATATTATTTGTTTTTATATATTTTAGGTCTCTTAATTTGGTAGTTTTTAGAATACTGAAGTTCCTGAACTAAGTTAACTATTAGTGTTCAAGTAAGAGTCAGTTATATTGTTAATATGCTTAAGTCTGCATTTTCTCCTACAGTTTGCATTTACTTATAAAGTTTAATTTACCTAGAGACTATTTTATACATATAGAAACTTACTTCTTAGTACCTTATTTAAATTTGTTTATTGTTAATTGGAGGAGGATTGCTTTAAAATTGTGTTGGCTTCCATCATATATCAACATGAATCAGCCATAGGTATGTGTATGTCCCTTTCCTTCTGAACCTCCTTCCTATACCTCCCTGGTACTTTGAAGAACCCAAACTGCATGGTAATCCCATAGTTGAAAGCCTTAGGTAACACACAAGGAAATTCTTAATATATTCCAAGATTTTCCATAAGGCTTCCTTGGTGGTCCAGTGGATAAAGAGTCTGCCATGCAGTGCGAGGGACACCGGTTCCGTCCCTGGCCTGGGAAGATCCCTCGTGCCGCAGAGTGGCTGGATGGGTGTGTCCCAATTACGAGCCAGCGCTCTGGAGCGCATGCTCCCAGAGCCAGTGCTCTGTAACGAGAGAGGCCACTGAAATGGGAGGGCCACACAGGCCAAAGGATAAGGGTGGATGAAAATAAGTAAATAAAAAACCAATAAAAGAGGCCAAAATTAAAAAAAAAAGAAGTGGTCAAAAAAAATTTTTTTTTTTCAAAAACTTAAAAAATAAATCCAATAATTTATTATCCTTAAAAATTTTTTTTCCATAGATTTCCATTCAAGAAGAGGTACATATTTTTCTCCTTCATTATTACCCAAAATAAGAAAAGCCTATAATTAAGTCACTTATGAAACTTCATATATCTTATTTTTAGTACTGATTTGAGAATTGATTAGCAGGCAACTTCATAACAAAATTCATACTTCTGTACCTATGTTCTTGAATGTTTTATTCTTTGCCCAGTCAAAAAAGATTTAAATTTATGATTCATGAATTTTTCTTAACTAGAGACTAAAGGAGTCTGATTGATACGAAGTAGGTATTATGTAAAAGTTCTTTCTGCAAATTTCTTCACTGTTTTTTGAAATGAAAAACTGAATTAGTAACATTTTAGGATTATTAAAAATAACAATTTGAATTTTCTGTTTTATAGTTGAAAATTGAGAAAACCATGAAAGAAAAAGAAGAACTATTAAAGTTAATCGCTGTTCTGGAAAAAGAAACAACACAACTTCGGGAACAAGTTGGAAGAATGGAAAGAGAACTTAGCCAGGAGAGAGAAAGATGTGACCAGTTGCAAGAGGAGCAAAAGGTTAGTTGTGTCTTACATAACTGACTGGAGTTATATTTTTTGAAACCCATTTTTTTTTTCAGGAACTGAATCAGTTAAAATGAGTGAAGATCACATGTTCGTAAAAGAACATTTGAATAGATACTTGTACAAATGTAGGTCAGATCCTGTCGACCTTCTGCCACAGCCTCTTTTATGTTGTAAATGGTTAAAAAAACTTTTGAGATTTTTAGTATTAGGCTTGTGGAGTAGTCCCTGACACCTGTTTCTAGATGCTTGATGTCTGATCTTAGAGTACTTGATTGATCTTGGGGGGTGGGCTTAGAGATGCAACTAGGAATGATGTCTACTGAGTGAAGGTAGACTAAAGTAGTTAAAGTTACTTTTCACAAAAACAGAATTTAGTGAAATAAGATGTAATGTTAGAATTTTGATATCACTGATGTGAGAAATGTAGTATATTACTCTGAAAACCACCTAATTAAAAACAATTGGCACAGTGTCTTTTTTTGGCACAATGTAAGAAAAAAAGTATAAGTGTAAAGCAGTGTAATTTAATTAGAGATACAAATAGGATTTAAGTCAGTAGCCAAAAACAATGGAAAAAGCAGTCAGTTATTGACTTGTTTAGTATTTTCATAAGAAAATTTGTTATTGACAAATTTAAACAGATTATGATTATACATTTCACAGTCTTACATTGTTACTAGTTGGAAATGCTTATTCCCATTGACAGGATTGACCTATTGATCACTAAGGATGGGCTTTGTGCCATTAATTGTTTTTGTAAATTCTTTTTTTTTTCAATAAGAGATTGACTTTATAGGACTTAATTTTTTTTTTTTTTTTTTTTAATTTATCTTTTGAGGGGTGGGATGGGGAGGAAGGGGGATGGGCGGGCCACTTCCATTGGTTTTTCATTTTCTCCATTTTCATCTGTCTTTGTTCTTTGGCTCCTGTGGGCTTCCTATCGTGGTGGCCCCTGTTGTCGCAGAGTGCTGGCTCTGGGCGCATGTGCTCCAGAGCTCCGAGTCGGTAATTGGACACATCGGTCCAGCCGCTCCGCGGCACGTGGGATCTTCCCAGGCCAGGGATTGAACCAGCGCCCCTTGCACTGCAAGGCGGTGCCCTGACCCACTGGACCACCAGGGAAGCCCTTGTAAATTTTTATTGAAGTAGAGATGTGTTAGTTTCAGGTGTGAGTTGGTTACACATATACATATATCTACTTCTTTTTTTAGATTCTTTAATCATGTGGGCTATTACATGGAAGTACTGAGTAGAGATCCTTATGCTATATAGCAGGTTCTTATTAGTTATCTATTACATATATAGTAGCGTATATGTCAGACTCAACCTCTCAATTTATCCTTCCTTCCCAATATTCTTTTGTGCAGCAAGACCTAGAATAATTGGTTAATAATTACTAATTGAGCCATTTTGTAGTCTGGTGGAGTGGTTGTATATTGCACACCTGAGCAGAGGTGATACATGGATAAGACTGAAACAGAAAAGATTTCTTTTTTTTTTTTTGGCCACTTCTATTGGTCTTTCATTTATTTTTTGTTCATTGACCTGTGTGGGCCTCCCATCGCAGTGGCCTCTCGTTGCAGAGCACCGGCTCTGGGCGCATGTGCTTCAGAGCTCTGGCTCGGTAGTTGGACACATTGGTTCAGTCGCTCCACGGCATGTGGGATCTTCCCAGGCCAGGGATCGAACCGGCGCCCCTTGCACTGCAAGGCGGTGTCTTTATTCAGTGGACCACCAGAGAAGCCCCAGAAAAGATTCCTTTAACTTTATTCTCTTTGAGAATTGCTTGAGTTAGAAGGTAGACATAACATCAAGGAATGTGTACAGTTGTTAATCTCCTTATAAACATCTGTAAAGTCTTTTGTCCTTATTACCATTAGCCTTTTTAGTTTACAATACCCTGAAGTCTTTTGTCCTTATTGCCATTAGCCTTTTTAGTTTACAATACCCTGTTATTCCTCCAGGTTTGTTCCTGGGCAGTAATTGCTATCCTGCAGTAGGAGTGTACTCCACTTGGTTACAGAAACAGTTTGTGTGTGTGTGTGTGTGTGCATGGCATGTGGAATCTTAGTTCTCTGACCAGTGATTGAATCTGTACTTCTTGCACTGGAAACTCAGAGTCTTAATCACTGGACTGCCAGGGAATTCCAAGGAACCACTTTTTAAATTTGAACTTTAGAAGCAGGTATACCAAGTATTCTCATTATACGTGTCTAGCTTGACAATTAGGACATTGGGGTAAATTTTTAATGCAATTGTTGTAAATTCTTTGCTATCCTTTGTATAACTCTTACTCTTTTCTTTCTATTCTTCACACATTTCTCTCGATGTTACCTAAATTTAGCAGTTTTCTAGAATGGCCCATTACAGTTGACACTTAGCCCCTGAGATCATGAATACCCTGAAGTATTGCCTTTGACGTTAGACTCGCCTTGAAGTCAAAAGGGAAGAATGGATGACTCAGGAGAGTAGGAATGGCAGAATGAGAGGCCTTCAGTTGCCTGAGATTACTCATGTACATCAGATTCTTTCTCTGGTTCAGTTGAGTATTACCTGAGGTTTAAGCAGTCTCAGATTTTCTCTGCTGTCCATGTGACAGGGGCTAAAGCACTACAGATATGACTAAAGATTATTCTGATGGACTTAGTTGAGAAAGTGGAAGATTGAGATCAGGGGATTAATGAAGCAAAATTTGTAGGCAATTGTGTCTAAGGTACCCAGAAGAGATCTTTGAAAAATTTTTTTTTTTTGGCCAATTCTATTGATCTTTCATTCATCTTTGTTCTTTGGCCTGTGGGGCCTCCCATCGCAGTGGCCTCTCTCGTCGCAGAGCACCGGCTCTGGGCGCGTGCACTCCAGAGCTCCGGCTCAGTAGTTGGACACATGGATCCAGCCGGTCCGCGGCACGTGGGATCCTCCCAGGCCAGAGATTGAACCAGTGCCCCTTGCACTGGAAAGCGGTGTCCTTACCCACTGGACCACCAGGGAAGCCCTCTTTATTTATTTATTTATTTATTTATTTATTTATTTTTTTGGGCGGGGGGTCAGGTTGGGGAGGGAGGGGAGCGGGCGGGCCACTTCTCTTGGTCTTTCACTTCTCTGTTTTCATCCGTCTTGGTTCCTTGACTCCTGTGGGCCTCCCATTGCGGCGGCGTCTGTCGTCGCAGAGCTCCAGCCCTGGGCGCATGCGCTCCAGAGCTCCCGCTCAGTGATTGGGCTCGGTGATTGAACACATCAGTCCAGCCGCTCCGCGGCACGTGGGATCTTCCCAGGCCAGGGATTGAACTGGCGCCCCTTGCACTGCAAGTCGGTGTCCCCATCCACTGGACCACCAGGGGAAGCTCATTGAAGCCCTCTTTGAAAGCTTTTATGGCAGCTCATAAATTTTAATGACAGTCACTAATCTTGAAGGGTGACTTCTTTTTGCTATTCTTCTGGTGTAGTATACAGTCTGGGAAGATAAGGTATGTGGAAGTGATTTTTTTTTTTTTAACCTTTTTTCTATAGAGAATGGTGACACAAGGACTTAGAATAAGTAATAATACATTCTTACTGACTTCAGCTAATACTGTATTTTCATAATCACAGAAGTAATAAAATATGAATAATGTCATCCAAGAGGAATAGGAATCGACAACATTTTCCACAGATTTTAAAAGCAATGTTTGTATAATGTTCTGTACAAACAGTTCTGAGTTATATTTTGGTAGTTGCTTATTTCTGGGCATAGACTGTTTGCTATCCTAAATTTCTTCTTCTTAGCCCTCTCTCTTTAAAAAATGTGTCTGAATCCCAACACTAATTTGTCTGTGGAATGTATACATGTTCAGGAAATAATTTAGATATTTTTAGATGTATTTGTGGCCTTTTTTCATTCTGCTTTTTTTACTTCAAAAAAGTTTAATCCCTTGGATGTGGTATTTTCTTGTAAAGGTAGAATTTTTAAACTTATTTATATTTAATTTTTATTTTATATTGAGGTGTAGTTAATTTTCAGTGTTGTGTTAGTTTCAAGTGTATAGCAAAGTGATTCAGTTGTAATACACATATATCTATTCTTTTCAGACCTTTTTTTCCATATAGGTTATTATAGAATATTAAGTAGTGTTCTCTCTGCTATATAGTAGGTACTTATTGATTACCTGTTGTATATATATATATTAATCTCAAATTTCTGATTTATCCCTCCTCCTAAACATTGGTAACCTTGAATATTTTTTTTTCTAATTTTGGCCACTTTTATTGGTCTTTTATTTATTTATTTTCATCCATCTCTGTTCTTTGGCCCTTGAGGACCTCCCATTGCAGTGGCCTCTCTCATTGCTTAGCACTGGCTCTGGGCACATGCTCTCTAGAACACTGGCTAGCAATTGGACACTTTCCAGTCTAGCCACTCTGCGGCATGTGGGATCTTCCCAGGCCAGGGATTGAACTGGTGTCCCTTGCACTGCACGGCAGACTCTTTACCCACTGGACCACCAGGGAAGCCCTTGAGTTTGTTTTTGAAGTCTGCCAATCTGTTTCTGTTTTGTGAATTATTTCATGTGTGTCATCCCATTCTGTGGATTCTCTTTTTGTTACTTCTCTATATGAACAGGTTATTGATTCATCCACCTCACTACAGCTGACTCAAATTCATTCCTTTGAGTGAATGTAGAAGGGAGTTAACAATCCATATGTACAATAACTTCTTTATCCATTCATCACGACTAAGCAACTAATGCTTTCACAGTACCCATTGTAAAGTATCAACATCAGTATAAGTATCAGTAGCACTTAGTGATTTATGCTAGAAGAAGTAGGTGTTAACCTTGGTGAGTATCATGAAACCTGCTTCGTCATAATGGTGAAAGAAGTAGTAGTGTTAGTTGCTCAATCATGAACACTCTTTGCAACCCCGTGGACTGTAGCCCACCAGGCTTCTCTGTGCATGGGATTCTCTAGGCAGGATTACTGGACTGATTACCTTTCCCTTTTCCAGGGGATCTTCCCGACCTGGGGATCAAATCCAGGTCTTCTGCATTGCAGGCAGATTCTTTACCATCTGAGGTACAAGGTGGTGAAAAGTGAGATGTAAAAGCAAAGGGACCGATTTTTAAGTTTTTCCTTCACTTTGGTTGCCTTCCCTCTGGTGGAGAACTTCATGAAATCAGTACACAGAGTGTGTGAAAAGTCCAGGTGAAAAGTTAATAATTGTTTAATTTGGTATTTGAAAAGTTGATTGTGTCACTATTTCAGGATTAGATTTTTGTCTTGTAAAGCTTAGAGGGTGCAAATGATGGATTAAAATTTTAAGAATAGATTTCTTAGAGATATACAAATTTGTATTTCTCTTTATGTTTCAACTTCTCAAAATAATTTTGTTATTGTTTCTAAGAGTCTTATTGAAGCCTCACAAAGTTTAAAAATTGAAAATGAAGACTTTAAGAAGAGATACAATGATGCTACCTCCAAAGCTCTCCAGCTTGAGGAAGATATTGTGTCAGTGACACACAAAGCAATTGAAAAAGAAACTGAATTGGACAGGTATTTCTGATGTTTAACGATCTTTATGTTTTGAAAAAGGAGTAATGATATTTGTAGACGTTTGTTTTTGAAGTCTGCCAATCTGTTTCTGTTTTGTGAATTATTTCATGTGTGTCATCCCATTCTGTGGATTCTCTTTTTGTTACTTCTCTATATGAACAGGTTATTGATTCATCCACCTCACTACAGCTGACTCAAATTCATTCCTTTGAGTGAATGTAGAAGGGAGTTAACAATCCATATGTACAATAACTTCTTTATCCATTCATCACGACTAAGCAACTAATGCTTTCACAGTACCCATTGTAAAGTATCAACATCAGTATAAGTATCAGTAGCACTTAGTGATTTATGCTAGAAGAAGTAGGTGTTAACCTTGGTGAGTATCATGAAACCTGCTTCGTCATAATGGTGAAAGAAGTAGTAGTGTTAGTTGCTCAATCATGAACACTCTTTGCAACCCCGTGGACTGTAGCCCACCAGGCTTCTCTGTGCATGGGATTCTCTAGGCAGGATTACTGGACTGATTACCTTTCCCTTTTCCAGGGGATCTTCCCGACCTGGGGATCAAATCCAGGTCTTCTGCATTGCAGGCAGATTCTTTACCATCTGAGGTACAAGGTGGTGAAAAGTGAGATGTAAAAAGCAAAGGGACCGATTTTTAAGTTTTTCCTTCACTTTGGTTGCCTTCCCTCTGGTGGAGAACTTCATGAAATCAGTACACAGAGTGTGTGAAAAGTCCAGGTGAAAAGTTAATAATTGTTTAATTTGGTATTTGAAAAGTTGATTGTGTCACTATTTCAGGATTAGATTTTTGTCTTGTAAAGCTTAGAGGGTGCAAATGATGGATTAAAATTTTAAGAATAGATTTCTTAGAGATATACAAATTTGTATTTCTCTTTATGTTTCAACTTCTCAAAATAATTTTGTTATTGTTTCTAAGAGTCTTATTGAAGCCTCACAAAGTTTAAAAATTGAAAATGAAGACTTTAAGAAGAGATACAATGATGCTACCTCCAAAGCTCTCCAGCTTGAGGAAGATATTGTGTCAGTGACACACAAAGCAATTGAAAAAGAAACTGAATTGGACAGGTATTTCTGATGTTTAACGTATCTTTATGTTTTAAAAATGTTTTAAGAAAGTTGTTTTTGTCTATGTTAATGTTATTTTACTTTGCCTCAGTTTAAAGGACAAACTCAGAAAGGTACAGTGTGAAAGACAACAACTTGAATGTCAGTTGAAGACAGAAAAGGATGAGAAGGAACTGTATAAGGTAATTTCTTCTTTATACTTTTATTAGTTATCTTTTGCTGTGTGAAATACTGTCCCAAAACTTAGTGGTCAGGAATTTGGGAGTGACTTAGCTTAGTGGTTCTGGCTCGGAGTCTCTTGTGTCGTTGCAGTCAAGATGTAGGCAAGGACTGCAGTCAGCTAAAGGCTGAGTTAGAACTGGAGGATGTGCTGTCACAATGGCTCACTCACGTGACTTTTGGCAGGAGGCCCTTCAGTTTCTTGGAATGTGGCTTCTTCAGTGGCTGCTTGAATGTCCTGACATTATGGCAGCCAACTTCCCTTAGAGTGGGCCATACAAGGGAGAGCAAGGAGGAAATCAGTGGGTTTTATGACCTGATCTACAAGTTGTACACTGACACTTCTTACCTTATTAATTAGAAATGAGTCATTCCAGCTGATACTCAAAGAGAAGAGAGTTAGGCCCCACGGGCTCTTTGAGAGAGAAGACTCAAAAGGATTGGGGATATGTTTTAAAACAACTTCATTGTGTGTAGTCTCTGTAAATTAGTTTTCAGGGAGTTAAATTGCTGGCGTTTTAGGTACTTGACAGAGAATGTGTAATAAGTCAAGAGTTTTTTTGTTTTTTGTTTTTTTTAAATCTGCCTCTTGACAGAGATTTTTTTTTTTTTTTTAAACTTTGGCCTCTTTTATTGCTTTTTTATTCCTCGGCCTCTTGGGCCTCCCATTGCAATGGCCTCTTTTGGTGCAGAGCACTGGCTGTGGGCGCATGCACTCCAGAACACCGGTTCACAATTGGACACACTGGTCCAGCCGCTCCACAGCGTATGGCATCTTCTTGGGGCCAGGGATTGAACTGGTGCCCCTTGTACTGCAAGGCGGACTCTCTACCCACTGGACCACCAGGGAAGCCCTCAGTCAGAGTTTTAGTGGTAATAAGATACCTGTTTACCGGGATTTGTGCAACTAATTTTCCCCTTTAAAGAAGATGAGCATTGATTTATTTTGGTGATGATCATGCTTTAGAGTTTGCCTTTTGGAGATTTTCATTTTAAAAAAGGATTCTGTTGACAGGTTTTCACCTTTTAGAGTTTTTCCTTCTTTCCTCTTTTGAGATGAGGGTCTCATCTCAATTTGCACTAAAAAATTAGAATATGATTTATTAGCAGTGGCTTTCCCTCACCTTTTTAAGAAGTAGCTCTGCATTTATTTATATCCATTGGTAACTTAGATACCATCATTGGGTACCCAAGTATGAATTCTAAATCTATTCTGAGGATCACCTTTTTTTCTTCCATTTGTATTGAGGTATTACATACAGTACTGTATATTTGGTATACAGCATAAGAGTGTATATCATGAAATGATTGCCACAGTAAGTTGAGTGAACATTAATCATCTTATCTAAATATAAAAAATTTTTCCCTTGTGATGAGCACTCTAAGGATTTACTCTCAACAACTTTCATATATAACATACAGAGGCATTAATTTTAGTTGCCATGCGGTATGTTATATTACTAGTACTTAGTTATCTATAACTGGAAGTTTGTACCTTTTGATTACTTTCATCTAATTCCCCCCCCCCCCAACACCCTCTGTCTCAGGTAACTGCAAATCTGACCCTTTTTTTCCCTGAGTTTGTTTTTGAAGTTTAATTGACCCATACAAAGACTATATTTAGTTCCTGATGCACAGCATCATGATTTGATATTTTCATACATTTCAAAATGATCACCACAGTAAGTCCAGTTACCACCTGTCACCATACAAAGATATCATGTAATTATTGACTATATTCCCCATGCTGTGCATTTCATACATATGACTCATTCTGTTTTGGAACTGGAAATTTGTTACCTCTTAAATCTTCCTCACCTGTTTCTGTTACTCCCCACCCAGCAGCCACATGTTCTCTTCATCTACCACTCTGTTCATTTGTTTAGTTTTTTAGATAACACATGTAAATGAAGTAGTATAATTTGTCTTTGTCTTATTTCATTTAGGTCTTCCATGTTGTTGCATATGGCAGTCTTTTTTATAGTTGAATAATGTATCTCTGTATGTTGTGTGTATACACGTACACACTGCATCTTGTTTATCTCTTCATTATTTTTTCTTTACATTTTTTGGGGGCAGGGGGAGCAGGTTGGGGAGGCAGGGGGCGGGCGGGCCACTTCTGTTGGTCTTTCATTTATCTATTTTCATCCATCTTTGTTCTTTGGCCCGTGTGGGCCTCCCATTGCAGTGGCCTCTGTCGCTGCAGAGCACCGGCTCTGGGCATATGCACTCCAGAGCTCCGGCTTGGTAATTGGACACATGGGTCCAGCTGCTCCGTGGCACGTGGGATCTTCCCAGGCCACGGATCGAACCGGCGCCCCTTGAACTGCAAGACGGTGTCCTTACCCAATGGACCACAAGGGAAGCCCTGTCCATTCATTATTAACGGGCACTTAAGTTGCTTTCATATCTTGGCTGTTGTAGATGGCACTTCAGTGAGCATAGGGGTACTTATATCTTCTCAAATTAGTGTTTTCTTAAAATAAATACTGAGGAGTGTAATTGCGAGATAATATGGTTGTGTTTTTTAACTTGTTGAGGAATCTCCATACTGTTTTCCATAGTGACTGCCCCAGTTTACATTCTCACAATCAGTGCAGCGGTGGGGTTCCCTTTTCTCCACATTCTTGCCAACACTTGTTATTTGTTGTTTTTTTGATAGCCATTCTCACAAGAGTGAGGTGATAATAGCATTGAGGTGGTATTCGATTTGTGTTTCCCTGATGATTAGTGATCTTAAATACCTTTTCATTTGCCTGTTGATCTTCTATATGTCTTTGGAGACACGTCTGTTCAGGTTCTCTGCTTTTTTAATTGGGCATTTTTTTTTTTTGTATTGAATTATGTGGATTCTATGTATATTTTTGGTATTAATTCCATGTTGGTTGGATATATCACTTCACAATATCTTCTCCCATTTAGTAGGTGTCCTTTTCATTTTGTTGATAGTTGCCTTTGCTGGGCAAAAGCATTTAGTTTTTTTGGTGCTTACTGATTGATCTACCACTCTGTTCATTTGTTTAGTTTTTTAGATAACACATGTAAATGAAGTAGTATAATTTGTCTTTGTCTTATTTCATTTAGGTCTTCCATGTTGTTGCATATGGCAGTCTTTTTTATAGTTGAATAATGTATCTCTGTATGTTGTGTGTATACACGTACACACTGCATCTTGTTTATCTCTTCATTATTTTTTCTTTACATTTTTTGGGGGCAGGGGGAGCAGGTTGGGGAGGCAGGGGGGCGGGCGGGCCACTTCTGTTGGTCTTTCATTTATCTATTTTCATCCATCTTTGTTCTTTGGCCCGTGTGGGCCTCCCATTGCAGTGGCCTCTGTCGCTGCAGAGCACCGGCTCTGGGCATATGCACTCCAGAGCTCCGGCTTGGTAATTGGACACATGGGTCCAGCTGCTCCGTGGCACGTGGGATCTTCCCAGGCCACGGATCGAACCGGCGCCCCTTGAACTGCAAGACGGTGTCCTTACCCAATGGACCACAAGGGAAGCCCTGTCCATTCATTATTAACGGGCACTTAAGTTGCTTTCATATCTTGGCTGTTGTAGATGGCACTTCAGTGAGCATAGGGGTACTTATATCTTCTCAAATTAGTGTTTTCTTAAAATAAATACTGAGGAGTGTAATTGCGAGATAATATGGTTGTGTTTTTTAACTTGTTGAGGAATCTCCATACTGTTTTCCATAGTGACTGCCCCAGTTTACATTCTCACAATCAGTGCAGCGGTGGGGTTCCCTTTTCTCCACATTCTTGCCAACACTTGTTATTTGTTGTTTTTTTGATAGCCATTCTCACAAGAGTGAGGTGATAATAGCATTGAGGTGGTATTCGATTTGTGTTTCCCTGATGATTAGTGATCTTAAATACCTTTTCATTTGCCTGTTGATCTTCTATATGTCTTTGGAGACACGTCTGTTCAGGTTCTCTGCTTTTTTAATTGGGCATTTTTTTTTTTTGTATTGAATTATGTGGATTCTATGTATATTTTTGGTATTAATTCCATGTTGGTTGGATATATCACTTCACAATATCTTCTCCCATTTAGTAGGTGTCCTTTTCATTTTGTTGATAGTTGCCTTTGCTGGGCAAAAGCTTTTTAGTCTGGTGTAGTACCATTTGTTTTACTTTTATCTTTGATTCTCTTGCCTGAGGACACATACCCCGCAAAATTTTCTAAGATGGAAGTCAGAAATCATACTGCCTAGGTTTTTTTCTAGAAGTTTTATGGTTTTGGGTTTTACAATAAGTCTTTAATCCATTTTGAGCTTATTTTATATATGGTGTGAGAAAGTAGTTCAGTTTGATTCTTCTGCATGTAGCTGTCCTGTTTCCCCAGTACCATTTATTGAAGAGATTGCCTTTCCCTGTTATAATATTCTTGGCCTCCTTTGTCATAGACTTAATTGCTTAGTGTGGGTTCGTTTCTATGCTCTCTGTTTCATTGATTTGTGTGTCTGGTTTTGTCCACTGCCATACTGTTTATGGGCTTCCCTGGTCGCTCGGACGGTAAAGACTCTGCCTGCAATGTGGAAGGCCCGGGTTCAATCCCTGGGTCTGGAAGATCCTCTGCAGAAGGAGATGGCAACCCACTGCAGTATCTTGTCTGTAAAATCCCATAGCTGGAGTAACCTGGTGGGCTATGGTCCAGGGGGTCGTAAAGAGTCGGACAAAACTGAGGAACGGACAGTTATACTGTTTTGATTACTCTAGCTGTGTAGCATAAAAAAATATAGTTAATATGATATATAGTGTATTAAAAAATAGAATATATGATCATCTCAATAGATGTAGAAAAAGCTATTGTCAAAATTCAACATTTGTTTGTGATAAAACATTTCAATAAAGTAGATTAAGAGAAAACATACCTAAACATAATAAAAACTGTATCTGACAAGTCCACAGCTATCATCTTAACTTACTCAATGGTGAAAAGCTTGGAGGTACTTCCTCTAAGATCAGGAACAAGACAAAATGCCCACTGTCATCACTTTTATTCAACACAGTATTGGAAGTGCTAGCCATAGCAATCAGACAAGGAAAAAGGAGTTCAAATTGGAAAGGAAGTATTAAAACTGTCATTGTTTGCAGATGACACGATACAGAAAACCCTAAAGATGCCACCGAAAACCTACTGTTGATCAGTGGGTTTGGTCAGGTTGCAAGATACAAAAGGAATATACAGAAATCGGCACTTCTATATACTAAACAACAAATGCTTGGGAATAGAAATTAAGAGAACAGTTCCATTTACAATCAAAGAGGATAAAATGTCTAGGAATAAGTCTAAAGAATAAAAACACTATAGTGATAAAACAGACATGGTGAAAGAAACGGAAGGTTACAGAATGGAAAGATACACTGTGCTCATGGATTGGAAGAAATAACATTGTTTAACGACCATCCTACCCAATGCAATCTACAGATTCAGTGCATTCCTATCAGAATATCAATGGTATTTTTCACAGAACTAGAACAAAGAATTCTGAAATCTGTATGGAAAAACAAAATACCCTGAATAGCGAAAATAGTCTTGAGAAAAACAGAGCTGGCAGTACCATGCACCCTTATTTCAAACTATACCACAAAGCTACAGTAATTTTCCTCTTATGTTGGGAGGCGGTTAATTCTTTTTTAAAGAATTCTTTAAACATTTTTAAAAATTCTTTAAACATTTTTGCCTTTAAAAATGAAGAAAGTCGAGTCTATTCTGCACCTCGTTGCAGAGCATAGAAAGGAACATTTTGTATGTCATGTGTTATTCCCGAGAGAATTGTTTTGTATGTCAGTCAAAACAGGAAATAAAATAGTGAAGACTTACTGATGGATACGTTTATGATTTGACTCTTTAAGGAATAGTACCCAAATAGAATATTTTGTTTTTGAACAGATTTTGTGAAAAAAGGGAAATATTTTAATAATAATGATATCTAAAGAAAGAATCCAGTTATCCAGTTGTATGCAGTGTTTTTTTGTTTTGTTTTTTGGAAAACTTTGTAGATGCAGTTTTTTAAAGTTATAAAGCATTTTTTAACTAAGTGAAAATTTGGCTTGTGTAATGAGTTTTATTTAATGTTACTATGAATTCCAGTGATGTTTTCGTTTTGTGTCAGGGAAAGACCTGGGTGTATTTTCTCTGTGGATAATTAAGTGCTTTCCATGTTGTTTCTCGGTTAACAGTGGGATATAATAAGGTAAATGGAATGTCTGTCTTCAGTCATTTTATATCATAAGTAAAATGAATTCTATATTAGTTACTATTGGAAAGAGTTTAGGAAGATTCTAAGTAAACCATTAATGCTTGAGAGATGTAATGACAGGATGACTTTTTTTTAGGAGGAGGGAGCCTTTTCCTTGAAGCTTTCAGGTTTCCATCCTGTTTTTCTTTTCTCTCTTCTATCCTGAGAAGAGATAACGGGGCTTCACAGGCAGTGCTAGTAGTAGAGAACCCACCTGCCGATTCTGGAGATGTAAGGAGATGCAGTTTCAATCCCTGGGTTTGGAAGGTCCCGTGAAGGAGGAAATTGCATCCCACTCCAGTGTTTTTTCCTGGAAAACCCCATGGATGGGGGAGCCTGGCAGGCAGGCTACATACAGTTTATGGGGTCGTAGAGAGTCAGACATTACTGAAGCACACACAGATGGAGATCCTGAGAAGAGTACTTCCAGTGTTTCATAGAGAATGAATCTAGAATTTTTTTAAACTGCTCTGAATTATTTATTCCTTATATTCCTTTTTTTCTCACTGTATGTAAAGGTTTTGTGTCTCTGTTGTACACCTGAATGAGGAGTCCTATGTATAGAACTTCAGAGGGAAGAAGGGAAAAAATCAGGTGTCTTGGGGGTTCTTTTACAATGAATAAACTAATATTGCTAATATTTTGTATTTTCTGTAAGAAATAGCAGTTGGGATCAGAGTGACTTTCAGATTTCCATTTGAATACACTGCCTTCCAGCTAACTTCCCAGTGTCCTGAACAGTATTTTGTTTATATGTATGCACCCCCAAAATTGGAAGGAAAACTTCCCTAGGGAGTTTTGTTCTGCATGATTTTGGCAGGGAGATTGCACTTACCTAGTGTGATTAGGCCTGTTATATCTCAGAACATTCTTAACCTTCCAGATTGTTCACATAAGTAAACAGTTTCCTTTACTCTCTCCCTACTGGATCATGTGGCCGACACATCGCCGCCCTAACAGGCTCTAGAGGCTTGGGTAAAAAATGCTTTAATGAGGTGATGATTCTGAAACTTGGGCAATGTTTTTATTTTATTTTATTATTTTTTAAAGATTTATTTATTTATTTTGGGGGGCGTGGGGAGAGAGGGGGGTGGGTAGGTCACTTCTATTGGTCTTTCATTTATTCATTTTCATCCATCTTTGTTCTTTGGCCTGCGTGGGCCTCCCATCGCGATGGCCTCTGTTGTCGCAGAGCACCAGCTCTGGGTGTATGTGCTCCAGAGCTCTGACTCGGTAGTTGCACACATCGGTCCAACCGCTCTGCAGCACGTGGGATCTTCCCAGGCCAGGGATCGAACCGGCGCCCCTTGCACTGCAAGGCGGTGTCTCTACCCACTGGACCACCAGGGAAGCCCCTTGGGTAATGTTTTTAAAATCATATTGCAAAGGTCTTGGCTACTTGGCCCTTAGAGTATCTGGAATTATATTCTACCCTGGTGAACAAGAATGAGTCCTCAGCACTCCATTCATTTAAAAAGTAAAGTGTAATAGTAAGTATGTTAATTCATTTTCTCTATGGTGCTCTTAACCAAAGCAAGATACTCTTTATAGTGGAAATCAGATACTTGTACTCTTATCATTTTAGTTATGGAATTTGATTGGTTTATGTGCTGTGAAAAACAGCAGCCAAGAGTTTTCTTGGGAAAAATCAATATAGAGTTAATCAATTAACAAATACACTTTTAGGCATATAGGAATCAAATGACATAGTACTCTTTTTCCATGAGCAAGAATTGAATTGCTTAAGGTATAGATCTTAAATGAACTCCTTAATTCTTCCTGAATCTGGTTGTGCTTTTATATATGAATATGCCTGTAACATGTTTCCCTAGAAGTACAACCAAATTCATTTGTAATTTTAAAGAGAAATAATGTAAAATTAGCCAAGGAAAAGATTTTAGAGATCAGGTAATATTAGACTTTAGAATTAATCTCTGTGGGAAAGTAAAACAGCAGTAACAAAACTCAGAAAGCCTGTGTTCTGTTTCCACATACTTGGCTAGTTATTTGGCCAACTTTGCTCTCCCCACTCCTTGTCTAAGTGAGTCTTCCCTTGACCATATGTGGGTTACAGATAAATAGTGATACTTTAAACTCTGAATAACTTAAGCTGTGGAGGTAGAATATTCTTGACATTTTCAAGCGTTGTTTCAGGTACATTTGAAGAATACAGAAATAGAAAATACCAAGCTTGTGTCAGAGGTCCAGACTTTAAAGAATTTAGATGGGAACAAAGAAAACATGATCACTCATTTCAGAGAAGAGATTAGCAGACTGCAGTTTTGTTTGGCTGAAAAGGAGAACATGCAAAGGACATTATTGCTTACAACCTCAAGTAAGGTAAGTACTTTTGCAATATGCATTTTGTAAAACATTATCACTGTTAAATGTATAGAGTAGGTTTTTTTTTTTTTTTTTAATCTTTCCTCCCCTGAACTTCTGTTTTCGAAAAAAGTTCAGACTTACAGAAGAATTGAAAGAACTGAAAAATGGATACATACATATATCCTTAAATATTTTGCCATCTTTACCTCCCCCACTTATATGCCCCCACAAGCCATTTGAAAGTCAGTTATAGGCATTGACGTTTCATCCTAAATACTTCAAAATGTCTCTCTCATCAACAAGTACATTCTTTTGTAGAACCATAATACCATTATGTCATCCAAGTAATTTTGCATTGATAATATTCATATTTCCCAGGTGGCACTAGTGGTACAGAATCTGCCTGGTAGTGCAGGAATTGCGAGAAGTGGGTTCGATCCCTGAGCCGGGAAGATCCCTTTGAGTAGGAGATGGCAACCCACTCCAGTATTATTATTATTATTATTTTGAGAATTTTGTTAACCAGTCTTTTTATTTTTAAGTTTTGTATTTATTTTTGGCTGTTCTGGTTTTCACTGCTGCTGCAGGCTCTTCTCTAGCTGCAGGGAGTGGGGGCTACTCTCTGGCTGAGGTGAGCAGGCTTCTTGTTGTGGTGACTTTTCTTGTTGTGGAATTTGGGCTCTAGGGCACACGAGTTTCATTAGTTGCAGCACATGGGCTCGATAGTTGCGGCTTTGAGGCTCTAGAGCACAGGCTCAATAGTTGTGACTCACGGGCTTAGTTGCTCCACAGCATGTGGGATGTTCCCGGTCAGGGATCGAACCTGTGTCTCCTGCATTGGCAGGTGAACTCTTTTCCACTGAGCTACCAGGGTAGACAGACATTTTAAATTTTATTGCTATCTCCAGTTCAAATTCAGTACCTCCTAGAGGTCTTCCTTATCTACCTCCTTTCCATATTTATGTATCTCTTCTCCTTGTTTCCAAATATTATATTTATTCATATTGTCTAATCATCTTCTCTGGTGGCTCAGATGGTAAAGAATCATCCTGAAATGTATTAGACCCAGGTTTTGATACCTGGGTTGGGAAGATACCAAAGGGGATGGCTACCCCACTCCAGTGTTCTTGCCTGGAGGATGTCACGGACAGAGGAGCCTGCCGGGCTTCAGTCCATGGGATTGAAAAGAGTTGCACACGACTGAGTGACTAACAACTTCACTTTTTCAACCAGCCATACACACCATGAGTTTCAGAATTACTATGTCAATGCCATTTCCACCAGTATGTCTGCTAAATTATAGCTAACATCTTTCTAGCTTTTATCTTAGAATATATTTTACTAGGGATGAACACAGTATCAGGTTCAAAGGTTATTTGAATAACTTTTTTAAACATTTATGGTATGCATTTATAATACAGTTCAGTTTTTTGTTTTTATCCTCCTCTAATCTTTCATATACTTTTATTTCTTAAATATGTAAAATTGTTGTATCATTCAAAAATTAAAATGGAATTAAGAATTTACTCTTCCCTGAAACCCCTTTCTTGGTGTGGGAGAAAGGTTCAAGAGGGAGGGACATATGTATACCTGTGACTGAATCATGTTATTGTATGGCAGAAACCAACACAGTATTGTAAAGTAATTATCCTCCAATTAAAAATAAATTAATTTTAAGGAAACCATTTTTACCTATTCCTGTAGGTAAAGCATTTTCATTAGTTTCCATTATATTCTTCATGTTTGTTTATTATTTTTTTCTTTTTCCCCATCATGCCTCTTTTTATTTATATTTATTTTCATTGATCTTGTTATTCTTTGGCATGTGTGGGCCTCCCATTGCAGTCCCCTCTCTCGCTGCAGAGCACCGGCTCTGGGCGTGTGCACTCCAGAGTGCTGGCTTGTAATTGGACACACCGGTCCAGCCTCTTCGTGGCATGTTGGATCTTCCCAGGCCAGGGATTGAACTGGTGCCCCTTGCACTGGAAGGCAGACTGTTTACTCACTGGACCACCAGGGAGTCCCTCTTTCATGTTTGCATTTACAAAAGTAAGCTTGGTGTGTGTATGTGCACACATGTACTCTCCTCTGTCCCCTTCTTTCCTAAAAGGGGATACTATTTATACTTTTTCACTTGCTTTTCTTCATTGAACTATATATCCTCAAAATCATTCCCTATAAGTTCATAGAGATCTTCCCATTTTAAAAAATGGATGTATAATACTATATTGTGTAAATTTAGCTTGATTTATTATTCATTAACTTTTATGGATGGAATGATTTTATGTGGTTTCAGTAGTTTGCCATAAAATACACTTAGGTATAATATAATACCTAAAACATCAGATACGCATGACATTTAGAATTAAAATGATTAAGACCCAAGTTACTTTTCAAGGTATTAAATAAAGCAGATTGCAAATGGAAATGTGAGTAATAAGTTTGATTGTTTATTAAGTTTTATTTATTTATTTAATATTTGTTAATAAGATGCTGCTTAAGCAAGACCTCTGTGAGGAAAAATATAGGCATAAAACTACTTGGAGAAAGAGACTCCTAATTGTTAAAACCTTTCAAGAAAGTATAAGTGCAGTACAAACTCATGGTTATAAACATGTTCAAGTAGTATGCGAAGGGTATAAGATAATAGTAACTTATTTCCTAGACACATCATTATAGAATTTCTGATTTTCTTAGAAATCTGTTTCATATAATACTTATATACTTTAACAAAAATGTGACTACATATAGTGTTAACAAAAACTTAAAACTATAGAATGTATGAACATCTTGCATGAGTATACATGCAGATCTTCCTCATTGATCAAAACAGCTTTGTAGGGAATTCCCTTGGGGTCCAGTGTTAGGACTCCATGCTTCCACTGCCAGGAACCCAAACTTAATCCCAGGTTTAAGATCCTGCAAGCTGTAGGGACAGAACATAGAAACAACACCTTTATAGTATCTTCTTTTATTTAATAGCACTGTAGTATGTAATGTTTTTTAGTTGTATACAGTCCTTGGGGAGGGAGGGGAGCGGGCGGGCCACTTCTATTGGTCTTTCTTTCTCTATTTTCATCCGTCTTTGTTCTTTGGCTCCTGTGGGCCTCCCATCGCGGTGGTCACTGTTGTCGCAGAGCACTGGCTCTGGGCGCATGCGCACCAGAGCTCCAGCTCGGTAATTGGGCACATCGGTCCAGCCGCTCCGTGGCACGTGGGATCTTCCCAGGCCAGGGATTGAACCGGCGCCCCCTGCACGGCAAGGCGGTGTCCTTACCCACTGGACCACCAGGGGGAGCCCCAGTAAACATTCTTGTACAGGTATCTAGGCACGTGTATAAATCTGTAGAATAAATTCTTCAAAGTGCAGTTGCCAGACTGAGTGTTTAAATTTTTGTAGTTTCAGATACCTTTCAGAAAAAATTGATGTATCAACACTGTATGACATACACTACTGCTAGTAATGGCTGTGTAGATTTTTATTGTGTAGAGGATGTATCATAGTTTATAATAAAATTCTCATGTTAGACATTTTTTATTTTTTAATAATTTTTCATAATCTTAATGTTTTAGTGAATCCCTGCAGAACTAACCCTGCCAAACTAAACCTGTATCTTGGAACTCAAGAAAATAAAATTGATAGATCAAAAGCCTTGTTTTTCTAAGGTGTTGATGAATGTTTCAGAAATCTGATAAAGGCTATATTACTTGAAGGTAATAGGAAGCCACATATTTGTAAATGTGCTAGTTTTCCTAAACTATCCAAATATTAGAGTATTACTGGTTTTCGGTCTTTGTTAGTTTGATAGAGGATAAATGGTATTTGTTTTACCTTCTTTGACTGTTGAGGTATTGAATATTTTTTCTATGCATAATAGCTGTTTAAAGAAATTTCATGCTTTTCTCCAGATTTTTCTTTTGTTTAAAATGTTTTAATTTCTTACTGATTAAAATGCCTTTTCTCCCTTCTGGCACATGTTAGCTTTATTAATGCTATACTAGAAAGATTTTTTTCACCCCAACATTGCATAAATTATCATATAGATTTCTTTCTAAGGAGCTAACTATTTTTTGAGGGGGAGTGGAGGGAGGTGGGTGGGTGGGCCACTTCTGTTGGTCTTTCATCTGTCTATTTTCATCCATCTTTGTTCTTTGGCCCATAGGAGCTAACAATTTAAAAACAGAGAATGATTGTACTTTTTCTGAGTTTACTATTTCTGTAGTAAAGAGGAATGTTGGGAATAAGCTAGATTTATTGATCTTATATTGTCTCTCTTATATTATAGAAAATAATTTTATCATAGTTTAAAGATACTTTCAGGTTGCGAAAAAGGTAATTACAGGTTAGATCGTAGAAACATTTTTTTAACCATAAAGTTACAATGCACTTTTTGTAATTACTGTTACTATAAAAAAATGAGGGTCAGTTCTAGCTGGAGAGATTCTGAGAGTCAGAAGCTTTCTTCGAGGCCCTGTTTAGCTAAGATTGTAAGCTTTGGTTATGTTGCCTGTCTTCCTGTACCTCAGTTTCCTGAAGTACACGTATAGCAGTTGTACTGATACCAAGTGGATAGGCTTGCTTTACTGGGGCCTCTAAAACAAAGTCACATTTTTATTTTTAATAATTTTTCATAATCTTAATGTTTTAGTGAATCCCTGCAGAACTAACCCTGCCAAACTAAACCTGTATCTTGGAACTCAAGAAAATAAAATTGATAGATCAAAAGCCTTGTTTTTCTAAGGTGTTGATGAATGTTTCAGAAATCTGATAAAGGCTATATTACTTGAAGGTAATAGGAAGCCACATATTTGTAAATGTGCTAGTTTTCCTAAACTATCCAAATATTAGAGTATTACTGGTTTTCGGTCTTTGTTAGTTTGATAGAGGATAAATGGTATTTGTTTTACCTTCTTTGACTGTTGAGGTATTGAATATTTTTTCTATGCATAATAGCTGTTTAAAGAAATTTCATGCTTTTCTCCAGATTTTTCTTTTGTTTAAAATGTTTTAATTTCTTACTGATTAAAATGCCTTTTCTCCCTTCTGGCACATGTTAGCTTTATTAATGCTATACTAGAAAGATTTTTTTCACCCCAACATTGCATAAATTATCATATAGATTTCTTTCTAAGGAGCTAACTATTTTTTGAGGGGGAGTGGAGGGAGCAGGGTGGGTGGGCCACTTCTGTTGGTCTTTCATCTGTCTATTTTCATCCATCTTTGTTCTTTGGCCCATAGGAGCTAACAATTTAAAAACAGAGAATGATTGTACTTTTTCTGAGTTTACTATTTCTGTAGTAAAGAGGAATGTTGGGAATAAGCTAGATTTATTGATCTTATATTGTCTCTCTTATATTATAGAAAATAATTTTATCATAGTTTAAAGATACTTTCAGGTTGCGAAAAAGGTAATTACAGGTTAGATCGTAGAAACATTTTTTTAACCATAAAGTTACAATGCACTTTTTGTAATTACTGTTACTATAAAAAAATGAGGGTCAGTTCTAGCTGGAGAGATTCTGAGAGTCAGAAGCTTTCTTTCGAGGCCCTGTTTAGCTAAGATTGTAAGCTTTGGTTATGTTGCCTGTCTTCCTGTACCTCAGTTTCCTGAAGTACACGTATAGCAGTTGTACTGATACCAAGTGGATAGGCTTGCTTTACTGGGGCCTCTAAAACAAAGTCACATCTCAAATTTTTTTTTAAATAGAGTTACATATAGAGAAGAGGGCAGCAGAGGAGATGGTTAGATAGCATCACCAAGTCAATGGACATGAATGTGAGCAAGCTCTGGGAGATAGTGAAGGAAGGTGTGTGCTAAGGTCCACAGGGTTGAAAGAGTTGGACATGACTTTGCGACTGAATGAACAACAATACTTCATCTAAGTCATGAATGAAAAAGCAATATTTAATTTTTTAAAATTTTAGGTCTGTTGAAATAGAAAGAAAACATTGTTTTTGCTTCTGTTTTTTATTTGAATGGTTTAATTACAAATACATTTACCTGCCTTTCTTTAGGAAGATACATTTATTTTAAAGGAGCAACTTCGTAAAGCCGAGGAACAAGTTCAGGCAACTCGTCAAGAAGCTGTCTTTCTGGCTAAAGAACTTAGTGATGCTGTAAATGTGCGGGATAAAACAATGGCAGATCTGCATACTGCCCGCTTGGAAAATGAGAAAGTAAAGAAGCAGTTAGCTGATGCACTGGCAGAGCTTAAATTTAGTGCTGTGAAAAAAGACCAGGTAAATTCCAGTTAATTTTGAATTTCCATTTTGTTAAAAAATTCATAGTTTAAGAAAAAGAATGAATTATGCTAAAGTAATTGAGGTCAGATTCCTCGTCACAGAGCTTTAAATTTTGTTTAGTCATTCTAACTTCTTGGGTTGAAATTAAGTTTTTAGAAAAACTTCGGTAAGCAAATTGCTAATGATTAGTAAAAGCTACTCTGTTACTGTTAAACTTTTTGATAACAAATATGCATATTACTGTGTTTAGAATTTCTTATTTACTAGCTGCATAAAATGGCATTATGGTTATTTAACAGCGTAATGCTTGTTTCTCAGGAGGTAGAAGATTCTAGTTTTTTTTTTTTTTTATAATTTTAGTCCTTGGAATATAAAGCTGGAATTATTAGGAGAGCCAATGTGACTCTGTAGCCAAAACTCCAAAACAAGTAACATTAATTGTCAGAAAACAATGAAAATGAAGTTAGATTTACTAGTGCATTATGAGATACGAGATTTTTATGTTTCTCTTAGAGTAAAGGTGTATTTCTTTCTTAGGAAAACACTGATACACTGGAACATGAACTGAGAAGAGAAGTTGAAGATCTGAAACTTCGTCTTCAGATGGCAGCAGATCATTATAAAGAGAAATTCAAGGAATGCCAGAGGCTCCAAAAACAAATAAATAAACTTTCAGACCAGTCAGTATGTATAATTGAATTTATCATGGTAAAAGAATTTTTTTATCAGTATTTTTTTTTTTTTTAAAGATTTATTTATTTATTTATTTGGGGCAGGGGTCGAGTTGGGGAGGGAGAGGAGCAGGCGGGCCACTTCTATTGGTCTTTCGTTTCTCTATGTTCATCCGTCTTTGTTCTTTGGCTCCTGTGGGCCTCCCATCGCGGTGGCGTCTGTCGTCGCAGAGCACTGGCTCTGTGCGCATGCACTTCAGAGCTCCGGCTCGGTAATTGGACACATTAGTCCAGCCGCTCCGCGGCACGTGGGATCTTCCCAGGTCAGGGCTCCAACCGGCGCCCCTTGCACTGCAAGGCGGTGTCCTTACCCACTGGACCACCAGGGGAAGCCCTTTATCAGTATTTTTGTTTGCAAATCAGATTTATAATATTATACCTTTTGAATACAGTTCCTCTCTCCTTGGCTTCACAGTAGTAGCCAAATATTGTAGTGATCATTTTTTTTTTTAATTTGGTATTTTTATTTATTGGAGAAAATAGAATGTCCTCTTGTAACATTTAGTCAGTACAATGATACGTGTGACTTTTAGTCTTTGTTGGCCTTTAAGACAGCAGCAGCTTTGTGAATTTCCAGGATTTATTTGTATGATACATAGTTACTGAAGAAAAGATACGCAACTCATTTAACAGTTGCTTATTAACATTTTGAATAGGCTAATAGTAATAGTGTCTTCACAAAGAAAATTGGGAGCCAGCAGAAAGTGAATGATGCCTCAGTAAACACAGACCCGGCTACGACTGCCTCGACTCTAGATGTAAAGCTGCCGCCTTCTACAGGTAGAAATGTTTCAGACTTTTGTATAAAGTGTCCTGCCTTGAAAAGTATTCTCATTCATACTGCCTGTTCCATGTCTAAGAATTATAGGGAGCTTGTAAAAAAATCTTGTAAGTCTGGATTGAGGCATAGGGAAAGTAAAGGTCTAAAAGTCATCCATGTGGTGAATATACAAAATGTGCATGTGAACTCATATTTATCTTTGTGAGCATGTTTGTGTTTTTTTAAATGAGCTGGTGTTAAGAAAAGAGCTAAGAATGGAATTTTGTTTAAGAATTGAATTTTTAATTAATATTTCACTAAATCTGTGGAATTTTGAACCATTTATGGCACTTTAATTGTACAGTTCTGTGGGGAAAACTTAAAAAATCCCTTTAGCTGTATTCATGTTTCTCTCTTTCTTGCCTCAGTTTTGTTTTGGCTGCTTTGCATCATGAGAGTGCTTTCCTCATTAGTATACTTGTTGATATACAAGTTAAAATTTCTATTAGTTAACTTATAGAACAGATTAGAGAGACATAGTGAGTACATGAACAATGTGAAAAATGTACATTTACTCTAGGTTTGCACTTGTCCTTTTCACTTTGTATTAAAGATTAGACAATAACAAAAATAAATATCAGAGTATATAAAAGCATATTTAATTGCATAGTGTTTGTTGCAGTTGGTGTTTCAGACTTTATAAGTGAACTGTAAGTTTTGTATACTATTAAATATTTAGATTCATCTGCTGCAGAAATACGATCCTGCCTTCTTTTTCTATATAGTATTAATAGAAGTACCAAGAAAGGTGTTATATGGACTTAATAAAGACTTACTAAATAAGTAGTGAAGGACTAGAAAAATGGTTTAAAATCTTTTCTCAAAGGGTGTAGCTTTCTTATATACCCTATATAATGATACAAAGAACAGTTTCTGTGGCAGTTTAGAACTATTTTTAGCTAGATAAAAATCATTTTTTTTCTTTACTGTGAACTTGGTCCTGGCCAAACTACAGTGCTCATTTAATGTTCCTTGTTTATTACTTAGTATATGAATACATGTTCTTGATGTTTTAAAATGTTTCTCTTCTTTAGTATTGCATTTATTTCACAGTATATTGACCCTAACGTTACTCTCAGCAGGAAGTTAATGCAAAGAACAAAATAACTTTTAGTAATCTTATTTTCTGCCTTGTGATAGCTGAGACAGATTTTGACAGTCTGACTAAGGGACAAGTCTCTGAGATGACCAAAGAAATTGCTGACAAAACAGAAAAATATAATAAATGTAAACAACTCTTAAAGGTAAGCTAACTCTAACTTATGTGAAAAAATGAGCTGGTGTTAAGAAAAGAGCTAAGAATGGAATTTTGTTTAAGAATTGAATTTTTAATTAATATTTCACTAAATCTGTGGAATTTTGAACCATTTATGGCACTTTAATTGTACAGTTCTGTGGGGAAAACTTAAAAAATCCCTTTAGCTGTATTCATGTTTCTCTCTTTCTTGCCTCAGTTTTGTTTTGGCTGCTTTGCATCATGAGAGTGCTTTCCTCATTAGTATACTTGTTGATATACAAGTTAAAATTTCTATTAGTTAACTTATAGAACAGATTAGAGAGACATAGTGAGTACATGAACAATGTGAAAAATGTACATTTACTCTAGGTTTGCACTTGTCCTTTTCACTTTGTATTAAAGATTAGACAATAACAAAAATAAATATCAGAGTATATAAAAGCATATTTAATTGCATAGTGTTTGTTGCAGTTGGTGTTTCAGACTTTATAAGTGAACTGTAAGTTTTGTATACTATTAAATATTTAGATTCATCTGCTGCAGAAATACGATCCTGCCTTCTTTTTCTATATAGTATTAATAGAAGTACCAAGAAAGGTGTTATATGGACTTAATAAAGACTTACTAAATAAGTAGTGAAGGACTAGAAAAATGGTTTAAAATCTTTTCTCAAAGGGTGTAGCTTTCTTATATACCCTATATAATGATACAAAGAACAGTTTCTGTGGCAGTTTAGAACTATTTTTAGCTAGATAAAAATCATTTTTTTTCTTTACTGTGAACTTGGTCCTGGCCAAACTACAGTGCTCATTTAATGTTCCTTGTTTATTACTTAGTATATGAATACATGTTCTTGATGTTTTAAAATGTTTCTCTTCTTTAGTATTGCATTTATTTCACAGTATATTGACCCTAACGTTACTCTCAGCAGGAAGTTAATGCAAAGAACAAAATAACTTTTAGTAATCTTATTTTCTGCCTTGTGATAGCTGAGACAGATTTTGACAGTCTGACTAAGGGACAAGTCTCTGAGATGACCAAAGAAATTGCTGACAAAACAGAAAAATATAATAAATGTAAACAACTCTTAAAGGTAAGCTAACTCTAACTCACATGGGAAAGATTTATCAAGTGTAATGGCTTAGCTTAGCTTTATTGTTTTGATCGATGGGTATTGCAGAATTTCTTTCTTTTTCGTGGGGAGGTGGTGCTCGAGGACAAGCAGGCTTCAGTAGTTTCAGCACATAAGCTCAGTAGCTGTGACTCCAGGACTCTCAAGAGCATAGCTTCAGTAGTTGTGGCACGTGGGCTTAGTTGCTCCTTGATTTTTCCGGACCAGGAAACAAACCCATGTCTCCTGCATTATTAGGTGAATTCTTTACCACTGAGCCACTAGGGAAGCCACCAGAGTTCCTTTTTTTTTTTTTTTTTACCTGTATACTATTATTTAGTATCACTTTTTGTGGGGAGGGGAGCTGTACTGGGTCTTAGTTGGAGCATTTGGGATCTAGTTCCATGCCCTGGGATCAAATGCAGGCTCCCTGCATTGGGAGCAAGGGTTAGTCACTGGACCACCAGGGAACCCCCTTAGTATCACTTTTGAGATGATTAAGTGGAGTTCTGTGTACCTGTTCATGTAGGCATGTGTGTAAAAAGTCATGATCTGAAGGAATTCCCTGGCTGGTCCAGTGGTTAGGACTCCATGGTGTCACTGCTATGTACATGGGCTCGATCTGTGGTTGAGGAACTAAGATCCTGTGAGCCTTATAGCTTGGGGGGTGGGAAATCATGATCCTGAAATGGTTGTTTCTCTGTTCCCTTAATGTCCTCCTCTTTTTTTGATAATGGGTTGATCTTCTTATGTGGCAGTTTAGAACTATTTTTAGCTAGATAAAATCATTTTTCTTTACTGTGAACTTGGTCCTGGCCAAACTACAGTGCTCATTTAATGTTCCTTGTTTATTACTTAGTATATGAATACATGTTCTTGATGTTTTAAAATGTTTCTCTTCTTTAGTATTGCATTTATTTCACAGTATATTGACCCTAACGTTACTCTCAGCAGGAAGTTAATGCAAAGAACAAAATAACTTTTAGTAATCTTATTTTCTGCCTTGTGATAGCTGAGACAGATTTTGACAGTCTGACTAAGGGACAAGTCTCTGAGATGACCAAAGAAATTGCTGACAAAACAGAAAAATATAATAAATGTAAACAACTCTTAAAGGTAAGCTAACTCTAACTCACATGGGAAAGATTTATCAAGTGTAATGGCTTAGCTTAGCTTTATTGTTTTGATCGATGGGTATTGCAGAATTTCTTTCTTTTTCGTGGGGAGGTGGTGCTCGAGGACAAGCAGGCTTCAGTAGTTTCAGCACATAAGCTCAGTAGCTGTGACTCCAGGACTCTCAAGAGCATAGCTTCAGTAGTTGTGGCACGTGGGCTTAGTTGCTCCTTGATTTTTCCGGACCAGGAAACAAACCCATGTCTCCTGCATTATTAGGTGAATTCTTTACCACTGAGCCACTAGGGAAGCCACCAGAGTTCCTTTTTTTTTTTTTTTTACCTGTATACTATTATTTAGTATCACTTTTTGTGGGGAGGGGAGCTGTACTGGGTCTTAGTTGGAGCATTTGGGATCTAGTTCCATGCCCTGGGATCAAATGCAGGCTCCCTGCATTGGGAGCAAGGGTTAGTCACTGGACCACCAGGGAACCCCCTTAGTATCACTTTTGAGATGATTAAGTGGAGTTCTGTGTACCTGTTCATGTAGGCATGTGTGTAAAAAGTCATGATCTGAAGGAATTCCCTGGCTGGTCCAGTGGTTAGGACTCCATGGTGTCACTGCTATGTACATGGGCTCGATCTGTGGTTGAGGAACTAAGATCCTGTGAGCCTTATAGCTTGGGGGGTGGGAAATCATGATCCTGAAATGGTTGTTTCTCTGTTCCCTTAATGTCCTCCTCTTGATAATGGGTAAGTGATTAATTGAAGTTGGATATTGTCTGTCTTCTTATAAGGATACATAAAAAATGTTTGAACTGCATAAAAAGGAAAGTACTCTTTTTTATATATACTGTAATAATAGCAGAGATTCTCACCATATCCTGAAGTGAATAGATGTGTAAAGTGGAAAAAGAGAGTGTTAATCAAGTGAGTGGTTGCCTTTTACATATTACTTATTTTGATAATACTAAACTATATTCAAACAATTAAACCTTGCAGCTGTGCTAGTAGCATTCACTCTGGAGTATTTAAAGGGAAAATGCTTCTCATTTGTACTGTATTTGGGGAAGGGAGGAAAAGTTGTTTTGTGTAGTACATGAGTTTTGTTTGTTCAGTTAAATATTTTTTCGTGTGTTTGTTTCTCTGAACTTGTGGAGAGGAGAGGGGTAATTTTTTTTTTAATTAATTAATTTACTTATGGCTGTTCTGGGTTTTCACTGCTGCTGCAGGCTCTTCACTAGTTGCAGGGAGTCGGGGCTACGCTCTAGTGGAGGTGAGCAGGCTTCTTGTTGTGGTGACTTCTCTTGTGAAACTTGGGCTCCAGGGCACACAGGCTTCAGTTGGTGGGGCCCATGGGATCCATAGTTGCGGCTCTAAGGCTCTAGAGCACAGGCTCACTAGTTGTGGCTCACGGGCTTAGTTGCTCCGCGGCAGGTGGGATTGAACTGGTGTCTCCTGCATTGGCAGGAGAACTCACCACTGAGTTACCAGGGAAGCCCCCGAGGAGTATTTTTAGAGTCATAGGATGGAGTTCCTATATTAGCTCAGTGTTACTGTAGTAATTGGACTTTCCAGGTGGCACTAGTAGTAAAGAACCCACTTGCCAGTGCAGGAGACATAAGAGATTCGGGTTCGATCCCTGGGTCAGGAAGATCCCCTGGAGGATGGCATGGCAACCTACTCCAGTATTCTTGTCAGGAGAATCCCGTGTGATAGTTGTGAAACTGTCACAGTGTCATGCTAATGAACATTTTCACTACTCTTAAGTCTTTTTTATACTCATTTGCAACTCATCCCTCCCTCTCCCCTATTCCCCAGGAAACCATTGGCTTGCTATCTGCCACTATAGATTAGCCTGCCTTTTGTACAGTTTCTATAAGTGGAATGCCTTTTGTACAGTTTCTTTAAGAGGAATCATATGGTACATTCTTTTCCTGTCCTCTTTCAGGACTGTTACTTTGAGATTTATGTATGTTGTTGCTCATTGTTGGTAGTTCATTCCTTTTATTGTGAGAGTTTACCTTTTGACATTGACAAAATAGGTTTTATCTTATTATTGAGTTCTAACTGTTCTTCATTCCAGATACAAGTCCTTTGTCTGATATGTGTGAATATTTTCTCCCAGTTCTCAGCTTGCCTTTTTATTTCCTTAATGGTGTTTTTCGACAAAGTTTTATTGAAATACAGATTGTCAATTTATTCTTTATGTGGTGATTTTTTTTTGAGGGGTAGGGGAGGGAGAGGGAGGAGCGGGCAGGCCACTTCTATTGGTCTTCCATTTCTCTATTTTCATCCGTCTTTGTTCTTTGGCCCGCGTGGGCCTCCCATCGCAGTGGCCTCTGTTGTCACAGAGCACTGGCTGTCGGGTTTCAGGCTGACTTCACTAGTTGCAGGGAGTCGGGGCTACGCTCTAGTGGAGGTGAGCAGGCTTCTTGTTGTGGTGACTTCTCTTGTGAAACTTGGGCTCCAGGGCACACAGGCTTCAGTTGGTGGGGCCCATGGGATCCATAGTTGCGGCTCTAAGGCTCTAGAGCACAGGCTCACTAGTTGTGGCTCACGGGCTTAGTTGCTCCGCGGCAGGTGGGATTGAACTGGTGTCTCCTGCATTGGCAGGAGAACTCACCACTGAGTTACCAGGGAAGCCCCCGAGGAGTATTTTTAGAGTCATAGGATGGAGTTCCTGTATTAGCTCAGTGTTACTGTAGTAATTGGACTTTCCAGGTGGCACTAGTAGTAAAGAACCCACTTGCCAGTGCAGGAGACATAAGAGATTCGGGTTCGATCCCTGGGTCAGGAAGATCCCCTGGAGGATGGCATGGCAACCTACTCCAGTATTCTTGTCAGGAGAATCCCGTGTGATAGTTGTGAAACTGTCACAGTGTCATGCTAATGAACATTTTCACTACTCTTAAGTCTTTTTTATACTCATTTGCAACTCATCCCTCCCTCTCCCCTATTCCCCAGGAAACCATTGGCTTGCTATCTGCCACTATAGATTAGCCTGCCTTTTGTACAGTTTCTATAAGTGGAATGCCTTTTGTACAGTTTCTTTAAGAGGAATCATATGGTACATTCTTTTCCTGTCCTCTTTCAGGACTGTTACTTTGAGATTTATGTATGTTGTTGCTCATTGTTGGTAGTTCATTCCTTTTATTGTGAGAGTTTACCTTTTGACATTGACAAAATAGGTTTTATCTTATTATTGAGTTCTAACTGTTCTTCATTCCAGATACAAGTCCTTTGTCTGATATGTGTGAATATTTTCTCCCAGTTCTCAGCTTGCCTTTTTATTTCCTTAATGGTGTTTTTCGACAAAGTTTTATTGAAATACAGATTGTCAATTTATTCTTTATGTGGTGATTTTTTTTTGAGGGGTAGGGGAGGGAGAGAGGTGGGCAGGCCACTTCTATTGGTCTTTCATTTATCTATTTTTATCCATCTTTGTTCTTTGGCCCATGTGGGCCTCCCATCGCAGCGGTCTCTGTTGTCACAGAGCACTGGCTCTGGGCGCATGCGCTCCAGAGCTCCGGCTCGGTGATTGGACACTTTGGTCCAGCCGCTGTGTGGCACGTGGGATCTTCTCAGGCCAGGGATCGAACTGGCGCCCCTTGCACTGCAAGGTGGTGTCCCTACCCACTGGACCACCAGGGAAGCCCTATGTGGTGATTTACTAACCCAACTTGTAATGATTTTTTCTTGTTTTCTGAAAGTTTTGTAGTCTTGGGTTCTTTTAAGCTTGTTAACCATTTTATTTTTGTGTATCGTGTGAGTTGTATATATAGTAAGGATATTCAGTTGATCTAGCATGATTTGTTGAAAAGAATCTTTTTTTCTCCATTGAATTGCTCAAAGCATAAAGTATATTTCTTTTTTTTATTTTTGGCTGGGCTGGGTCTTCATTGTGGTGCACTGGCTTCTCATTGCGGTGGCCTCTCGTTGTGGAGCTTGGACTCTAGGTATGCACGCAGGCTCAGTAGTTGCGGCCTGGGCTCAGTAGTTGTGGGCTCTGGAAGGCGAGCTTAGTTGTCTTACAGCATGTGGGATCTTCCTGGACTAGGGATTGAACCTGTGTCCCCTGTATTGGCAGGCAGATTCCTAACCACTGGACCACCAGGAAGCACTAGTATATTCCTTTTTTAATTAAAAAAAAAAATTATTGGCTGTACTGTGAGGCTTGTGGAATCTTAGTTCCTTGACTGGGGATCAAACCATGCCCCTTGTAGAGGAAGCACAGAACCCTAACCACTGGACCTCTAGGGAATTTTCAGAATAAAGCATATTTAAACAATTTTTTCCTCATAGAAAGCACTCAAAATGAAACTGGCCAATTTACCTTTTCATCATGCTTTATTATAACTCCTTTCCTTTAACATTTTGGGTTGTAGAGAAGAGCAGGGTTAAAGAAATCCACCTAGGGCTTCCCTGGTGGTCCAGTGGGTAAGGACACCTCCTTGCAGTGCAAGGGGCACCAGTTTGATCACTGGCTTGGGAAGATTCCACGTGCCGCAGAGCCGCTGGGCCCATGTGTTCAGCTACTGAGCCAGGGCTCTGTAGCGCATGCGCCCAGAGCTCGTGCTCTGCAACAAGAGAGGCCACTGCAATGGGAGGCCCACACAGGCCAAAGAACAAAAAAAGGTAAGTGAATGAAAGATCAATAGAAGTGGCCAAAAAGAAAAAGAAATCCACCTAGAGATTGTCTTGGTCAAGAAGCCCTAGAGCTTTAATTATTAATATCTGGAAACAATGTAGTTATAAATATGTGATTTTTATGAACCTCCTGGGCTTCTCAGGTGAAACTAGTGGTAAAGAATCCGCCTACCAATGCAGGAGACAGATGCAGGTTACATGCCTGGGTCAGGAAGATCCCCTGGAAGAGGACATGGCAGCCCACTCCAGTATTTTTGTCCAGGGAATCCCATGGATAGAGGAGCCTGGTGGCCTACAGCACAGGGGATTACAGAGTCGGACATGACTGATGTGACCTAGCATGCATACATGACCTCCTTTGCAAAACTAATGTATACTTATTGTGAAATCTTAAACATTATAGAAATAAAGAAGGTGAAAAAGAACCATTATGATCTTGATCCCCAGAGATAAGAGCTATTAATAGTTTGGTTTATGGAATTCCCTGTCAGTCCTTAGGACTCTGACCTTTCACTACCAAGGGCTGGGTTTTAATCCCTGATTGAGGAGCTGTGATTGTTCCCACAAGTGTGCAGTACAGCCAGCTTGTGGGAACAGTCGTCTTCCACATAAATATCATATAAAATTGTGTTAAACAGCTTTTTTTCCCTTGTGTTAAACTTTTAAGCAAAAGTGGAATTATACTGTATATTCTGGTTTTTGCAACTTGATATTTTCAAGTGATGTATCTTGAAGTTTTTCCCTATTAATTTGTAGATCAGTTTGTTGTTTTTCAATAAATACATTCTGTTCCATTGTATGGATATAAAATGATTTATCCAATCTTTCGCTGACAGACATTTGAGTTATTTCAGTTTTGATAGCTTTATACAACAGTGTTAAACATTCAGCACAAATATGTTTATATAGATACTGGCTGTATATGAATTTAAAATCATTTGGTAATTATACTAATTTTTTTAGGATGAGAAAACAAAATGCAATAAATATGCTGATGAACTTGCAAAAATGGAGCTGAAATGGAAAGAACAAGTGAAAATTGCTGAAAATGTAAAACTGAAACTAGCTGAAGTAGAGGACAATTACAAAGTAAGTTTAGTATTCATATAACTTGAGGCATGGAATCTAATACTTCCAAAAAGTGCTGTCCATAATTTTGTCTGTCTAAAGTTTTAACATGGGTAACTGAGATAGAATCGTCATATGTCGACAAAAATGTACTATGTATGTAGTTATGTCGTGCAGAGTTCATTAACTATGGACTGAAAAGTGAATACTCATAAGCATTGCCATTGTGTGGCTTTTGTTTTATAGATTCATATGGCTATTAAAATTATATCTAAGTCATGCTTAGTTTTTCAGATGAAGTGATCATTTCATAATCTTTCTTCACCTAAATATGAATAGTTTGTAAAATTATTCTAGAGCTTTGGTGTTTTGAGGGGAGTATAAGAACATATAATCAGGGCTTCCCTGGTGGTCCAGTGGATAAGGACACCGCCTTCCAGTGCGAGGGGCCCTGGTTCGATCCCTGGCCTGGGAAGACCCATGTGTCCAATTACCAAGCCGGAGCTCTGGAGCGCACGTGCCCAGAGCCGGTGCTCTGTGACAACAGAGGCCACTGTGATGGGAGGCCCACACGGGCCAAAGAACAAAGATGGATGAAAATAGACAAAAGAAGTGGCCCACCTGCCCGCCTCCCTGCATCCACTCCCCGAAAAGCATGATAACACTAATAAAAGAAAGAAAAAGGGGAAAAAAAAATCTAAAAAAAAAAAAATCAGCAATTTTAAAATTTTATGTAAAGGTTTTAATATATATAATCAAAATGTCTTACATGTGATAATGAATGTGCAGGCATATTTGTTACCATATGAGCCATCAGGGAAGCCCAAGCGATACAGTCTTAATTAAGAGGAACATTTTTTTTTTTAACTTTTATTTTACTTATAACTTTTACAGAGTTTTGTTGTTTTATAGATATGTATGTTCTCAGATTAGTCATATGTATATCCCTCACCCCCTCCACCCCTCCACACTGTCATACAGCACCCCTGAAGGATCTGCTTTTCTCTCAGAGCAATGACTATAGCTGTTTTCTTCACATAGGATAGTACAGGCTTTCATGCTACTTCCTTTACACCTCTCACCCACTGAAGAAGAACATTTTTGCCAATGTAAGATTAGGTAGTAAATAAGCCCGAATGGGAAATAATATAAAATACAAAAAGTAAGCTGTCTGCCTGATTAATAAAGTTTTAACATGGGTAACTGAGATAGAATCGTCATATGTCGACAAAAATGTACTATGTATGTAGTTATGTGGGCAGAGTTCATTAACTATGGACTGAAAAGTGAATACTCATAAGCATTGCCATTGTGTGGCTTTTGTTTTATAGATTCATATGGCTATTAAAATTATATCTAAGTCATGCTTAGTTTTTCAGATGAAGTGATCATTTCATAATCTTTCTTCACCTAAATATGAATAGTTTGTAAAATTATTCTAGAGCTTTGGTGTTTTGAGGGGAGTATAAGAACATATAATCAGGGCTTCCCTGGTGGTCCAGTGGGTAAGGACACCGCCTTCCAGTGCGAGGGGCCCTGGTTCGATCCCTGGCCTGGGAAGACCCATGTGTCCAATTACCAAGCCGGAGCTCTGGAGCGCACGTGCCCAGAGCCGGTGCTCTGTGACAACAGAGGCCACTGTGATGGGAGGCCCACACGGGCCAAAGAACAAAGATGGATGAAAATAGACAAAAGAAGTGGCCCACCTGCCCGCCTCCCTGCATCCACTCCCCGAAAAGCATGATAACACTAATAAAAGAAAGAAAAAGGGGAAAAAAAAATCTAAAAAAAAAAAAATCAGCAATTTTAAAATTTTATGTAAAGGTTTTAATATATATAATCAAAATGTCTTACATGTGATAATGAATGTGCAGGCATATTTGTTACCATATGAGCCATCAGGGAAGCCCAAGCGATACAGTCTTAATTAAGAGGAACATTTTTTTTTTTAACTTTTATTTTACTTATAACTTTTACAGAGTTTTGTTGTTTTATAGATATGTATGTTCTCAGATTAGTCATATGTATATCCCTCACCCCCTCCACCCCTCCACACTGTCATACAGCACCCCTGAAGGATCTGCTTTTCTCTCAGAGCAATGACTATAGCTGTTTTCTTCACATAGGATAGTACAGGCTTTCATGCTACTTCCTTTACACCTCTCACCCACTGAAGAAGAACATTTTTGCCAATGTAAGATTAGGTAGTAAATAAGCCCGAATGGGAAATAATATAAAAATACTGGAAAAAATTAGTAAGCTGTCTGCCTGATTAATAAGTAGAAAGATATTTTCCCTCTGAGTAATAAAGTATAATCTTATATATTTTAATATGTATGCATATGTGTATACCTTGACTTTCATGTGTGTGTGACTAAAGGCCTAGAAGTTCTAAATGATTTAAATTTGCTCTATCATAGCTAATGGTAACTGTAATCTAATTGTTAAAAACACTGTTAAAGACCAAACATGATTTTGTTTGGGTGGTGCATTACAGGCTAAGGTAATTTTACTGGTGGTCCCTTTTTATTTTAAATTTATTTTTAATTGAAGGATAATTGCTTTACAATATTGTATTGGTTTCTGCCGTATATAAACATGAGTCAGCCATAACCATAATCAGTGGTACTTTTTAAACTTCATCTCTTGTCAGAATGAAAATTTGAAACTTATTTTGTGAGGCTGTTACTGTTTCTGGGATCCTTGTGGGTATTGTTTGTACTGCCTGGCAACTTCCCTTATTATGAAAAAGTATGAATACTGAGTTTAGATGAAACTTTGTTTTTGCAGATTGCTTAAGAAAATGATTTAATGTTTACTGAAACCTGTTATATATAAGCACTCTGTTAGCTGTTATGTGGGTGATCATATAAATAACAGAATACTATGCTTAAGGAGTTTATAATATAGTAGGGATTGCTAGAAGTGTATTGGTGATAAAACTCTTTCACATTCATGACCTTAAGTCATCTTTCAAACCCACAGGAAGCTAAATAATATTTTATCTCACTAATGATAAAAATGAATGTGGAGATTAAACATATTTATGGTTGTACAACTAGTAAAGGTGCTTGACTTTTTAGTGCCCTGCCTTTTATTTTGTGCTGTTAAGACACAAACACTCATGAGACAGGGCAAAATGTGATAAAGTTCTACACAAATTATAAGTCTAAGGGCTGCTTCCAGTGGACTATTTAGGAGTTAGATATATGGAGAAACTAGACCTGTGAATACCCAGAACTATACAAAAAAAAGTCTTAATGACCCAGATAACCATGATGGTGTGATTATTCACCAAGTCAGACATCCTGGAGTGTGAAGTCAAGTGTGCCTTAGGAAGCATTAGCATGAACAAAGCTAGTGGAGGAGATGGAATTCCAGCTGAACTATTTCAAATCCTAAAAGATGATGCTGTTGAAGTGCTGTACCCAATATGCCAGCAAATCTGGAAAACTCAGCACTGGCCACAGAACTAAAAGTCATTTTCATTCCAATCCCAAAGAAGAGCAGTGCCAACAAATGTTTCACATGCTAGCAAGGTAATGCTCAAAATAGCCTTCAAGCTAGGCTTTAGCAGTACATGAACTAAGAAATATCAGATGTATGGGCTGAATTTAGAAAAGGCAGAGGAACCAGAGATCAAATTGCCAACAACTGGTGGATCATAGAAAAAGCAAGGGAATTCCAGAAAAATACCTACTTTTGCTTCATTGACTTCGCCAGTCTTTTTAAAAAAATTTTGGCCTCTTATTGTTTGTTTTCAGGAATCCAGGTGTGGCTTAGCTGGGCCCCTCTATATTGTATTGTTTTTCTGGGATCCTTGTGGGTATGTTGGGTTTTAAAAATTCTAGTTTATGAAACTTTGTTTTTGCAGATTGCTTAAGAAAATGATTTAATGTTTACTGAAACCTGTTATATATAAGCACTCTGTTAGCTGTTATGTGGGTGATCATATAAATAACAGAATACTATGCTTAAGGAGTTTATAATATAGTAGGGATTGCTAGAAGTGTATTGGTGATAAAACTCTTTCACATTCATGACCTTAAGTCATCTTTCAAACCCACAGGAAGCTAAATAATATTTTATCTCACTAATGATAAAAATGAATGTGGAGATTAAACATATTTATGGTTGTACAACTAGTAAAGGTGCTTGACTTTTTAGTGCCCTGCCTTTTATTTTGTGCTGTTAAGACACAAACACTCATGAGACAGGGCAAAATGTGATAAAGTTCTACACAAATTATAAGTCTAAGGGCTGCTTCCAGTGGACTATTTAGGAGTTAGATATATGGAGAAACTAGACCTGTGAATACCCAGAACTATACAAAAAAAAGTCTTAATGACCCAGATAACCATGATGGTGTGATTATTCACCAAGTCAGACATCCTGGAGTGTGAAGTCAAGTGTGCCTTAGGAAGCATTAGCATGAACAAAGCTAGTGGAGGAGATGGAATTCCAGCTGAACTATTTCAAATCCTAAAAGATGATGCTGTTGAAGTGCTGTACCCAATATGCCAGCAAATCTGGAAAACTCAGCACTGGCCACAGAACTAAAAGTCATTTTCATTCCAATCCCAAAGAAGAGCAGTGCCAACAAATGTTTCACATGCTAGCAAGGTAATGCTCAAAATAGCCTTCAAGCTAGGCTTTAGCAGTACATGAACTAAGAAATATCAGATGTATGGGCTGAATTTAGAAAAGGCAGAGGAACCAGAGATCAAATTGCCAACAACTGGTGGATCATAGAAAAAGCAAGGGAATTCCAGAAAAATACCTACTTTTGCTTCATTGACTTCGCCAGTCTTTTTAAAAAAATTTTGGCCTCTTATTGTTTGTTTTTTTCAGGAATCCAGGTGTGGCTTAGCTGGGCCCTCTTTACTCTATAGGTATCTCATAAGACTGCCATCAGGGCTTCACTGATGGTCCACTGGGTAAAGAGTCCGCCTTGCAGTGCAAGGGGCACCAGCTCAATGTCTGGCCCAAAAGGATCCCATGTGCCGTGGAGCAGCTGGACCAGTGTCCAAGTACGAGCCAGCACTCTGGAGCACATGTGCCCAGAGCCCGTGCTCTGCAATGAGAGAGGCAACTGCAGTGGGAGGCCCACACAGGCCAAAGTGTGAAGATGGATGAAAATAAATAAATAAAAAACCAATAAAAGAGGCCAAAGTTTAAAAAAAAAGAAAATGGAAGAGTTTGTGTTAAAATTCAAGCACGACGTAGTGCACCAACATTTAACCAAATTGCTGCCCTGCCAAAAAAGAAAAAAAAAAAAAACTGCCATCAGCCTGTTAGATGGGGTTCAGTCATCTCCCTGTAGATCTGCTTTTGAACTCACTTGTTGCTGGGAGTCAGTTCCTTGGAGGTTGTTGAATGAGGGCCATACTTGCTACTCTGCTGGCTTCCATGAGCTCACTCCTGTCCTCTTTAGTTTTATTAGTTTTTTTTTTTTTTTTTCTTTCATTCCCCTTGCTCCTCCTCTATGTTTGACAGAAGTAACCACAGACAAGTAACCTTTAAAAATGTAAAGTTGATACTTTCCTTGCTTGAAACACCTTTAATGGGCCTCCTACGTACAAATAACAATTTTTTTTTTCTTTTTAGTCTTCCCAAAATTCTTAGTAGAGCTTTCTGTATTTTATATTAATTAGTTTCTCCCTTTAGACCCATTTTAAGCCATAGTTTCTTCTTTGACTCTCCTCTCTTGTGGAATTTGTCTCAGTAGTAATTCTCAATCTTGATCTTGCACCAGAATCATCTGTATTATTTGTTAAAGCACAGCTTTCTGGGTTCTATTCCCAGAGTTTCTCATTTGTAGGTCAGGGATGGGGCTTGAGATACGCATTTCTGACAAGTTGCTGCTGATGCTACTGGTCTGCGCTTGGAGACTGTTAGTCACTCAGGCCTTAAAACTGGATTGCTTCCTTGTTTCAGGGCCCTTGTTCATGTATTTTGCAAGAATATTCTTGCTTACAATTCTTTGGTAGTTAACTTTTTAACTAGGCAAGTCCCAGAAGAATTTAAACTAGAAGAGAATAATTTATAAGAAGAGAATAATGCTAACAAACTTGGTTTTACTTCTTATCCAGCAGTCAATAGATGTTACTTTATGGCCATCTTATTTTATCTGTTCAACTATAATTCCCTTCCGTATTCCTCCAGTGATATATATATATATATATATATATATATGTTTTTAGTATATACCATAATTTCTAATAAAATCTTCTAATAAATTCTCTTCTAAATAAACTTAAGTTTTCCTACCACTCTTGACTTTAAGTTTCAGGTTAAATGACTCTTCTTCAGAGGGGCCTTCTTTGACCTCACAGTCTAAATTAGGTGCCTCTATTGAAGTTACATCTGGAAGCCGTACTTTTATTTCATAGCACTTACCATAGTTTGTAACTAATATTTATTTCTGTACTTACTTCTCTAACTACTCCCTTTGCTTAATTGAAAGGTCCGTGAAGACAGGAATTGTGTTTTTTATTCACCATTGTATTTGTAGTTTCTGTAGTGTTTGATATTAAAGTTAAACATTGGTTGAAAGACTAAACAAATTAATGGATCAAACATAATTTATAACATTTGCTTATAAAAAACATCTGGCACAAGCAGTTATTTTTATCAGTTAATACCCTACCCTGTCAGGACTGTAATAGAAGTAGGGGCAACTTATGCTGGTTGAAAGACTGAAAAAATTACGTCCTAAGAGCTTTCTGTATTTTATATTAATTAGTTTCTCCCTTTAGACCCATTTTAAGCCATAGTTTCTTCTTTGACTCTCCTCTCTTGTGGAATTTGTCTCAGTAGTAATTCTCAATCTTGATCTTGCACCAGAATCATCTGTATTATTTGTTAAAGCACAGCTTTCTGGGTTCTATTCCCAGAGTTTCTCATTTGTAGGTCAGGGATGGGGCTTGAGATACGCATTTCTGACAAGTTGCTGCTGATGCTACTGGTCTGCGCTTGGAGACTGTTAGTCACTCAGGCCTTAAAACTGGATTGCTTCCTTGTTTCAGGGCCCTTGTTCATGTATTTTGCAAGAATATTCTTGCTTACAATTCTTTGGTAGTTAACTTTTTAACTAGGCAAGTCCCAGAAGAATTTAAACTAGAAGAGAATAATTTATAAGAAGAGAATAATGCTAACAAACTTGGTTTTACTTCTTATCCAGCAGTCAATAGATGTTACTTTATGGCCATCTTATTTTATCTGTTCAACTATAATTCCCTTCCGTATTCCTCCAGTGATATATATATATATATATATATATGTTTTTAGTATATACCATAATTTCTAATAAAATCTTCTAATAAATTCTCTTCTAAATAAACTTAAGTTTTCCTACCACTCTTGACTTTAAGTTTCAGGTTAAATGACTCTTCTTCAGAGGGGCCTTCTTTGACCTCACAGTCTAAATTAGGTGCCTCTATTGAAGTTACATCTGGAAGCCGTACTTTTATTTCATAGCACTTACCATAGTTTGTAACTAATATTTATTTCTGTACTTACTTCTCTAACTACTCCCTTTGCTTAATTGAAAGGTCCGTGAAGACAGGAATTGTGTTTTTTATTCACCATTGTATTTGTAGTTTCTGTAGTGTTTGATATTAAAGTTAAACATTGGTTGAAAGACTAAACAAATTAATGGATCAAACATAATTTATAACATTTGCTTATAAAAAACATCTGGCACAAGCAGTTATTTTTATCAGTTAATACCCTACCCTGTCAGGAATGTAATAGAAGTAGGCCGGTTTGCTGTCTGCTTCCTGTCTTCTTGAGTTACTCTTGATTTTCCTGCTAGTAACACTATAGTTTTATGTTAAAGACTGTATTTATAAAATTTCTATGTGCTGTTTCATCAATTTGCTTAATGTTTGTCTTCTCCCAGTATTTCTCAGAACCTTTACTCCTACCACAGTCCTCTATAAGGTTAAGATCGAGTCCTTTTTCTTCAGCACTGACACCTAGATCCAAACAGTGCCTGGGATAAACCAAGTGATACTAAGTGTTAGTTGAGTGAGTAAAGGAAAACAGTGGATGAATCATCATCTAACAGAATGTGTATTTTAGTTATTTTTTTTTCCTGTCCATCTTCCCTGCTCTATCTACAGACTTCACACTAACAGGAATTTTTGTATGTTTTGGTTACACCTAAATTTCTAGTGTCTGGAGAGCAGTGAGTGGCATGTTTTAGATACTCAATAAATATTTATTGAACATGTGTGTGAATAAAAATTCAGTTTTGTTTTTTAGAGTAATTACCTCTCTAGTATCATAAAAATACCTGTTTTAAATGTAACTTCTAATGTTATGAAGTAATTTAGTATATCTTAGGATTAGAAGCCTACCAATTTAAATTTATTTATAAATTTAATATATTTTAAAGTATCTTATGCCATTCTGAAACCACTGCTTAGAATTATTTGCCATTTTCATGTTTTCATACTATTTCAGATATTCTGTGTAAACCACATACTAGAGATCTGAAAAGGGAAGAGTAAAGAAAACAAAGCAAAGCGCACAATGGCAAAGAATGATAAAAATGATGGTAGGAAGTACTTCATTGACTGTTACCAGAGAAAAAATTAAAAGTAAAAAGTATTTTTTAAAGTAAAACTGTTTCAGAATGTTCTTAAACTTCAGGTGCCTGACTGGAGACTTTCTGAATCATTTTATATTTTCAGATAATCTGCTTATCTTTTAGAGAATAGAAAAGTAATATTTTATATATAGTAATAAATGATTAATGGAAGTTGTCTCAAATATATCTGTGATTTTTGTGGGTGACAAATTAATGGATCAAACATAATTTATAACATTTGCTTATAAAAAACATCTGGCACAAGCAGTTATTTTTATCAGTTAATACCCTACCCTGTCAGGAATGTAATAGAAGTAGGCCGGTTTGCTGTCTGCTTCCTGTCTTCTTGAGTTACTCTTGATTTTCCTGCTAGTAACACTATAGTTTTATGTTAAAGACTGTATTTATAAAATTTCTATGTGCTGTTTCATCAATTTGCTTAATGTTTGTCTTCTCCCAGTATTTCTCAGAACCTTTACTCCTACCACAGTCCTCTATAAGGTTAAGATCGAGTCCTTTTTCTTCAGCACTGACACCTAGATCCAAACAGTGCCTGGGATAAACCAAGTGATACTAAGTGTTAGTTGAGTGAGTAAAGGAAAACAGTGGATGAATCATCATCTAACAGAATGTGTATTTTAGTTATTTTTTTTTCCTGTCCATCTTCCCTGCTCTATCTACAGACTTCACACTAACAGGAATTTTTGTATGTTTTGGTTACACCTAAATTTCTAGTGTCTGGAGAGCAGTGAGTGGCATGTTTTAGATACTCAATAAATATTTATTGAACATGTGTGTGAATAAAAATTCAGTTTTGTTTTTTAGAGTAATTACCTCTCTAGTATCATAAAAATACCTGTTTTAAATGTAACTTCTAATGTTATGAAGTAATTTAGTATATCTTAGGATTAGAAGCCTACCAATTTAAATTTATTTATAAATTTAATATATTTTAAAGTATCTTATGCCATTCTGAAACCACTGCTTAGAATTATTTGCCATTTTCATGTTTTCATACTATTTCAGATATTCTGTGTAAACCACATACTAGAGATCTGAAAAGGGAAGAGTAAAGAAAACAAAGCAAAGCGCACAATGGCAAAGAATGATAAAAATGATGGTAGGAAGTACTTCATTGACTGTTACCAGAGAAAAAATTAAAAGTAAAAAGTATTTTTTAAAGTAAAACTGTTTCAGAATGTTCTTAAACTTCAGGTGCCTGACTGGAGACTTTCTGAATCATTTTATATTTTCAGATAATCTGCTTATCTTTTAGAGAATAGAAAAGTAATATTTTATATATAGTAATAAATGATTAATGGAAGTTGTCTCAAATATATCTGTGATTTTTTTGTGGGTGACAAAGGCACTGCAGCTGCTGCTGTGTTTTTGCCTGCATCCATAATTGAAGAAAATCTAAATTGAAGTTAGAAGTTAGTGAGAAGATGCAAAATTTTTTCCACCTAGGTTTATGGATATCCTGAATTCTGAACATAGATCCTTTGGAAGGTGGTGGGTGCATTGTGTATATAAATTTAAGAATCTTCTTTGAGTCAAGAGTTCAGTCTGCTGATTTGCCACACAACCTAATCAGAACAATTTTGTCCATATTCTGTGATAATAATCTGTTTACTCCACCTCCAGTTTCTCCCATGATGAATCAGAGCTGCTTATTACTCCAGATCTTACCCTTATACTATTTGCAGAAGATTTATTGTGTCCGAGATCATAGAAGAGTGGAATGTGAACCTAGAATGAAGTCTTCATTTGGTTGAAATTCTCTACGAAATTCTTTTGCATGTGTAAATCTTTTGATGAAACCCTTGACTTCATTTAAGTAGTTTGTTATTTGCTTACAGAAGAATTCTCCTTTAAATTGATCTACTTATACTTTTGTAGAAGTATTTCATCATGTCTAAACTCTTGCTGCTTATGTGCCATTTTTTCTCTTTTCTTGAATCAGCTTTTTTTTTTGGCCACTTTCTTTTGATCTTTCATTCACTTATCTTTTTTTATAAAGGTTTTTTTTTTTTTTTTTGGCCACTTCTGTTGGGTTTTTGTTTATTTATTTTCATCCATCTTTGTTTTTTGGCCTGTGTGGGCCTCCCATCGCAGTGGCCTCTCACTGCAGAGCACTGGCTCTGGGTGCATGCACTCCAGAGCTCTGGCTCGGTAGTTGGACACATCGGTCCAGCTGCTCTGCAGCACATCGGATCTTCCATCTTCCCAGGCCAGGGATCGAACTGGCACCCCTTGTACTGCAAGGCGATGTCCTTACCCACTGGACCACCAGGGAAGCCCTCATTCACTTATCTTGTTTTTTGTTCTTCGGTCTGTGTGGGCCTCCCATCACAGTGGCCTCTTGTTGCAGAGCACTGGCTCTGGGTGTGTGCGCTCCAGAGCTCCGGCTCTGTAGTTGGACACATCAGTTTAGCTGCTCCTCATCACGCGGGATCTTCCCAGGCCACGGATCAAACCGGTGCCCCTTCCACTGCAAGGTGGTGTCCTCATCCACTGGACCACCAGGGAAGCCCCTTGAATCAGCTTTGAAATATATATATATGTATGTATGTATGTATGTATGTATGTATGTATGTATGTATTTTAATTTACTGTTTCCCTTTTTTGTCTATTCACATTGTCACTTTCACATTCTGAATTACTACAACAGTGTGAAAGGGGTTTTTGAGTCATAGCAGGAGGTGAAGGAATATCCATTGAGGGCCTGCTATGTTCTAAACAATCCCTTCATTTGTCAGTAGTCTTCTGAGATCTGGGGAAAAGTTCTTTAAGGTTATCTGGTGGAGTTGATAAGCAAATTACGGTCTGACTCCAGTCCACCATGTCATGCTGCCTCCCTGATTGTTTTTACTTTCAAGTGTGCTCAGTATAATTTGCTATATGAACCTTGCTAAGGACCATTTCTTAGCATTCTCTAATATCATGGCATCCAGCCTTATTACTTCATGGCAAATAAGAAGGGGAAAAGGTGGAAATAGTTACAAACTTCCTCTTCTTGGGCTCCAGGATCGCTCTGGATGGTGACTATAGTCATGAAATCAGAAAACAGTTACTTCTTGGCAGGAAGGCTATGACAAATCTAGACAGTGTGTTGTAAAGCAGAAGCATTACTCTGCCGACAAAGCTTCATATAGTTAAGGCTACGTTCTTCCCGGTGATTATGTGAGAGCTAGACGATAAAGAAGGCAGAGTGCCAGAGAATTGATGCCTTAGAACTGTGGTGCTGAAACTCCTGAGAGTCCCTTGGACTGCAAGAAGATTGAACCAGTCAAATCTTAAGGGAAATCAACCCAGAATATTCATTGGAAAGACTGATGCTGAAGCTGAAGCTCCAGCTCCAACTGTCTGTTCCATCTGATGGGAACAGACACTTCATTGGAAAAGTCCCTGATGCTGAGAAAGATTGAAGGTAAAAGGAGAAGAGGATGTCAGAGGATGAGATGGCTGTACTGCATCACCGGTGCAGTGGTGATGAACTCAAGCAAACTCCGGAAGATGGTGAGGGACAGGAAGGCCTGACATGCTGCAGTCCATGGGGTCACAAAGAGTTGGACATGACTGGGAGACTGAACAACAACAAGGACCATTTCACTGTTTTTCTGGATCTGTTAGGCCCATTGTAGTAAACTGTATAGGGGTTAAACCGTATGACAAATCTGGCATATTGACCTTCAGCCGAGTTTTTAGATACAGTTGTTCAACTTTTAACATGCATCCTGTGTTCAGTGTAAGTCATTCACTTTCTAATCCTACAGTATGATTTCTCTACTCTTCTCATGTGCTTAAGAAGAATTTATTCCCACTTCTCTTCTCACACCTTGCATTTTCACATTTACCAGCTTTGCTCTCAATGATAATGACTTATTCCATTTTAAGGCCAATTGTCCTATTTTTACCTATAAAGGTCACTTTGTAGGTAAAAATTTAAGAGAGTCTTATCTCGAATTCTCCCATGTCATGCTGCCTCCCTGATTGTTTTTACTTTCAAGTGTGCTCAGTATAATTTGCTATATGAACCTTGCTAAGGACCATTTCTTAGCATTCTCTAATATCATGGCATCCAGCCTTATTACTTCATGGCAAATAAGAAGGGGAAAAGGTGGAAATAGTTACAAACTTCCTCTTCTTGGGCTCCAGGATCGCTCTGGATGGTGACTATAGTCATGAAATCAGAAAACAGTTACTTCTTGGCAGGAAGGCTATGACAAATCTAGACAGTGTGTTGTAAAGCAGAAGCATTACTCTGCCGACAAAGCTTCATATAGTTAAGGCTACGTTCTTCCCGGTGATTATGTGAGAGCTAGACGATAAAGAAGGCAGAGTGCCAGAGAATTGATGCCTTAGAACTGTGGTGCTGAAACTCCTGAGAGTCCCTTGGACTGCAAGAAGATTGAACCAGTCAAATCTTAAGGGAAATCAACCCAGAATATTCATTGGAAAGACTGATGCTGAAGCTGAAGCTCCAGCTCCAACTGTCTGTTCCATCTGATGGGAACAGACACTTCATTGGAAAAGTCCCTGATGCTGAGAAAGATTGAAGGTAAAAGGAGAAGAGGATGTCAGAGGATGAGATGGCTGTACTGCATCACCGGTGCAGTGGTGATGAACTCAAGCAAACTCCGGAAGATGGTGAGGGACAGGAAGGCCTGACATGCTGCAGTCCATGGGGTCACAAAGAGTTGGACATGACTGGGAGACTGAACAACAACAAGGACCATTTCACTGTTTTTCTGGATCTGTTAGGCCCATTGTAGTAAACTGTATAGGGGTTAAACCGTATGACAAATCTGGCATATTGACCTTCAGCCGAGTTTTTAGATACAGTTGTTCAACTTTTAACATGCATCCTGTGTTCAGTGTAAGTCATTCACTTTCTAATCCTACAGTATGATTTCTCTACTCTTCTCATGTGCTTAAGAAGAATTTATTCCCACTTCTCTTCTCACACCTTGCATTTTTCACATTTACCAGTTTTGCTCTCAATGATAATGACTTATTCCATTTTAAGGCCACTTGTCCTATTTTTACCTATAAAGGTCACTTTGTAGGTAAAAATTTAAGAGAGTCTTATCTCGAATACTCCCAAGGGATGACAAGCAGCAAAACCAGCTAAATTTTACTTTACAGGTGAAAAAATCTTCATCCTTTTATCCTTTGTTAAATATTTTTGAATTTTTCTTAAAACAAATCTATTGAGGTGCAGTTTACAAGTGATAGGGCTTCCCTTGTGGCTCAGACAGTAAATAATCTGCTTGCAATGCGAGATACCTGGGTTCAATCCCTGGGTTGGGAAGAAGCCCTGGAGAAGGGAAAGGCTACCCACTCCAGTGTTCTTGCCTGGAGAATTCGACGGCTCGTCCATCGGCTGCAAGGAGTTGGACACAACTGAGTGACTTCACTTTACTTATGATAAATTGAGCCATTCTAGAGTGCAGATTGAATTTTGGTAAATACATAGTTCTGTAATTATCTTTATAGTCAAACTATGCAATGTTTTATTGCTGTGTATAGTTCCCTCATACCTGTGTATTCAGTTCCAACAGCTACCGTAGTCCCAGAGAACCACTGATCTGCTTTCTTCTACTCTGTAGTTATACTTTTTCTAGCATTTCGTATAAATGTAATCATAGAATTTATTCACTAGTTGATTGATGGACATAAATTTTTTTTAGTAACTGATGTAAATTCAGATTATTTCTCATGTTTTGCTTATGAATAAGTCTGCTACGAACATTCTCTTACAAGATTTTTGTGGATATGGTTGTCTTTTTCGGAGTAGATACCTAGGAAGGGAATTGCTGGCTTCTATGGTATGTGTATGTTTTTTAAGAAACAGCCAGATTGTTTTCCAAAAAGACTGTATGAACCACTTTGCATTCCCACCAGCAGTGTATGAGCATTCTAATCACTAGCCCTTGATATCGTCAGTCTTTAATTCTATTCTATTGGGTGTGTAAGGTTGGCTTGTTACGATTTAATATCTCTGATGACTAGTGCTTCTTTTATTTATCATTGTTTCTTAATGTTACACTTCTAAAATTTTTAAAGTTGAAGTAGTTTATTTACAATATTGTGTTTCTGATGTATATAACACAGTGATTGAGTATTTTAGCAGATTATATTCTATTATAGGTTACTGCAAGGTAATGAGCACAATTCCCTGTGATCCATAGGAAATCCTTATTGCTTATCTGTTTTATATGTGATTGTATCTGTAATTTCATACCCCTGATTTGTCCTTCCCCTTTGGTAATCACAGGTTTTATGTATCCGTGAATTTCTTTTTTGTATGTAGATTCCACATAATCTATATAAGTGTTAATATAGTATTTATCTTTGACTTAACTGCATCAAGTGCATGCATACACACATATACAGCATAATCCAGTCATATGTTGTGGGCCTTGGCTTACTTCCATGTGTATCTTGGCTATTTGAAATAGTGCTGCTATGAATATTGGGGTGTATGTATATTTTAAGATTACTGTTTTTGTTTGTTTTACTGAATAGTCCCTGATGACTGACTAGTGATGCTTGGCATCTTTTGCTATGACCACAGGCCATTCATATATATTCTTTTTTTTTTTTTTAAAGCTTTTTTTTTTTTTTTTTTTTGGTGGCAGGGGTGGGTTGGGGAGGGAGGCGGGCAGGTGGGCCACTTCTTTTGGTCCTCCATTTATCTATTTTCATACATCTTTGTTCTTTGGCCCGTGTGGGCCTCCCATCACCGTTGTCACAGAGCGCCGGCTCTGGGCACATGCCCTCCAGAGCTCTGGCTCGGTAATTGGACACATTGGTCTAGCCGCTCCGTGGCACGTGGGATCCTTCCAGGCCAGGGATCGAATTGGCATCCCTTGCACAGCAAGGCGGTGTCCCCACCCACTAGACCACCAGGGAAGCCCTCATATATATTCTTTTGTGAAGTGTCTGTTCACATCTTTTACCTAATTTATTTTTAACATGTTACCTTTTGCGTGTGGTTTTTTCCATAGTTTCAAAAAATACATTCCAAATACAATTTCTTTGTTATATATTTTGAAACTATTTTTTCCCAATTTGTGGCTTGCTTTTTCATTTTTAAAGATGCTTTCTTTTGAAGAGCAAAAGCTTCTAATTCTGAAGTACTATAGTTCAGCAGTATTTTTCTTAATGGTTCAGGTTATATTTGCCCTATAGGAAATTTTTGCCTAACCCAGAATTGGAAAAATTTTCTATTTTTTTCATTTAGTATATTTATATTTTCAGCTCTTATGTTTAGACTTATGATTTATTTAAAATTAAGTTCTGTGTATGAAATGATAGTCAAATATTTTTTATATGCAGATAACCAGATTTTTTTCAGCATCATGTTTAAAAGAATGTGCATCTTTGAAAATTAATTGACAGTAACTATGGGTATATTTTTGGAATCTCTTTTCTGTTTTATTTATATTAGAGTCAGCATACTATAGCGTGCATCCAAATTTTGCTTGTGGCCTGGTTTTGTAGAAAGCTTTATTAAAGCTTATTACCATGCCCATTCATTTTTAGGTATTGCCTGTGGATGCAACAACAGTGACAGATTTGAGTAGTTGTGTGACAGACATTCCATTCCACAAAGCTAAAAATACCTGTCATTAGGCGCTTTATGGAAAAAGTTTGCCTGCCCTTGATTCTTTTTTTCTTTTTCCCATCATGCCTCTTTTTAAATTTATATTTATTTTCATCCATCTTTATATTCTTTGGCATGTCTGGTCCTCCCACTGCAGTGGTCTCCTCTACCACAGAGCACTGGCTCTGGGCACATGTGCTCCAGAGTGCTGACTGGCTATTGGACACACTGGTCCAGCCATTCCGCAGCACTTGAAATCTTACCGGGCCAGCGATTGAACCGGTGCCCCTTGGCAAGGCAGACTCTCTACCTACTGGACCACCAGGGAAGCCCTGTGCTTGATCTTGATCTGTGTATTTAACATTATGCCCAAACTATTCTCAGTTGATTACTATACGTATATAATAATAAGTTTTGAAATCAGATTGTATAAGTCTTGAAGTTTGTTATGCTTTTTAAAAATGGGCTCTTCCAGGATCTTCGTGTTTCCATGTACATTTTAGAATCAAGTTTGTTAATTTATCCAAAAGCCTGCTGAAATTTTAAATCTGAGTCAGTTTGAGGGGAAATTAATAGTATAGTAATAAGTTTTCTGGTCTGTGAATGTGGTATATTTCTCTTTTTTGTTAATCCTCTTTTTAGTAACTCTCAGTAATGTTTGTGGTCTTTGGTTTATAGACGTATGTACATCTTTTGCTAAATTTATTCCTATTTTTCATTTAGTATATTTATATTTTCAGCTCTTATGTTTAGACTTATGATTTATTTAAAATTAAGTTCTGTGTATGAAATGATAGTCAAATATTTTTTATATGCAGATAACCAGATTTTTTTCAGCATCATGTTTAAAAGAATGTGCATCTTTGAAAATTAATTGACAGTAACTATGGGTATATTTTTGGAATCTCTTTTCTGTTTTATTTATATTAGAGTCAGCATACTATAGCGTGCATCCAAATTTTGCTTGTGGCCTGGTTTTGTAGAAAGCTTTATTAAAGCTTATTACCATGCCCATTCATTTTTAGGTATTGCCTGTGGATGCAACAACAGTGACAGATTTGAGTAGTTGTGTGACAGACATTCCATTCCACAAAGCTAAAAATACCTGTCATTAGGCGCTTTATGGAAAAAGTTTGCCTGCCCTTGATTCTTTTTTTCTTTTTCCCATCATGCCTCTTTTTAAATTTATATTTATTTTCATCCATCTTTATATTCTTTGGCATGTCTGGTCCTCCCACTGCAGTGGTCTCCTCTACCACAGAGCACTGGCTCTGGGCACATGTGCTCCAGAGTGCTGACTGGCTATTGGACACACTGGTCCAGCCATTCCGCAGCACTTGAAATCTTACCGGGCCAGCGATTGAACCGGTGCCCCTTGGCAAGGCAGACTCTCTACCTACTGGACCACCAGGGAAGCCCTGTGCTTGATCTTGATCTGTGTATTTAACATTATGCCCAAACTATTCTCAGTTGATTACTATACGTATATAATAATAAGTTTTGAAATCAGATTGTATAAGTCTTGAAGTTTGTTATGCTTTTTAAAAATGGGCTCTTCCAGGATCTTCGTGTTTCCATGTACATTTTAGAATCAAGTTTGTTAATTTATCCAAAAGCCTGCTGAAATTTTAAATCTGAGTCAGTTTGAGGGGAAATTAATAGTATAGTAATAAGTTTTCTGGTCTGTGAATGTGGTATATTTCTCTTTTTTGTTAATCCTCTTTTTAGTAACTCTCAGTAATGTTTGTGGTCTTTGGTTTATAGACGTATGTACATCTTTTGCTAAATTTATTCCTATGTATTTAATTTTTATTTATTAATGCTACTATAAATACAATTTTTAAAATTTCATTTTTTAGTTGTGTGTTGCTGACAGTACAGTTGGTTTTATATATTGACCTCATGTACTGTAGCCTTGCTAATTTAACTCATTCTCCTAGTTCTGGTAGACTTAGGATTTCCCACTTTTGTGATCATATTATTTGTGAATAAGATGGTTTTTACCTATTCCTTTCAGTCTGCCTTAATCCTGACACTGTTTAATACCTCCAATATAATGTTGAGTAGAAGCATACATTGGTTAGAGTGACATTCTTGCCTTATATTTGATACAAGATGGAGTCACTTAATTTTTCACCATTAAGATTGAGTTTTTTGTTAACATTGCTTTATTTTTTTTAAATCATGAACCCATTTTAAATTTTGTAAAATGTTTCTTCTTGAATTTATTGAAATGATCATAACAGTTTTTCCTTCAGTCTGTGAACATGGTGAGTTAATTACATTGATTTTTTTTAATGCATTTTATTTATGTATTTATTTATTTATGGCTGTTCTTGGTTTTCCTAATTACATTGATTTTGTGTGTCAAATTAAAATTGCTTTCTCGTGATAAAATCCACTTGATCATGGTGTATTATTTTTTTAATATTGAATTATTAAGGATTTTTTACATCAGTATCCATGAGGGCTTGCAGTTGCGGCCTGTAGTTTTCCTGTGATGTCACTGACTTGGGAGGATAAAACTGACTTTGTAAAGTAAACTGAGGACGTGTTTTTGTAAGGGTTTATATAGGATTAGTTTTTTTTTTTTTAATATGTTTGATAGAATTTGTTAGGGAAATAGTCTGAGGGGTTTTTTTTTTTTTGTCTTACTATTTTTACTAATAACTAGATTGTAAGAGATTCGTAATTTTACCTCAGCTCAATTAAAAGGGTTCTTTATTGGCACAATTTGAAAATATATTGAGCTTTATCTTGTTTTTTAGTTTTGTTGAATGTGGAAGGGACATTTATGAGAAGTTGAGAACAGCCTTTCCAACTATACTTTAAATATAATAAGGAAATCATTTTATTATATTTTCAATAAATGTTTAATGCTGTTCGTGTTATAAAATATTCACTTTTTGGCTTTTGTTTTTGTTAATTTTAGGAACTTAAAAGGACTATAGAAAATCAAGTAGAAAGGAAATTGGAAGGTCAGAATTCCCAGAGCCCTCAGCAGATCTCACAGTGTCTCAGAACAAGCTCAGAGCACAGTGGTCACGTTCCTGTAGTGGCAGGTGCACAACCAGTTCTGCAGTATGGTAATCCTTATGCAACACCAGAAACAAGAGGTTATTAAAGTTTTTTCTCTTTTTTTTGGGGGATGAAACTAAACTAGAATCTTGTTGCTGAAGCCAGATGAGCATCTTCTGAACTCTAATACTGACTACATTAATAAATGAATTTGAAATGTCTGATCATATAATTAGTACACCATCTTTTATTTTTTATTTATTTTAAATTTTGGCCTCTTTTATTGTTTATTTATTTTTATTTTTGTGGGAGGGCGTGGGTTGGGAGGGAGGGGGGCGGGCGGGCCACTTCTATTGGTCTTTCATTTGTCTATTTTCATCCATCTTTGTTCTTTGGCTCCTGTGGGCCTCCCATCGCGGTGGCCTCTGTTGTCGCAGAGCACAGGCTCTGGGCGCACTCGCTCCAGAGCTCCGGCTCGGTAATTGGACACATCGGTCCAGCTGCTCCGCGGCACGTGGGATCTTCCCAGGCCACGGATTGAACCGGCGCCCCTTGTACTGCATGGCGGTGTCCTTACCCACCAGGGAAGCCCTATTAAGGATTTTTTACATCAGTATCCATGAGGGCTTGCAGTTGCGGCCTGTAGTTTTCCTGTGATGTCACTGACTTGGGAGGATAAAACTGACTTTGTAAAGTAAACTGAGGACGTGTTTTTGTAAGGGTTTATATAGGATTAGTTTTTTTTTTTTTAATATGTTTGATAGAATTTGTTAGGGAAATAGTCTGAGGGGTTTTTTTTTTTTTTGTCTTACTATTTTTACTAATAACTAGATTGTAAGAGATTCGTAATTTTACCTCAGCTCAATTAAAAGGGTTCTTTATTGGCACAATTTGAAAATATATTGAGCTTTATCTTGTTTTTTAGTTTTGTTGAATGTGGAAGGGACATTTATGAGAAGTTGAGAACAGCCTTTCCAACTATACTTTAAATATAATAAGGAAATCATTTTATTATATTTTCAATAAATGTTTAATGCTGTTCGTGTTATAAAATATTCACTTTTTGGCTTTTGTTTTTGTTAATTTTAGGAACTTAAAAGGACTATAGAAAATCAAGTAGAAAGGAAATTGGAAGGTCAGAATTCCCAGAGCCCTCAGCAGATCTCACAGTGTCTCAGAACAAGCTCAGAGCACAGTGGTCACGTTCCTGTAGTGGCAGGTGCACAACCAGTTCTGCAGTATGGTAATCCTTATGCAACACCAGAAACAAGAGGTTATTAAAGTTTTTTCTCTTTTTTTTGGGGGATGAAACTAAACTAGAATCTTGTTGCTGAAGCCAGATGAGCATCTTTACGAACTCTAATACTGACTACATTAATAAATGAATTTGAAATGTCTGATCATATAATTAGTACACCATCTTTTATTTTTTATTTATTTTAAATTTTGGCCTCTTTTATTGTTTATTTATTTTTATTTTTGTGGGAGGGCGTGGGTTGGGAGGGAGGGGGGCGGGCGGGCCACTTCTATTGGTCTTTCATTTGTCTATTTTCATCCATCTTTGTTCTTTGGCTCCTGTGGGCCTCCCATCGCGGTGGCCTCTGTTGTCGCAGAGCACAGGCTCTGGGCGCACTCGCTCCAGAGCTCCGGCTCGGTAATTGGACACATCGGTCCAGCTGCTCCGCGGCACGTGGGATCTTCCCAGGCCACGGATTGAACCGGCGCCCCTTGTACTGCATGGCGGTGTCCTTACCCACCAGGGAAGCCCTGTGTTTTTTTTATTTAGTTACTTTTCATCCATCTTTTATTCTTTGGCCTCTGTGGGCCTCCCATTGCAGTGGCCTCTCTCATTGCAGAGCACCAGCTTTGGGCGCATGCACACCAGAGCGTTGCTCGTAATTGGACACACTGGCCCAGCGGTTCTGCAGCATATGGGATCTTCCGGGGCCAGGGATTGAACCAGTGTCTCTTGCACTGCAAGGCGGAGTCTTTACCCACTGAACCACCAGGGAAGCCCTTAAAGTTTTTTCTTTTGGGATTAGCAAAGTATGGAGTATTTTTGTTCGTATCTTTGTGGGATTAGAGAACTGTTGATATAATAAACTCTTTTTTTTTTTGGAGGGGGGCGGGCGGGCCACTTCTATAGGTCTTTTGAATCTATTTTTATCCATCTTTGTTCTTTGGCCCGTGTGGACCTCCCATCGCAGTGGCCTCTGTTGTTGCAGAGCACTGGCTCTGGGTGCACTCGCTCCAGAGCTCCGGCTCGGTAATTGGACACATCGGTCCAGCCGCTCCGCAGTACGTGGGATCTTCCCAGGCTAGGGATCGAACTGGCGCCCCTTGCACAGCCAGGCGGTGTCCTTACCACTGGACCATCAGGGAAGCCCTAATAAACTCTTAATAGAAATCTTGTTTTATAACAAGCAGTTTTAAGGTTTAAACTAAATGACTTCATCTAGAAGTGATACACCATGAATGAGTCTGCTTATTACGCTTGGTTCTTTTTTAAAGGTCATTTGGATTAAAAAAAGACATTTTTTTAGATACACTAAAATCGTTTTTTATATTGTGTTTCATCCTTGCTATAGACAGAGATTCTAATTCTAGTACCAGATTTTACCCTACCTTTCCAAAATTTTTATTTCAGATGGGGCAGATGGTGCTTTTTATCCAGATGAAATCCAAAGGCCACCTGTGAGAGTACCTTCTTGGGGACTGGAAGACAATGTTGTCTGCAGCCAGCCTGCTCGAAACCTAAGTCGCCCTGATGGTTTAGAAGACCCTGAGGATAGTAAAGTAAATTGAATTTACATTTTATGAGCCTGTCACTTTTATTTTTGTCCTGTGTAGAGAGGTGTGTGTGCGTGTATGTGTGTTTGTGTGTGTGTAGAGAGAATGCATGTGTTTATGTGTACACACTTGCTTACTTGATTTTTTTGATTACAGACGTATACTTTAGGATTTATTTGGAGAATGATTTCAGAATATTGTAGTTATAAGCTAGTTTAATCTTTTTCTAAAAATGATGTTCATTATAAGTCTTTATTCTCCCAAGAATCATTTTTTATGATTTTATTTATTTTTCACTGTGCTGGGTCTTCCTTGCTCTGAAGACTTTTCTCTAGTTGTGGCGAGCAGGGGCTACTCTCTTGTGGTGAGTGGGCTTCTCACTGTGGTGGCTTCTTTTGTTGTAGAGCACGGACTCAAGCGATGTAGGCTTCAGTAGTTCTGGCTCTTGTGCTCGGTGCTTGAGGCTTGCAGGCTCTAGAGCACAGACTCAGTAGTTGTGGTGGATGGGTTTAGTTGTCTGTGACATGTGGGATTTTGGTTCAGGGATTGAACCTTTGTCTCCTGCATTGGATTCTATACCACTGAGCTACCAGGGAAGTCCCTAAGATAGTTTCATCTTAAAATTCTTTTTTTTAAGTTGAGCTACAGTTGACTTGTAACATACTAGTTTCAGGTGTGCCGCATAGTGATTTGGTATTTATATATACTGCGAAAAGATCAACATAACAAGTCTTGGTTAGCATCCATCATCATACAGTTAGTTTTTTTTCTTGTGATGGGAACATTTAAGATCCACTCTCTTGAACAACTTTCAAATATATGATACAATATTAAATAGGCACAAATAGTTTAATCTTAATTATCAGAGCAATTTACTATATTCTTTTGATTGTAAATGTACTAGGTTGGGAAGGAGCAATTTACTAGTACCAGATTTTACCCTACCTTTCCAAAATTTTTATTTCAGATGGGGCAGATGGTGCTTTTTATCCAGATGAAATCCAAAGGCCACCTGTGAGAGTACCTTCTTGGGGACTGGAAGACAATGTTGTCTGCAGCCAGCCTGCTCGAAACCTAAGTCGCCCTGATGGTTTAGAAGACCCTGAGGATAGTAAAGTAAATTGAATTTACATTTTATGAGCCTGTCACTTTTATTTTTGTCCTGTGTAGAGAGGTGTGTGTGCGTGTATGTGTGTTTGTGTGTGTGTAGAGAGAATGCATGTGTTTATGTGTACACACTTGCTTACTTGATTTTTTTGATTACAGACGTATACTTTAGGATTTATTTGGAGAATGATTTCAGAATATTGTAGTTATAAGCTAGTTTAATCTTTTTCTAAAAATGATGTTCATTATAAGTCTTTATTCTCCCAAGAATCATTTTTATGATTTTATTTATTTTTCACTGTGCTGGGTCTTCCTTGCTCTGAAGACTTTTCTCTAGTTGTGGCGAGCAGGGGCTACTCTCTTGTGGTGAGTGGGCTTCTCACTGTGGTGGCTTCTTTTGTTGTAGAGCACGGACTCAAGCGATGTAGGCTTCAGTAGTTCTGGCTCTTGTGCTCGGTGCTTGAGGCTTGCAGGCTCTAGAGCACAGACTCAGTAGTTGTGGTGGATGGGTTTAGTTGTCTGTGACATGTGGGATTTTGGTTCAGGGATTGAACCTTTGTCTCCTGCATTGGATTCTATACCACTGAGCTACCAGGAAGTCCCTAAGATAGTTTCATCTTAAAATTCTTTTTTTTAAGTTGAGCTACAGTTGACTTGTAACATACTAGTTTCAGGTGTGCCGCATAGTGATTTGGTATTTATATATACTGCGAAAAGATCAACATAACAAGTCTTGGTTAGCATCCATCATCATACAGTTAGTTTTTTTTCTTGTGATGGGAACATTTAAGATCCACTCTCTTGAACAACTTTCAAATATATGATACAATATTAAATAGGCACAAATAGTTTAATCTTAATTATCAGAGCAATTTACTATATTCTTTTGATTGTAAATGTACTAGGTTGGAAGAAGGAAAGTGTTAATGACAGTATTATGCACTAGTGTACATCTTTTCAGTTTTGCACTTAATCCCACTTTAAATTATAAGGTGAACTCTTTGTTACCTTTATTAGAAAAAGGAAGAAGTGTATGTATCATAGTTATCTTTTTAAGAGAAATACTCTTGTATGACATTCTTAGTAATCTTGTCAACAATCTGATGATAATTCAATCAGTTTACGTAGCATGGCATTCTTTTTTTTTCATTTAGGACATTTCTGTACCATTTAATAGACCCTTTTCCTTATAGCAGCTCTTGTTGGATTTTCTGTGCATTAAGATGAACTTAAAATAAATGCTTTATTGTGCTCTTTGCAAGTACAGCGGTATCATGACCTGTTTCTCATTTAATGTAGTTTGCTGCATTTAATTGCTATTAACCTTATGGAAACTGATCAGTGTTCAGACAGGCATGATTTTAGCCCTAGAGCTCAACACCCATAATGGAGAAAATGTATTTCTCTCTCCTGCCTTTTGGCCTCCTGTGTCCATTACTGGGAATAATTAGGAAAGCTGTCAGAACTTTTGTAGCCTCTTTGAAGTCTAGAGTATCATCTTAACTGCTTTTTTTCACACCTTTACTTCACATTTTGCATATTTTATCTGATGGTTCTTGGCACGAGCATGTACAGGCCTTCTCTTCATAGTCATCTGCTTCAGTTTAATTGTGACATGTGGGATTTTGGTTCAGGGATTGAACCTTTGTCTCCTGCATTGGATTCTATACCACTGAGCTACCAGGAAGTCCCTAAGATAGTTTCATCTTAAAATTCTTTTTTTTAAGTTGAGCTACAGTTGACTTGTAACATACTAGTTTCAGGTGTGCCGCATAGTGATTTGGTATTTATATATACTGCGAAAAGATCAACATAACAAGTCTTGGTTAGCATCCATCATCATACAGTTAGTTTTTTTTCTTGTGATGGGAACATTTAAGATCCACTCTCTTGAACAACTTTCAAATATATGATACAATATTAAATAGGCACAAATAGTTTAATCTTAATTATCAGAGCAATTTACTATATTCTTTTGATTGTAAATGTACTAGGTTGGAAGAAGGAAAGTGTTAATGACAGTATTATGCACTAGTGTACATCTTTTCAGTTTTGCACTTAATCCCACTTTAAATTATAAGGTGAACTCTTTGTTACCTTTATTAGAAAAAGGAAGAAGTGTATGTATCATAGTTATCTTTTTAAGAGAAATACTCTTGTATGACATTCTTAGTAATCTTGTCAACAATCTGATGATAATTCAATCAGTTTACGTAGCATGGCATTCTTTTTTTTTCATTTAGGACATTTCTGTACCATTTAATAGACCCTTTTCCTTATAGCAGCTCTTGTTGGATTTTCTGTGCATTAAGATGAACTTAAAATAAATGCTTTATTGTGCTCTTTGCAAGTACAGCGGTATCATGACCTGTTTCTCATTTAATGTAGTTTGCTGCATTTAATTGCTATTAACCTTTGCGGAAACTGATCAGTGTTCAGACAGGCATGATTTTAGCCCTAGAGCTCAACACCCATAATGGAGAAAAATGTATTTCTCTCTCCTGCCTTTTGGCCTCCTGTGTCCATTACTGGGAATAATTAGGAAAGCTGTCAGAACTTTTGTAGCCTCTTTGAAGTCTAGAGTATCATCTTAACTGCTTTTTTTCACACCTTTACTTCACATTTTGCATATTTTATCTGATGGTTCTTGGCACAGATGTTACATGTGACAAGGCCTTCTCTTCCATAGTCATCTGCTTCAGTTTAATTAGCAGAATGTTCTTTCTGATCTGTGTGCTTTGCCCTCCTGCAAACCCATGAGAAGCAGTGTTAGAGTCTTGTGCTCATTTGCTGACATGCTTAGATTTGGTAATGAAATGGAAGGGCTCTTAATAGACACACTTTTTGGCAATTGTATTTTGCTAGCAAAAGATTTTTCACAGTAGACAGCCTAGTTTTTATGTACATTCAGACCTTTTTTTTTATGTACATTCAGACCTTTTTTTTTTTTTTATTCTTGTCATTACAACAACAAAAATCACTTGCAAATGAAGTGTTTTAATAAGTACTTTTTGTTAGAATAAAGAAAGCAGATTTGAGTTGACCGATTCCTTTTCTATGGTTCTTTGCCCTGGAAGAATTTAACAGCCATGGGACCCAGCACCTTTGAGTTGGGGCTAAAGCAGGTACACTTCTAGCCTCCTCCACTCATACACTCACCGTATCCCTTCACCACTGCACCAGAAACTTACATTCTATCAGATTTTAAAAAAGCCTTTTATGATTCACTCCCCTTTACCTAATAGTGCAATAGCAGTAACTATAACATTGTAATGATGATGATAGTGATGGCAACAGATGTTTCTGTAGTTTGATTAGACAGCCAGTGCTTAACTATTTAAATATATTAACTCTTCATAGCTATCCTGTGAGATAGGAACTATTACTGCCTCTGTTTTAAAATGGAGGAAACAATTTAACTGCCTTGCTTCAGGCCATATAGTTGGTAAATGTATAGCTTCATTAGTTTGGCTGTGGAAGCTGTGGTTTACCACCCATCGATCTGTCAAGTGACTAAACCAGGGGGGTTCCTGAACTTTCTCAGTTCATGGTACCTCCAGCATCTCAGTAATTTTTTTTTTTTTTTGGTAGAACCTAATAGGCCAAGAGAACTACTTAATGATTTCTTAACAAATGTATAGTAATTAATCATTTGAAAAAAAAAATACACATGAAAGAAAAAGTTGTATTTTTATTTTCTTAAGCCACCTGTTCCAAGTGGGACTGTTGACCACCAGACAGTTTCGCAAACCTTGCATCAGATTGGGCAAGCCACTTTCATTTATTCTTTCACATTGGTTTTCACCAGGCACCTGCTTATAGCTTAGCAGCTGCCAAAATCTCAAGGATGTTACTGAAAGGAAAATAGCACTATCAAGGATTTAATGTTTACATGTTCTTTCTGATCTGTGTGCTTTGCCCTCCTGCAAACCCATGAGAAGCAGTGTTAGAGTCTTGTGCTCATTTGCTGACATGCTTAGATTTGGTAATGAAATGGAAGGGCTCTTAATAGACACACTTTTTGGCAATTGTATTTTGCTAGCAAAAGATTTTTCACAGTAGACAGCCTAGTTTTTATGTACATTCAGACCTTTTTTTTTATGTACATTCAGACCTTTTTTTTTTTTTTATTCTTGTCATTACAACAACAAAAATCACTTGCAAATGAAGTGTTTTAATAAGTACTTTTTGTTAGAATAAAGAAAGCAGATTTGAGTTGACCGATTCCTTTTCTATGGTTCTTTGCCCTGGAAGAATTTAACAGCCATGGGACCCAGCACCTTTGAGTTGGGGCTAAAGCAGGTACACTTCTAGCCTCCTCCACTCATACACTCACCGTATCCCTTCACCACTGCACCAGAAACTTACATTCTATCAGATTTTAAAAAAGCCTTTTATGATTCACTCCCCTTTACCTAATAGTGCAATAGCAGTAACTATAACATTGTAATGATGATGATAGTGATGGCAACAGATGTTTCTGTAGTTTGATTAGACAGCCAGTGCTTAACTATTTAAATATATTAACTCTTCATAGCTATCCTGTGAGATAGGAACTATTACTGCCTCTGTTTTAAAATGGAGGAAACAATTTAACTGCCTTGCTTCAGGCCATATAGTTGGTAAATGTATAGCTTCATTAGTTTGGCTGTGGAAGCTGTGGTTTACCACCCATCGATCTGTCAAGTGACTAAACCAGGGGGGTTCCTGAACTTTCTCAGTTCATGGTACCTCCAGCATCTCAGTAATTTTTTTTTTTTTTTGGTAGAACCTAATAGGCCAAGAGAACTACTTAATGATTTCTTAACAAATGTATAGTAATTAATCATTTGAAAAAAAAAATACACATGAAAGAAAAAGTTGTATTTTTATTTTCTTAAGCCACCTGTTCCAAGTGGGACTGTTGACCACCAGACAGTTTCGCAAACCTTGCATCAGATTGGGCAAGCCACTTTCATTTATTCTTTCACATTGGTTTTCACCAGGCACCTGCTTATAGCTTAGCAGCTGCCAAAATCTCAAGGATGTTACTGAAAGGAAAATAGCACTATCTAATGTTGAACTCTGAGCTATCTTGAACTAGTTGTTTACATGGTATCTGACAGTGAGAAAATTAAAAGTAATCCATAGTACCCTTGGAATTTGCTGTGGTTCCTTAGCCTCCTGCACACTTTCTGGAAGCATGGTCTAAACCCTTGCTACACAAAAATATGATTTTTGAACCAACACCATTGGTATCTCCTGGGAGCTTGTTAGACTTAAGGAGTCTTTGGCTCCTTTCCAGATCTGCAGAGAATCAGACTGCATTTAACAAAACCTTTCAGTGATCGATCATATGCTCAGTAAAGTTTGAACACACTGTTCTGCACTTGCTAAAGTCCATCAGGCAAGGCTGAATTACTTTTCTTTCTTTTTTTGAATTACTTTTCTTTAACACACATCTCACTTTCCAGTTCTTATGTCTTTGTATGTTTCCCTTCCACCTGTACTAGCTTTACTAAGATTCTATTAATGTGTAGTTTGTTGGCAGCCTTCTACACAAACCTCCCAATTGAAAACATAATTTTCTGGGCGCATGCACTGCAGAGCACTGGCTCGTAATTGGACACACCAGTCCAGCCGCTCCTTGACAGGTGGGATCTTCCCAGGCCAGGGATCGAACTCGTGCCCCGTGCACTGCAAGGCGGGCTCTTTACCCACTGACAACCAGGGAAGCCCTGAGCAGGCTTCTTGTTGCAGTGACTTTTCTTGTTGTGGAACTTGGGCTGTAGGGCACACGGGCTTCATTGGTTGTGGCACATGGGCTCAATAGTTACAGCTCCCAGGCTGTAGAGCACAGGCTCAATAGTTGTGGCTTCACGCACTTAGTTGCTCCGCAGCATTTGGGATCTTCCCGGATCAGGGATTGAACCTGTGTCTGTTTCATTGGCAGGTAAACTCTTATTACTGAGCTATCAGGGAAGCCCAGTTTTTTAGTTTTTATTCTCAGAAGGATCTGTGATATTCAAAGGGACTATGTGAAGTCATGTACGTCATGATTTTGATCTGTTTTTCTCTTTTGGCTAATAATGTTGAGCATCTTTAATATGCTCGTTGGCTATTTGTCTGTTTGTGTGTTTTCTTTAGGAAAATGTCTATTCAAGTGTTTTGGCCATTTTTAAATAGCATTGTGTGTCCCTTGCCAGATAGGTGATTTACAGATCTTTTGTCCCATCTTGGGTTGTCTTTTTATTCTTTTGGATGGTGTCCTTTGCAGCACAGAAGTTTTACATTTAAAGTCAGATTTACCTACCTTTTTTTTTTTTGCTCATCATGCTTTTGATGTTGTATTTCAGAAACCATTGATTGTATCTAAGGTAGTTCTAGCTTTTAATTTTTAAGTTGTATTTTGAGTTAATTTTTTTTAACAATAAAAAAAAATTTTTGGCCTCTTTTATTGGTTTGTTCATTTATTTATTTTCATCCATCTTTATCTCTGGCCTGTGTGGGCCTCCCATCGTAATAGCCTCTCTTGTTGTAGAGCACCGGCTCTGGGTGCATGCGCTCCAGAGCACTGGTTTGTAACTGGACACACCAGTCCAGCTGCTCTGCAGCACGTGGGATCTTCCCAGGCCAGGGATTGAACTGGTGCCCCTTGCACTGCAAGGCGGACTCTTTACCCACTGGACCACCAGGGAAGCCCGAGTTAATTTTTGAATATGGAGAAAAGTAGCATTTTTTTGGTATTCTTTTCCATTATGGTTTATTACAGGATATTGAAGATAGTTTGCTGTGCTATCCAGTAGCACTTTGTTTATCCATTCTGTATATGATAGTTCACATCTGTTAGTCCTAAACTCTCAGTCCAGCCTCTCTCTCACTCCCTCTCTGTTTTGGCCACAAGTCTGTTCTCTATTTGTTTCATGGATCAGTTCATTTGTATCAAATTTTAGATTCCACATATAAGTGATATTATATTTGTCTCTTTCTGACTTTGCTTAGTATGATAAGCTCTAGGCCCATCCATCTAGCTGCAAATGGCCACTCTTTATGGCTGAGTCATAATTCTTTTGTGTATGTATGTGTGTGTGTATACATATATATACAGTAGAATATTATACAATAGAATATATATACAGAGTATTATGTAGTCTGTTGTGTGTACACACACACACACAGACACACACACATCTTTATCCGTTGTTTCCATTTCTTGTCTATTGTAAATAGTACCGCTATGAACATAGAGGTGTGTATATCTGAGCAAAGTGACGTTTGAAAAGAGAGATCTTACCAAATTATTTTCCTTTTTAAATATACCTTTATAGTTATAAATTCTTGATAGTCCTTCATTACATATTACAGGAAGTGGATGTTGTTGTTGTTCAGTTGCTAAGTCACGTTCAGCTCTTTGCAGCCCTGTGGACTGTAGCATCCCAGGCTTCCCTGTCCTTCACTGTCTCCACTGGTCATGGATGTTTGGAAGAGCTTGAACAGTAATATCTCATAAAAAAGAGGATGTTGACTAATATTAATCATAAAGTTATAAAGGATAAAGATAAGCATTTATTTAAAACTTTATATAAAAGTTACCCAGAGTCCTTGGTACACATACTCTTATAAAGTGTTGATTTTGGCCTTAGCAAATGTTTCTTAAAAGGATGTTCTTGAACTAAAGTAGCAATTATTAACTTAGTAAAAGTTCTGTTAAGTGGTGAATTTTTCTTCATTGATATTACTAGCTCCTAATGGCTCAGTGGTAAAGAATTTACCTGTCTTACAGGAGACATGGGTTTGATCCCTGGGTCAAAAAGGTCCCCTAGAGAAGGAAATGGCAACCCACTCAAGTATTCTTGCCTGTGAAATCCCATCAACAGACGAGACTGGTGGGCTACAATATATGGTGGGGGGGTGGGGAGCTGGGGAGAAGTTGGGAAAAGTTGGGCATGACTTAGCAACTAGACAACAACAAAAATATCTAAATATTTACATGAATAATTTCTGGCAAAGGTTGAATCACAACAGTTTGAGAAATACTGATAGTCTGAATCCTGATGGTCCAAGTGGTGTAATTCAGTCATTAGCTCCTGAGTGTATATTGCTGGTTTGAGCACAATTGCATTTTCTATTGTGGTTGAATACATAGAACGTAAAATGTACCATCTTAACTATTTTTTAGTACATGGTTCTATAGCATTTAAGTACAGATGATCCTTAAACAGCATTAGGAGTGCCAGCCCTCTATGCAGTTGATAATCTCAAAATTGGTCCCCTGTATATGTAGTTTCTCCTGTATCCATAGCTCCACATTCAAGGATCCAACCAACCACAGTTCATGTACTACTGCAGTATCTCTACTGAAAAAGTCCTGCATATAGGCAGATCTGTGCAGTTCAAATCCTCATTGTTCGATGGTCAATTGTATAATTCACGTTGTTGTGCAACCAGTCTCTAGAACTCTGTTCTTAGCAAAACAAGCTTTGTATCCATTAAACAACTCCATTCTTCCTGCCCTCCAGCCTTTACCAGCTGTCATTCTACTTTATATCTCTGAATTTGATTATTCTATATACCTCATATAAGTAGAATCATATAGTGTTCATTTTTTTTTGGGTGGGCATATTTCATATGTCCTCAAGATTCATTTAACATGTCAGAGCTTCCTTCCTCTTTAAGGCTAAATAATATTTCATTGTATGTGCATACCTTTTGTTTAGTCACATGTCCATTGACATTTGAATTATTTACACATTTAGGCTATTGTGAATGTGGTTAATACTATAGGTGTACCAGTATATCTGTTTGAGTTCCTGCTTTTAGTTCTTTTGCACATATACTCAGAAATGGAATTGTATCTTATGCTAATTTTATTTTTATGATCATGATTATATTTTTAATTTAGTATGATTAACTTTTATTGCCTAAGAGATTAACCAATTTTAATATTATTTCAGATGTTCAAACTGGTTTTATGCTTTAGTAAGAAATGAGTATTTTTATAGACTAGATTTTGAGTAGAGCATCCAGTGAGTTTTGGCTTTCAAGTAGAGCTTCAGTTTACTGTAGTATGTTTCCTTTGCTTACAAACCAGTTTGCAGTAGAGCATTGTGCCTGATGGGTTCTAAAGGGCGAACAAGTAGGTGGTTTAGACCTTTGCAGGTTAAAATGCTGTTGAAAATATCTAAGATTTAATTATTTGGAATTGTTTTTTAGCAAATCTGCATTATTTTTGCTCCTGAGTTAGGGGAGCACAATTGCATTTTCTATTTTAGAACGTAAATGTACCATCTTAACTATTTTTTAGTACATGGTTCTATAGCATTTAAGTACAGATGATCCTTAAACAGCATTAGGAGTGCCAGCCCTCTATGCAGTTGATAATCTCAAAATTGGTCCCCTGTATATGTAGTTTCTCCTGTATCCATAGCTCCACATTCAAGGATCCAACCAACCACAGTTCATGTACTACTGCAGTATCTCTACTGAAAAAGTCCTGCATATAGGCAGATCTGTGCAGTTCAAATCCTCATTGTTCGATGGTCAATTGTATAATTCACGTTGTTGTGCAACCAGTCTCTAGAACTCTGTTCTTAGCAAAACAAGCTTTGTATCCATTAAACAACTCCATTCTTCCTGCCCTCCAGCCTTTACCAGCTGTCATTCTACTTTATATCTCTGAATTTGATTATTCTATATACCTCATATAAGTAGAATCATATAGTGTTCATTTTTTTGGGTGGGCATATTTCATATGTCCTCAAGATTCATTTAACATGTCAGAGCTTCCTTCCTCTTTAAGGCTAAATAATATTTCATTGTATGTGCATACCTTTTGTTTAGTCACATGTCCATTGACATTTGAATTATTTACACATTTAGGCTATTGTGAATGTGGTTAATACTATAGGTGTACCAGTATATCTGTTTGAGTTCCTGCTTTTAGTTCTTTTGCACATATACTCAGAAATGGAATTGTATCTTATGCTAATTTTATTTTTATGATCATGATTATATTTTTAATTTAGTATGATTAACTTTTATTGCCTAAGAGATTAACCAATTTTAATATTATTTCAGATGTTCAAACTGGTTTTATGCTTTAGTAAGAAATGAGTATTTTTATAGACTAGATTTTGAGTAGAGCATCCAGTGAGTTTTGGCTTTCAAGTAGAGCTTCAGTTTACTGTAGTATGTTTCCTTTGCTTACAAACCAGTTTGCAGTAGAGCATTGTGCCTGATGGGTTCTAAAGGTACGCGAACAAGTAGGTGGTTTAGACCTTTGCAGGTTAAAATGCTGTTGAAAATATCTAAGATTTAATTATTTGGAATTGTTCATAAATACATTTCATGTGATAGTGTAGCTAAAATACTAGGTACTTATATTTTAAACCCTGCAATTCAGAATTATTTTGGGTTGACTAGTTTCATTGCTAAAATGTGATTATTTTAGTTTTGATTGGAAGTCTTTCTAAAATCGAACACTAATACTTGATAACTAAAGTTTATTAATTAGAAAATCAGTATTAAATGGTGTCCTCACATTCTGTAAAGGTATATATATAGTAAAGCTGTATGATGCAGTGTTGAAATCCTATTGGATGTTTTGGGTTCTTGCCTACCTTTTTTTTTTTTTTTCCAGTAGCCATATTTTGTTGCTGGCAGTGAGCCTGCCTTAGTAGCCTCATTTCCTTAATGTGTTACACGTAAGCTAGTATGGTTTGGAAATTAGGTGAGCTCAGTGAATAAAATGGAATAACTGTATTCGTGAGTAAAAATTTGGTCATTTTGCATGACAAGGCCACAGAGACTATATTATATGAACTTGCTACTCAGATTTTATTACATATTTGCTGGCTTTAAATTAATCTCTGAGTAGGTGATTTCTTATTTCATGGGGACTTAAAGTCTGTTATATCTAGAATTCTCCTCAAGTTCCTCTCCCCTTTTATTCTGGTAGAAAATGGAGTAATAATTACCCTTACCAAAGTCTATATGGTTTAGAAAATACAAATTGCTTTTTTGTATCCCCTCATCCACATTTTATAAGTAGGGTTGGTTAACATGTTGTCTGATAGGTTGGCCTGAATCTAGCACCTTTACATCAAGCTCTCTTGTTAGCTGATTCATGGACGCAGTAAATTTAAATTGGTGTAAGCTTTTTTTTTTTTTAAGGTGGTTATTAGATTCTGGCTCCATTATATATTTGGCCCCAGGAAGTTGGAGTTTTATTATATTCTCTCATTAAGAATTTCTAAATGTAGAATATGAAGAACTTTCATTATCTCTTTTCACTGTAACTAGCATTTCAAAATTTAAATTGCAGTAGAGCATTGTGCCTGATGGGTTCTAAAGGTACGCGAACAAGTAGGTGGTTTAGACCTTTGCAGGTTAAAATGCTGTTGAAAATATCTAAGATTTAATTATTTGGAATTGTTCATAAATACATTTCATGTGATAGTGTAGCTAAAATACTAGGTACTTATATTTTAAACCCTGCAATTCAGAATTATTTTGGGTTGACTAGTTTCATTGCTAAAATGTGATTATTTTAGTTTTGATTGGAAGTCTTTCTAAAATCGAACACTAATACTTGATAACTAAAGTTTATTAATTAGAAAATCAGTATTAAATGGTGTCCTCACATTCTGTAAAGGTATATATATAGTAAAGCTGTATGATGCAGTGTTGAAATCCTATTGGATGTTTTGGGTTCTTGCCTACCTTTTTTTTTTTTTTACCAGTAGCCATATTTTGTTGCTGGCAGTGAGCCTGCCTTAGTAGCCTCATTTCCTTAATGTGTTACACGTAAGCTAGTATGGTTTGGAAATTAGGTGAGCTCAGTGAATAAAATGGAATAACTGTATTCGTGAGTAAAAATTTGGTCATTTTGCATGACAAGGCCACAGAGACTATATTATATGAACTTGCTACTCAGATTTTATTACATATTTGCTGGCTTTAAATTAATCTCTGAGTAGGTGATTTCTTATTTCATGGGGACTTAAAGTCTGTTATATCTAGAATTCTCCTCAAGTTCCTCTCCCCTTTTATTCTGGTAGAAAATGGAGTAATAATTACCCTTACCAAAGTCTATATGGTTTAGAAAATACAAATTGCTTTTTTGTATCCCCTCATCCACATTTTATAAGTAGGGTTGGTTAACATGTTGTCTGATAGGTTGGCCTGAATCTAGCACCTTTACATCAAGCTCTCTTGTTAGCTGATTCATGGACGCAGTAAATTTAAATTGGTGTAAGCTTTTTTTTTTTTTAAGGTGGTTATTAGATTCTGGCTCCATTATATATTTGGCCCCAGGAAGTTGGAGTTTTATTATATTCTCTCATTAAGAATTTCTAAATGTAGAATATGAAGAACTTTCATTATCTCTTTTCACTGTAACTAGCATTTCAAAATTTAAATGTATATACACATGTATATATGAGAACATTTTGTTCATTATTTTATATGTAGCTATTTAAGTCAGTTCATGCTTCAGGTATTGTTGCTGAAGGCCTAAATCTGGCAGCCAGAGTGATGTGGCACGAATCACAATTTACCTGTCATACATATATTAAGCTTAGCAGATTCAACTAAGTATCATCTTTCGTCTTTGTACATTTACATTTAAAAACTGGATTTTAGTTAACAATGTTAATTTGTTGAGTATATGAAGTACTTGCCCACTACTCCCCAGTTTCTCAATCTCCTATTAGGTTATTGATTTTTTTTTTTGTCCAGGTGTATCCCAAGGTAATGTGTAAACACATGATGCACATTGCAGGGGCTCTCACTGCCCCTACTCCCTTGATCTTTCAGGAGGGGTAATTGTCAGAGTAACAGCCAAGTTAACCCATTCTCCCTTTTTATCCCCTCCACCCCACTGATGCAGCAGCAATGTGCAAATCTATAAAGTGACCACTGGGATACAGGAATGGAAATCTAAACCAACATTTTCTGATTTCAACTCAGATTTATGGGGTTTTTCAAGAGGCTACGTTGATAATCTGTTCATCAAATATTTAAATAATTAAAAAACTGAATCTTGATTATTTTACAAACAGGTTTTTGTTTTGTTTGCTTTAACAGAGTTCTTTAAACAGGGTTTTTGAGGCCAGTAGTTTGGTGCATTGTTTTACATTACCGTGGTTTGTTTTCCAGTTGGATTTGCTCATGTTTCCTACAGAATACACACATAAACTCATATTTTGCTAGTTTTCTGTTATATTTGCTAGGTATTGTGTAGTGGATATATATTGTCAAAGAAGATCCTGCCTGTCTTACAGACTTATAGGAATTACATGAGAGTAATAGGACAAATAGGGCTTCTCTGGTAGCTCAGCTAGTAAAGAACCTGCCCTGCAATGCAGGAGACCCTGGTTCGATTCCTGGGAAGGGATAGGCTATCCACTCCAGTATTCTTGGATTTCTGGTGGCTCAGATGGTAAAGAAATTGCCTACAATGCAGGAGACCCGGGTTCAGTCACTGGACTGGGAAGATCCCCTGGAGAAGGGGGAAGGGTTACCCACTCCAGTGCTCTTGCTTGGAGAAATCCATGGGGTCACAAAGAGTCAGACACGACTGAGCGGCTTTCACTCCCAATAGGAAAAATAATGTGGTGAAGTTACTTACATACGGGTCAGAGTCTTTTGATCTTCCTTTATTCACACTATGCAGGTGTACTACACTCTCCACTGAATGCTGCTTTTTATCTCAAGGTAAGGTGTAGTCCATTGTGAAATACTGTGTAATAACAAATTACTTTCAAAATTCTGTTTACAAGAAAATTGATAATAGAAGTTTTAAAAGTATAATTTCCTTTACACAGGGCTTGATCAAATTAATTAGGGATTTCTGTATTTATAGGTTCCCAGGAGGCTGGCTACCACTGCCCCTACTCCCTTGATCTTTCAGGAGGGTAATTGTCAGAGTAACAGCCAAGTTAACCCATTCTCCCTTTTTATCCCCTCCACCCCACTGATGCAGCAGCAATGTGCAAATCTATAAAGTGACCACTGGGATACAGGAATGGAAATCTAAACCAACATTTTCTGATTTCAACTCAGATTTATGGGGTTTTTCAAGAGGCTACGTTGATAATCTGTTCATCAAATATTTAAATAATTAAAAAACTGAATCTTGATTATTTTACAAACAGGTTTTTGTTTTGTTTGCTTTAACAGAGTTCTTTAAACAGGGTTTTTGAGGCCAGTAGTTTGGTGCATTGTTTTACATTACCGTGGTTTGTTTTCCAGTTGGATTTGCTCATGTTTCCTACAGAATACACACATAAACTCATATTTTGCTAGTTTTCTGTTATATTTGCTAGGTATTGTGTAGTGGATATATATTGTCAAAGAAGATCCTGCCTGTCTTACAGACTTATAGGAATTACATGAGAGTAATAGGACAAATAGGGCTTCTCTGGTAGCTCAGCTAGTAAAGAACCTGCCCTGCAATGCAGGAGACCCTGGTTCGATTCCTGGGAAGGGATAGGCTATCCACTCCAGTATTCTTGGATTTCTGGTGGCTCAGATGGTAAAGAAATTGCCTACAATGCAGGAGACCCGGGTTCAGTCACTGGACTGGGAAGATCCCCTGGAGAAGGGGGAAGGGTTACCCACTCCAGTGCTCTTGCTTGGAGAAATCCATGGGGTCACAAAGAGTCAGACACGACTGAGCGGCTTTCACTCCCAATAGGAAAAATAATGTGGTGAAGTTACTTACATACGGGTCAGAGTCTTTTGATCTTCCTTTATTCACACTATGCAGGTGTACTACACTCTCCACTGAATGCTGCTTTTTATCTCAAGGTAAGGTGTAGTCCATTGTGAAATACTGTGTAATAACAAATTACTTTCAAAATTCTGTTTACAAGAAAATTGATAATAGAAGTTTTTAAAAGTATAATCTTCCTTTACACAGGGCTTGATCAAATTAATTGAGGGATTTCTGTTTCGTTTCACTTTTCTTAAAAGTTGCAAAAATTTTTTGCCTAGGAGGAAGAGACTGTGCCCACTGCTCCTGATCCTCCAAGTCAGCATTTACGTGGGCGTGGAACAGGCTTTTGCTTTGATCCCAGGTAACTTTTCTCTTTCCTGTATAGAATTGGGATTGCCAGTGGTTCTCAACGTATGATCCTTGAAAGTTTGTTAGAAATGCATATGATCCAGGGCTGTAACTCAGACCTCCTGAATCCAAAATTCTTGTGGGGCCCAGCAATATGTGTTTTAGGATGCCTCCCAGGTAGTTTCAGTCTGTAGTTTTACAAAAGGCATATTTTGCTAACAGTTGAAGAATTCTTCTTACCTCATTACACATAATGTGATTGTGTTTTTTTCAATTTGATGAGAAAAAGTTTTTCATGATCAATCTAATTGTAAAACTAAATTTAGAGGCTTTATAAGTGTTTTACAGTTGTCAATAGCAAGCTTTTAGGAGTAGGAAAAAAAGGAGGTTCCTAGAGTAACTGAAGTGTATCAAGGTAAGTTAAGCTGATACTCGTACTAACTAAATAAATGTAACCTTGCCATATCTGAAGATTCCTGCTACTAGAAATCTATTTATTAGAAGTATGTAATTCTTTCATTTTGTTTCCTCAAGCTTTGATGTTCAGAAGAAATGTCCACTTTGTGAATTAATGTTCCCTCCCAACTATGATCAGAGCAAGTTTGAAGAACATGTTGAAAGTCACTGGAAGGTGTGCCCAGTGTGCAGTGAGCAGTTCCCTCCTGACTATGACCAGCAGGTGTTTGAAAGGCATGTACACACTCATTTTGATCAGAATGTTTTAAATTTTGACTAGGTACTTTCTTATTTGAAGTTACAGTACAGTTCAACAGTTAGGAAAACAAATAGTCACCTCAAATCACTAAGGAGACCACAAGGTGTCACTTTCATGCACCCTTTACTGCACTTTTCTGACCAAGAGCTACTTTGAGTTTGGTCTTGCTAAGGTCTGGGTCAGACTTTGGGTTATCACTATCAATAAATATAATTTTAACCTCTGTTTAATCTTACCTGCTTAGGAAGTTCATGTATATTTATTCCCCATTTTGCAAAATTATATTAATGAAGGAAGTGGGAATTATTTTAGTGTTACCACACTGAGAAAAAAATATGTAGTGTTATTTAGCAGAGTATTAAGTTTCTGTTGACCTTTGTTGCTTAAGCATGACTACTGAAAATTAGGTATTAAAAAGAATTTATCTTGGAAAGTAATTCTTTGAATATAGAAACATCATAATTGAGTCCATGGAAAAAGAAATTTTAACCCACTTTAGAAAGGGAGCTGCATGTAGAATGAGGTCACATGCTTGCAAGATAGCAACTGTCCTTTTATTTTTGAAATGTTTGCTTTAGGAAGTAATAGAAGGCATATTTTGCTAATTTTATGACTGAAAAATTTAGAGTACCTGAATGATTATTTTTAAGCCATCTTAAAGTTGTATTTCTGTCTGGGGAAGTGGAACAAGATATGTTGGTGTAATTGTTTTATATTAAATGATCTACTGAACAGTGTTGGTTGTGGCATAAAAATCACAGAAAGTATTTTTGTGTTTTTCTCATTTTCCTGATGAGTATAACTTTGAAAAAATGTTCTCAGTAAGTGATTAAACATGTGCACAAAACCCAAATCAAACTAATTTTTGGGTAGATTTTTTATATCTTAAATAAATGTAACCTTGCCTTATCTGAAGATTCCTGCTACTAGAAATCTATTTATTAGAAGTATGTAATTCTTTCATTTTGTTTCCTCAAGCTTTGATGTTCAGAAGAAATGTCCACTTTGTGAATTAATGTTCCCTCCCAACTATGATCAGAGCAAGTTTGAAGAACATGTTGAAAGTCACTGGAAGGTGTGCCCAGTGTGCAGTGAGCAGTTCCCTCCTGACTATGACCAGCAGGTGTTTGAAAGGCATGTACACACTCATTTTGATCAGAATGTTTTAAATTTTGACTAGGTACTTTCTTATTTGAAGTTACAGTACAGTTCAACAGTTAGGAAAACAAATAGTCACCTCAAATCACTAAGGAGACCACAAGGTGTCACTTTCATGCACCCTTTACTGCACTTTTCTGACCAAGAGCTACTTTGAGTTTGGTCTTGCTAAGGTCTGGGTCAGACTTTGGGTTATCACTATCAATAAATATAATTTTAACCTCTGTTTAATCTTACCTGCTTAGGAAGTTCATGTATATTTATTCCCCATTTTGCAAAATTATATTAATGAAGGAAGTGGGAATTATTTTAGTGTTACCACACTGAGAAAAAAATATGTAGTGTTATTTAGCAGAGTATTAAGTTTCTGTTGACCTTTGTTGCTTAAGCATGACTACTGAAAATTAGGTATTAAAAAGAATTTATCTTGGAAAGTAATTCTTTGAATATAGAAACATCATAATTGAGTCCATGGAAAAAGAAATTTTAACCCACTTTAGAAAGGGAGCTGCATGTAGAATGAGGTCACATGCTTGCAAGATAGCAACTGTCCTTTTATTTTTGAAATGTTTGCTTTAGGAAGTAATAGAAGGCATATTTTGCTAATTTTATGACTGAAAAATTTAGAGTACCTGAATGATTATTTTTAAGCCATCTTAAAGTTGTATTTCTGTCTGGGGAAGTGGAACAAGATATGTTGGTGTAATTGTTTTATATTAAATGATCTACTGAACAGTGTTGGTTGTGGCATAAAAATCACAGAAAGTATTTTTGTGTTTTTCTCATTTTCCTGATGAGTATAACTTTGAAAAAATGTTCTCAGTAAGTGATTAAACATGTGCACAAAACCCAAATCAAACTAATGTGTTATGTCTCTGCTGTGTATAGTATTAAAATGGACACATTTTTAGAGATACATAATTTCAGTCAAATCTACTTGTGATTATCTTGAATGTCTTTTTTGTCTGGGTCTTAAATTTTCTGAAGTATAGTCCTTAAACTCTTTTATAAAAAGAATTTAAAGTACTGACTTTGATTTTGCTCTTTTTGTAGTTACCAGAATACCTAAGATTGTCTTAAACTATCTAAGATGTGAACCTCATACTTCTTGGCATTTTGAGGTAGTATGTGTAAATTGCATATACACTATCTCACTTGTATTTGTTTCTAGGAGCAGAATTCATATGTCATTAGAAGGTTTGAGTCAGGAGGAAAAACAGGATTAGGCACTCAGCTGCCAGATATTAAGGACATGGTAGATCTGGGATGCAGCAGTAGTGAGGAATCCATGTTTTAAGGTTACAAGCTAAGCAGAATATTCAGGTAAACTATGTTCAGCAATTTAATTAAGCTAACCTGAAACTTTGAATATTATAGACCACTACCAGTGAAGTGAAATTGTTCACTAACATATTTTTAAGTAGTTTCTAGCCCCAAGCTTACAAGTAATGTATTGATACAAAAACAGTGTGATCTAATCTATGTAAAACATCGATGGCATCTACATGTGTCAGCTGAATCTAAAAAAAGGAGCAGCCTAAGAACAAGGTAATGAACAGATACTCGTTTCTGTGGCAAACTGGATGCTGGTTTTGATCATGGATGCTAATGAAATAAAGAGCCATGTTTATTTTGGGTCAGAGGCAGTTTATTTTAAATGTGATTTCATTTACATTTATAAGCAGCTTTTCTTGACAGGAATTTTGATTTATTTAGTTGCTTTCAGTTCTAAAACAAACCTCTGTTGCTTTCAAACTTAATGTGCTCTGTCCTGAACAAAACATATGAAAATATAATTTAAAGCACAGTTTTCACAGACACAGTACAATACATTCACTATACATGGTATAACAAAATATTCCCATCCTTACCTGTTTAGTAATACTGTCACAATGAAGAAGTAAATAGAAACTGGGATTTGTTTTATAGTTGAAAGAAATTTAACATGCACAATGACTAATGACTGTTTAGCTGTTGAACTACTGACCCAGCCTATACGTTTTTTGCACTAGAAGGAGCGAAGCTGGATGATAATTGTTGGCCCCCCAAAATTTTGGTCAATTGTAGGTAGATATGAAATAGCCAAGTAGGGCCTTCTTATGCACTAACTAGTTGCTTCTCATGTCTGGATCCCCCTTTAAAACACAAGAATAACACTGTACATTTAGGACCAAGACTACTCTTTTTTTTTTTTTTGGCTACTTCTATTGATCTTTCATTTATTTTCATCCATCTTTGTTCTCTGGCCTGAGCTCCAGCTCGGTAGTTGGACACATCGGTCCAGCTGCTCTGTGGCACGTGGGATCTTCCCAGGCCAGGGATCGAACTGGCGCCCCTTGCACTGCAAGGCCGTGAACGTGTCCTTACCCACTGGACCACCAGGGAAGCCCCCCAAGACTACTCTTAAGAGATCTGAGAAATTTTTAGAGGGCAGTGTTTTTATAAATACTTTTAAATCCCTCATTATGAGGGATTCACAACTTAAGGATATAGAAGCTTACCCATCTGGCTAACAGAATTGTCTTCCTTTCAGAACATCTGAAAAATGAGGAGGGACAGTCCTGCTTCCCATCTGTAAGACTTTCAACAAATGGAAACATGGGAAGAAAGTTATTTTACAAGCATTTCGAGTTATCTAACTGCCCACAAAACTGATGAAAATCTATCTCAAAGCAATTTTTATTGCATAATTAGGCAGTTGGTAAACTCATGTTTAAAGAATAGCACTTGGGAGAAATGAACACTCAAGGCATGATGGTACTGTTGGTAAGAAAAGCTTCAGGAATGGTCCAGACGTAGGTTACACTCTTTTAACGGGTCACATATTAGTCACTCTTTGACCACCTACTTCAAGAAGCACAGTTTTCACAGACACAGTACAATACATTCACTATACATGGTATAACAAAATATTCCCATCCTTACCTGTTTAGTAATACTGTCACAATGAAGAAGTAAATAGAAACTGGGATTTGTTTTATAGTTGAAAGAAATTTAACATGCACAATGACTAATGACTGTTTAGCTGTTGAACTACTGACCCAGCCTATACGTTTTTTGCACTAGAAGGAGCGAAGCTGGATGATAATTGTTGGCCCCCCAAAATTTTGGTCAATTGTAGGTAGATATGAAATAGCCAAGTAGGGCCTTCTTATGCACTAACTAGTTGCTTCTCATGTCTGGATCCCCCTTTAAAACACAAGAATAACACTGTACATTTAGGACCAAGACTACTCTTTTTTTTTTTTTTGGCTACTTCTATTGATCTTTCATTTATTTTCATCCATCTTTGTTCTCTGGCCTGAGCTCCAGCTCGGTAGTTGGACACATCGGTCCAGCTGCTCTGTGGCACGTGGGATCTTCCCAGGCCAGGGATCGAACTGGCGCCCCTTGCACTGCAAGGCCGTGAACGTGTCCTTACCCACTGGACCACCAGGGAAGCCCCCCAAGACTACTCTTAAGAGATCTGAGAAATTTTTAGAGGGCAGTGTTTTTATAAATACTTTTAAATCCCTCATTATGAGGGATTCACAACTTAAGGATATAGAAGCTTACCCATCTGGCTAACAGAATTGTCTTCCTTTCAGAACATCTGAAAAATGAGGAGGGACAGTCCTGCTTCCCATCTGTAAGACTTTCAACAAATGGAAACATGGGAAGAAAGTTATTTTACAAGCATTTCGAGTTATCTAACTGCCCACAAAACTGATGAAAATCTATCTCAAAGCAATTTTTATTGCATAATTAGGCAGTTGGTAAACTCATGTTTAAAGAATAGCACTTGGGAGAAATGAACACTCAAGGCATGATGGTACTGTTGGTAAGAAAAGCTTCAGGAATGGTCCAGACGTAGGTTACACTCTTTTAACGGGTCACATATTAGTCACTCTTTGACCACCTACTTCAAGAAGCACTTAATTGTCAGTAAGGCTCAATTTCATATTTCAGCAAAATGTCTTATAAAGCTAAACAGACATTTCCAGTGAGAAAACAGACATCTACAATGTGATGGAAAAAGGTGCCTTTAAAAAAAAGTCTAAACACACAATGAGCATGAAGAGGTGATAGGGGTCTTAATGTTACTCTTTGAAACGTGCTTGGAATTTTAATTCTTATTTGCAACCCACAGGTTGGTTAGGGCAGTGGTTGCAGCAATTGGCAACACAGAAAACATTAAATCTGTTGGCAATAGAGAACTACAAAGTGCTTTAAAACTTCACCTAAAGATGAAGATAGAACTAAATTTCACACACACGAAATCTGCACTTAAGTATATTTCAAAGTGTTTCCTAACAGATTTCAGGGAAAAGTCTTTCACTAAACTGGTATCTTGGTCCACAGATATCAATAGGCATAAATTGAATCCCTTGCACCGAACAGGCACTCAATGAATGTATGTTAAATGAGTGAACTGAATGAATAGACTGTTTGTACAAAAATGCTATTGTATAACTCTAAAATGATTGCTAAGTCAGATGGCAAGATTCTCAGCCTTTTAAAGGGCAAAAAGATTTGCACAATAATATAAAACACAGAAAAGCACACCTTTTATGTATGTTATTTAAATATGAAAATATTTTTAGCATATTATGTTAAACATTCTTATTTATACTTCCGTTACCTAAAGTCTTTCTACTCACAAGTACTAACTCCATTATGTAAGGCATGGTAACCAGTTTTGATAGTGAAGGTATTATTTTGGTTTTGAACACAACAAGTTGATGTGTTGAAAAACTTCAATCACATAATCTTGGGGGAAAAAACCCTCAGTGCTGGCCCCTCCTCCCCCCGCCCCAGGTGATATCACGGCAATACAACAAAACAATATGCAACATGCCCTCAATTTTTATCTTGTTTTGGGGGAAATGTGCTGAAGAACCTAGAGCTTTTTTTTTCTGTTTAGCACCTTATATCAAAGTAATGAAAATGGGTATGATGATTACATGTGCAAATGTACAAAAATCATTACCTCTACAAAGATACATCATTCCAAAATTACAGAAAAATTTAAAGCATGCATTTATTCTTTAAAGGGTTGCTGAATGCTTCCCCTGAAAAAAGGTGGCTGTTTTCAAAATCAGCAACTGCTGGTGAGGATTTCTTGGCACAGTTATGACCAGCATGTTATTGCTGCATCTTCCTGATAATCTCAGCCGACACCGGGGGGTGGAAATTGATTGTGTGGTGCCGCAGGCCCTGAGCTGTCTTGTAACTCTTACCACAACGACATTTGAATGGTTTGCGCACACGAATCTGTGTTCTGTGACCATTCTTAGCATGGTACTTTATGCCATTCACATTCTGTGGAAAAGACAAAAATATCACCTATTAAATGGAGTCACACAATATGTCTGATGGGAGAAAACCTCAGTGTGGGTCTGACTGAACATTTTCTGGATGGCAGCGTTACACAGAGTAGGCTTCTCGTGAACTCCAGAGGTTACCCTGCAAGCAGTCAGTGTGTTAATCGTGGGCCGTGCAGACTCGGTCATGCACACAAGTTACCCCAAGGCAATTTCAAATATACCTCAGTTACTCTGAAAATGACTTTTTTTTTTAACATGATGTATGTATGTATTTAAGACTCACAGACAATGGAGGCACAATTCCCTCTGAAGAATGGCGCCAGTGAACAATTACAAATAAAATATATCTGAGACAGCCAAAATAAAAAATCTAAAAAGAAAACAAAGGTTATAAAAAGTTCAAGACGTATAAGTTCTTGACCGGAAACAGCTTATTTCTTGCTCCCAGCCAACCATAATTCCTGCCTTATACACAGAATTCCTCTTTTTCTCCTCTGTATTAAGCATCTCTGCCCAGGTCCTGCCCCAGCACAGTTTTGTGGGTTAAGTAAGCACCTGTGGGCAGATTAGGTCCTGCTTTTATTAATGTGTGATATTCCAGACATAACAGTAAACTTTTAAATGTTTCTAGTTAATGAAAGTCTCAGCAACAGAAGAGTTCCAAACCTCCAATTGGCATACAAACCCTAAATGATACATGAAATATCAGAATGCTTTCTGGATTTCTACTGGTTTTGTTAGCTCAGTAAAACAAAAATCATTACCTCTACAAAGATACATCATTCCAAAATTACAGAAAATTTAAAGCATGCATTTATTCTTTAAAGGGTTGCTGAATGCTTCCCCTGAAAAAAGGTGGCTGTTTTCAAAATCAGCAACTGCTGGTGAGGATTTCTTGGCACAGTTATGACCAGCATGTTATTGCTGCATCTTCCTGATAATCTCAGCCGACACCGGGGGGTGGAAATTGATTGTGTGGTGCCGCAGGCCCTGAGCTGTCTTGTAACTCTTACCACAACGACATTTGAATGGTTTGCGCACACGAATCTGTGTTCTGTGACCATTCTTAGCATGGTACTTTATGCCATTCACATTCTGTGGAAAAGACAAAAATATCACCTATTAAATGGAGTCACACAATATGTCTGATGGGAGAAAACCTCAGTGTGGGTCTGACTGAACATTTTCTGGATGGCAGCGTTACACAGAGTAGGCTTCTCGTGAACTCCAGAGGTTACCCTGCAAGCAGTCAGTCTGTTCTTCGTGGGCCGTGCAGACTCGTTCATGCACACAAGTTCCCCCAAGGCAATTTCAAATATACCTCAGTTACTCTGAAAATGACTTTTTTTTTTAACATGATGTATGTATGTATTTAAGACTCACAGACAATGGAGGCACAATTCCCTCTGAAGAATGGCGCCAGTGAACAATTACAAATAAAATATATCTGAGACAGCCAAAATAAAAAATCTAAAAAGAAAACAAAGGTTATAAAAAGTTCAAGACGTATAAGTTCTTGACCGGAAACAGCTTATTTCTTGCTCCCAGCCAACCATAATTCCTGCCTTATACACAGAATTCCTCTTTTTCTCCTCTGTATTAAGCATCTCTGCCCAGGTCCTGCCCCAGCACAGTTTTGTGGGTTAAGTAAGCACCTGTGGGCAGATTAGGTCCTGCTTTTATTAATGTGTGATATTCCAGACATAACAGTAAACTTTTAAATGTTTCTAGTTAATGAAAGTCTCAGCAACAGAAGAGTTCCAAACCTCCAATTGGCATACAAACCCTAAATGATACATGAAATATCAGAATGCTTTCTGGATTTCTACTGGTTTTGTTAGCTCATATGCATACTTATTTAAGAATTACACTAAGATTGAACCAAGTTACCTTTTCTCATCCCAGTTAAATGGCGGGTAGACAGGCTCGGGGCATTAAGCTGATGGAAGATTTAACTAAGAAATGGCAGAGGCGATACTAGAGCATAGGGTCTTCATTTCCAAGTCAGCTACTGTCAGGTTGAGCAGTAGGGGAAAAGAGAAGAAAAGACTCGAGAGAAAGTGGTTGAGCACAGATCACCATAAGAGTGGGCTCTTTTCTAAAGTATTACCTGAGTCCAGACCAACTGAGCCCAGTCCAGCTGAGCCCAGTCCTATGCCCAGCTAAACGATTCCAACATAAGTATCTTCTATTTCATAGGATGCCCTTGTTGAGCTCCCAAAGAATAGAAACAATCTGCTGATGCTTCATGAACATCAAGCACAGTGCCTGGTACCTAGTAGATGCTCCACAAGTATCTGTGAGTGAATGAATTTGTTAGAACATCCTTCACTCTGGAATAAACTGAGATCTTCCATGAAACGAAAGTGTGTTCAGTGTTTATCACTCTATATCCCTATTAGAGAGTCATAGTGCACGTGAATACTGCTTTAAGTCCTATAGAAGAGAACCCTCTTGACTTTTCTGAATCTAGGGGTGACAAGTAGCAACAGGTTGTCTCTGCTTAGAGCCTTGAAGGCTGGCTGGTGAATCAACACAAGCACAGACACAACTTCTTCCCTGGACACCCAGCTGTCAGCCTCTGCACCTCCAGCCCTGTGGATCCTGCACAACTCCCTGCATGCAAAGTGGGGAAGCCCTTCACTGGTCTAGAGGCACGCTGGGCACTAGGAGAGGGCTGTGGTAGGGTGTGGAGAGGTCAGTGACATGCAGAATCCAGCTCCTTAAGAGACGAGCACATATGCCCTGCCAATGCCTGCTGCTCCCATCAGCGCCCCAGGCACGTGGGCAAAGACGGCAACCTGTGTGTCTAGCCCCAGCTGGTACCCCACCACAGTGGCATGAGACCCAGGTGAAAGCCACCTAGCTGGGGCCAGGCAACACACAAAGATAGTATTGTGTTTTTTCAGCTTAATAGATCCGGAGTACCTCATCGTCGTTTCCTGGGGGTGAAGGGTTACTAAAATATTTCCCAACTTGTAAGAAGGATCAGCAAAATCCAGCTACCCCTGTGCCCAATACCTTGTCAGAAAATAGAGGAAACCAAAAATAGACAATATCTGACCAACGAAAAGGCATATAGCAATTCCAAGAGGACAAGGACTTAGACACTTGATCCAGGCTGTGCTTTTGCTGTTGTTTAAATTAAGTGAGGGACGGTTTGAAACCACAGATTGCTAAAGGCATGAGAAACTGGCCCAACATGAATCCAGATCTGGAGTTCAGCAGCAGAAGGACAGGCCCAGGGTCTGTGGTCTGTTCCCCGCTTGCAGGTAAGCACCTGTGTGTGTGGCTGTGGGATGGACACCTTTGCCAGCTTTACTGCTCTGGGAAATTAGGAGGCCTGTTGCCCATAAACACATGGCAGCTCCAGGGTTGGCCAGAGACCATCTCTTTGTTACTGGGGCAAGTGTCATCGGACACCCTTATCACAAATGTTAGTTACACCTCTAATCAGATGTAAGATTTCCCTATCTGTTCATTCACAGGTAACTGGCAACTTCACATCCTAAGACTTGAAATGAGTTTGGTCTTTCAAAAATATTACCAATGATAAAAATAAATAATGTCAGGCAACTTGAAACACTTATATTAAATTTTCTGGTGTCTGAAAAGGGGAAAAAGACTTAAGCTCTGACAGGGCAAGGAAGGTCACACCAAGAGAACTTTTCCTCATGCTGAGAATTTGATACCTGCTGTCTTACTCAGCACTCACATGTTAACTAAAAACCAGACACTCAGAAAAGCTGAGTGACTTGACTGGGTCGCAGAGCTGGCGAGTGAGAACCGAAATAAGAACCCAGGATTGTCCAAGTCCAGAGCCCCTGTTTGCCCCAGCATCCATGGACCTGAAGTGCTATTAAATAGCACAGCTAGCTGGTAGTCCTTGGGAAATTTTTACAAGTTGGGAAGGACTAGTCTAGAGGAAACGATCAATTATGGTGATCTGAACCATGAAGGGAAGGCACGAGGAACAAAGGAAGACTTTTACATGGCCAGGCACCTCTGCCTGCTGAGGGGACAGAGCTAATCAGGATGACAAAATTCTACTCCAAATCAGATTGCAAAAACTAACATCAGGATGTCATGCTGGGCCATCATGTCCTTAACTGTGTGTATCTGATCTCGGTTGTTGGTATTCAGGACTGTGTACGTTCAATTATGTGATGTATGCCCTTGATACAAAAACCCTAACTTTCACCTTGATGCTCTACATAAAGGAGAGGACAAGGGCGCTTGGGGATCTGATGTGGAAGAAAAACAAAAACAGCTGGGGGGGTGTGGTGGTGAAAACAGCGTGGTGACACCCGCCCTGCCCCAGAGACCACACTGCCAGCCCCTCCCCTGTCATCCTCAACCCAGCAGAACCACACTGCCAGCCCTCCCGTGTAACACAAGCTGTGTTCAGTGTAGGTAACTGCAACACAGCTCTGGGAAATTAGGAGGCCTGTTGCCCATAAACACATGGCAGCTCCAGGGTTGGCCAGAGACCATCTCTTTGTTACTGGGGCAAGTGTCATCGGACACCCTTATCACAAATGTTAGTTACACCTCTAATCAGATGTAAGATTTCCCTATCTGTTCATTCACAGGTAACTGGCAACTTCACATCCTAAGACTTGAAATGAGTTTGGTCTTTCAAAAATATTACCAATGATAAAAATAAATAATGTCAGGCAACTTGAAACACTTATATTAAATTTTCTGGTGTCTGAAAAGGGGAAAAAGACTTAAGCTCTGACAGGGCAAGGAAGGTCACACCAAGAGAACTTTTCCTCATGCTGAGAATTTGATACCTGCTGTCTTACTCAGCACTCACATGTTAACTAAAAACCAGACACTCAGAAAAGCTGAGTGACTTGACTGGGTCGCAGAGCTGGCGAGTGAGAACCGAAATAAGAACCCAGGATTGTCCAAGTCCAGAGCCCCTGTTTGCCCCAGCATCCATGGACCTGAAGTGCTATTAAATAGCACAGCTAGCTGGTAGTCCTTGGGAAATTTTTACAAGTTGGGAAGGACTAGTCTAGAGGAAACGATCAATTATGGTGATCTGAACCATGAAGGGAAGGCACGAGGAACAAAGGAAGACTTTTACATGGCCAGGCACCTCTGCCTGCTGAGGGGACAGAGCTAATCAGGATGACAAAATTCTACTCCAAATCAGATTGCAAAAACTAACATCAGGATGTCATGCTGGGCCATCATGTCCTTAACTGTGTGTATCTGATCTCGGTTGTTGGTATTCAGGACTGTGTACGTTCAATTATGTGATGTATGCCCTTGATACAAAAACCCTAACTTTCACCTTGATGCTCTACATAAAGGAGAGGACAAGGGCGCTTGGGGATCTGATGTGGAAGAAAAACAAAAACAGCTGGGGGGGTGTGGTGGTGAAAACAGCGTGGTGACACCCGCCCTGCCCCAGAGACCACACTGCCAGCCCCTCCCCTGTCATCCTCAACCCAGCAGCACACAGGGCGTCCAGGGCGAGTCTGGGGGGAACCAGCTCCTTCCCCCATGGTTAGTAACACAAGCTGTGTTCAGTGTAGGTAACTGCAGACACTTAGAAAATACAGATGAACATGGAAAGAAAGAACAGATACTAATCATGGCTTAACATCTGAGGTGTTTCCTTTAAATATTTTAATGTGTGTGTGTATATATATATATATAGTAAATGTGTATGCATATATATTTTTAAATATGTACACACACACACATATATGATTGGATTCCCTCATAATACTGAAAATAGCATTTTGAGGGCAGAACTCTCTTCCATTGCCTTTTAGAATCCCATTTGCTAGTACTTCCTACATTTAATGTGAACACCCTTTTATGATCGATCTTAGCCTTCAGAATGGTGTCCTTCAGATACATTTCTAGAAAAATTACGGAGCTGAAGAATTTGAACATTTTTAAAAGCTCTGTTTTCTGCCAAGATTATCCAGAAAGATGGTCAGTTATGCTCCCACCACGGCTTCTAGGGTGACCCTCAGAAGAGGCAAGGAGATTTAGATCCACTGAGGAGGAGAAAGGCCGAAGCGCTCTCTCTGGGAAAGCCTTGAGCTACGTGTGTGCCTGACTCTTGTCTACACAGATGGCACAGACCAGGCGGGCTTCATGCGGCTGAAATAGTGTGTTCACTGCACAGCAGAGAACCAAGGTGGATGGGGTCAACTGTGTTCCTGGCTTGGAATGTCTGTGAGGAACAGAAAAATGAATTATGGCTTTGGGGTTCCATTGGTTAGTGGGGAGCCTATCTGTCCCCTTCCCAACATGGCGACAGAGGAATGAGGCGTATCTGAAGGTAGCCCTGGGAATGAGCAAGAGGGCAGCTCTTACGGGTTCTGCCAGATGTCACAGCACAACAGCTCATTACGCCCTCCTCTCACCCAAATTCAATCCAACTACCGTGCAGTAAATAAAATAACTGGACTAGAGAACACCACTGCCCTGCCCCAGAGACCACACTGCCAGCCCCTCCCCTGTCATCCTCAACCCAGCAGCACACAGGGCGTCCAGGGCGAGTCTGGGGGGAACCAGCTCCTTCCCCCATGGTTAGTAACACAAGCTGTGTTCAGTGTAGGTAACTGCAGACACTTAGAAAATACAGATGAACATGGAAAGAAAGAACAGATACTAATCATGGCTTAACATCTGAGGTGTTTCCTTTAAATATTTTAATGTGTGTGTGTATATATATATATATAGTAAATGTGTATGCATATATATTTTTAAATATGTACACACACACACATATATGATTGGATTCCCTCATAATACTGAAAATAGCATTTTGAGGGCAGAACTCTCTTCCATTGCCTTTTAGAATCCCATTTGCTAGTACTTCCTACATTTAATGTGAACACCCTTTTATGATCGATCTTAGCCTTCAGAATGGTGTCCTTCAGATACATTTCTAGAAAAATTACGGAGCTGAAGAATTTGAACATTTTTAAAAGCTCTGTTTTCTGCCAAGATTATCCAGAAAGATGGTCAGTTATGCTCCCACCACGGCTTCTAGGGTGACCCTCAGAAGAGGCAAGGAGATTTAGATCCACTGAGGAGGAGAAAGGCCGAAGCGCTCTCTCTGGGAAAGCCTTGAGCTACGTGTGTGCCTGACTCTTGTCTACACAGATGGCACAGACCAGGCGGGCTTCATGCGGCTGAAATAGTGTGTTCACTGCACAGCAGAGAACCAAGGTGGATGGGGTCAACTGTGTTCCTGGCTTGGAATGTCTGTGAGGAACAGAAAAATGAATTATGGCTTTGGGGTTCCATTGGTTAGTGGGGAGCCCATCTGTCCCCCTTCCCAACATGGCGACAGAGGGAATGAGACGTATCTGAAGGTAGCCCTGGGAATGAGCAAGATGGCAGCTCTTACGGGTTCTGCCAGATGTCACAGCACAACAGCTCATTACGCCCTCCTCTCACCCAAATTCAATCCAACTACCGTGCAGTAAATAAAATAACTGGACTAGAGAACACCACTGCCCCGCGGCCAGTAACTTCCCGGGAGACAGACTCAAGTGTTAGGGAATGTGACCACACTCATCTCAAGCACCTGGTCAGGAGAAGCACTTACTCATTTGTTCCTGTCCCATGCACTGTTACTTGGCATTCTGGCCCAGGAAATGAAACTCACACTTTGCTCATGGAAATCTCGACCACTAATTGCTGCCTGTGTCATTTGCCAGTTACTGACACTGGAGCAGGCAGCCTCCGTAGCTCAAAGTTCACGCAATTTGCCTTTGGCCTTAGATGGAGAAAGAACACTCCAGAAAGCCCTCATCAACCTAGATGCAGACCAACTGCCGGAGGAAACTGCTCAAAATTCAAGAAAAAAAGCAAAAGGATAATGACAAGAAGAAATGACCAGGGGAAAGGGATATAAAAAAGGAATTCAGCCTCTCCAGCCAGAATAAAGGTGGTAGCTTATATGCCCCTAACCTCAGTTTTGGTCAGTCACAGTCTGGGTCATGCTCCCCTTTTAACTTAGCTGATGTGCAAGCTGACCTTAAGACAGTGTTTGGACCCTTGAGAGAGGGCAGCAAGTAGGCAGACCAAGGGGCACCAGCTCCGGTGAGGCACGGAGGGCGGGCAGGCTCCAGAGGCAGCGTCCCTGTCCAGCTCTCTCCACTTTCAAATAAAGAAGGGAAAATCTCTGTGGGCAGAGCTGTCCTCTGGACACAGGAGCTTCTTGAACAGTCAATTCCCTGGATGCCTGGCTTCTGGAATTTCCGTTCCATTTCATTGCTTTCCTATGCCCTGCCCCACATCCACGCTGCCTTCTGACCCAGAGAAAGTGGGTCCCCACTGGGACACGGGCAGCACATCAGGATGCCCTCATGGGACCTCACATACCCATCCTGGGGTTTTCACTGTAGTTTCAACAAAGTGCCTCTGGACTTTCCATGATAAACTGTTAACCATATACAGAGCTGGTGAAACCCTGGGCCACTTACCTGTGGTCCATCTGTGTTTTATGCTTTAATCAGAAGCAGTTATAAAAGTACTGAAATAGATTTCAGCGTTCAGAGACATATTGAAGAGGGACTAATACAGGAAGTGCTTATGCTGTCACAAATTCTTCAAACCTTTCTTTAGAAACAGTCAATCTGCTGAGCTGTGAGGAAATTAACATCTCATCAAAGGCACTGAATATGGTTTTGATTTTTACGTTTCTATCACACAGCTGGACTTAGAGAGCTGCTAACACTTCATGGGGAAGTTTGTAGATTCGTTTTCTGACGTGTCCTCTGGACCCACACTTGAATGTTGTGGATGTTTCTTGAGAGAATTTAGTGCCCCCGGCTGCCCTGACGCCCGAAGTTGGACACGGGTTCTGTGCCATCTAGAGAACTCACTGAAGCGAAAGCGGGTGGTTTGGTGAGAAAAACACCAAAGTCCCATTTCTCCTCATCTCCTTTCATACTAGTGGGGGAAAGGGAGCAAGGGCTTCCTCAGCTGGAAGCAAATACAACATTTTCCAGAAGGGCTCTGTGGACTTCAAAGTGGCCTTCCGTGAACCACCTGCAGAGCCAGCCATGGGGGAAGGTGTTTGGCAAATAAACAGGTGACAAATTTGATAGTCTGCCTGATTTGACATGAATTCGGAGAATATCAAAGACACGATCCTCCTACAAAATCACACCTCTCTTGACCTACGGTTCCCACACAGATCAGTGAAAGGGAAAACCCATCCAACACCCAGAATCCAAGGCCAGCACTGACCTGAGGGCAGCCACATACCCCATCAGCACCTGAGAGGGAAGCCCTGCTCCCCAGACTTGACTAACATGGGACCTGCCACCTTTCATCAGGTTATGCCAAAGGACCATTTCTTTTACCTTGTATCTCTTTTTACATCCAGGAACCGGGCAGGCAAAAGGCTTCTCCTCCCCTCCGTTCATGCACATGGAGCTGAGGATGGCTTCGGAGCTGATGGCGCTCTCCGTGGTCCAGGACTCATCGCTGTCTGACTCCTCATAATCCACCTCCTCCTCGTCATACTCACTGCCTGCAGGCCCAGAGGAGAAACGCAAGGGGTGTTAGGAGCATCTCTGCGGGGTCACTTGGCAGGACAGGAGCAGACAGGCAGCTCTCACCCCTGAGAGGCATGCCAGACACCAAGGGTCTCCAAGGGCATCTTGTCCCTAGGACAGTCCTGTTGGGGAGGGTACCTGCTTTCCCGTCAGAGAGACTAGGGCTCATGGTGAGGAGTTAGCTGGGCAAGAATTTGAACCCAATTCTGCGGCAGAGGTGATTGTTAAGGTGCTGAAACCAAAGATAACCAACCACGACAGATACATCCCTGCCCTGACAGACACACATGATACACATGGCATTTCAATGAACAGAACTCTGTCTCCTTAGTTTTATGCATTACTGCCCTAGTAAATACAAAAATCTGTGGGAGGGGGCTTTACATTTTACACATATTAGGTATTTTACACTTCAGTGGCAATTAATTTCAGATCTTTCTCTTCATAAGCTGAGCTGGGAAGACCATGAAAAAATCTGGAACTAAAGCAGGGTTACCCCAAGCTAGGGAGCAGGGTGATGGAAACGCCCAGAGCTCTGGGGACACAATGTCATTATCAGAATGCAGGTCCAGCTCGAGGAAGCCCCAACGAGTCCCTACCACACCTGTCCCTGGGGAATAGCACCTGCCTTTCAGCTACACACAACCTTTCCTGGGAGGGAGGGCCGAACCATCGCGGAAGAGAGCTCACCCCGATGAGATTCCCTATACCCCCAGGTTAAGAACTCTGTCCAGCACTGAAATAAAGATCTGCCTCACTGACTTCAGCTCAGCATGGCAGGGATGGAGAACCATTTCAACAAGCAGCCCCTTTTTGCCTTTTTTTTTTTTTTTTTTTTAACAAGGTCGACAGCCATTTATGCAGCGCTTTTGCACAAAACAACCCTGAAGGACATAATTCTACAGATCATAAACAGGGTAAAATAATATGTTGACAAGTCCTAATGCATTTACAAGCCTTGTGGAATAAATAGGAATTATAGCACAACATTAATAAGAATTATATGGTAGCAATTACAGTTGTGAAATTCATCCCCCAGGTGTGAGGCTAAATTGCAGCAGGGGCCTGCCGGGGTGCTCCGTGGGCTCCCTCTGCTACATCAATTATTTCAACACCAAATATTGGCACTTTTATTGGGTTTCATTTTAATAGGCATTAATAAGATTGTTTGAAGAGCCAGTTGAGCCAGGAACAAGGACGCCAGCACCTGAGGCGAACACTTAAAAGGATCCAGAAGGGAGGAAGGGGCCTCAGGGTGAACGAGGGCCCGGTGTGTTTTCGGCGTGTTAGATGCACCATCTAACCCTCCCGGGACTCTGAGGCCAGGAGGACTCTCACGTTCATACACGGAAGGAAGCTGGGTCCGTGACGTTCAAGAGTACACATTCTCAGACAGCTGGCAAGGGAGCCACTTTTCCCCAGGGGACTTTTTCCTGTCCTCCAATGTCAGCAGCTCTCTGCAGCTGGGGGTACGGGACAGGGCGGTGGGGGGATGTCTCTCAAACCGCCATGTTGCTTGCTAGTCCCTCACCATCTACCACTCAGAATTCAAAGCAGCCTGTTTAGAAACTTTCAGGCAGTGCAGAAAAAACAACTGGGCAAAAATGAGGCACTGGCATTCAATGTGGGCTCCAGTATGTCCTGCTGGGTTTGGCTGGAGCCCCCAGGGATCAGAGACCCAGTCTGGATGTGCACGTACAAGACAGCCCAGGGGAGCCGCTCTGCCGCGTCCTTGAGGTGGTCTGTGAGCAAAAAGGGCACTGTTTAGGACATTTCACTCTTAAACAAATGCCATAGGCCAGTGTCCTTTAAATTGCTTGTTAGAAAACTATGAACAAGCTATGTTTCGTAGAGCTCTTCCAGCAGGACGTGAGAAAGTGAGAATGACTAAGTTACCCATCTAATTGGGCTAACTTGCTAACCTGAACACAGAATGGCACATGTACAACTGGGGACATGCGGGGTTGGTGGGGAGGCCTCAGGCCAACCGAGGGCTTACTGAAGCTCAGCCGAAGATAAAACTTCCAAACTCCTCAGGATCAGAAGGGGCCAGGCCTGGGGGACTAAGGCTGTGGACACAGCTGCTGGAAACCACAAGGCATCCAGTCCCAAGAGGGGCAGGAAGGGGAACTTCATCAGGCTGCTTTCGCGAGTACAGGCCTGCTCACACCCCTACACGTCCACTGGCTGCTTCGTGCAACTGCTTCCCCTGGATGAAGAGCAGGCCGGATCCGTCTCTACCGAGCTCTGTCCAATGACAGGCAGAGCAGCGCACAGTGCTGGGTTCACACCTTAGCTGGACAGTCAGCTAGTGGCCAAGCTACCTGGCCTCTTCTTTCTCTTCTGTGAAACAGGAGAAAACCTCTTCCCTTCCGTTTAAGTTAATTAAACTGAATTAATGTAGTAAAGGACCTGACGCAGGAGGCCCTGCACATAGTGAGTGCTCAAAGCACTGGAGACAGGACCTCCCTGGTGGCACAGTGGGTGGGAGTCTGCCTCGCGGTGCAGGGACACCGGTTCCATCCCTGGTCCGGGAGGATTCCACGTGTCGTGGGGCACCTGGGCCCCCACTTGGCTACACCTGCTGAGCCTGCATGCTGCAACTGCTGAGGCCCGAGGGTCTGGGGCCTGTGACCCGCAACCAGAGAAGCCACCGCCGTGAGACGCCTGGGGCTCCGCCACAAAGAGGAACCCCTGCTCGTCCCTAGAGAAAGCACACGTGCAGCAGGGAAGACCCAGCACAGCCAAAAATAAACCAATAATTAAATAATAAACATATAATACCTAAAAAACGGAAGTACAGCATCACTTTTGTAGTACTAGTACCCTGTAATACTACATGTAAAATACTATTTTTAGAAAAGTCTGTTGTGAAATCAAACAAAAAAAAAAGAAAGAAAATTCTGAGGTTTAGGAATCTCTAGTAGAAAAACTAAAAGAAGGATTCCATGTAACAAGAGAGGCACTGCGCTGGCTGAGGACTGTTCCCACAGACACATCTACAGGGGCCAGGCTGGGAGCCTGGGTGATCCCTGCTGCTGCCACAGATGAGCTGTGTGACCTCAGGCAAGTGATGTTACCTCTCTGAGCTTTAGATGCCTCATCTTTATGTAAAAAAGCTTTAGACTCCTCATCTTCACATAAAACACACTGATAAGACTACTACCTCTTGAGGCTGCTGTAAGGGCCAGTTAAGTTCCTGCTTTTAAAAGTATTTAGAACAATGGCATATGGGAAGCATTAAAGATGTATTTCGTAAATAAATAGGCAAAAGGTCATATGAGAAGTTTCATCTACTGTTCCGCACGCTCTCCTGAGGGTACTCACTCATTTTTTTTTTACCAGAGGAGTTAGAGGGGGTCTATTGTTCCTTGTATTCCTGAACCCCAAGTGCTATTGCTGTTTCATCACTCAGTCATGTCCACCTCTTTTCCGTCTCATGACTCCTCTGTCCATGGGTTGTTCCAGGCCAGTACTGGAGTGGGTTGCCGTTTCCTCCTCCAGGGCATCTTCCCAACTGAGGGATCGAACCCAAGTCTCCTGTGTTTTCTGCATTAGCAGGTGGATATTCTTTACCACGGAGCCACCACCAAGTGCTACCCTGTCATCAAACAGGAGACGTGTCCCCAGCTATGAGGTGGGTCCTGCAGGTCGAGGGACTGCTGTTCCAAAGAGCGGCACACGTTCAGATGCCGGCACCTGCTTGGTGCTCGGGCCCGCAGTGTCCTGCAGAAAACACCTGCGGGCCCCGATTTGAACCCTAGGAAGTGCTAACCCGAAATGAAAGTGACAGTCTGAGCTGAGAGGGATCTGGCCAGCCCTCTCTGCTTTGCTTTAGTCACGTGCTCATGTCTTTCCAAGGAGAAAAGTCAACCCCAGCTTCAGTCTTCGCTTCATCTGCCATCTCAGAAGTAACTTCTGAATGGGCATCTGAAGATGCCCAGCACTTGTCAGCCTTTGCTAGAGATTTCTGCCTCTTCCCCCAATCCCATCATACCCCATTTAAGGAAAGTAGGATGGAGCAAGGCCGGCCCTCCTAGTAGAGGTCACTGTCACTCAGCTCTTTGATTCTACAGCTCAGCCAACAGGAAACTGTGGGCCCTGCCTGCCAAGAGTGAGCATGAGTGAATATACTGATTATAAACTTCATACAAACCGTGATGCTGGGAAAGACTGAGAGCAGGAGGAGGAGGTGACAGAAGATGAGATGGTTGGATGGCGTCACCAACTCAATGGACATAAGTTTGAGCCATCTCTGGGAGACAGTGAAGGGCAGGCGAGCCTGGTGTGCTGCAGTCCAGGGGATCGCAAAGAGTCAGACACAGCTGAGTGACTGAACAACATATACTAACATATCACTGTGCAAAACAGATATGCAAACAAAAGGCTAAGGGTAGTTTAATAAATATATATATGTTAACAGGAGAAATATTTCACTTAGTAAGTATAAAAATTCCATATCTCCTTCCTCCACTTCATAGACTATCTTGGACGCCACCTCTGGAGTCCACTGCCCTCAGGCCAGCTGGAAGGGTCAAATGGGCCCATCACTGCCAGCTCTGAGGCCATGAGGTTGAGATGAGCTTTTGGATTGCTCCAGGGAAGCGGGATGGGGGTGTTAAGGAATTCACACACTCATTCATTCACCGAGAACTTGAGTGAGCAGGTGATCCTGGAGGCCCATGTGCGCCCCGCCCTATCAGCCTAGCAGAGGGAGAGTTAAGCTCCAGCCGCCAGACGGAGGGAAGACCCACGATCAAGTCAAGCTCCTAGTTCTGAGCCCTCATCACGTAGAATCCATAAAATGCTAATTTCAACAGCATTTTCTAAGGAAAAAAAATTATAAAAAGCATTTCCTCTGTGTGAACGAGAAGACAGACCCCCAGCACCCAATCTGTAGTTTCAAGTAACGGGGGCAAGCAGGTGGGAGGAAAGCATGAGAGTCACAATAAGAGTTTACCCCCTGGGCCCAAGCAGGTGTCTGGGGACTGGCTGGCAGGGGTCCTCCTAGAAGCAGGAGTGGGGACCAGATTTTGCAATGAGAAGGAAGGTGACAAGTCCTGGCCCACCCTCAAGTTAACATGGCAGAAGTGACAGGTGCTCAGAGGTTTATCTGGCAGGTTCCTTTCTCCAGGGCCACTGGCTGCGGCTCCAGCAGGGAAGGTCGACACTGGGGCTGCGAGCACCAGCTCGTCTTCCTCTCTCTTCTTCCACCCGCCACTTTCCTTCCCACAACCCTATGTCCTGGCAATGCCAACTGACAGGACAAGTGCTCAAAAACGAAACAGAAAACCTGCTGCGGGCCAGCACCCCTCCCCACGCTGACTATCCTGAAGCGTCCAGAGGGAGCAGGCTCATAGCTAAAGGAAAGCCTAAAGAAGGCCTTCCTATTCGTCACCAACTCAATGGACATAAGTTTGAGCCATCTCTGGGAGACAGTGAAGGGCAGGCGAGCCTGGTGTGCTGCAGTCCAGGGGATCGCAAAGAGTCAGACACAGCTGAGTGACTGAACAACATATACTAACATATCACTGTGCAAAACAGATATGCAAACAAAAGGCTAAGGGTAGTTTAATAAATATATATATGTTAACAGGAGAAATATTTCACTTAGTAAGTATAAAAATTCCATATCTCCTTCCTCCACTTCATAGACTATCTTGGACGCCACCTCTGGAGTCCACTGCCCTCAGGCCAGCTGGAAGGGTCAAATGGGCCCATCACTGCCAGCTCTGAGGCCATGAGGTTGAGATGAGCTTTTGGATTGCTCCAGGGAAGCGGGATGGGGGTGTTAAGGAATTCACACACTCATTCATTCACCGAGAACTTGAGTGAGCAGGTGATCCTGGAGGCCCATGTGCGCCCCGCCCTATCAGCCTAGCAGAGGGAGAGTTAAGCTCCAGCCGCCAGACGGAGGGAAGACCCACGATCAAGTCAAGCTCCTAGTTCTGAGCCCTCATCACGTAGAATCCATAAAATGCTAATTTCAACAGCATTTTCTAAGGAAAAAAAATTATAAAAAGCATTTCCTCTGTGTGAAAGAGAAGACAGACCCCCAGCACCCAATCTGTAGTTTCAAGTAACGGGGGCAAGCAGGTGGGAGGAAAGCATGAGAGTCACAATAAGAGTTTACCCCCTGGGCCCAAGCAGGTGTCTGGGGACTGGCTGGCAGGGGTCCTCCTAGAAGCAGGAGTGGGGACCAGATTTTGCAATGAGAAGGAAGGTGACAAGTCCTGGCCCACCCTCAAGTTAACATGGCAGAAGTGACAGGTGCTCAGAGGTTTATCTGGCAGGTTCCTTTCTCCAGGGCCACTGGCTGCGGCTCCAGCAGGGAAGGTCGACACTGGGGCTGCGAGCACCAGCTCGTCTTCCTCTCTCTTCTCTCCACCCGCCACTTTCCTTCCCACAACCCTATGTCCTGGCAATGCCAACTGACAGGACAAGTGCTCAAAAACGAAACAGAAAACCTGCTGCGGGCCAGCACCCCTCCCCACGCTGACTATCCTGAAGCGTCCAGAGGGAGCAGGCTCATAGCTAAAGGGAAAGCCTGAAGGCCTTAGCAAAAAGCCCCACGAGTTGACTTTTTCAGGTTCTTCTTATTCTTTGGCACCATTAAACAATACCAAAATGCTTTTCACCAATGTTAGAATGTCTACGAGAAAATGTACTTTGACCTTGCACGGCCACAGGTAGGAACGGGCAGCCCCTCATCTTTCTCAGGTGGAGTTTTCCACTGTCATCCGCCACGGCTGCACAGTCCCCACGGTGGGGGCCTGCAGTGGGCAGGAGAGCGACGGAGAGAGGTGCCTCTCGGGCTGGCTTCAAGAGCTCATGCCGGCATTTCAGTTTGGGAAATGAGCAAGACCTCGTCGATAGGGTTTCAGAGCTCAATTATATTCTATGGGACTGCTGGAGGAGACCTGCCGGTTATCAGCCGAGAAAGTAAAAATCAGAGCTGGTTTCGTGAGTGACATGAAAAGGCAAGGGGTTCCAGAGTGCCTGTGAGCACTTGATCCATATCCACCCGCCTGGATGAGCCCCCTTCACGGCCCAGGAGCCAGCCGAGTGCTTCACTCGCCACAAGGCCCACCTCGAAGCGTCCCCGCCTCCCTCCAGCCTCTGCCCTCTGTGAAGATGGCCCTAACCCATTTTAGCACCCTCAGTGGGCTCCACCTTTGTATTCATAAACAGGGTGACACATAGAAAAACGTTAAGTTGACCTTTTCCAGAAATCCAATACGCCACATTTTTCTTTGACCTGAGATCATTAATATTCATGCATGAGTGATAACTGCAGGGACAGCAAATTAAAACTCTCTTGGAATGTCAAGTTCTGGTAAACACATCAGTCAAGAGTTTCCTCTCTGCCGTATACAGACTTATCATTATAAATTAGCTTTAACTGGTACCGACCTGCTTTATATGAGCGGAACCAACAACAACGGTCTGCGAGCACCAGCTGTCTTCCTCTCTCTTCTCTCCACCCGCCACTTTCCTTCCCACAACCCTATGTCCTGGCAATGCCAACTGACAGGACAAGTGCTCAAAAACGAAACAGAAAACCTGCTGCGGGCCAGCACCCCTCCCCACGCTGACTATCCTGAAGCGTCCAGAGGGAGCAGGCTCATAGCTAAAGGGAAAGCCTGAAGGCCTTAGCAAAAAGCCCCACGAGTTGACTTTTTCAGGTTCTTCTTATTCTTTGGCACCATTAAACAATACCAAAATGCTTTTCACCAATGTTAGAATGTCTACGAGAAAATGTACTTTGACCTTGCACGGCCACAGGTAGGAACGGGCAGCCCCTCATCTTTCTCAGGTGGAGTTTTCCACTGTCATCCGCCACGGCTGCACAGTCCCCACGGTGGGGGCCTGCAGTGGGCAGGAGAGCGACGGAGAGGTGCCTCTCGGGCTGGCTTCAAGAGCTCATGCCGGCATTTCAGTTTGGGAAATGAGCAAGACCTCGTCGATAGGGTTTCAGAGCTCAATTATATTCTATGGGACTGCTGGAGGAGACCTGCCGGTTATCAGCCGAGAAAGTAAAAATCAGAGCTGGTTTCGTGAGTGACATGAAAAGGCAAGGGGTTCCAGAGTGCCTGTGAGCACTTGATCCATATCCACCCGCCTGGATGAGCCCCCTTCACGGCCCAGGAGCCAGCCGAGTGCTTCACTCGCCACAAGGCCCACCTCGAAGCGTCCCCGCCTCCCTCCAGCCTCTGCCCTCTGTGAAGATGGCCCTAACCCATTTTAGCACCCTCAGTGGGCTCCACCTTTGTATTCATAAACAGGGTGACACATAGAAAAACGTTAAGTTGACCTTTTCCAGAAATCCAATACGCCACATTTTTCTTTGACCTGAGATCATTAATATTCATGCATGAGTGATAACTGCAGGGACAGCAAATTAAAACTCTCTTGGAATGTCAAGTTCTGGTAAACACATCAGTCAAGAGTTTCCTCTCTGCCGTATACAGACTTATCATTATAAATTAGCTTTAACTGGTACCGACCTGCTTTATATGAGCGGAACCAACAACAACGGTCTGAGTGAACTGGCAACAAGTGATTACAACGAAAGACACTCCAGTGGCCCGGGGGACCACTGCCTAGTCTCAGAAATTCTTGGCCTCCTTGGTCCAACAGCATCGTCAAAAGGGCAGCTGACACTTACTGGGGGTATATGCATTTAAACCTCATGACGGGGGCTTCCCTGGTAGCTCAGTGGTAAAGAGTTCACCTGCTGATGATGGCACGTGCAGTGAAGCAACAGAAAGACAGACATGGACAGTGGTCATATGGACATTGTGGGGAAGGAACAGTGGGTGAGAGGCGTAAAGGAAGTAGCATGAAGGCCTGTACTATCATAAGTGAAGAAAATAGCTCTAGTCATTGCTCTGTGAGAAAAGGGGATCCTTCAGGGGTGCTGTGTGATGGTTGGGAGGGGAGGGAAGGGGGGGATATACATATGACAAATCTGAGAACATACGTATCTGTAAACAACAAAACTCTGTAAAAGTTAAAAGCAAAACAAAGGTTTAAAAAAAAAAAGAGTTCACCTGCTAATGCAGGAGACATGGGCTTGACCCCTGATCTGGGAAGATCCCACATGCTGCGGAGCAACTAAGCCTGTGAGCCAGAACTGTTGGGCCTGTGCTCTAGAGCCTCGGAGCCGCAACTATTGAGCCCATGTGCTGCAACTATTGAAGCCCATGTGCCCTAGAGCCCGAGTTCCACAACAAGAGAAGTCACCACAACAAGAAGGTTGCTCCCCTCAACTAGAGAGTAGCCTCCACTTCCTGCAACTAGAGAAGAGCCCGCAGCAGCAGTGAAAACCCAGAATAGTCACAAATAAATCAATAAATAATTTAAAAGAAAAAAAAAAAAAGCAAAGCCTCAAGATGGTCCTAGGAGTTGGTACGTACGATGATAGCTTCATTTCACATACAACAAAGAGAGGCAGTGTGCCTTGTCTGAGGTCCGTGGCAGAGCAAGGGTTCGTTTTTGGCCGTCTGGCTCTAGAGCATGCCTTCCTAATCACTTGAATTCACCCTAAAATTCCTCCCCGGAAGTGCACGTCTCTCAGAATGTTCAACATCTGAGCTTTAACTGGTACCGACCTGCTTTATATGAGCGGAACCAACAACAACGGTCTGAGTGAACTGGCAACAAGTGATTACAACGAAAGACACTCCAGTGGCCCGGGGGACCACTGCCTAGTCTCAGAAATTCTTGGCCTCCTTGGTCCAACAGCATCGTCAAAAGGGCAGCTGACACTTACTGGGGGTATATGCATTTAAACCTCATGACGGGGGCTTCCCTGGTAGCTCAGTGGTAAAGAGTTCACCTGCTGATGATGGCACGTGCAGTGAAGCAACAGAAAGATAGACATGGACAGTGGTCATATGGACATTGTGGGGAAGGAACAGTGGGTGAGAGGCGTAAAGGAAGTAGCATGAAGGCCTGTACTATCATAAGTGAAGAAAATAGCTCTAGTCATTGCTCTGTGAGAAAAGGGGATCCTTCAGGGGTGCTGTGTGATGGTTGGGAGGGGAGGGAAGGGGGGGATATACATATGACAAATCTGAGAACATACATATCTGTAAACAACAAAACTCTGTAAAAGTTAAAAGCAAAATAAAGGTTTAAAAAAAAAAAGAGTTCACCTGCTAATGCAGGAGACATGGGCTTGACCCCTGATCTGGGAAGATCCCACATGCTGCGGAGCAACTAAGCCTGTGAGCCAGAACTGTTGGGCCTGTGCTCTAGAGCCTCGGAGCCGCAACTATTGAGCCCATGTGCTGCAACTATTGAAGCCCATGTGCCCTAGAGCCCGAGTTCCACAACAAGAGAAGTCACCACAACAAGAAGGTTGCTCCCCTCAACTAGAGAGTAGCCTCCACTTCCTGCAACTAGAGAAGAGCCCGCAGCAGCAGTGAAAACCCAGAATAGTCACAAATAAATCAATAAATAATTTAAAAGAAAAAAAAAAAAAGCAAAGCCTCAAGATGGTCCTAGGAGTTGGTACGTACGATGATAGCTTCATTTCACATACAACAAAGAGAGGCAGTGTGCCTTGTCTGAGGTCCGTGGCAGAGCAAGGGTTCGTTTTTGGCCGTCTGGCTCTAGAGCATGCCTTCCTAATCACTTGAATTCACCCTAAAATTCCTCCCCGGAAGTGCACGTCTCTCAGAATGTTCAAACCTATGTCACTGACCGCGAGGTGGCCTTGAGAGTACCCGGCACACCCGAGTCACTCCATGTGTATTTGTTAAAGACACAAATGAAAGGCAAGGGTGAAGTGGGCCTCCTGATACCCAAGTCACTGTGGTCTAGCCATGTGACATCGCTACGCGTGGAGGGTACAGGTCATGAAGGCACTGTGGAATGCACACGCAGCTGGGTACCTGACATGCGGGGTCTGCCCCTTCACAGCAGATGAGGAGCAGCAGTCCACCCCGCCTCCCCCTTCTGATCACCTTCCTCGGTGCTGATTTTTGACGAAGCAGCGAGCACCATGAGCTGACGATGTGGTCACAGGCAGGTGCACTCCTGCTGGTGCACTCGTGATGAAGGGAACACTGGCGGGATGTAGAGGCTGCCACCCTCAAACCGGCCAGCTTTGTAGATAAGAGTGGGGACTCCGCCAGGACTGCACAGCCCTGACCGCCGCCTGGCCACTGCGATGTGACCATCGTCACTGACGGGCTAAGCTGCACTCAGAGGCAGCAACCCTGCTCCAGCTCCTTCCTTGTCTGGAAAGCGGGGAGGAGGGTCACTCTCACCCCACAGCGCATGACTGAATCTGAGGTCAAGATCAAGGCTGTGGAAATCAGTGTCTTCTAAAGAGCGGGTGTTCAGATTTTAAAACAACTCCGCAGAGTACGGGTAAGAAATCCTCTATTGGAACAGGCACATTCCTAGAAAAAGATGAAAAGGGAAAACGAGCCTCTTTCTCATCAAAGCTTTCTTCTTCTGCCTCCATCTTTTTCTTCTTTCTCCCTGAGATCAGAGAAGCCTCCGTACTTGTGTCTTATGTGAGACTGAGCGTCTGCAGTCAAACTCCTGCAGCTTGTTCCTGACTGAGTTTTGGTACCTGATTTCCCAGCTCCCCATCTTGGTGAGAGGAGAAACAAACTGCCCCCACCCTGCGAGCACAAGAAAACACCATCTCCTTTACTGTTCTCCTATGCTGGCTATTCTTCAAGGGGAAAAAAAAAAAAAAAAAAAAAAACATGAGAATGTCCCTTCAGCACCACAAGGATCTTGTGACATGGCCACCCCGTCTCTCCTCCTGCGTCAGCTCCGCTGCTCTACCTGTGGGGGGATCCAAACAGCTCCCTTCCCCTGAGCCTTCCAGTTGCTGCTAGAGACTCAGAGATTTAACATAAAGGTTCCTGTGGCTATAACAGGCAACTCTACTTCCGATGCAGAGTCCCAGTGTTTTCAAATGGCGACACCTAAGGGGGGTCGTGAAATCATTTTTGTGGGGCATAATTAGCATTTAAGAAATTGGACAGAATGGAATAGAAAAGATCACAGTTTTACAAACTTCGTTTGTAGGACTTCTGTTTCAGGGGTGTGTCTCAGTGCAGAGATCATTCTGACTGCACAGAATGCTCACCTCTTCCTGGGATCTTTCTGACACAGGAGGAGAAGCACAAAGCCATTTTTCACCACCTGTGTCTCATCTATAGAAGTTCTTTCTAAAAATACTAACAGTTCATTTCCAGAGGGGAAAAAAAAAATTAAACAATTTTAACTAACTTTTAAATGGGGTACAGACAGGCTGACATAGAAGAGAAAGGTCCTTCTGGGTGCCTGCTGACAGACACTGTGTCAGCCAGCAGCAACCTGCAGCCTCACCGGGCTGCGGGCAAGCTGACCTCAGGTCCTCCAGGAGGACACAAGGCCTCCTGGTGAAGTGAGGGGGCCTACTGGGGACAGGAAGTAGGAAGACAGCTCTTCACTGGCTCAGGGGCCCCTTTGGACCATAACACGTCACATTCTTTTTGAATATTCTCTGGCAAGACTAATCTTTGTTGGCAAGGTGGGTGAATCTGGTCCTAAAGGAACGGCCCCAAGTCATTCTTTTAAAAAGGGTCTCGCAGGGCCCTCTGGACTCTGACCAGCTGTCATCAGGGTGACAAATAGAAAGGGTTCTCCAAATTTCAAATACTGCAGCTGAGCTAAGAGGGGCTGGCCGGCAAGCAGACATCTGTCGGGGGGGTCAGTGTCCAGACCTAGAGAATTGGCCTGCCGGACCCTGGGAAGGAGCTGCAGAGGTGTCTAGAATTGGGCGGGCGGGGGTGGGTGGGGTCCTGGGTGTGTCCCAGGGGACTGGCACGCTTGTCCTGCCACTGTCACGTGTCTCCTGGGAGGCTGCTGTCAAATGGTGGGTTCCTCAGGGCTGGGCTGTTTTACCTGCCCCCAGATTCCAGCACCTGGCACAGTACACAGCCTGAGCAGGCTCCGGCGGTCTTTGCAGGATGAAGGTATCCACAGCAGAGGCCCTGTGCCCTGGAAGGATGGACCCGCACACAGGTATCTGCATGTAATATACAGACTCTAGGCTTTGTAATCACGCTTACGTAATCCACGCTACAATTTGTATATGATAAAATAAGAGGAACAACGATAACGTCACTGGGGATCCCAGTCTGTGAGAAGCGCACACACAACAGCTTTATCTCCCATTAAACCTGAAGAGCACAACTATGGAAAACAGCCGGAACTTGGCCAGAGGCCACACTGGAGGCAGGTCCTTCAGGGACTTGGAAGCAGGCTGCTTGCATTAGGACCTGGCTCTGCTATTACCATCCAGTGTCCTCTGCTAGACTTCTCTGTCCATGGGATTTTCCAGTTAAGAATACTGGAGCGGGTCGCTGTTTCCTTCTCTATCAGAGCTTCCTGACTCGGGGACCAAATGTGTGTCTCCTGCATTGGCAGAAGGATTCTTTACCTGCTGAGCCACCTGGGAAGCCACCCTCAGAGCCATTATTCCACCTTCACTCGCCTCCATCTCCTCATCTGTAAATGCAAAAACACTAGGACGAACTTCATAGGGCTGCTGTGAAGATGGAGAAGGAAATGCCAACCTGCTCCAATATTCTTGCCTGGGGAATCCCACGCACAGAGGAACCTGGCGGGCTATAGTCCACGGGGGTCACAGGAGTCAGACATGACTCAGTGACTAAACCACAGCTACCGACATGCATAACATGGTTACACTAATTTGTGAAACAGTTCTGTACTACATTAGCTCTAGGAGGTATTATTTTGATCAGTAATTTAAAGTCATCTAGACCTGAAAGAAATAAGCAGGCATGGACAAAGCCAGAGAGACATCACTGGGTTAGAGTCATCTGTCTAAACAGCATGGACAAAAATGCCTAAGATATAGTTTGCATTTTGAATACAACGGGTGAGAATACGGCTTTCTAATGCTGTCAGAAATAAACAGCCGATTCTGGGTTACAGGGGTGAATTTATTTGTCATTAATTCACCCACAGTTCTGGAGACCTGGGGGCGAGAGAGACACTCAACCTCTCTGCCTTCCAGGTGCGCTGTGGGACGAGCGCCCTCCGGCGGTTCATTTCCACACAGTGGGTTCCTCCAGCTGGGGGTGCCCTGCTCTTAACAATGTGAACTCTGGAAACAATGGGAGCAGAGGACTGCTGGTTTTGAATCCATCGCAGCCTTCTCTGCAGTAGGCAGGCATTTGCGAGGACTGGTTACTGGAACTGTGTTTTCCTTTCTAACTGTACCTTTGTATGTTACAGGTACAAGTAGGGTGGGTATTTTTATGATAAGAGAAAGCTTCGAAGGGAGGGCTGGGAAGAGAAGGAGGACGGATATCAAGCTGAACGAGGCAATAATCAAGAAAGAATTGGGGTCCAGTGTCCTCTGCTAGACTTCTCTGTCCATGGGATTTTCCAGTTAAGAATACTGGAGCGGTCGCTGTTTCCTTCTCTATCAGAGCTTCCTGACTCGGGGACCAAATGTGTGTCTCCTGCATTGGCAGAAGGATTCTTTACCTGCTGAGCCACCTGGGAAGCCACCCTCAGAGCCATTATTCCACCTTCACTCGCCTCCATCTCCTCATCTGTAAATGCAAAAACACTAGGACGAACTTCATAGGGCTGCTGTGAAGATGGAGAAGGAAATGCCAACCTGCTCCAATATTCTTGCCTGGGGAATCCCACGCACAGAGGAACCTGGCGGGCTATAGTCCACGGGGGTCACAGGAGTCAGACATGACTCAGTGACTAAACCACAGCTACCGACATGCATAACATGGTTACACTAATTTGTGAAACAGTTCTGTACTACATTAGCTCTAGGAGGTATTATTTTGATCAGTAATTTAAAGTCATCTAGACCTGAAAGAAATAAGCAGGCATGGACAAAGCCAGAGAGACATCACTGGGTTAGAGTCATCTGTCTAAACAGCATGGACAAAAATGCCTAAGATATAGTTTGCATTTTGAATACAACGGGTGAGAATACGGCTTTCTAATGCTGTCAGAAATAAACAGCCGATTCTGGGTTACAGGGTGAATTTATTTGTCATTAATTCACCCACAGTTCTGGAGACCTGGGGGCGAGAGAGACACTCAACCTCTCTGCCTTCCAGGTGCGCTGTGGGACGAGCGCCCTCCGGCGGTTCATTTCCACACAGTGGGTTCCTCCAGCTGGGGGTGCCCTGCTCTTAACAATGTGAACTCTGGAAACAATGGGAGCAGAGGACTGCTGGTTTTGAATCCATCGCAGCCTTCTCTGCAGTAGGCAGGCATTTGCGAGGACTGGTTACTGGAACTGTGTTTTCCTTTCTAACTGTACCTTTGTATGTTACAGGTACAAGTAGGGTGGGTATTTTTATGATAAGAGAAAGCTTCGAAGGGAGGGCTGGGAAGAGAAGGAGGACGGATATCAAGCTGAACGAGGCAATAATCAAGAAAGAATTGGGGTCCACCCGCAAATAAACCCGTTTCTGCTACATCGGAGTCATCGTCTCCTTCCAGACCCAGCCGAGGACAGGAAAACGCGCCACCTCAGGAGGACAGGCTGTGCTTCTCCCGGGAAGAAAGTTCTGAAGAGTCACGGAGAGTTCACAGGAATCTCGGAGATTTCCCATAAAAGCTTTGTTTCACACTTTGTCCCATGTGGAAGCTACAGCCTCGGCCGCCTGAAAAACGAGTTTTATGAGCGCACTTCTGATTTTTAAGAAGGCTATTTGGCTTCATAACAGGGCAGCTTCCTGAGAGCCCCGGGATGTCAGTTTTACATACTGCACGGTGCCGGCTGCCTCCAGCGTCGGCAGGGCCGCATTTAAATCTGGTGAAATGTTACTCGAGCGACAAACTTCGGCCAAAGTGATAGGGAGAAACTGCAGGAGCAAGAATTCCCAGTCAGAGAGATGGTTTCAAGAGGGTTATAAAAAGGAGTCTGACCTTTTGCACCCCGGGCATGAGGGTAAGGGTCGAATGAGGTGGGGGCAGCTTGGCTTCCTGCTTCTGGCACTTTCCATCCCCTTCACAATGATTACCCCGCTTCTCCTGGGCCCTGGTGGTGCGGCAGGCCTGGAAGTCCAAGGTCATCATGTGAGCATCCAGAGACCTTGCGGGTACTTTCCCTGTATTTATGTTTCTTTGGCGATATGTCGTGTGCCCTGGTCACACACTGGAGCCCAACAACCGGGATCCCGATGCCGCCTCCTCCACTGACTCGTTCATTGACCTCAGGCAACTCACGCAAGGTCTCTTTGCTGAGGAACCCACATCAGACAAGTTCATGAGTCAACATAAATGTCAGTGCTTAAACCAGCACCTGCCACTCAGTGCACTCCATTGCTAGTATTTTCACGGACTGAGCAGACACCGCTCCACAAATTAAAGAGCCAACCAGGGGCTGGTTTTGAATCCATCGCAGCCTTCTCTGCAGTAGGCAGGCATTTGAGGACTGGTTACTGGAACTGTGTTTTCCTTTCTAACTGTACCTTTGTATGTTACAGGTACAAGTAGGGTGGGTATTTTTATGATAAGAGAAAGCTTCGAAGGGAGGGCTGGGAAGAGAAGGAGGACGGATATCAAGCTGAACGAGGCAATAATCAAGAAAGAATTGGGGTCCACCCGCAAATAAACCCGTTTCTGCTACATCGGAGTCATCGTCTCCTTCCAGACCCAGCCGAGGACAGGAAAACGCGCCACCTCAGGAGGACAGGCTGTGCTTCTCCCGGGAAGAAAGTTCTGAAGAGTCACGGAGAGTTCACAGGAATCTCGGAGATTTCCCATAAAAGCTTTGTTTCACACTTTGTCCCATGTGGAAGCTACAGCCTCGGCCGCCTGAAAAACGAGTTTTATGAGCGCACTTCTGATTTTTAAGAAGGCTATTTGGCTTCATAACAGGGCAGCTTCCTGAGAGCCCCGGGATGTCAGTTTTACATACTGCACGGTGCCGGCTGCCTCCAGCGTCGGCAGGGCCGCATTTAAATCTGGTGAAATGTTACTCGAGCGACAAACTTCGGCCAAAGTGATAGGGAGAAACTGCAGGAGCAAGAATTCCCAGTCAGAGAGATGGTTTCAAGAGGGTTATAAAAAGGAGTCTGACCTTTTGCACCCCGGGCATGAGGGTAAGGGGTCGAATGAGGTGGGGGCAGCTTGGCTTCCTGCTTCTGGCACTTTCCATCCCCTTCACAATGATTACCCCGCTTCTCCTGGGCCCTGGTGGTGCGGCAGGCCTGGAAGTCCAAGGTCATCATGTGAGCATCCAGAGACCTTGCGGGTACTTTCCCTGTATTTATGTTTCTTTGGCGATATGTCGTGTGCCCTGGTCACACACTGGAGCCCAACAACCGGGATCCCGATGCCGCCTCCTCCACTGACTCGTTCATTGACCTCAGGCAACTCACGCAAGGTCTCTTTGCTGAGGAACCCACATCAGACAAGTTCATGAGTCAACATAAATGTCAGTGCTTAAACCAGCACCTGCCACTCAGTGCACTCCATTGCTAGTATTTTCACGGACTGAGCAGACACAGCTTCACAAATTAAAGAGCCAACCAGGGGCTTCCCTGGTGGCCCAGTGGGTAACGAGTCCGCCTTGTAGTGCAAGGGGCGCCTGTTCGATCCCTGGCCCAGGAAGATCCCACGTGCCCTGGAGCGGCTGGACTGGTGTGTCCAATTATGAGCCAGTGCTCTGGAGCGCAGGTGCCCAGAGCCGGTGCTCTGCAATGAGAGAGGCCACTGCAATGGGAGACCCGCACAGGCCAAAGAATAAAGATGGATGAAAATAAATAAATAAAAAACCAATAAAAGAAGTCAGAATTGAAAACAAACAAAAAAAGAGAGCCAACCAGGATGAGGGATGCCGTTCAGTGACGATGTTAAGTCCCAGGGTCAGTGTCAGAACCCCGGAGCACCAGGGGTCCACGAAACTGCCTGACTCCCCCTCCCTGCTGTCGATCCCGCGGCCATGGCTGGCTCCGGCCCCGTGGGTCCGTGGGCCTCAGGCTCAGCTCTGAGGGTCCCCACGGGGCTGGTTCCTGCCTTCCCACCTCTCCTCCTGGCCTGCTCTGGCCTGTGTGTTTGCCATATGGTTCCCAACTCCAGATTCACCTGCTCCATGTGCTCTTCTGGTCAATTCCCCTGTATTCTCTTACTTTGGGCAAGAACGTGGCCTGCCATGGCCCTGGCGACGGGTTCTCTGTCCTAGCCCATCCCAGTAGATGTTCTGTGACAAACACATGAGCACGTCCTTGGAAAACGAGCCTCCTTTCAGTTGGTTAGAGCTGACTTCAGAAGTGGCTCTGAGCTGTCCCTGTTGCTGTGACATCATACGCATCCACTCTAGCCACGAGAGCCTGGCTTGGTGACAGGAACGTGGTTCCTGGACTCAGGAGCCAAAACACAGATCCTCTCTGTGGGATCCTAGGGAACCTGTCTCCTTCAAGCCCTGTTTACTCCACCCCAACTGTAAGGCCTGTAGCAGGACTGACCTAAAAGCACAGTGAGGACTGAACCAGAACACAGAAAAGGCTTTTCACAGCGCCCAGCAGAGAACGAGCGTAGCACAGATCTGGTCATAGGACAGCACCACCTTTTCCCTCCTTGTCCAAAGCAGAGGTGGTGGGCTCCCACATTTCCTCCCTCCTTGTCTCTCTTCAGGTCACTTGGGGGCTCCCTGGACACAGGCATCACTGGATGGAAATCCTGCACACACAGGCGCCTCCCCTCAGTGTGTTTACAGGAAGTATGTGACGCCTAACAGAGGGACGCCACAGAAACGCCACATGGTGATAAACAAGATGTTTTCCCAGGGCTTAGGAACAGGGCTCAGGGTCTATTATTAGACACCTATGGGAAGCTGAAAATAGGAACCGTCCTGGCCTAATAAACCACAC